>CM024555.2:34389520-34989520 GCA_014182405.2 Eucalyptus sideroxylon | reverse complement strand
GAATAATGGGATTTTGGAGTTCTGCCGGAAGGCGATTGGCGGTGCTGAGCTGCTGCTGACGTGTTGCTCTTACGTGCGTGTGTGGGTGTACGTTTATATGTAATTTATATTTATAATCATTGACACAGTTTGAATTCTTCCTTTTAATATCTATTTTCTTAACTTATATTCTTATTCCGAAATAATCATCGCTACTCTCATGATCCTGATTTTCTTATTTCTTGGTAAGACTTGCTTCTCTAATTTAAATCTATAAAAGTAATTGTACTATTGATCGCTTGGATACTAGGAGAATTACCAAAATAGTCATAAACTTTTTTTTTTTTTACAATTTAATCATAAATTTTTTAAAATTATGTTAATTTAATTCATCCGCCCAATTTTGGCCTAGGCCGACGCTAACATGAATGCCGATCGGTGCTAGTTGTCTAGCCAATGCCAACATGACAATTTTTAAATAATATCTAATATTTTTGAATTTTTCTTTAATTTTTAATTTTTCCCTTTTCATTTTCTTCTTCTTTAGCCTTTTCTTTTTCTCTTCTTCTTACTCTTTAGCTTCTTCTCCCCTACAGTGGCCAACAAGGCTTTGGTGAGGCTTACCAACCACCGGGCAAGGGCCTCACCGACCACTATGGGTAAGGAAGCCAAAGAGGAAGAAGAGAAAAAACAAAGAGAAGTAAAAGGAAAAAAAATATTATTAAAAAATTACCATATCAGCGTTAGTCGGTCAAATTTGGTTGAATAGACTAAATTGGTACAATTATAAAAGATTTAGGATTAAATTAGTTAAAAAAAGTTTGATACTAAATTAAGTACAATTATAACAAGTTTAAGACTTTTTGATAATTCTCCCCTTATGTACGTTATAAAATGAACTGATCAAAAATATTTCTATTGTCCATGAAATTGTTTAGATGTTAATTATTGTCAATAATGAAAATATTTTTTATTAATTTATTATTTCAAGTGATATAAGAGATCATTTTTAAGAAAATATTTTCTAGATCAATTATTTTCCAGGAAATTAACAATACATTCATTTCACGATTGACTTTAACCCACGAGGAAGAAATGAGAAAATAGTGGTCCAATGGAAAAGGACAACCAAGATTTGTCTTATGCATGACTTGTAATGTTATAGGACGACTCGTTAGCACGAAAAGGGGTCCACGGGATGGGACAGGTCGTAGAAAATTGACTAGATTCGTCTCCCACGTTGTTTTGCGTAAAGAGGTATATTACAAGTTGTAAAGTCTTTCACGGGACGCTCAGTTCAGTGCCGCAAACTTCTCGACCGTTCATCTAAATTCCTCAGCTTTCATAATTCGTTCATTTACGTTAACTAAGTAACTTGAATCGCCAGAAACAGCGACAGAATTTTGGTAAAATTTTGACATTGATCATACAAAGAGTGCCGGACATATAGACACCACTGTAACCTTGGAATCTACCGGCGTGGCACAACGGATTCGGTTTCCGTGGGCTTAGTTTGCAGCGTCAACATCGGGATTGCTCCTATCTTTTTTACATAAATCACAAAAAATATTTTCGCATACAATAAATAAATAACTCCTCTCTTAAGAAAATAATGCCTAGTAATGTATTATTCCCGTTATCTTTTCATCCAGCACGAACATGAAAGGGTAATACAATAATGAACCCTACGTTCAAGCTGGACAAATGAACCCAGACTAACCAGTAACTTGATCTTTTCTGTCTCTCTGGTTTTAGGTATGTCACGGAAGTACAGGAAGACAATTGCTCAGACCTTTCCTAAGGGGAAGCATTCAACTGAATGCAGGAGTCATCCCAGAAACATTGAAACCCAAAAGGTTAAGAGAACTTTCGAGTTTTCGACTTTTGAGTTGGAAAAACAAGACATGGACTTGATAAAAAGCTTCGACCGGAACTACCGGACAAATCAACCTGCCGAGTGCTGGGTATCAATGTATGTGCATGTGTTTCGAGCTTCCCTTCGGGAAGAGAGTTCTTGTGTTGTCTCGCGAGTAAGGAAAAGACCTAGGAAGAATTGGACATCTCCCGCACCTTGTAGCAGAGTGCCTCTAGAAGTTCTACAAGGCGAGTGTGAAATGTTGCTATTCCCCTTGACTGGTCCGGGCAAAAGATGAGGAGCAAAACAGTTTTCAATTCTTATCAAGAGAATGCACACAATATGCAAACTCCTTACTCTTCCAAGCTTCTCAAAGCTAATGTCTCCTACTCACCTGAACATTTAGAAATCCAAATGGAAAATGGCGGGCACGGATCCTCTACCTTGCAAGGTGCTTTCCTTGGTTTCTTAATCAATCTCATCCGTCGATATATACCTCATTACATGCATCAATTGTTGAGATTTATTGAGACACCAAGGGGAGCACCTTGTGGGGTAGAGGACCTTCATCCAAAAACCACAGCAAGAACTCCAAATAAACTTAAATCTGATCATGAGAAAAACCAAGATCTATATCTGTCTAGGGAAAATTACAATCTCGCTGCCCATGGAACATCCAGGTTTTTACCAAGCCCACTCACAGTCAAAACAGTAGATATGATGTACTAGCTGGTTTAACAGAAATTTAAACTCTTCCTCCTAATGCAAAAAAAGGAAAAGAAAGAAATCTACAACAGAAACACTACGTGCTTTCTATGAGACAAGCACTATAAAAGCAAACATGAGGAAAGCAATGCCAAATGATAATTCATTGAGACAAACAGAAAACTAAACATAACTTACATCTGAGTTTAAAGAACGGGTAGTCAAAGTATGATGTTTAAGAATTCAAATTGTGTAATTTCCTCTTTTCCCCTTTCCCTGGGAGCTTTGTCCAGAGTCATACGTTCCCGATAAATTTGATCCAGTCACTATTTTAATTTGCAGCAATAAGCATGCACTAGTCAGGATGATGCAAGAGCTTCTAATGCTTTTTACTCTTTTTCGCTAGCAAACGAATTACACAAAAAAAGAACAAAAAGAAGAAGATCCATCAGTCTTCCATCTTTACATCAACTTTGTCAATCTTATGACTGCGCAGAAGTAACTCCTCCTACACTCATATCTACACTCATATCCTAACTCACCTCTTGGCAATTTGCTGCCTCTTCTGTACAAACTTGTAAATCAGCAACATGCATTAGAAAATAAATGGGATGACAGCATACCGGCTCTGTGGATAATCATCGAATTTACTATGATACCACCTATGTGTTTCTGCTGCCACAAATACCAAATTCACCACCTGCCATTACAAAGAATCGACCTTCCACTCAGTCGGAGAATTAAATCAAAAGAAGTTGCAAGTGCAGGATAAACAATTATATAATTGTATGAACAACATATACCACAAAACCAAACAGCAACCAGATTGTCACGTCTGATCCTCCACTTGCAACCACTAGTCCCGCATATATAACCTTTCATCATCAGAAGAGGTGATTGGAACCATCGAAAAGCAAATATAGTCAAAACCATAACTTCTTAAGTTTTCCTTCTCTATCTCCTAGGTAAAATTCAAGGACAGGAGCAGCACAGAGAGAGAGAGAGAGAGAGATTTACTATCTCGGCCAAATAGTGTGGACATGAGACAAGTTCAAACCAATTGCCATGAGGCACTACATATTCATGACTTTCTTCTCTGCATGCACGTAGGGAGCCCTAACAAAATCAGGAAAAAAAAATTGACAATTAAGAGCAAAATATAAATGCGAGAATGTTCAGTCCATTGATGCTTTTAGAGCAATTCATCTCATCATCAAGTAAATTTTGTGAGATAGTCACAGAGACAGATCCTTTAAGGAGTTATTCTCCCTTTCTAGCTTAAGTATGATAAATGTTGCAGAAATTACGAAAAGTTTGACTAAGAAAACATATTGTGCAGGTAAATCACATCCTAGAAGCTCTTCAAATGCACATATGTGCTGTTCAAAGATAAAGATATTGTCTTTCCAAAACAAATCGCATTAATGATAGAGCTACACGTACAAGAATTCTATGACACTGATGCTGATGAATCCAACCCCAGAAAAAGATAATAGCACCAATCCAGTGATGCCATCCAAGCTTCATAAGAGGATTGACAAACTCCCACCAATCAAATTCACCAGAGGCCATGTGATCTTTGCCTCTGACAATGAACTCAGACACTTGATTGGCTGAAAATTCATATACTTCCACTGCAAAATTGCTGCAAAGTGACAGTGGCGCAGCAGTGTAGAAACTTGCCATAGCAAAGAAATGAATTTGACGATCAGAATAGATAAAAGCATGTAATAGAATAAATTTGAATACCAGACATAATTGCTGAAGCATAAATCACAACAAGGCATTCTAATGATAAACCACCTGAATCTTAGTGATAGACAGTAGTGATGACCGTGAATCTCACAACAACTCATTCATGACAAACCAGAATCACATCCAGTTAAGAATATACTTATGCAAGCTAGAGGTTCAAATACACCAAGGAACTTCAAAGATAAGTAACTACTCCAGAAGATACAGGGTCCCGACTAGCAGGTCACCAGCTTATGATCAGCAAGAGACTCATGAGAACTGATAAAAAGGATGTGTGCAATACTCGGACTGCACTAGCACCAAAACATTAAGCCCAACCCAAACATGAGACGTTTCAGTTTACCTGATGGCATCCACAAGAAACAAAACTACCAGATCTTGAATCCATGTCAGATGGACATTAGTTTCAATTAGCATATCCCAGTGACGAACCTCATTAATTGGCCAAACACATGCAAAGAACCAAAAAAGCACCATAGACAAACCAAATAGGTCCAAGATACAACTATAGCTTCAGTAGCAACATTCACTTCCCATACATCAAATCATATGCAACAAAAAATTACAGCGAAGAAATATATATATTCTCATAAAGGCTTAGGGTGCCATCTATAAGTCATGAACTAAAGTGCAAATGCTCTCTGGCCCAGCAAAAAGCACTAATTTAAGAAAGGCGATGGCAAGCTTGACGGTTTTCAGAAAACTTACAAAAGTCCAGTTAAATAGCCAAATATGTGCATCCGAGCTGATGGGCTGTAGTTAAACACATATATACTCTCATAAAGGCGCCGCAAAACTTGGATCTCCATTAATAGAAGCAGAAACACTGATTTCCAAACCACGTATCTATGCTTTAGTGGAGTTGAATGAGATCTATGCAATGTAAAAGGATGTGAACCACCTGTCAAGTGGCTGGCAATAGAAGAATAAAGAAAGGGCTCTGAGGCCATAGGTGCCATTTTATATGCATAAATCCATGTTGCAGCAAGCAGAAGCCCTGTCCATATGACAGCTAGCGCGTAAAAATGAGTGAAGAACCTTTGAGGGACAGTAAATTTCTGCAATTAACACAAAATTGAAAATTTGATACTCACTAAGGAAAAGTTCCATCTTCGCAAGAAAAATTGCAGACTACTAAGCATGCCAAAATCGAACAGGAAATCTGATGTTTACTTCTTATGAACTTACATTAGAAAGGTAATCAACTTAAGGCAAGAACTTCCTTGAGCCCACCAAAGAATTGAGTGTACACAATTTTCATATTAGCAGTAAAAGCAGACAGCATGTCATTTCATAAAAAAAAAAGAACCTTAGCACTAAGAGTAAGATAATAACCAAACCAAAGCAACTTGGGGTAGTGACGTAATAAGAATAGGAATGGAAATCCAGAAAGAGAAAAGGCCTAATTAAAATTAAATTTTCATTATTTTATTATCTTGTCAGACCTGGAAAAGGGAATTTGTAAACATCTATCTTTCAGTATGCCATAAAAAATTCAGAGTTAAGCTGTTCGAATTGAGATCAAGACACTTCTCACCTAAATGGCCTACTATATTCTCAAAATAATAATAGTGCATCATTAAAGCTAAGAAATAGAAGGCTAACCAAGTTCTCCCATTAGTGAAAGGATGTCTTTCATATACAGTACTAATACAAGTAACTGAATCTGAAGGTCTTGAATTAGTGACAGAAAAAAATGAGAAAAAAAAAAAAAAAGAGGGACAGAGAAGCGACGGCTAAAATAGACACCATTAGCATTCAATCTTTAGATTAGTCGAGTAATTAGGTTTTTCCACTGCGGTAACCAATAAAGTTTGACAAGAAATATCAATCTGCAAAATCTATCTAAAAAAAATGGAGATTTATCCTCCAGATGAAACCCATTTACTTCCTATTCATATATCTAGCTCCTCAAATTCATCAGCTTATTTCTTGATGCCCTGTCAAACTTGCATTTGCCTTTTCCTTATCTCGGAAAAAAAATGTCACAATTTTTATTTAAGCCCATCAAACAACCAACAAGATGAAAAGTCCAGCAAACTCATGGAAGCAACTAACAGCCACGTTACCAAAAGCCACTGATACTGACTACATACTCTTATCCACTTTTCTTCTTCACTATTGTTTTCTCAGGACACTTAAGTCTAGGATGAATGAATCCAAGCCTAACTGAAAGTAGCTCCCAAGCACTGCTCAAGCAAGAATTGACATCATATAGTTGAACTGAACTCCCATGAAACCAAGCATTCCAACAGATGCCTGAAGGGCAGAAAAGAAACAAAGGGAACGTGAAGGAGACAACATGAATCAATCTCATTACTCACAGATGAAGAGGAATGCATGGTCTTGCCCCTCTTGGCAAACCCCATCAAGGCCTCATGAAGTCGACTGAGTCTCCGAAAAGGCAACAAGGCAACCAACAAAGGCAAAATTCCAGCAATCCATGCCACTCTCAGAAGCCCGACTAGTTCAATCTCCATCTTCTTTGCTGTATTCCAATTTTCCTTATCAAAACCAGAAGACTTTTTCCCCTTAAATATGGAAAATAGCAATAAAATTCTACTCTTGTAAGCACTAAAAGATCTTAAAATACTCAAAGATTTGAAAATACTCAGACCCATTAAAATTTGTAACACTAAGATAGTGTCCAATACCATAAACTTCCATAAAAGTACTTAGAAATTTCCAATGAATAGCCATTTTTGCAGCACAAATAATTTACAGCACAAAATGAATTTGAGTATCATGGAGGACAACGGGATCCGTCACCATTTTACACCAGCTCATGACATCAACAGAAAATGAAACACATGATATCAAACCTTTCCAGACAACTCTCCATGCTACCCTATTTCTAACTCTAATCCCACAGAGAAACGTCGTTCTGATCTAAGCAATAATCCTGCAGAAACTCGACTTGATATATTCCAACAAATGCAATAGCAGGCTAATTGTATTGTGTAAATCAAGATTTATGTAACAGCTCAGACCTCAAGCCAGAGCAGATATCTCTGGAAGAAAAGGAGTACCACTTAAGCCCACCAATAATGTCCAACCCATTCGTAAGCTTAAAGAAATTGCACAACAATGACAAGCCTTTATGTAGCAACATTAGCACACCACCAACCTTCTTTTAATCAAATTAATGTTCCAGGTCCTGCATAATTTCAAATGCAACTCAGAGGTGATTCACAGCATCAACATAAGACATTCCTGTAATACAACCAATAAAAGCAAACTGCAGGGCCAACCTCCTCTTGGTACCCAAAAGATGCAGAAAACTTGTTAATTCAAGCTGTCAAAGAACAAGACCTATATATATATATATATATATATATATATTTTCTTGAAGTGATTGACTTATGTTTAAACTCATTAAATGGATATTTTCAACATTCACGTAGTCAACAAAGATTAAAAAAAAAAAAAACTGAAAATCCTAATTCTTCCCCCAGTAATCAAACCTTCATTAATCACAAATAATTTACTTCCCATATACTTTATTCATTTGAACACGTAAATTTCAGCATTCTCGAATTTTTAAAATCACAGAAATGCGCATGATCTCGCTGAAGCATTTCATCAAACAGGCGACCGCCGGTGCATTTCCAACGGTAGAATCCGAAATCAATCGATGCAGATACGAGTTGCGGGTCTTACCGGATTGCCACGATCAATTAATGGTTGGCGTCGGACGGTGGTGGCTCCAGGTGAACCCCAAGGAGCGGAATTTGGCAACAGCCGGAGGGAACGCCGTTCGGGACAGCGAGCGGGAGGTGGCGGGCACGGCGAGATTAAGTCGCGGGGAGCGGTCGAGCTCTTCTGTAGGCCGATACGCACACGCGTGGGGATCTCCGGCGAGAGCGGCGGCGGCGGCGGCGGCGGCGCGGCGGACGGTGGCGGAGACGGGGAAGGGGGAGGAGAAATGATGCGGTTGCGGTGGGGTCACGTAAGCTCCGACTGCGCTAGCGGTGGAGAGGCGAGGGAGAGTGCGAGATCAAGCTAAGAAAAAAATTGTTTATTTTCTACAACTGACTGTGCCTATGTCATTTCGTCCTAACTTATAATTAGATTCTGGATTAACAATTATTTACCAAATTAATTTTTAGTCATAAATTAATTTCCACATAATTTTTCTTATATATTGCTCGAATTATACGCTTTGTATTATTGTAGTTAGAAACCATTGTGCAGTGAGTTTTGGTAAAATTAGTTCTATACATAATAAAAGGATATGTCATTACTTTTCATTTGTTGTGAAAAAGACGTGATCGGATCCTCCATCTAATCACATATTGTGTTTGATAGACAACAAATTGAGAAAATTGAATGGAATTGTTGCCCAAAAAAAGGGAAAATTTCAAATAATGGTGAAAACAAAGCTCTGCAAGTGACTAAAACCACTTATATGGAATCAAGTTATGAATGACACAATTATAAAAAATGTACGCATCTTCATCAAAAGACGGTCTCATGACTCAATGCAAGATTAATATCTATATATGTACCCCACAAATTAATAGTAGCGAGGAAAAACTGAAAATTGAATTGCTCACATCTTAGAATCTAGGGTCACATTTCGCTAGGTGATAAAGCCCTGAAAACCATATTAGCTATGATTTTGTCTTGAAAATCACATCGATTGTGATTAAGCCCCTAGTAATCACATTTTCCCCGATGTGAACCTCGAAGCAAGATCAGTCCATGCACATGTTCATATCTCATTGTACATAAGTTGACATCAAGCCTTGATCAAATAACTCGATTCCATAATAAACATTACAACGATAAAATTTCGATATGCCTACCTTTTAAATGCATATCTATTATAGCACCCAAATGATTGAAGAAAAAAATCCAAAGCCTGATCCTCTTATAAAACAACATTGCCCTAAAAACCTTCATTTTTATATCTCACGGTAGTATATATTTGATTTAGTTTGGGTAAGCCGTGAACGTTTATCAAAGCATAAGAAGTGACAAAAGTCACTCCCCTCAAATTTCCGCTGAACGCCCTCGTCAAACTAGTCGAAAGGATTTCACTCACGCGACGTTGACATTAGGGTCATCGGGAGTTTTGGAAGGCCCAATGGACCGACTTCTCATTTCATACGCTGAGATAATCTTGGCCAGAGCACTTGTGGGTAAATGGGCCAACACAATAAAATTGTTGTAACAAAGTTAAGATCAAGAGCCAACCGGGCTACCAAAAATTGCTTAATCTTCTTCTTTTTTTGATGTAAGGAAGATTTGGGTCATATAAAAATATGCGGAATAGAGAATTGCACGATTCTTTTGTATTTGGAAATCTCCTAATTACGTTCCTATTGTCTCTATCATTACGGTTAGATAGAAGAAGTTAATTGGAGTTTGGAAGAACCGCCTCCCCCCCAAAAAAAAAATAAAATAAAAAAATAAGCGCAAGTGGATGTGTCTTAGTGAAGAGATCACCAATTTGATTGACTTATTACAAGAAATATCCAAGAAAATATCTAGGTAGATGTGTCCTAATGAAGACATACCAATCCGATCAACTTGTGGTAGAGATTTAGTAAAGTTGATTAACATGTACAGACTATGTGAGACTTGGCCAATGACTTAATAAAAAACTATGTTTTGACATGTTGACATGGCTGCTCACATGGCAAGATACGCGACAACAAGCCGATGTGATAGATATAGATTTGAGTTAGATGTGACCATGCTACACTATAGTGGTTGCTGACATGGCAAACCACTTGACAACAAGTTAATGTAGTCATTGACATGGCGGTGATTGGATTGCTTGGATCGATGTTGACATGTTGATGACGCCAGCAATACACATGCAAGAGCTCTGGTGTGGGAGAGGCACATGAAGCTCCATCGCCGCAACACTTTGGGGCACGTAACAGTACGGCATAAACTAAGATTACCACATGATCTCAACATAGATGGACGCTTCCTCTCATTTTTGTGTTTGTTTCAAAATAAAGAGCACAGAGTTATGACATTGACAAGATGAGAACAATATATTACAATACCACATTATAATCAATCAGAATTGATTAGGAATAATCAATGGAGATAATGCACAATCTTAAGAGATACTAAATATGAAGCGAAATTTGAAAAATTTTCTAATTATCTTCCGGTCATCCATGATGAATTCCTTTGTCTAAGTGGAAAAAGAAGGAGAAGGAGAAAAGAAACATCACTAAACAATACACAATGGGCAAGATATCATCATTTGTCATGTCATGCCAACTTTGAGCGACGATATTCGTGTCACACAGAGGAGAATTTTCGTCTCAAAATCCACAGCTTCTTGGAGAGAGAGAGAGAGAGAGAGAGAGAGAGAGACCCAGCGCACGCTTGCCACATCCTCTGGCACAAAAAATAATCATCATATGAAAAGCTGAGAGATAAGGAGGATTGAGTGACTGAGTGGTTAATGCTCGTGGAATGATGAGTGGCTTGGTCTACAGAATCGCTTTCCCCTTCCTCCTCTTTTTACGGGCATCGTGGCTGTCTCTTTCCCCCCACCTCTCTCCCTCTCTATCTCTCTTATCATCTGCATGTTCGCCGCTTGCACCTGGTAAAAGGGTGACAATGAATCCACGAACGATCTCGCGTGGCCCCCCCCTTTGGCTCTCCCCAGAAATGGCCAGACATCAGTTCGAAGAGCGGCAAGCTGAGTGGGTTTTCGAGAGTTCAGATGGGGTACCTTTTACCACAACGAGTTACCCTCCAAAACCCTGCATTGTCCTCTTTGTTGTTGTTGTTCTTCTTCTTATTGTTCTTCAGACTTTATTTCCTTTGGACCTTTAGCGATTGGCTTCGCAGTATGGACCGACGGGCTTTTCATTTGTCTTGATTCGACGATGAGCTTCCTTTTTGCCCTCCGCTGTACCTTGCCTGTCTTCTTCTTCCCTCTCCCACCCACTGGTGGGAAGATGTTCCCTCATTTTTACTTTTTAGGGTGATTGGTAAATTCATGAGCAAGGTTATTTACTATAATTGCTTTAATTATTTTGTGTAGGGATAGTAAACTTTGGTTCAATCTGCAATTTGATCCCTAAATCTTAAATTTGTTTAATGTGATTTTTAAATTTTAGCCTAATGTCCAATGAGGCTTGGTCCCTAGACTTTTGGTATATGTTTAATATAGTCCATGATTTATATGAAAATGTTCAATATTGTCATTTGATTAATTTAAGATAAGGGACAACATTAAATTGCGTATGTACCAAAAGTCTATGGATCATATTGAATAAATTAAAAGTTCAGGAACCAAATTGCACATTAAATTAAATTTTAGAGGAACGAATTAAAAGTTTAGGGACCAAATTGCATATTAGACCAAAGACCACTTACGTCATTTTCCCTTTTGTGTACGCTAACTCATAAATTAAGCTTTTGGATTATATTTCTTGTAAAGAAAAAATTACTGCAGTTTTTTCAAAGCGAGATTAGAGACAGAAGAAAAAATGAATGTCATAAATTTATTATTGGATGTCAAATTAGTGCTAAATATTTTAATTTGGCTAATTTAATATTAAACATTTTGACGATTTGTCAATGTAATATTTTTGACTAGTTTTGGCTAGAAATTTGCTCATATATTTTGAGTTTACATGGATTCCAACCATGTTTGAGTTTAGGTTCATTTATAAAATTTTAGGTGTTGCTATGATCTTTCTTTTCCCTTTTTCCATCACTGAAGAGGTTGGACCACTCTGCGATTATTGCTGCATTGTAAATGTAATTTTCAATTTTATTTTTTGCATTTGCTTAATTTATGATGTGCTTGGATGGCTAAAAAAAAAATGAGAAAATGACATCATTTTTGTACAATGCTCATTGAGCATCTTAGGCCATGTTTGGTAACATTTATGTTTCTCCTAATTTCTGTTATTTTGTTCCTTGGAACAAAAAAAGAACAAAAATTCATTTGGTAACACTAACTTATTTTTCTATTTTCCGGAATAGAAAAATAGCTAAGGAATAAATTTGGAATATAAATAAGAAACGAAAAAAAAAAAAAAAGTAGCTTATTATTCCTAGGAACAATTTTTAGAAATAATCAAATTTTCATTTTTTATTTTTCTTTTGTTCTTCTCTTTTGCTGTGGCCACCACAGTCACCTTCGGCCACCTAGGGCCACTGCCAACTAGTGACGCCGTCGCCAGTGACTGCCGTTGGCCACCATCGTCCTTCGACTGCCGGCCGCCTCCGCCACTTGCTAATCGCTGCCTCTATTGATTGCTGGCGCCGACCACCGCCGTCCTTCAACCACCGTCTACTGCCGGTCGATCAGTAGGTTGCGAGCGATGGTCGGGCAGCGGCAATAGGTAGCGGGCGGCAGTTGGCGGCATTTGGCCGTCTGTGAGTAAGAAAAAAAACGAAAAAAAATACAAAAATTTGTGGATCGTACCAAACGCATTCATATTTTTTTCTATTCAAAGAATAAAAATTTTGTGTAGTTACCAAATGTCTTATATTACTCAGAAATTGTTCTCGGAAGTAGAAATAGAAAATAACTATTTTTCAAAAGAAATTATTCCTTGGAACAAAAATGTTACCAAATAGACCTTTAACTTCTTCTTCTTCTTTTTTCAATGAGTCTAGTGTCATAACTTTAACAAGAGAACATTATAAAGGCATTATAAGTATCATAACTTTTGTATAATGTTCATTTAAATGTCTTAATTTTCATACGTGACCTTTAGCCACAGCACGATTCGCAACAAGAAGCCTTGGCCATGAAATTTCAAGCCTCTAGCCACGAAATTCCGTGGTGGCGAAAGGTTGATTGCCTTGTGGAATTATTAGCATATTTCCATTAACATGGGGGGCATCTCGCAAGGTTGGGAATGAGTAAGTATTACCCCACCACTAACACGAAAATTAAGCAAATATCTAGACCAACAGGAGTGTGGACTTGGACGTTTTTCCATATGATACCTGTCACTTCATTAAGATATCATCAAAAGAGAGCTCACAAGCATATTAATATATTCAATTACCTTTTATCTTAAAAAATTTAAATCATAATCCACATATGCACCTCAACAATCTCTTCCTCACATGTATGCTCCCCTTTAATCCAGACGTCATTCAGCATCAACAAGCCAATAAACATTCAAAGCTCATCAATCAATCAAAAGCTATAATGCCATTTGCCGTAACACACATAAGAAATTCTAATACCACTTGTTGTGACATACAATGAAAGCTCAATACCTTCATATAGGGAGAGCATCAAAAGAGAGCCCAAGTCCGAACTCATTAATGTATTTAAGTCAACGAGTAATACGCCAGGTGGGATTATGTCAACTGCCCTGAAACCTAATCAAATCTCTGTTCTGAAAATTCTCCAGCATAATCGCATGCGCACTTCAACAAAAGCACATTATAAATGGAGTTCAATCTCATCCCAGTCTGTCGCCAAATAGAGTGACAGGAGCACTAATTTCCATTCGATTCCAAAATCGGTCCTCCCATTTGGTTCTAATCAATGGCTTTTTAAATAGTCGCACCAGTTGAAAAAACCGCTTAAAATAATGTGACAGACCATTATAACATCTTGAGTATGTTACAACACCTCCTTAAATGCTCAATCATAATGTGTCGTGCTATTCGATACACCAACTTTATAAATCACTTTCCGTTATTCTTCCTAGAAATCATGTCACGCTCAACACGCTACGAGAATCCTGAGCTCATCAGAAGTCGAGAACAACACAAAAGATTCAAAAAGGATGGGATTGAGATTTGGGGAATCTCCACTTTTTTAACTCTTCCAGAGACAGGAACCCCAACTCCGTCACGTGCGACCAGGAGCCGTCTGTCTGCCATTTTCTTGAAAAACAACAACTCCTGTCTCCTCCCTTCACATCGTCCCACTCAACCCGAGCTGCGGAAACCACGCCTTCCTTCTCCCCCATCATCGATCGCGCATTCTCGGTAAAGCCCATGCCGATCTGGACTCCTACCATGGTCATTTACGAATGGTTGCGTCTCCAACATCATCTTCCAAAACAGGAATTCAAGAGTGCCGGTCTCGGTCTCGCGTCTTTTGCTTGCGGATAAGATGTTTTATGCTTTGAGTGGTAAGTGCATCGAGAAAACATCTTATTTTGTGGCTGCCCACTCTTGGTTTAAAGCCTGAATGAAATGACATCATTACCATTTTCAAAGTTGACGAAGTTCAGGTTACAAGACTGTACGAAAAGATTGCATGCCGAGGGTTGATTAAGACCCCCATCTGACATGTATCGCAAAGTCCTACGAGATAATCGATGTGGGAGCTATAGCACATCTCATAAAAATACAAAATAATTTACTCATCTTAGACACACATACTATAAATACATTTTCGTCTCTAATATGTGTGAGATCAAGGGTTCAAATTGAAAATTTAGATTTAAGAGATCTCAATCTTGTCACACATGATCAATTTTGGGCATGTTGCCAACTTGTAAAGGATGCTAATTGTCATACTTCCAGCTCCATCTAGAATGCATATGCATGAACCTAAAACCTAATCATGCATTTCCTTTTTCAGGTAAAATCTTCCGTGCAGGAGAAAAGCCCTTTATTTATTTTTTTTTTCGAAAAAGGAAAGATACTAATGTTGCTCTTCATGACCTCATGCCAAAAATAGATTGGTGCAAAGACTTGAAACAAGAACATTTTTCATACCATACATTATATAATGAACCCACTATCATTTTAAAGCTCAAACATCTTCGTGCTAAACAGAAAAAGATAAAAGAAAAAGAAGCTTAAAGGGTTTAAATTGCTAGGCTAGTCGCCCAACTCAAATTTCTCCTATTTTAATTATTCTTCATGTCGCTATGGCACAACCATTATTACTTTCGAATTTACTAAATGAAGCATTGACAATCATCCTATTCAATACTTATTTTTTTACCCTCCGCTGCTGAATATGAAACATCGTCTTTCTACAGGCTTGCTTCTCTTCTTTGACTTTCCTTCTTTTTTTCCATATGTTTTGCTTCTTTTTCCTAATTGACTAACCGAATACAATGGGGCTATACATCCGCAACACCTAGTTCCGCGTTCATTTTTTTACGTTATGGAATTTCAGTTCACTCTCTCGTAGAGCACTTTGGCAATGTGGGACTTGATTGTCGCGGGATCGCAGTGGGCGGTGTAGTAGAAGCTCCTCGTGACCGAGAAGAACGCGTCCTTCACGTCTCTGTCGAGCCCGTGTGCCGAATCCTGGAGCACCAGCTGCACCAGCTCTTGCATGGCCATTTGTATTTGGAGGTTCTCGTTTTCGCATGCCTTTCGGGTTTGGCGGCGAGCCAAGTGACGGCAGATCGTGTTGGTGAGATTGCAGAGATGGCGGTATTGAGGATGAGACGAGAGGCCGTCCGAGAAGGAACTGTTGCCAGCGCCGAGAGCTATCATCTGCACGAGGAGTTCAACCACTCCTTTGTACTTATCTCCTTCCTCTTCATGTCCCACCAGCCACTTTTCCCACTACATGATTGTCATGAACATCCACCATAAGAAGACAGTGATTAGGAATTCGTTTCTTGTTTTTTCTTTATTTTGGTTAATTAGTGGATATAAATTGACTCATGCATTTTGGGATCCATCCGTATGGATTGGATTCGAAAAGACAAGCGGCTGTTCTAATTTCGAAGATGGCCTTTAGAAACATATTTGATGGTACTCATTTCATTTATGATTTAGTACTATGTCCACGCCAATTAGGACTTACCGTTCTCCATCTTTACCACAGAAATATATATCTTCAAGGCTGGAAATCGACTTCATTTTTTGTATGTCGTGAAGAGTTTATATTAGCTCATCAAGATTTGAAATTGTAATTTTACGATAAAATTGTCACTTGAATATAATCATTCAGAAACTTCTACATTGCATCAAAATTGTTAGGGCCAATCTATCGTGTCCTATGCAGCGTCAACTCTAACTCTTCCAGATTAAAGCAAATGATATTAATTAGAGTGAAAGAGCATGGTTACCCTGTTTTTCTTTTCCTAATGAAAGATCATAATGTGGTTATACATTGTAACAACTGTATTCAATGTAATTAGTGGAATATAGGCCTTACCGCAGTACGCAGAGCATGGCCAATGTCTTTACCACGAGCCACCAAGACTTCCAATGAGAGCTGGTCTAGGGTTCCAAGCAGAGCTGCAATGAGCCCTTGTCCACCCTTGCTGGGAATGGAGCTCCTGCTGCAATATTTTCTTCACCTTAGAAAAGGTGTCTTCATCATTCGAAAATTAAGAACGGTAACAATCAAAGACTTTCTGATCAATCAAAGACTAGCGCCTGTTTGCTTTTTCCCTTTACAGGTTGTACTTGTTTTTTCAGGTGCAACGGGCCAAACAAGAGAGAACGGAAAACGAAAAAGGTTATTTGGATTTGAGGATGACGAGGAATGCGGTCTTCGTTCTTCGGAAAGGGAGAAAACGACAAAGGAGCGGACTTACACATACTTTTCCGCGGACCCTGCCTGTTCATGTAAGGTCTCCGCACGTCCACTTGCGGATTTCTCGCTAGGAATTTCACTATGCAGATCGAGATCGTGTTGACCATATGTGTACGTGCAATTTGTGTCATGCACGTGTAACTTTCGTACCCACCATTCTAATCAGCTCTGGCTCATGGTATACATCGGCAAACACAAATCGCGATATCGTGCCTGCGTTAGGGCTACCCTTCTTTTAACCAGAAAAGAGAAACGACAGCGATCCAAGTGATCTCACCTTCCGTTTATGTGCTTCTGTTTCTTGGAGAATTGCTGGAACTCACGAACGAAGCCTCTTCTTCGCTCACGAGAGGTTCCCTCTCCCTCCAAGTACGACGCGATCGCATCCACCAACACACTCGTTTTGGCCCACGCGAGTCTCTCTCTCGCCCGTTCCGGTTCGTAAATGCTTGCTGCTGCCGTAAAGTAAGAATAAAGGAGAGTCTTCTCACTTGTCCCGAAGTCCACAAGTTTGCTCTTGCAATACCACCTATAAATTGCAGATCTCAATTAGCAAATTCAATTACTATACTTCTTTGTACCCTTTAATTATGGTGAGATTACCTCTGAAAATTGTCCCATTCCGACAGGTGCAAGGCTTGGCAATTGTTGTAATCCAGCTTTGCGAGCTCGAGATAGACATTGTTGTTAACGTACCCCATCCTGCCATTACATACAGGACGATTAAGCAAGATTTGTTGGTTGTGATTGTAAGTGGGGAATTAGGTGTCGACCCCTTAAAAGATTAATGGTTGATTAGAATTTGAACATTCCCTTTATATATATATAAATTTCTTCTCAAAAAAAGAGTGAAAATTAGAACTAACAAGGACCACAAAAGAGAGAAGAACCTGTAGAGAGTCTTGCCAATCCAAACATCGTTTTCGCCGCCATACTGGTCTATGTAAAATCTTGTCTCCACACGAGGTAAACTTGCATACCATGGAACATCCAGAGCGTACCCCACCTTTAAATAAAAATTCTATATATTTATTTTCTGACAATGGCACTTCTAGTATCTTAATAATTGGATTAATATAACAGCTGGTAATTGCATGCCAAAACAACGGAAATAGAATCCGAAAATCGAACCAAGCATGGCAGAGCGATACCCAAACAAAGTTCAAAGAGAAATGTACATACCTCGCCAGGTAAGTCCTTGGTTCTGATCCACTTATCAAGTAGCTCGTTAGCTTCTCGTTTCCGTCTCAGAAACTTCACTGCATGGCTTTTCGCATCCTCGAGGATTTTCTCGCCTGGAAAGATCAACTCGGAGGCCCTATAGAGGTTGAACATTCCAGTGACTGCCTCCGTCGACTGCCCCATGAAGGTTGAGAACACATCCCCGCGCTTAAATTGTTCAAACACGTCTGACGACACCCGATGCAGCATGGACACGTTTATTTCCACCAAGTAGTGAATCAAGAAAACTGGAAAAGAAAAGGAAAGAAACCAAGGAGCTTTCAAGTACCAGCAGACACTTCGTAGCCATGGAGTCTCAAGAGCCTGAATCCCATGGCAGTGTCGTCAATATCACTGATTCTTGAATTCCTCGCCCAGCAGATCCCTTTATCACTCCAATATCTGATACAATATTTGTCATGTAGATTTAACATGGTTTCACTCATCTGAATTCATAATAATTAACTCGAGAATTTGTTGCTTGAAGCTTAGCTCCAAAGCCCGACCAAGGTTCGATCGGGGTTAATTTTTTTTTTTTTTTTTTTTTTTTTTAAGCTTAGAATTTGAGAGTGTAACAAAAACTTCAATAAGTAAATTCAGCATTCATTTCTTACCTTCAGCCATGTCTAGAATACTTACAACTACTAATTTTCAAGCTACAGTTAAACTACATGAGTTGAGCCTCTTGCGTTTAAGTAGATTGAATTCTCAAACAACATATCCGACAGAATACAAGAAAGTCTCGTTTAGGGTTTTTTTTCTTTACCTGTGAACGTAGCTCATGCATTCTTTGATCTCATCCTTGAAGTACCTAGAGACTCCGAGTCGCTGCAAGCGGTCAACGGCCCACAGATGTTCGAACAAGTCAACCGGATACACATTTGGAACTAAACAAAGTTTGGAACAAAAAAGAGAAGTCACTTTTTAAAGTCCATAACTCAATGATATCAGCAACTTGATAGTGCTAACCAAGAGTTAAGTTAGGGGATGACAACTATTTTGCTTAACTTACTATCTGTAAATGACATGCACCAAGTGACATTTTTTAATATTTATATACTTGACCTTTTTTTTTAATTAATATATCATTTAACAACCTCATATGATCACCTCCTAACCAAGTGTCAACTATCCATATTAATTAACAGTTGCCAGTGAAAAATGATGTTGGTATTACTTCTCAATGGGATAAGACCGCTTCTCTATAGTCAAAAAATTTAAATATTTTACGTCCTTATCTACCAATTTAAATCTTTAAAATAATTGGTAATGATCTCACGAGACTTTTGCATGATATTAGAGTAGAAAATTCTAAGTTTGAATTTTTTTTCATAAAATATTACATGGTATTAGAGGTTAAGTTGTTAAATAAATGTGTGATTTAATATTTAACTTTTTTAAGACCTATATAGAAGTGGCTAATCAAAGAAAAAAATTGCAAGAAAAGGGTAGGAATAGAAATTTAACTCCTACTAATTGAAAAAGTTGCTTACCTCCTCCGTTAAATCTTTGGACAGCTCTGCTTAAATAATCCAAGCAATTAGCATCCTTGGTTTGCATGAGTGCAAATGCTGTGGAGGAGGGAGAGAACAAGAACGATCCATCTGCGCTCTGCAGTTTCAGAAGCTTTTCCCAATTTAAGCCCTCCATCCCCTCCAAGCTATGGAGTAGAGTTGTGGGCACTTGTTGCATTATGTCCTTTGGTATCCTTTTTTTTTTTTCGGTATCACACAAAAACACGACACAATCATTACCCCCAACATGTTACTAAAGCTAAATCTACATGGGCCATTTCGCTTTGAGGGGAATAGTGATTTTTTTATTAGATAAGTTGTCCTCACTTTTTCATACATTATCTAACATATTAAAGTGTGAGAAAAGCTAGAGACAACTATCATTAACAAAAGCTTTGAGCTCCATGTATTCTGTATTAAGTTCCTTACTTGTTGAGCTTCAGATTCCTCTTGGCGTATATCTCTTGCAAGACGGGAGAGTCGTCACATATCTCGATCTCCAATCTCCGAGCGGTCTCGATAAGCGAAGGAAAAGCAACTTCGAACCCGATGGGCATGTGCTCGGAGTCCTCCTCTCCAAGTTTAGATATGTTGTCTCTGAAGAACGTCATTCCTGTTAAAATCACCCAAGGTGAGGAAAAAAACATTTGTTTCTCTCGATTCAAGATGCCAAAGAATTGCCAAGAACAAAATAAGGTTAGGCACACCTTTCTCGCATTTGTCAGGATGAATCTTCCAGTACTTCAGAGCCACGACACAAGCCAAGGTGTTGATGATTCGATCATGAGGGGAGAAGATGAGATCGTCGCCCCAAGAACCGTCGGGAAGCTGATTGTCCACGATCCACCGTAGAGCTTCAGGGAACTGAGGGCTACCGCTCCCGCTGACGTCCTCTACAAGAGCAACCCAAGCCGTATCATAGGCCGATATACTTATTTCTCCATCGGTCATCGACCCCAACATCGACTTGGTTGCTTCGACACGTTTGGTGATCTCACTCGATGGATGAGCAACCTTCGCGAAAGAAAGATCATGTGGAACACATCAAGCGATAGGATGGCATGATAAAAATGATATCTGATTGGATGAACAATATTGGTGTCAGCACGTCACTCGATGTATGCACGTGAGAACGAGGAATCGCAATTATTTCCTCCTGAAATTTACATCAGATTTGACTGGCCAGGTGCATTGTCGAGCCGAAAGCTTTTTGCAGCTGTGGACAATGGCGAGAGAAGCAACGAAACAAAAGGCATTACCTTAACACCTTCAACTCCTAAGTCATCCTCCACAATCTCTTGCCACTTGATAATTGGCAGACCATTTTGAAGCAAGTCATACTCTGCGCATGACAGTCCCACGTCAAGCCCCAAAAAGGCGGCCACGAATTCCACGCTTTTAGTTGCAGGTATTATCAGTTTCTTTGCATTACGACATACTGACATTATTAATCTAGATTCGAGGGAATAATCTTGGGCAGGTATGCTGATGGTACCTTCGGTGAGAGGTTTGGATATGGCGCTACATCTGGGGCGAATATCGGAGCGAAGATGACGCTTGTCGTTATCCGGGGAAGGCCAAACACCTGCAATGTTTTCTAGCTATCGATGGATTAGTGTTGCTTAGTGGTGCGGTGTGATCCATATTTCTTCATTCGTTTGTATTTATATACAACTCCTGTGTAAATCCAAACACAAGTGTTCAAAAGGATGGACAAGGATTAGGAGGCAGAGACCGTCTCCGACAGTGATGGACTTGTATGTTCCGAAAAATATTATGAAAGTTTCATCCTTTTTAGTCTGCTAGAGAAACAGGGTAGGAATAATAAAGTATATAGTTGATGGGGAGAGAAAGGAAGAAGGAATTCGACATGTAGTTAAAAAAATAAAGAAAAAACAAGGAAAGGAAAGTTGATGGCATGTGTGTAAAGTACGGAAGACGGAGGGGGCAGTCTGAAACTACCACCTAACCTCACTCTCAGTGTTCTCGCATGATCTGTAACTTCTTGCATATATACCCACAAGTACACCTCTGTCATCTATAAGCTCTCTCTCTGTCTCTCCGTCTCTCTCGACAAGAGTCATAAGACAGAGCGAATTAATGTAAGAAGAAAGGAGGAGAGTTGATGGACAGAGGCGCCTTCTCTTTTACAGAAAGGAAAGCGAAAAACCAATGTTGATCAGCAAGAGGGAAGCATGCATGTCTCACCATATCGACGACTTCACACAAGCTAACTCCTCAAGCACTAGACCAAGAAGAAGAAGAAGAAGAAGAGAAGGGAACTCCGACGACCGACTTACCCAGAAGATGGGAAGGCTTGGCGGGGGAGCACCGACGCTGGCCGAGAATGGAGGGCGAGCGACACGTCGCGGGGGGAGCGGGAGCGGAGAGAGGGAGGAAGCGATGGCAGGACATGTCCGCGTGCGGGTGACGCTAGAGTCGGAGCTGGTGTTGTCGCGTGCGTGCGTGCGATCGATGGCGCGACTGCTGCTGCTGCTGCTGTTGTTTGGTGGGGAATGATGAGGTATAATAAATGGGGAAGTGGCCAAGGGAGGCGGGTTTATATACGGAGAGACGGACGGAAGAGGACAACAACTGCTTCTCTATAGATTCCGTCCATTGCCTCAGTAGCATCCCATCCACCTGAGTCCCTCCCCATGGGGCGCTCCTTTGAAATTACGGTCTTGACCCTATTTCCACCACTGTATAATTAAGTCCACCCCGATTTTTATAAAAAAAAAAGACGCAAAATTAAAGTGGTGACCCCAAGATTTAGTTTACTTACTATTGGCGAGATGCATTTTACATAGACATGTAAAACATCATGGGAATATATGGGAATGTACTAAGAAAAAATTATTTAGTATACTAAAAAATCAAATATGTGAAATACTTAGTTACAACAACTAGATCCTAAATAGAAATGGAAAATATATATAGAAAGAAGAAGAAGAAGAAGGAATCGGGCTATCGCTTTGCAATTGAATGATTGTGGGTAATTTTGTCTTTTCAGTATAAATGAAGTGAATTAGTCATGTAAGAGTGGAAATAGCACCAGCCTGAAATTCTTATTACTACAAATTATTTGCAATTTTTTTGCAAGGATTTAACTTGTTTTCGGCTTTTATTTTGTACACTAGGGGGCGCTGAAAGAACCTAATCACGCCGACGGAGTTCAGGAAATGACAAGTATAAAGAGTTATAAGTTCTCCTCTTTTTCAGTCTACACCCGTCCGCAAAGTTATTCCGTTTTCTGCGCACGGCGTTTTTTTTAACGAACTAGAAAAGACGGTCCGATAAGGGGAAGGCGAGCTAGCTGCGCAGTCTTTTTGCCGACTCGTTTTCATAGTTACGATCTGGACAATGCGTTGAATTCACGAAGATTTGGTTACCCGATGAGGTCGAAAAATAATTTAATAGATTACACATATTACATATTACACAAGCTGAGTAGTACCAAAAATAATTTAATGTCGTCAATTAGTAGGAGGCCGGCACATTTCTTCGGAAGACCAAAGGGAGGCCACGGAAGCCCGCTGGGCATGACGGCTCTCATAAGATCATTCACACGCGTGCACGCCATTGGTTTCCCTTAGGTCACGGAACGAGGACGACATAAATTAGATATAGTAAACAATTGTACTACGTCATAAATTTAAAAATCCGTAGTTCACGGTGTTCTGTGTTTGTCTACGACGATTCATGATATAGCATTACTAAGATGGCGGTCATTTAAATAACGTAAATATAGGGTTTTTTTTTTTTTTTTGGTATTGGAGGAATCGGCTTGCAGCCGACAGCCGCGCCATAAACCTCCAAGTGACACTTAAGCAGGAGGACCCACCACCCCTGAGTCACACTTAATATACCTAGCACCTCCCCTGGGTTTTGAACCCTTTACCTTTTGTTGAGGATCAACAGAGCCTTATCCAGTGGAGCCACCACGGCCGGTGGTAAATATAGGTTGTTGATTGTTATTAAGAAATTAATCATATATATATTTTGGGAGAGACCCCACTTAATTTCCTTCTTAATTTTAATTTTATTCTTCTTCATGCTAAGTTCGTGTGTCAAGTAGAGCTACTGCGTCAGACATTTTAAAAATCCGTAGCCTACGGGAGTCTATGTTTGATTACGGCGATTCTTAATATAACTCTTTCGCCGGCTTTGGATTCCGCAATAAAATATCTTTCATCAAGTGTTATGTTTTGGTTTTTATTAGAGAGGATTTAGGTTCTGTGCTAGTATTGAACAGAGAGAGTCAAATGCTTAGAATTAATGATAATCGGTGTCGAAATCTAATCAATAGCTTGATCCAAACACACTTTAAAACACTAATGAAAGTCCATTAAAACTAAAGTGGTTTGTACAATATCGAAACTGATTTGACATCGCTTGACATTGAAAACAATATCAAGAAGGCACTGCTTCTAATTGGGTTTGAGGACCCAATGTTGGAACCTAATCGACGACACTAAATAGTGGAAACAACATCTAGTAGTTATTGCTTCTGGATGGATATGAGGACATGACGTTGAAATCTAATTAATAACGCTAGATAGTAAAAATAATATCCACTATGTACAGCTGGAAACGATTCTTGAAATACTTGGCCATCCTTCGTTTCCATGGTTGACATGGGTTGATGCCTGCATGTGACAGCGAGGATGATTTCAAATGCCTTCATCCCTCATGACCGGCACATGACGGTAAGAGTAATTTTGAGTGTCAACAATAACAACACTAAAATGGTGGAAATCCAACCCTTATTAAATAACACAATATCGGTTGTTGATTCTGATTGAGAAATTAATCATATATATATTTGGGAGAAACCCCACTTAGTTTCTTTCTTTATTTTTATTTTATGCTTTCTTATGCTAGGTTCATTTTATCAAGCAGAATCCTGCTAATAAAATTGTCCTTTCTATCTCTTAATATCCTGCACTTTATTTTTTGGGCCAACTATTTTTTTTTTTTAAATTTTGCCACTTTAAAAGTCCCATCAAGCGAAAAATTTTAGCAATTAACTACAATTAGAGCGTTAATTTAAAACATTATTTCCCTGCAAAACTGGATGCACCGGTCAACCTATTTTCATGGAAAAACGATGACCTCTGTTTGTTCCACGAAAATGGGCAATTTGGAAAACATTTCCCTAAAAATAATTACTTATGTCTCTTATAAAATAGATGAACAAATAATATTTTTATTGTTCATGAAAATATTTAGACACAAAATTCTATTGATAACGAAAATATTTTTCATTGGGTAATTATTCAAAGCAATACAAACAATCATTTATAAGAAAATGCTTTTAAAATCACTCATTTTTCATGAAATGGCTCCGTTTGAGCACATATTGATGTAGATTGGAGCTAGCATGAGAATTCCTAATATCGATGCAGATTGTTTCTGGAGTTGGGACGATTGCGGCCTATGAGGGAACCATTTGAGCGCATGCTCTATTGGTGGCTTTTAATTACCTAGAACGAGCTTGTCTCACCATTTAATTTCGAATGTCTAGATTAGCCGAGGCCTTTGTATTTGGGGATCTGTTCTGTACTCGTAATGCCCTAATGATATCTAGGAGATTTAGGGGATCGTGAAGATATGAAGGAGATTCACTTGAAAAAGGATGATCAATGTAATGATTGCGATGAATCATGGAACTCAAGTCGGAAGCAATTGCCGTGTTCGACGGGGATGCTGATTCTAATTGCTGCAAAGAAGGGTTACTAAAAATCAATTTTTGTGAATCATCTTTTGCTAAGACGTTTGTAGATTGCCAAAGCTTGGGAAGTTTTGTAGATAATACATTAGCCAGAGCCTACCCTTCTGCAATTCAGCCTCATTTCCAAAGCCCTAATCTTGAAAAAGAACTAAGCTTGTCTCACCATTTGATTTTGGATGTCTAGATTAGCAAAAGGCTTTTGTATTTGAGGATTTGTTCTGTCATTGTAATCCCTTGATGATATTCAGGAGATTTAGGGTGCGCATGATAAAATTTCTGAAACAGAAATTGATTTATGGCTAGAAATTGATTTCTCAATTTCTATTTCAGAAACTGAGAAACTAAAAATTTTAGCTTATGATTTTATCTTTAAATCTATTTCTGGAATAGAAATCTGTTTCAGAAATAGAGAAATCAAATTGCGTTACCAAACGGATTTATGTTCCAAACCTGTTCCAGGGAACAAAGAAACAGATAAATCAAGAAATAGAAATTTTATCATGCGCAACCGTAGAGGTTCGTAAGAAAACAAAAGAGATCTGCTTGAAAATAGACAATCAATGTAATGATTGCAATGAACCGCGAAACTCAAGTCGAAAACAATTGCCGTATTTGACAGGGATGCTGACTCTAACTGTTGCAAAGAAGGGTTACTAAGATCAACGTCTGTGAATCATCTTTTGCTAAGAGGTCTCTAGATTGCCAAAGCTGCAGAGTTCATTAGACAAGACATTAGCCTGAGCCTACCCCATGTGCAATTCAGCTTTCCTTTTCCAAAGCGCTAATCTTGGAAAGAAGGGGAATTCAAAATCCCAGAAGTTGCCACGCGGCGGAACCCTCACGTCAATCTTCTCAAACAGCCACAGCAACAGCCAAAGTCTCTGAACCAGTTTCAGTTTCGGTTAGAATAAATTCTTAAAGGGATTGAGAGACTGGTCCGATGCATCTGAACCTCGGTACAAATGTTCAGAACAATATTTTTGACTGCCAAATGCCACGTGCTCCTCACTGATTGGACAGGCAGATGTCAACCTGGAATCATATGTTCAAGTCCATAAAGCTTACATAGGGTCTGAGTTCTATTCATGAGAAAACCAAAAAGAGATAGATGCATTTATTTTCCCAAAAACTTCTTTAGAAAAAGAAATTACATTCTTTGAAAAATCATTTTCAAAGAAAATCATTATTTTTCATTTACTCGATAACTTAGAAAAAATAATTTTATTCTTATTAAAAGAGGAAGTCATTTTCCTATAACCTAAGCACATTGTTTTTGATTTATAGAAAACATCCTTATGTAGATCGAGTAGTTTTTCGCCAATGAATTAGGAAACAATTTCTTCATAAATAGTTTTTGTCAAACAAATGGATCCATAGTTCTATATAAATGAGTAGATACCACAATAACTCCATCCAAAGTAAGATCAAACTCAAGTGAGGTAGCAAGAATAGATGTTAAAATCTAGGACATGGGATCCTTCACTATAACTCTCAAGAGATTACTCTAGCTGGAACTCAAGCTCATAGTTAAACTTCATTGTGCTTGATTTGATGACGAGCTTTAGCTAACTCAATAATTCGGTAGAAAAGTAATTAAGGAAAAGAAAATCTCAGCCCTACTTCTTTTATTTTTATTTTTATTTTTTGAGAATAAGTATATAGAATGTCCTAAAACTTATTATGAAAGTGCATTTAAACCCTAAAACTTCTAAAAAGTGCAACTGAATTCTAAAAATTTCAAAATGTGCAAACAAGTTCTCAAATTTATCAAATTAGTCCGATAAAGTCTTTTGGTTGGTTGCACTATTTGAAAAGTTTGTGACTCGATTATACTTTCATAATAAATTTTAGGACTTTGTCGCACTTGTTAGAAAATTTCATGACTCACTTATACTCGTCCTTATTATTTTTTTTACCCTCGTTAAACATGTTTATCGAGAGCTAAGCTCTTCACTTCTAACCCTCTCCCGAGCAAAACAAAGAAGGACAAGACCGCACTGAGATTCCAATCGCATCGGGAAGACCTAAAGGGCATCAGGCTCCTTGCGCGATGTTGGTTGCATCCGCCACGTCAAATGCGTAGACGAATATCAGGACTAAAATTTAAGTAAAGAGATCATCTTTAGATGGATAAGAACTTGTGGGGTTTCCCTTGGACAATCCATGGATGGACGACCCGTTCCGTTGATCACTGCTGGATTAAATCACAGGCGTCAAATCATCCTGCTGAACTCGTCTTTTAAGCGGCTTTTGTCCGCCCCTGGTTTGACGGTCCGGAGGAGAGCGAGTTGCGCTGGGGCTCTCGAATCGACGGCGCATGAGGCTGCCCGCGTAAAGTTATCCTTTTCCTTGTACCGACAGCGCATGCTCCATTTTTTTTTTTTTTAATTTTTTTAACACCTTTACTATCACTCTGATGATGTGGCGGGTTACGTGTTAATGGAAACGGACGGATAAGCATATTAGCGAATGATTGAGGTCTCTGTTAAAAAAATAAATTAAAAATGATTGAGGTCGGACAACTCACGTGATTTGTCAAATCTTCGAGATGATGAGGAAAGATGCGAGATCTAAGGAGCATCTCGAGTGGAATCGGGCATTTTTAAATTCGATTGAGAGACGGTCATAAGCCAACAAAAGCAATTGAGGGAAAGAGCAAGCATCAACAAAATGAAGTGATGCTCAGGGTTGTTTTGTTCCTACGGGGAATCCCATCTACTTCCACCACCTTTCATGCTCCCTCAGGGTCTCTTGTGTAATCTTTGCTTTCTTTGGCGGTTGGTCTTGTTGAAACAAAATGAAGTGATGCTCCTGAAAATTTGAGGAATATCTCGATGCTTTCAAAGAATCATATGTACTCGAAGATATCTCTACTGGGTATGTCTTTATTGAATCATTGTTTCTGAAGGAAATAAGGAGTTTCATGATGAATTATCATCGGTTATTGGTCTCAATTACTTTAAACGCAATTATTTATTTATTTATTGCATTCGACCCAAAAAGTTAAACTAAGGGGTGAAATGAGACAATTTATATTTAAGTAACATATAATCTCCGTAAACTGGTGCTTTAGCGCCCCCTCTCATATGAAAGATTAGAAACGATGTGAAGAATTTGACAAACGGGGACCAAACATGCAAAATGAACTGGACAAAACCTAAAACTAATATAATGTTAGAATGTCCAACCTTAAAACTTCAATTAATAAGTATAGGGAGATCACATATTTGTAAAGAGTATATAGACCTTATAGAGAATATGAGACACTTTCAAGACATTGGATTCATGTATTTGTAGCCCAACTAAGGAGCAATTATCGCGTGCTTTGGCTTAGCCTTGCCAGGAGTACACCATATCTCTTGACTCTATCAGTCTATGTCATTTAAAGTTCATTTTCATATTATGATTATGTTTCCAAGTAATTAAACTAGGACGTCTCTGTTAGAATGAATATAAACAAAAATTTGGAGATCCCCATTTATCCATTATCACGTAAATTCATACAGAATTCGGGATCGAGTAGCGGAAACATAAATACCAACATACTGTTAGAGAAATCTTTCCAGAATATTTTGAAGCTGACAAAACGTTTCTATCAGTCTAGTTTGGACTTCTGCAGATCGTCTAGTTTAAAGTCTGAAGACTTTCTGATTACCAGACTCAAGATTCAAGACTTAAGACTCAAGACCATTCTCATTGACGGTCTTTCTGATCCAGTGACGAAGGAAATCCAGAGCCGAAGTATATGGTTGAGGATTTAATTCTATCCTCTGGAGAAGATCTTTTTGTTGGATAAATATAACGGATTCTTTTGTTCGTATCAAGATCAATTGAAGATCTGATGGTCGACGAAATATTCTTGGAATGTTCTATTCTTGGAAACCAAGATCCTGATTGTATGGGCGAACAGGATTGATGGGCTATCGTCAGATTCCTTTAATAGCTCGAATGATCTTCTTGATTGATTCCGTCCAATGGGTAGATTGGAGGAATTCCTTTGGAAAGTGCCAACAGGTATGATGGCATAAAGGAGTATAAAAAGGAAGACGTTCTAGTTGTTTGAGTACGTGATCGATAGAGAAATTCTAGAGTTTGAAGCATCTTGATTATTAGTCGATTCATTCTGAGCGAAATCGTATATACAGAGAGTGTCCATACTTGGTGATACCTTGAGTGAGTGTGGTAGATCATCTACACTTAGAAATCAAGGAAGATCAACATTGTAACATCTCTTTGTTAATAAGTGGAATCCAGCCAATTGGCTGTCAATGCAGAAGAGTGGACGTAGGCTTGAATCAAGCCAAACCACTATAAATCGCGTGTTCAATTCTCTCTTTCCTTTACTTAGTCTTACGTTGATTATTACTTATCGCAAATCCTTCAACTGTCTAAGTATTGCGCAATAATCAAGAAAAATCTTTTATATACCTATTCACCCCCTCTAGGTACTCGTACTAGCTATATCAATTGGTATCAGAGCTCGTGTTCTTAGTTTATTTGAAGTGTTTTACTTGAGTAAAAGATCCATGGCTAGTATGCTAGCACCGGGGCTGGTGGAAGGGCAAAGCAATACCAGACCACCCTACTTTGATGGAAAGGATTACAACATCTGGAAGAACAAGATGAAAGCCTTCCTATGATCAAAGGATCCTCTGGAATGGGACGTTGTGGAAAGAGGAATCACTCCTACTGCTGCATCAGCCTCTGAAAGAGGGAAAGAAACTGTTGAGACCAGCGGAATGACTCAGGAAGAGATAAACAAGAGACAAGCACTCGATGCAAAAGTAATTTACTCTTTATATTGTGCCTTGTCTCCAACTGAATATAACAGAATATCTTCTTGTGTCACAGCAAAAGAAGTATGGGACATATTACATATCACCTATGAAGGAATAGATCGAGTGAAGGAGACCAGAATCAACATTCTCCTTGGTCAATATGAAGCCTTCAAAATGAAACCAGGAGAATCTATAACTGACATGTTTAGTCGTTTTACAGATATTGTCAATGGTCTTGAGAACCAAGGACAAAAATTTCTGATCCCATGAAGGTGAACAAGCTACTGCGCGGACTCTCCAAGGATTGGAATCATGTAAAGACTTCAATAAGAGAGACGCAAATAATTATGCCTCTATCTCTGTCGACGAGCTGATTGGAACTCTTGAGTCTTATGAAGTGGAACGAATTAATGAAGACGAAGATCCAAGAGGTAAGAAATCCATTGCATTAAAATCAAATGATGATTCGATGATACTGATTCGGGAGATGATATGGACGACGAGGAGCTTGCTCTAATGATAAGAAGATTCAGAAAACTGAATAGAAAAAGGTAGAAGGTTCAACTCAAAGAAACAAAGTTTCCAGAGGCAGCAGACCAAGTCTGTTGATGATGAGGAACCAAACAAAGATGTAGTACGCCGAATGCAAGAAAAAGGGACACATCGGACCCAATTGTCCTCTTTGAAGAAGAAAAGAGGAAAAGCTGAGAAGTTTTGAAAAGCTCTCAAAGCCGAAACCTGGAGTGATACGAGAATGTGAAGAAAGTGATAATGAATATGCCAACATATGTTTGATGGCACATTCGGACTCGGACTCGATTCTGGATCGGACTCGAAAAGTGAATTTGAGGTAAGTGATTTTAAAATTCCTGTCAAAGTTTCTAAATACATTGATGAACTGTGTTTGAGTCTTAAGACTTCTCTCAAAAGGATTTCCGAACTTAAAAAGGAAAACTCAGCTCTAAAACAAAAGGAAACCATTTTAGAAGAAAGAGTTAAAAGTTTAGACCTGAATGTTTATACTTTTAAAGAAAAAGAAGATAATCTTTTAAAAGAAAATCTTTTCTTAAAAACTGACTTATCAAATATTTCAAAGAAATTTTCGATAGGATCCGAAAAGCTTGAAAAATTTCTTTTAGTTCAAAGACCTTACTTCAATAAGTCTGGTCTAGGCATGACAGCGGAAACAATTCCCTTGATTGATTTTCCTAAAGTAAAAGAAAGAATTAAGAAAAGACCATCGAGAGAGGCTTACAAAAATCATTTCAAGAAAGTTTTTGTAAAGTCTGTAGATCGAAATGCTCTAAGGTGTTCAAAGTGCAATAGTCGGGATCACTTTGAAAAAGAGTGTCCAATGGTTTGGAAGCCCTGTTAAGAAAGTATGGCCTAATAATGTTTATCCTACTAACACCAAAGGACCCAAGAAAATTTGGGTACCAAAGAAAGCTTGAGACTCTCTTTTAAATGCAGGTCTCCGTCAAGAAAAAGGTAAAGTGGTATCTTGACAGCGGATGTTCAAGACACATGACAGGAGACTCAAAGTGCTTCATAAAGCTTGTTCAAGTAAATGGTGGAAATGTTTCATTTGGAGGAAACGGCAAAGAAGCATTGTGGGATTTGGAACTGTGAAAATTGGAAATCTCACAATAAGCAATGTTTCTCTAGTGGAAGGACTCAACTATAACCTTCTCAGCATTAGCCAATTGTGTGATACTGGTTTTAAGATCTCCTTTCAAGAATGAATTTGGTCTGGAATCAGTAAAGACTCTACTCAGTCTTTCATGGGTTGAAGACATGGAAATATCTACCTCTTAGACATGAAATTATCACAATGCCTAATCTCAATTCAAGATGAAGCAAGCTTATGGCACAGAAAGCTTGGTCATATCAATATGAAGCAATTAGCCAAAATCTCATCAAAGCAACTTGTTCGAGGTCTACCCAAATTACCTTATCAAAAGTCCGATCCATGCACACCATGTATTCTGGGTAAGCAGGTAAGAAATTCATTTAAGCCAATAAATCATGTCTCTACTAATCATGTACTACAGTTGCTGCATATGGATCTCTTTGGACCAACCAGAACCCATAGTATTGGAGGTAAGAAATACTGCCTAGTAATTGTGGATGATTTCTCCCGCTTTACTTGGGTATATTTCCTTGCAAATAAGTCAGAAACCTTTTCGTATTTTGAAAAATTTGCTAAAAAGGTTCAAAATGAAAAAGGATGTGTTATCTCAAGAATAAGAACAGATCATGGAGGAGAATTTGAAAATCAAGATTTTACAAAATTGTGTGATGAATCTGGATTTAAGCATATGTTCTCCTCTCCATACACTCCTCAGCAAAATGGAGTTGTGGAAAGAAAGAATAGATCTCTTCAAGAAATGGCTAGAACTCTTTTAATTGAAAGTAAAATTTCTTCATGATTTTGGGCTGAAGCTGTTTCAACAGCATGCTATATTATCAATAGAGTCTTTCTAAGACCTATTCTTGAGAAAACCCCTTATGAATTATTCAAAGGTAAGAAGCCCATTGTTTCATACTTTCATGTGTTCGGTTGCAAATGCTTTATATTGAAAAATGCAAAGGATCAAGTTGGTAAGTTTGAAGAAAGATTAGATGAAGGCATCTTCCTTGGATATTCTACATCAAGCAAAGCCTACGAGTCTATAACAAGAAGAGCCGGACGGTGGAGGAGTCAATGAATGTCAAATTTCAAGACTCTACGAAAGATGAATCCGGTCGGACTCGGTATGAAGAGTCTGAACCTGCTCCAGACCTTCCAAAGCTGACAACTCAAGAAATGTCTCAAACTCTAGAAGACTAGCATCAAGAAGTTCATGAAGATTCAAATAAAGAAAGAGATCATCATCCAAAAAAATCAACCAGTAATTGGAAGCATAAGTCCAATCATCCCAAAGATCTCATTATCGGCGAAATTAATGAAGGAATTCGTACCAGATCCAAAAGACGTGAAGAGTCTAGTGCTGTGGCTCTCATTTCTGAAATTGAACCAAAAAGCATAGAAGAAGCTTTATTTGATGAAAGTTGGATTGAAGCTATGCAAGAGGAGCTCAGACAGTTCAACATTAATGATGTCTGGGAATTGACATCTAAACCAAAAGGTAAAACTGTTATTGGAGCCAAATGGGTGTTCGAAACAAGATGAATGAAAAAGGAAAAGTCGTACGAAATAAAGCAAGACTCGTGGCCAAAGGATACACGCAAGAAGAAGGAATAGACTATGATGAGACTTACGCTCCTGTAGCAAGGTTAGAAGCTATTCGTCTATTACTTGCGTTTGCTTGTTATAAAAATTTCAGGTTATTCCAAATGGACGTGAAAAGTGCATTCCTAAATGGATTTATCCAAGAGGAAGTTTATGTGGAACAACCGCCTGGGTTTGAAGACCCAAAGAAGCGAGACTCGTCTTGGACTGAAAAAGGCCTTGTATGGTTTAAAGCAAGCACCTCGAGCTTGGTACGACAGACTAAGTAAGTTCTTATTACATAATGGTTTTGTCAAAGGTAAAGTAGATACTACTTTATTTATCAAAAAGGAAAACAAAAGCCTTTTACTTGTTCAAATATATGTGGATGATATTATCTTTGGATCCTCTAATGAAAGTCTATGCAAGAAATTTTCTAAGTCTATGCAAGAAATTTTCTAAGTCTATGCAGGATGAGTTTGAAATGAGTATGATGGGAGAATTAACACTCTTTCTTGGTCTTCAAATAAAGCAATTAAAGGAAAGAACTTTCATTTACCAAGAAAAATATGCTAATGATCTTGTCAAAAGGTTTGGATTGGAAAATTGCAAGAAGACTGATATACCAATGTCAAGCTCTTTGAAGATAGACAAAGATGAAGAAGGGAAGAAAGTTGATCAAAAGTTGTATAGGAGCATCATCGGTTCACTTCTTTATCTTACTGCTTCTAGACCTGACATTTTGTTGAGTGTTTGCATCTGTGCTAGGTTTCAATCAGATCCTAGAGAATCCCATCTTAGTGTTGCAATACGTTGCTTCATCTTCAAGCATCGGTCTTTGGTATCCTAAGAAGGGAGACTTTAATCTTAAGGATATTCGAGACGCAGATCTAGCCGGCTGCAGAGTCGATAGAAAGAGTACTTCAGGAACTTGCCAGTTGCTTGGAAGCAGGACAGTGTCTTGGTTTTCAAGGAAACAAAGCATTGTAGCTCTCTCAACAACAAAAGTAGAGTATGTAGCCCTTGGAAGCTGCTGTTCACAAATTCTATGGATAAAACAACAGCTACAAGACTATGGGATTGAAGACTCATGCATAGAAATCAAATGTGACAACACCAGCGCAATCAATCTCACCAAAAATCCAATTCTTCATTCAAGAGCAAAGCATATAGAAATTCGACATCACTTCATTAGAGATCATATTCAAAATGGAGAAATCTCGATTCAATTTGTTGATTCAAAAAGTCAACTAGCGGATATATTCACAAAGCCTTTGAAGAAAAATCAATTCGATTTTATCCGTTCCAGACTCAACATTTTGAAGCTCAAGGAAGTTAAAGTCTAGAGACTCTCCAACCTTCGACTTAGAAAGTTGATGATCATCAGACTCTAATTTCTCAGACTCTAAATCCTCAAACTCAGACATTGATGACTATAGACTGTAAGTTGTTATTCGAAAAGGTATTATCTTTCGTTCAGTTATTTTGTAGTCTCCGTGAAAAACGAAAACTTGTCTTTTCAAAAGAATTAATTTTGGCAGTTATTGATTTCGAAAAGAGGTATTCGTACACTTTCCTTGTGCCGATTGAACTTCCCTTTTCAAAACTGAGTTATATATATAAACAGTTTTCATTCTCAATCTTCAAAACCCTAAAAAGCATTCTCCTCCCAATCCGATTTCTACTTCGTGTTCATCTTCGAGAAAGTTGTCATCTTTTCTTGGGAAAGCAAGTAAAGGAATCTTTCAGCGACAAGAAGGATGTCTTCTTCGAGGAAGTTTTCAAGAATCACGAACAGGGGACCACAGAGGATGAAGGAGGGACCTACCCACTTCGATCTCACAGAAGAGGAAGAATTATCGAGTCAGCAACAGAACCCGACTCATTCTCCACCACGTCACTCAACACCATCTACCCCACTTGATGCGGGTCAACAACCAGAGGAAGAGATAATCGATGACGCAGACCTAGTAAGAGTCCAAAAACCCTCGTTTATTTACAAACTTTACTATGCGTTGAAAAGTACTGGGACTCCGTTGAAATATGTGGACGATTTTCTTAAAGATAAGAATTATGGGAATGAGTATATCTTTCTGAAGAAAATGGAGGATTTGGGAATTGCTCCCAAGGGTAAAGCGAGAGGAAGCGCTTGCTAATATTCCAGTGACCCTCGTATGTCGGGACCAAATTTGACCGATGGGAACGACGATGATAAAATGTTCACCGATTTTCAACCTAGAATGGGTATTGTTGCAAAGGTGAAGGGAAAGAGGATGGAGTTATTCAAATCAAAGGAACAGGAGAATTTGTTTTTCAGACTGCTGAAACGAGGGGTGATAAACCCTAGGAGTGTCGATTTTGATTTCCTAGATGCTGTTAATGTGAACTTACGGGAGAAGTTCAGTCTGCTTCAACTGGAACGTTTTTGCACTGATACCACAGATGGTTATGCTCAACTGACTGCGTATTTCTACTCGAATCTCAGCTTTATAGATGCGAATAGAATATCATTCAGTGTTCGAGACCAGGATTACGTGTTAGACGTAGATATGTTAGCAGACATAATTGGAGTTGAATGAGGACGCTATCAACCAATCAAAGTCTCAGTTGCTCGTGCCTCACTGGAACTTGTCAAAGATAGAGATGTAGAGGGAAGAATCATCTATTCAAGGATGCGTGCCATCAATATTGTACTGCACAAAATTGTGATTAATTGCATCAGACCCAAGTCTACATCAAAGACTGATGTGTCTAATTCAGAGGCAAAATTGATGTATGCAATCAACTCAGGGATGAAGTTCTCTCTTCCTCACACTATTCTCTTTCACATGTACAGAGCAATGTCAAAGGACAAGGGACAATTGCCTTATCTAGGTCTGGTGACCAAGATCTTCAGACACATGAATATTGAACCGCCACACACACTTTGTGTTTGACCGTGCGATAAGATGGTGGTAGGTTTGAAGATGTTAACGAAGATACGTCTACAAGAACTTTCTAAGGCAATGGAGAAATTCAGAGTGAAGACTCCAGTTCCGTCTGCTTCAAAGAGAAAAGGGAAGGAGGCCATTGGTGCCCCATCCAAAAAGAAGAGAACTCTCATCTTGGAGGATGAAGATGAGGAGGAAGATTTTACAATCACTGCCTTGATAAGGACAAGACGTTCTGTTCCCCAATCGACGGAACATCAGAAGAAACAGAGAGAGGAAGAGGAGCAAGCCAAGAACAGAGAAGAAGAAGAAGAGCAGCGAGAGAGGGAGAAAGAAGCTGAAAAAGAAGGAGAAAAGAGCAAGAAAATTCTGCAGCTGAATCTAGAGAGAAGGAGAATCAAGACACAGAAGAGCATGATCATCACTCTTCCCCTTTTGATGTCCTAGAGACAGGGGGAGTTGGCGAGCAAAGGTCCACACCTCATGCTGCCAATAGTGAAGGTCTAAGACAATCTCCAGCAGACCTAGAAGAGTTTCGGGCTTCTCAATTGCCTGAAGAAGAACACGATACGTCAACACCAAATCTGTAAGACTATACAGAAGCGCCATCGTCTGCATTCACTCCATCGGAGAAAGCAAATGCAAGTACTCAGACGGACAATTCTGCAGATTTTCATCGTATTATGGATGTTTTTCTGGAAATGCGTGGCCAAATATATGCTTTGGACTGTGAGATTCAAGCCATAAAGAATGCTGGACAAGCATCTTGATTACCCGGAGGACAAAATGAAAGACCTCGCTCTACAACTTCAAGCCAATGCCAAAGGAGAGGAGGTAGCTCAACTAAGGGAAGACTTGAAGAGGCTAGAAGGCATAGTCCAGTCCATGGGAGATTTCCAGATCGTGCGCATTCCCAAGCAGACGTGACTCATTTCTCACCTTTTTAATGATGACAAAAAGGGGGAGAAAGCAATTTGAACCAACCAACCTTCTTTATTTAAATTTATTTTGAATGTGTTTGTTTTTTTTTTTTTTTTTTTTTATGACTTGAGTAAACTTGGGTGTGAACTTGAATCTGACTGAATTGGCTGTGGATTTAGATGCTTGACTGTTTGCATTTATTTCAAGTATTCTTATATGGTATTACTCATGAAAGACTAACCTATTTTCTGTAGATGCAGAGTCTGGTTGTTTTGTTAAATCTTTATGAGATAGCCACATTGCTTGAGAAATGTTTTTGCAGGATAAAGTGGTTCAAATCTACAGGAAAGTTTTGTCACTATCAAAAAGGGGGAGATTGTTGGAGAAATCTTTCCAGAATATTTTGAAGCTGACAAAACGTTTCTATCAGTCTAGTCTGGACTTCTGCAGATCGTCTATTTTAAAGTCTGAAGACTTTCTGATTACCAGACTCAAGATTCAAGACTTAAGACTCAAGACTATTCTCATTGACAGTCTTTCTGATCCAGTGATGAAGGAAATCCAGAGCCGAAGTATATGGTTGAGGATTTAATCCTATCCTCTGGAGAAGATCTTTTTGTTGGATAAATATAACGGATTCTTTTGCTCGTATCAAGATCAATTGAAGATCCGATGGTCGACGAAATATTATTGGAATGTTCTATTCTTGGAAACCAAGATCCTGATTGTATGGGCGAACGGGATTGATGGGCTATCGTCAGGTTCCTTTAATAGCTCGAATGATCTTCTTGATTGATTCCGTCCAACGGGTAGATTGGAGGAATTCCTTTGGAAAGTGCCAACGGGTATGATGGCATAAAGGAGTATAAAAATGAAGATGTTCTAGTTGTTTGATTACGTGATCGATAGAGAAATTCTAGAGTTTGAAGCATCTTGATTATTAGTCGATTCATTCTGAGCGAAATCGTATACACAGAGAGTGTCCATACTTGGTGATACCTTGAGTGAGTGTGGTAGATCATCTACACCTAGAAATCAAGGAAGATCAACATTGTAACATCTCTTTGTTAATAAGTGGAATCCAGCCAATTGGCTGTCAGTGCAGAAGAGTAGACGTAGGCTTGAATCAAGCCGAACCACTATAAACCGCGTGTTCAATTCTCTCTTTCCTTTACTTAGTCTTACGTTGATTATTACTTATCGCAAATCCTTCAACTGTCTAAGTATTGCGCAATAATCAAGAAAAATCTTTTATATACCTATTCACCCCCCTCTAGGTATTCGTACTAGCTATATCACATACCTCTAGCCATTGATGAAATCTGGAAGTGGGAAACCTCAAAACCTTTGATGGATCCACACAGCACGATTGATCTGCAATATAGAAAGCGTACGTCCAATTCTACTAGTCAATCCCCTTCCAAAACCTGATGGTGTGTGTGTGTGTGTTTTTTTTTTTTTTTTTTTGTATCATAAGGGTTTGAATTAGACAACCTTACGATTTTATTCCGTTGGTTACGTTACCGGTATCTTCCATCAAGACCATTATGGTAATATAATAACGGACAAATATCACTTAATACACGTAGGTAATAAATTGGGCAATAATTTGGAGTTATATAGGGAATTTATTGGGAATATAATATTGGAATCATATTTAGAATAATAAAATATATTAAATATTTTAACATTCTCCCACTTGATCCCAATATTCTTTCAAATGAATTATTAACCAAAACCCACAAAATTTCATACTGAAATAAAACACATGAATCACGGCGATGAGTCCTCTTAGAGCGAGTATTATCTTCAGTGTATCACAATGTATTTCATCAGCCAATATGTGATCAAATAACTTAATGAATAAACCTTATGTTTACTCCAGATCAAACATAATTATTTTTCTCATAATAACTAGAGGTGAGCAGTGGTTTAGGGTTGACCCTGGACCGACCTTGGACTGGCGCAACCCTGCTGGTCCTAGTCCGGTTCCCAAGGGGACTGGGTCGGTCCTTGGTCTTGAAATTCCAGGACCAATACTGTACGGGTTGGTCATCGGTCCTAAGAGTTTTGGGTCGATCCAACCCTCAACCCTATATATTATATTATATTATTTATAATTCTTTTATATATTCAAACCTAAGTAAAATGTCTGTTATATTATATTATATTGAGATGTTCTATCAATAGCATTAATAGTAATTTCAATTTAAAAATTTTGTTGAATATTAATTAAGTGTCATTTGTTTTGTTTTCAAGTGTTTAGAAGTTCAAGTGAATTAACAAAATGTGAAGTTATATATTCATGGTTTATATTAAGTATTTTGAACTTTTTATGGTTTAATTGTATTTTACTAATGAATTTCAGCTACACTTTGCTTTTCAATTTGTGTCAAATGGTAGAAGTTTTTGAAGAGTAGAGCAATACTGCAGTACTACGGTGATTTGCTAGTTAAGTGGTGTGAAGCTCATTTTTTGGTTGAGTGGATTCTACATGATCAAATGCAGAAAAACGCTTTTGCATATAGTGTTATGAATATTAAAGATAGATGATTATAAGAACTTTCCATCTTGTCCCATATCTTGATTAGCAGTTAGCAAGTACGAAATTTCTATTATTGTGTCATCTTAAATTTGCTAAATATGTATTGGTATTTATAGTTTAGTTGCACAATGTTGCATTGTCGATGGATCTGTAATTTGAATTTGTAGGTTTGCTTTTTTAGGGAGTATAAAAAATAGGGATAAGTGTTCCAGAAGTCCTAAAACTTGTTACGAAAATGCATTTCAGTCCTAAAACTTGCAAAAAGTGCAAATAAATCCTCAAACTTGTCAAAATAGTTCAATTGAGTCCTAAAATTGACGCCGTCAGTTTTATTGACGGAAAATGCGACGTGACGCTAATGTAGTATTTTAAATAATTTTTTATTTTCCAACTGGTTTTTTAATAATTTTTTATTCAAAATTTTTAAAAATTTATATTTAAAAACTAAAATTTAATTTTTAAAAACTATTAAAAATTTAAAAAAAAAAAAAAGGGAAGAAGAGGCAAGCGCCCATCGCCGGAGGGGGGCGACGGTCGTCGGTTGCCGCTCGACGTGGCGAGGCCTCGCCGCCCCGGCGAGGGCCGACGACCCTCGTTTGGCGCGGGCGAGGGCTCGTCGGCCCCGGGCGAGGGCCGGCAACCCTCGCCCGCGCGGGCGAGGGTTGCCGGCCCTCGCCGGGGCCGACGAGCCTCGCCCGCGCCGGCAGAGCTGGGGCCGGCGAGCCTCGCCCGCGCTGGGTGAGCCTCGCTGCGTCGGTGAGGGTCGCCGGCCCTCGCCTGGGGCCGGCGAGGCCTCGCCCTGGTTGGGCAGCGGCCGGCGACCGTCGCCGGCCCCTCCGGCGATGGACGGCCGCCTCCTCTCGCCCCTTTTTTTTTTTTCTTTTTTAAATAGTTTTTAAAAATGAATTTTAGTTTTTAAATATACATTTTTAAAAAATTGAATAAAAAATAATTTAAAGCCAGCTGGAAAATAAAAAATAATTTAAAAAGTCAGTTGGAAAATAAAAATTAATTTAAAAGTCCACGTCGGTATTTTTAACGAAAAATGCGCGGTGTTAGCTTTAGGACTCAATTGAACTATTTTGACAAGTTTGAGGACTTATTTGCACTTTTTGCAAGTTTTAGGACTGAAATGCATTTTCGTGACAAGTTTTAGGACTTCTGGAACACTTATCCCTAAAAAATAAGATGAAAAAAATTATCAATCGGTCCAGGATTGACCACGGAACCGGACCGAACCCATTGGGTCGGTCCGGTCCTTGGTCCCAGGCTCAATAGGGTCGATCCTCGGTCCTAAAAATTGAGGATCAACACTGTACGGGTTAGTCCTAAGGTTAAGGGGTGGCCCGGACCAACCCGGACCATGCTCACCCTAATAATAACTGAATGTATACAACTATATTGAGAAAAACATTATAAATGAATAAAAGTCTCATAAATTCTTCCATATAAAGAAAAATTTATATAATTGGATCAATGCCCATTCTAGAAACATGATCCTTATAACTCATTGGCGGCATGCCTTTAGTTAAAGAATCAGCTATCATCAATCTAGTGCTTATGTGTTCTATGACCACTTTCTTCTCTTTAACACGTTCTCTGATGGCTAAATACTTGATATCGATGTGCTTGCTTTAACTACCACTTTTGTGGTTCTTAGCCATAAAAACTGCAGCTGAATTGTCGCAAAATATTATTAATGGCCTAGCAATGAAATCTATAACTCTAAGCCTCGATATGAAACCTTTCAATCACACACCAAGTGAGGTGGCCTCAAAACAGGAAACGAACTTGCCTCCATAGTGGAAGTGGTAACCAAGGTTTGTTTTGCACTCCTCCAGGATACAGCTCCGCCAGCGAACATAAAAATATATCCTGATGTTGATTTACCGGAATCAATGCAACCAACAAAATCTGAGTCTGAGTAAGCAACTACCTCCAAGTTGTCCGCCCGTCTGTACATAAGCATGTGTTCCTTTATTCCTTGAAGGTACCTCATCACCTTCTTTGTAGCTCTCCAGTGGTCCATACATGGATTACTTTGATATCTTCCCAACATTCTCACAGAAAAGGCTATGTCAGGTCGAGTGCAAATTTGAGCATACATCCATCTTCCAACAGCAGAAGCATATGAGATGTTCTTCATTTGTTCCCTTTCAAAATCATTCTTTGGGCATTAGTTTAAATTAAACCTATCACCCTTCACTATGGGTGCTATACTTGGTGAACAATCTTTCATCCGAAACCTCTCTAAGACCTTATTGATATAGGTTTCTTGAGATAGTCCTAATATATCTCGAGGTCTATCTCTATGGATCTTAATGCCAATGACATAAGATGCTTCACCCATATCTTTCATATCAAAACTCTTAGAGAGAAATTGTTTCACTTCATATAACAACCCATTGTCATTGGTTGCAAGTAAAATATCATCTACATATAGCATAAGGAAACAAATTTTACTCTCATTAACCTTTTGGTATATACATTGATCCATGATATTCTCTTTAAAACCGAATGAAGAGATGACCTCATGGAATCTTAAGTACCATTGGCGGAATGCTTGTTTCAAGCCATATAGAGACCTTTTAAGCTTGCATACCAAATGCTCACCAGCATTAGAGAAGAATCCTTTTGATTGTTTCATGCAAACCATTTATTCAAATTTTCCATTGAGAAACGCCGTTTTCACATCCATTTGATGTAACTCCATATCAAAATGAGCAACCAATGCCAAAATAGTACGAAGAGAATCTTTCTTGGATACAGGAGAAAACATCTCCGTATAATCGATTCTCTCATTTTGAGTAAATCCCTTGACAACGAGTCTAGCTTTGTATCTCTTTATATTGCCTGATGAATCATTTTTAGTTTTGAAGACCTATTTACAACCAATGGCCTTTGCACCATTAGGCAACTCAATTAAATCCCAGACTTCGTTTGATGCCATAGAATTCATCTATTCCTTCATGGCATTGTACCATAAATTAGATTTATCACAACTCATAGCTTGTGAAAACGACTCAAGATCACTTTTAGCTCCAACATTATAGTTAGATTCTTGTAAATACACAATGTAGTCATTAGGAATTGCTAATTTCTTCATTCTAGTAGACTTTCTTAATGTCGCATCAACATCCTCTTGAGAAGTATGATGTTCTACTGGATGTTCAACAGTATTGGTAATTGCTGAATAGTTTGGTCTACCAGATCAATATCAGCAGGTTGTGGATCTTCAATGATTGGTTACTCAGCGATCAGTTGAACTAAAGGGGCATTGTAAGCAACAACCAATCTAGTATTTGAGGTGGAAGGTTGAGTATCTGAATGATTTTCTTCGGGAATAAAGTCCTTGAATTGATCGCTCCCACTAATCATATCATTTTCAAGAAATTTAGCATTTCTTGATTCCACAAACCTAGTAGTGTAAGATGGACAATAAAATCTGTATTCTTTGGACTTTTCGACATATCCAACAAAATACCCACTTATAGTCATTGGATCTAACTTCTTTTCCTGTGGATTGTAGACTTTTACATCAGATGGGCATCCCCAAACACGTACATGTTGCAAACTCGGTTTCCAACCTTTGAATAATTCAAAAGGCGTCCTTGGAACAACCTTGGTTGGAACTCGATTTAATATGTACACAGCCGTTTTAAGAGCCTCAGTCCACAAAAACTTAGGAAGTTTGGAGTTGCTAAGCATACTCCGCACCATGTCTAATAATGTTCGGTTTCTTCTTTCTGCAACACCATTTTGGTCCGGTGAACCAAGCATAGTGTATTGGACAATAATCCCATGCTCTTCAAGAGACTTTGCAAATGGACCAGGTGCTTGTCCATCTTCAGTGTATCTACCATAGTATTCTCCACCTCTATCTGATTTCATAATCTTAATTTGCTTGTCGCATTATTTCTCTACTTCGGTTTTAAATACCTTAAAGGCATCCAGTGCTTCGTGCTTATTACGAAGCAAGTAGAGATACATGAATCATGAATAATCGTCTATGAAAGAAATGAAGTATTTCTGACTATTTGAGTCTATATCTAGACTACAAATATCTATATGTATGATTTTTAATATTTTTGTACTCCTCTTAGCACATTTCTTTGACTTGTTGGTCTGTTTTCCTTTTATACAGTCCACACAAGTGTCATAATCAGTAAAATCTAGAGTATTAAGTACTCCATCATTTACTAGTCTCTTAATTCTATCCATGGAGATATGTCCCAACTTCCGGTGCCACAATATAGAGGAATTCTCATTCACAACACATCATTTTATCCCAGCATTATCATGAGCGTGCATCGCATTATTAATGGTATTGTCTTGTAAATTAATTCGAAAGAGACCGTCAGACAAAATACCACTCCCAACAATTTTAGATTTATACGATAAATTGAATGTTAAATCTGAAAATTCAAAGGAGTATCCCAAAGGTACAAGTCTTGAAATTGAAATTAAATTCCTAGAAAAACTAGGAATATAAAAGGTCTTTTCCAAAATTAAAACAAAACCACTACTGAGAACTAATCTGCATGTCCCAATAGCTTCCACATGCGAGCGCATCTTGTTTCCCAAATAGATGCCTTGTTCACTTCCCACTGGTTTCCGCTGGTTCTGAAAGCTCTACAAGGAATTCGAAATGTGGATTGTAGAACCAGAATCAATCAACCAAGTGTTGTGACTCACATTAACCATATTAGTTTCATAATATACACATGTGAGCTGGTTACCTTTCTTTTTGAGCCATGCCTTAAATTTGGCGTAATCCTTCTTTATGTGCCCCTTGTTTTTACAGAAGAAGCACTTAGATTCCTTCTTAATGTCAGCTTGGGGAGGTAGAGGCATCTTACCCTTTTCCTTTTGCTTGCCTTGCCCTTTATACTTATCCTGTGTTGCCATATGAGTACTTTCTCCTTTCTCCATTAGTAGCCTCTCTTTCTCTTGAACACACATGGTCATGAGTTTATTAATTGACCATTTAGTGTTATGTGAGTTGTAAGAGATCTTGAATGGAGCATACTCTTGTGGGAGAATATTTAGGATATAGTATACAATAAATGATTATGATATCCCAACCTCAAGATTCTTCAACTGAGCTGTAATGTCCCTCATCTTCATGATGTGCTCACGCACACCTCTTACACCGGTAAGCTTTAATGATGAGAACTTCATAATTAGGGTCATGGCATGCGCCTTCTCTAAATACTTAAACTGTGCATCAATAGCCTTCAGCAATTCCTTGGCATTGTTATGCTGAATGACTGAACCACGAATGCTAGTAGAGAGTTTTGTCTTTATGTACATCACACTGAGACGGTTGGACCGCTCCCATTGAGCATAATGAGTATGCTCAGCATGAGTACTATTCTCAATAGGTCCAGGTGGTTCTATAAATTTCGACCTAAGAGCATAATCAAGATCCATGCACCCCAATTGAAGAAAAACTAATTCTCTCCATTCTTTAAAGTTATTTCCATTTAGCTCGGGAACAATTATACCAGAACGAATCGTAGGTGGTAAGACTGCATCATAATCAAATGAAACTTATGTATCAATATATTTGAGGCAAATAAACTTAAATCATATTTTACCAATGTAAAACATGTTTTAAAATATGAATCACATAACATCAAAAACTACATGTGGGCTAAGTTTCTAATTTAAATTTATTCATAATTACTTCATGATGAAACTATCAAATTATATTCCCTTCCTTAATCCTTGTGGGTAAATTAAGAAAGATAAAATAATATTTCATCATAATTAATCACATTAATATATTGAAAATTCCTGTGGGATAAAATTCATAATATTAATGTGAATAATACAATTATTGTCTTTAACTATATGTGATCCAAAGGCTCTTAATGTATATAATTTAATATAATCAAAGATGTTGTGGCTAATCCTTAATTAATTAAATATATATGGATCACTAGACATTTAATTTTATTAAAAAAATCATAAAATTGCAGTTTAGGGTAGAACAATAAAATCACGTGCAAAAGGAGTAAAACTGGAATTTTGCACACAAGGCCAGAATTTGAATTTTACTTTTAAGGGGTAAAACATGAATTTTATGCCCAAAAGGGCAAAATCGTAAGTTTACACACCCTAGTGGGGCAAAATCGGAATTTTGCGCGGGCAAGGGTAGAATCGCAATTTTCCTAAAGGCGGGGGGCAAAATTGAGAAACCATAGGCGCACCTGCAACGCACGTGCGCTTTTCCGATTGCACGCGCCCGCGCACGCACCCGAGGTCTTCTTTCGAGCTCTCTTCTGCCAGTTCTTCTGCCGCGACCGCCTCTGTTTTGCTGTCTGGGTCTCCTCCCAAACCCCATGTTCAACCAAATTGGTTGACGGGTTTCAAAGAGAACGCCGGGACGAACGAATAGATTCGAGATCCGGCAAAAATGACTATGTACGGACCCGAATTAAGCTAAAAAACAATCTGCCCTATAAACCCTAACCACCAAAAAATCACCGCTCGATTAACCTTCGACGATCAGTAATATGTCGAAAAAATTTAAGGGTTTCTCTTCCTAATGGCGGTGTGATCATTCATATCCATTATCACGTGATGGGAAGCTCGAATTTGGCCGGAATTATAAATTCCGATCCAAACCATATACAAATCCAAAATTTACCCACATATAATACAATAAAAATAAATTCCAAAAGTTTCACCAAGGCAGAGATTGCAAATAAGGGCTCTGATACCAACTGTTAGAATGAATATAAACAAAAACTTGGAGATCCCGATTTATCCATTATCACGTAAATTCATACAAAATTCGGGATCGAATAGTGGAAACATAAATACCAACATACCTCTAGCCATTGATGAAATCTGGAAGTGGGAAACCTCAAAACCTTTGATGGATCCACACAGCACAATTGATCTGCAATATAGAAAACGTATGTCCTGTTCTACTAGTCAATCCCCTTCCAAAACCTGATGGTGTGTTTTTTTCCTGTATCGTAAGGGTTTGAACCAAACAACCTGACGATATCTTTCATCAAGACCATTATGGTAATATAATAACGGACAAATATCACTTAATACAAGTTGGTAATAAATTGGTCAATAATTGAAATTTATATAGGGAATTTATTAGGAATATAATATTGGAATCATATTTAGAATAATAAAATATATTAAATATTTTAACAGTCTCAACTATCAGAAGGGTGTTAGGTCTTAAAAGCTTGGCAATGTTGGAAGCATGCAAAAACCCGATACCTTCATCAAGGATGATCATCAAGAGCCTAAGAGACATATCTTCACCTAAAATGACTATTGTCTCCATTGTACGGGATGAGAGGAGGAAAAAAGATAACTAAAAGGTCGTTGAGAACATTTAATTCTCAATGATTCCATAAAGGAACGCAATATAGAAAGACCATCTTGCTAAAATATAAAGAGATGAATGTAACAAAGAAAGATTGAATGGCCAAAACAAATCCCAAAAAATAAAAGAATTAGACCTTGATGTATACAACAAAATCATAGAGTAGACCCATTAAGTGATACTCGAGTAAAGGCTCGTCCTCAAATAGTTTCTCCGAGAATGAACTCGGCTCACGTAACCTGGGACTGTTATGAATAAAAAACTATATCGGATGGTAAACAAGTCAAGCTTAAAATATGATACATGCTTATATACATAATGCGATGTCCTGATAGCGTCACATACTAAATACAAGCGGAAACTTTTTATTAATACTATGATGGGATCTGTCTTAATCAATGATTATGTTAAGGTATTCCGACCTAAGTGGTTAACATGTTTAACATGAATATTACGTGATCTTGCATTCTTCTAAAGCATGTTTGTCTTCTCCTTACTTTATGAACTACATAAGAGCTTCATTTCATTTCCTACTAGACTCATCACTGGCTTTTTACTTACATCAACCTGGAAGAGCTTACATGTAGAACATATAAATAGGACATATTTACATGTCATTGACAAGAGTGTAAGTGTCAGGCCTAGGAAAGGGGGTCAAAAGGGAGCCTAGTTTCGCTACCCCTTACACTAACCCACGTCCATAAAAAAACAAAATAGTCTTCTTCAGTTTCGGCACGAATTTAGTGCTCAAAGTAGCACTCGCCCCTACTCCAGGGCTGCCGTCACGAAAATGAAGAGGGCCAAATAGCTTCCCTTTGTGGTTAATGAACCAGGCTTCAAACCTCATCGCTATCTAGTTGACATGTCTGTCATCCATCCAAAGCGTGGCTTCGTATTATGTGTAGGTCATCTTAATATCAGGGTCATACATGTCATGAAAAGACATGTCCATGTAAACTATGATCACGTATTGTGCCACTGGGGGTACGTCCATTTTAGCAATCTGAAAAAGATAAAGGAATGAGCAATGCTCAGTAAAGAAACAATAGAGTTTTAAACTAGATGATCCATTAGTTGCTAAGAAAATGCAATATGCAATCCATGACAACATACATAGACTAGAGCAAAACTTTCACATGGACCATTTCATAATTACCTTGACTCATATTCTTATTCACCACCTATAAGGCACACCAATATTAGTACACATGTTTTATGCAACTGACCAAAACTAGGATGTGATGTAACAACACATGAATGCACACGCTAAGTGAAATTAATTTATCATGTATTTCAATATCCAACATCGAATTGGTTTCCCACCGGATCACAAGTTGGTCCGATTGAGTCACTTCCAAAATCCCTCGTCTGAACTTCCATGGAATCCCTCGTCCGATTGAGTCACTTTGAGGCATCTCATTATCACACAATCAAGGCATTCCATGAACACACAGTAAGGGCATCTCACTCTAAGGGATCCTAGTATCACACAACTGAGGTATCCCATAAATGTTAGGGAAATCCCTTATGATGTTTTGAAGATGACAAAATAAATCAAAGGCTACTAATGTGTTTAATTGTTAAGTAATAAACTATGCAGATGATAGAACTTGTAAATGATATTGTCAATGTTTGAAGATTGCTAGAAGACTGAATGTAATATATGTCCAAAATATATTTTGAAGATTTCCAAACTTTTGTGTCAAAGTCTAAAGACTATTAGACTTTAGTGTCAAAATCTGTTCTAGATCAAAAGTCTGCCAACTCTGACAAATTCCAGATTGAACGTGAATGAAGAACCAAAAGACAGACTCAATGTTGAAGTTAAACTAAAAACAGACTCTATGCTAAAGCTAAACTTATTCAGATTGTGTTAAAACTTTAAAGTTAAATCTATTTGGAAGCAAAATATGTTTAGACCCAACTTATAAAGTCTATTGCACTCAGACTCATATTGTAAAGTCTATTGCACTTAGACTTTACATCAAGATTCAACATAATGTAACACAAGCCCCAATCATATAACGGCTAGTGATCTGGTTTGGATTCTACATTAATATTGATTTTATTAACTCAATCTAATTGATTGACAAATGGATCTTGAAGACAATAACTTTTTATATGAAGAAGCTCTACTTATGAAAACCAAGATTCTGTTTGTATGGACGATTAGAATCAATTTGAGATTCTACTTTTGTCACTTAATGATTATCAAATCTTCTAGATATAGATCTGTCCAATGGGTAGATTGGAAGATGATCTTCAAGATACTATCCAATGGCTAGTTCAAAAGTGGAGGAGTATTTGAGAAGTTGAAGGATTGATGAACAAGTAAGAGACGGAGCGTTGAATTTATAATTCCAAAGTCTGAACGGCATTTGATCATACACTTATCTCTTGTGAGCTTAAACGTCTGTGATCGTGAGAGAAATACCAAAAGAGTGACTTAGTGAGATAGTGTGATCTACTACTAAGTGCTTACACTTAAAGTTATAATCTCTTGTTGATTGCATAGTGGAATCCAGCTAAGAAGGCTGTTAGCGTGGGAGAGTGGATGTAGGCTTGATTTAAACCAAACCACTATAAATTATGTGTTCTTATTCTTTTCCTGAACTCCTTTATTTTTTTGTAGTTCTATTTAACTGCTAAAGTTTGAACTCGCTCAAAGTCTGCTACACTTCAGACACAGTTTCAAAAGTTTGTTGTTCATCAGACTTAGTTTCAAAAGAAAAATATTTCTACTGTACTTTTGCAAAATTTTTCTTTATACCTATTTACCTCCCTCTAGGTGTCTTTACTAGCACTTTCAATAAACACACAGCATGGGTATTTCACTTTGAGGCATCCCCATATCTCACTCGATAGAGGCATCCAAGATCACACAGCATGGGCATCCCATTCTTTGGGGTATCACTGGTATCACAAAATCGATTAAAATCTCTTAAATTCAGTTTATTTCACACATTTCATGTATCATGTATCATGTATCAAACCTTAGAATTATGACACCACAGTAGCATGCTTTTCCACTCAATGCACAAAACCACTCCAAGCCAAGACTCAATGCTTGCACATACAACCTCATGGTAAGCTTCACTCATTGCACTCATGAGACTCAATTAGCAATAACTCAAGATCATCTCATTTCAAATAAGGAAGAGAGACATATATATGTACCAACTAGCAATGTATAGAGGTCACAAGACATCCAAGGGTCACCAAAAGTTTAAACAAGAGGACTACAAACATCTGCATGAATTCGGACTAGAACAGAATGGGGACAGTTTTGAGCAGTTTAGAACACAGAGGTTAAAAACATAGTAAATCTTATTGAACTAACCCCTGAATCTGTAGCAATTTCCAGAACTATCACTCCCAGAAGAAAAGCCATCTTGCTACCCAAACTTCGAACGTTTACCCTCAAATTTTAATATGTCATCCCCAAGAACGTGCCTTACAACTTTCATGGAGTGAGTAAGACCCAAAAGTTTCCCGAGATTTCCAGAAAGATCACAGAACGTACTAAGCCTCAATCACGAAATCTATGACAGCAAACTAATTCTACAAGTACTCGCTCCCACACCAGCCAACTCTTACAATAAAATTCCATAAAAATAGGATGTCATAGCTCAAGATTCTTAGAACAACTTTTAAGAAGACAAGTTCATCCAAATATTAGAGCATTGAAGACAGAAATTCCACAAACCACAAATTACAGCAAGTTCCCTTCTCGAGCAGACCACTCTTGGATTCTAACATCTACACTCGGCCACTCTTAGCTAGTTAGTTCTCTTACCACTACATTTAAAGCCTCGACCACACATGCACAGCACCAAAATGAGCCTCGACCACTAGCTATTCCTCACGACCGACTTGAAAATCTCATCCCAAACCAAGATTGAACCCACGGCCTCCACAAGCCGACAAGCAACCCATTTCATAGCTCATCTGACTCTCCAACCCAGCAACGACAAAACCACAGCTTCCTTCTTGTCCTTTGTCTCGACCTTCACCATACCGACCCCAACCTTACATGCAAGTCACCGGGCAACCATTCAACCCCACGACCAGCCCAAACAAGCCTAAAACAGAATCATCCTAATAAGAATCACCCTCAACCGACTTGATCCGCGCCTCTCTCAACAACAAATGGATAGCTCAAGCTTAACACCCACCGTTTCCTTACCCGGTGATTCGGTGTTGCTCCCTCACTACTAGCTCTCCATGGTGTGGTCTCTAGAGCTTGGTACGGAAGAAGAAAATGCAGAGGATGAGGGGTGGCTGTGTCTGCTCGAGCCAAGAGAGAAAAGGGAGGAAGAAGAGGAAGAGAGAGAGAGAGGATATGGATTGGAGGGGGGTGTGAAGGCAGAGAGAAATGATTGTGAGAACGTGGGTAAATGTCTTCATGAATCCCCATGAAAGTCATGATGATAGGAGTCAATGTGGTGATCCCCAGGAAGATTTTCCGTACTAAAGAAGACTTGCGAAGATGGGGTACACGGCTTCTTGCATGAAATTTTCTTCATGCATTACACTTGGCATCTGTGGGAAGGGTTGGGGTTTAGTCCTAATCTTCGTTGTGATTAAATAATTTATTTCTAATGTTTTTCACTAAGTTTCGTCCCAAACCCCACAAATTTCGGTCCCCTCAAAGTTACATGCATCTATTAGTCCACACGAGCCTAATTAACACGTTAATATCTCAATATTAACCTAGGATCGAAAACAAAGAAAGAATCACAAGAAAATTCTAAGGATAGTGTTCAAAACATTATAGTCACACGTAAATTTTTAACAGGATCCTAAGTCAATTCCATACATGATTAATCTAAAGCCTTAATCATAGAAGTAGAGTCATTTATGCTTGATTTGGACCATACATACACGCCACTGGCCCACCGGGCTCGTTTCACAACCCACCGGGCCTAATCCACGGCTCTAGCGAGCCCAAGTTTTGGCCCGTCCCGCGTTAAGCCCAATTTATAGCCCATTGATTCCTTAAGTTCACATCTTCTTTACATCTCATCGGGCTCATTATTTGGCCTGCCTTCAATAGTCTTGTCCCATATTGGTCCATTTATATTATAGAGTCGAAACATCTAAGGTTTTACGCATAATAGCCGATTAATTTAGACCAACGCAAAAAAAAAAAAAAAATCGCAAGCGATATCCAGCCAATGAGTCATTAAGTCGCATGGAACATATTATTATCTAGCAAAGACAGAATTGGATTCGGTAGAGCCAGGAAAATAGGAGAGAATGGGTGGTTTCTGGACTGGGGTCTTTCTTTATTAAATTTCTTTGCTTTGACTTTGACTGCGAACGCCTTTGATATGGTCTAATCTTTAAAGAAGGTAAGCATGAAGACTGCACAAAAACGCGGTGATTCGGAAATTGTAACTGTTGTTCAGGAGGACAAGAGGAGAAGAGACGGGACAATGGCAGTTGATTTCTCATTATATCACATCTCGACGAGAGATTTCCTTTTACCAACATCCTCACACATGCACCTCACCAAATCTTACATTCGCACGTGAGCAGTCCTAAGCTAGGCCCACTCTCCCTTAATACCGGCATCCTTATTCACCATAATTATCTTATATCAAAAGGCATACCAAAGGCGACAACTCATTCGCCTTTGGCATCTAGGGCACAATTCATTTTTGTCACGTCGGCTTCCAGAAGCGACAAATTGAATTTGTTGCCTTCGGTCGCCCTCGGCGATAAAATAAAGGAATTTTGAGACAACAAAGCAAATGCAACAAACGGTTAGTGATAAATATTTCGCGTTAGGTCGGTGAGATTTTGTGGAACTATTATCGATTATTTGGAAAATTTAAGTTGGTAAACGAGTGCGTGGCTTAATATTTCAATATACTAACGGAAGTTCTCTACAACCTAATTCTCAACAAGCACTACTAGGCGTTAGGATGTATATGTTAGTAAGTTATGTTAGATAAATCCAACATTAGAGAATGATATGGTGTAAAGCAGTTGATATATCCTAATTAACCTATAATTTATTGGCTTAAGTTTTTAAGTGAAGATAGGTCCAATTAGATATGTTGCAAGCTTGGACTTAGGCTTCCTCTTAGCGATTTTTCCGAGTGAAGGCATCGGGTTTCTATTGCACGCTCCCTAACAAATGGTATCAACGCCGATAATTAATGTAGAAAGATGCTTGAATTAAGGGGGAGCGGACCTAACATTGAGTTATTATGATATATGCGTGAGTGAGTTATATTAGAGAAATCCCACATCGGAGAATTGATGTAGTGTAAAGTGGTTAATTTATCTTAGTTGATCCATAACTCATTGAGTTAAGCTTTTAAGTGAATGTGAGTTTAATTGAATATGTTATTGGGCTCAGACTTGAGCTGCTATTTGGCTATCTCCCCGGGTGAAGATATCTCATTCAATCGAGTTAGAACGAATCGAACGTGCATGGCTCATTTGATTCTCAGCTTGGAAACTGGATTCAGATTGCAACTGACGTTCACGAGAGTTCTTGGCATCTTCCTTACTTTCTCTTTGTTTACATTTAGAATCGACGTATTCAGGTGATGTTTTGAGAGTCAGGCATGTGAACTGTGACATGACAACCCTCATAAACAAAACAGGAGTACCGAGTGGCATGAGACAAAGCCGTCCTTTTCTTAATTGAATTTTCTCTTCTACAAGGGGACTCTTGTGATTTTCTTGCTACAGCTCAATCAGATCTTTTCTCAGCGAAATGACGCCCATGCGGTAACGCCCAAAATAAGTCGCCGGCGCCGCTCGCGCTTTCACTTGATAAAAGAAAAAGGGCTGTTAGTCATTTTGATTATTCTTTTTGTGGCAACTGTATCTTTGCCAGAGTTACCAAACGCGAGCGGGCCTCGAAAAATAGGGTAATGGCTTCCACATTGGAAGAAAAGAAATCATGTGATGCTTATATCGCTTGATGTGCGAAAATCTCAAGTCTTTTATCATTTTTCAGGCATGAGCGTCAGTCTGTCATTCACTTCACGATGATCGACTGCATTTTCCCGGTTCGATGCCAGGCCGATTCATTGCACGAAACCGGCATCGCATGATACACTTTTTTCCTAAGCCTAATGCCTCCGGTTGTCTTTCACAAACTCCCAGCGTACACAGAACTTTCGCTTTTGGAAGATATATATGACAGTAAAATCACAAGGAAGGTAAAAAAAGAGTACCTTACTATCCTCAACTCCCCCAGCTAATCAAAATTTGCATTCGAAGAAGACATTTTAGTATAGAACCTTTTGTCCCGGCTCCAAGCATGCCGACCATGTATTCCTTCTGTCCACATGATATGTCTCATGAGGGCCTCCGTCAACATTCGTTATTTCTCACTTAGACGCACCCCAACACCCCGCCTCCCCCCCAACAAAAGCCCGATAGGGTTGCAGTTGGAATTTGGAGTGCAGGGTTGGAATCTTATATAAAAGAAGAAATAGCAAGGATCGGAATCTTTTGCCGAATGATCAGGTACTGCATTTTCATTTGTTCAATCGACAATCTCAACTTCTCGAATTGAGCTCAATGGAGTACCTCCGTCAAGCTCGTAGACTGAAAATCCCGATGTGGTGGCGACAACTTTAATTAGCCATCTGATATGCTAACGTAAATGCTTATGGGGGAAGCTTTTATATAAGTTGGCAAAAAAAAAAAAAAATACTCAACATTGTGTCCTCCCTATCGGGAAGATGAAATAAAATAAAATAAAATAAAGTGATGCCTCTGTAAATTGAGGAATGTGTAGATGCTCTCAAAGCAACATATGTACCCAGGTTTGCATTCATCCAATTCATGTCCATGGAACTAACATAACAAAAAAAGACAATTTTTGAGATTATTAGTGCCGTGTATATGTCGCGACCTCTTTTTTTGGGGGCTCGCAATCGAGTACGAGCGCCTAAGGAGGCTAATGGCTCGGCTGAATTGATAAAGCCCGGACTCTCCCAAGTCCACCAATTCACGACTTTAATAGTCTAAATTTTTAACCTATAAATCAATTTTTAAAATGGAGTCGCCACTAATCGATTTGGGGTGGGTTGATTAGAAACCCAAGCGAAGTATCGGGAGAAGTACTCGCTCCTGCGCAACCAGAGAAATTAGGATCGGGGACTTGATTACACTAGTTAATCACTAATGCCCTTTCGGTATCTAATCTTGTTTAAACCCCGAGGTTTTTGGATGTTTGAGGGGTTTTCCATGCATTTTGGGAGGAAAAACATTTTCTAGGTCTTTTTCTAATTTTTTTTTTTGACACAAAAGGATTTTTTGGTATTTTATGGAAAAATACAAGTCTTTTTGGCTTTTTCTGAATTTTTGGCTTTTTTGGATTTTTGGCATTTTTTGGAAAATATGGAATATTTTCGATTTTTTTTTTTATTTTTTGGAAAATAAAAATATTTTTATCATTTTTTATTATTTTTCGATTTTCTGGAAATTAAAACATTTTTTAATATTTTTGGAAAATAAAATATTTTTTGGATATTTTTGCTTTTTTTGGAAATTAAAACATTTTTTTAACATTAAATAAAACATTTTTTTGATTTTCTTTTGATTTTTTTTTAAAATAAAATATTATTTTATAATATAAAAACTGACCCGGATCGGATCCCGGGTTGGGTCCGACCCGGGCTAGCGAACCGAATTGCGGGCCCGACTCGGATTTTTTTGCCTTTTTTCTTCTTTTTTTTAAATTTTTTTATATTAAAATATTATTTTAATATATATTATAAAAAACCGAACCGGGTCGGATTCCCGGGTGGGACCGACCCGGTTCGGGACCCGCGAGACCTGGACGGGCCCGCAACGCGGGCCCGACTCGGTTTTTTTTTTTTTTTTTAAACTCAGCCCACTCACCGGAATTGGGCCTACTTCACAAAAGGGTGCAGTCCAACAGCAAACCGGCCCACGCGTACGACCCGGCCCGCTTTGAAGCCAAACCCTACCCGATTCAGACCCACGCCCGACCCGACTTCCTCTTCGTAGACGCGACTCCTGGAACCCTAGCGTCCGACGATCCGCGGCTAGGGTTTCGGTGGAGACGACGGGCGGCTACTGGATTTTCAAGAAGCGGTGATGACAACGGGTAGTTCGCTTGGGTTCTCGGGGGGAGGCGGAGCGATAGTGACGACGCGGAAGAGCACAGCCGTTACCTGTTCGCAACGAGGGCACGGGTAAGGTGGCTGTAGGTCGGCGAGACAGCGTCGGGGATGCGAGATTGGGCGGAGTCGTTGGTGGCGACGGATTAGTTGGATTCGCTGATGGTGGAGCAGCAGAGTGGCGGTCGCGGCGACAGCGAGCCTTCAGCTTCGCAGATCTGGAGTGGTGGCAGCGGCGTCGGGCACGACTCGAGGTGGCGTCGGGGCTAAATCGACCTCATATTTGGTGCGGCTTTGGACGAATCAGTCGTAGCGACGGCATTGGGGTGGTTGGCACAGCGTTCGGCAGCAACAGCAACAGAAAAAAAAAACAGATCTGAGGCGCAGATCTCGCGAAACCCTACCCTCGGCCTCAATCTTCTCTCACTCAGGTCAGATCCGAGCCTCCACCGGCCGGATCTGACCTTCTCGAAGTCGCTTGCCGCCTGCCTTCCCCGAAGTCTCTCGGTGGAGGGTGGGCTGAGCTTGCGACTCGAGCTCTCTCGCTCGCTCTTTGATTCCTCCCCCGAAGTCTCTCAGTGGGAAGATCTCGGAGCTCGCTCTCCCCTTGCCATCGTCGGGAGAAGCCTATTTATAGGCGAGGAGGTCTGGTCGACGGAGGAGCTCGGCCGCCGGTCTTTGGCTTGCTGACCGGAACCTCCCGGCTGAACCGGCGTCTCATCTCAGCATTAAAGTCGCGCATTGAAGGCGCATGTGCGTCGTCCTCTCCTTCGGCGGCCTACCTCCGTTCCTCTTTACCATAGGCTGCCCTTGAGCGCGTTGCCGGCCGTCGCGCGTGATGCACAGAGACAGAGAGAAGAAGAAGGAAGGAGAAGGAAGAAGAAGAAAGAAGAAGAAGGAGAGAGGGGAGGGGGGGTTGTACGAACCCACGTGAAGAAAAAGGGGGGGCTGCTGCTTTTGTTTTTCTTTTTGTTTTTTCCTGTTTTTATCTGTTTTTTTGTTATTTGCTTATTATTTCGAAAAAGACAAAATAAATAAAAACTTAATTAATAAAATAAACATAATAAAAATTGAGGTGTCAACAGTATAGTATTAAGCTCCTCGTCAATAAACGCTTTGAAGTCATTATTAAAAGGATTAATACTATGAAAAACCTCAAACTAGTATGATTGTGACAAATTTAGCTCAAACTATTTTTTTACTACAAAATACTCCAAATCGGTACACTTTTAATAAATTTACTCTGAACTAATTTTTTTACCATAAAAAAACTCTAAACTAGTATATTTGTGATAAATTTACCACTTGTTAATTTTTGTTAAATTGTTAACATCATGAAAAATAATAACTAGTATACTTGTGAAAAACAGAGGATAAAACCTCAAATTAGTATGCTCGTCAACTATTATTTGTCATCCAACTTAGCAACTTCGTGGTAAAATTTAATAGGAATTAGCGAAGGGTAAATTTATTACGGATGTACTAATTTTGAGTTTTGAGTTGTCAAAAAATTAATCTAGTGCAAATTTGTTATGGGCTACAGGTTTTAGATTTTTTGTACTATTAACTATAATAAAAATTACAATAGATTTAGGGTTTATTTGTTGACTGGACAAATAATGCATGATTTTATTTTTTTGCTCTCCGAAATGAAAAAAGAACATAAATTTATTTGATAACTTTTTTGTTCCTGGGAACAAATTTGTTTCCGGGAATAAATTTAGAACATAATCAAGAAGTAGAAAAAAATTGATTCTTTGATCCTAAGAACTCAATAATCAAGGCAAACCATTTTTTTTTCCTCTTTTCCTTTTCCTTTCCTTTTCTCTTCCACTTCTTCATTGTCGGTTGTCGACCATGGCAATGGTCGGTGACTGACTAGGTGAGGGTAGGTTTAGCAAGGCTCGGCCTTGTTAGGCCAGGGCGAGACCAGCCTTGTGCTGATTGGGTGAGTTGGAGCCTCACTGGAGGCTAGGCGAGCTTGCCCAGCCATCGGCAAGGCTTGACCTCGCCCTAATTTGGTGAGGCTCCAGTGAGGTCGCCGGACCTCACCTAGCTAGTCGTCAACCATGGCAATAGCTAGTGATCGGCTAGTGGCCAGTGATCGGGTAGTGAAGAAGAAGAGGGAAGAAAAAAGGAAAAGAAAAAAAGAGAAAAATATTGTAAAAATATCAAAAAATTAAAAAAAAAATTCTAAATCATAAAAAAAATTTAAGGATGGTACCAAATCCATTTCTATTTAGAAAATAGAAATTTTGGTAGTTACCAAATACTTTCAAATACTCAGAAACTCGTCCAGGGAACAGAATAAAAAAGAATAATTTTTTAGTAGAAATTACTTTTGGGAACATAATAGTTACTAAACGGTCCCTTAGCATCCAATAAGAATGGGCAAGTTTTTTTTTATCCCAGGGAGCAGTTGAGGAGCAATGGTCACCTCGTTGGCTTAGATTAGTCAGGACTCACGAGTACTCGATATCTCTTGGCCAAGTCAGTTCACCTTATTCACAATACTTATTCCTATTGTAATTGATATATTCATGGGATTTAGTATGTTTCCCTTGATTGATTTTGATTGATTATAATTGATACTTTACTATTTTAAATAGTGGTTCTAACACTAATTTCCATTCAATTCCAAGATCTTCATTCCCATTTCTTCTAATCCATTCTGTTTAAATATGTGCACTAGTTGGAAATCAGTGTGTCCAAACCACTTTGTTTTAGTGTGTTATCAGATAAATTTAGGACATACTATTATCAAAAGTCAAGTACGATGCACCTATTTAAATGCCTGATTATAATCCATCATGCCATTGAGTGTACCAATTTTATGCATCAACCTGCATTATTGGCTATAAAAGTTTATGTTACGGAATTTTAGTTCACTCTCTCGAAGAGCACTTTGGCAATGTGGGAATTGATTGTCCCGGGATCGCAATGGGCAGTGTAGTAGAAGCTCCTCGTGACAGCAAAGAACGCGTCCTTCACGTCTCTATTGAGCCCCTGAGCTGAATTCTGGAGCACCAGTTGCGCCAGCTCTTGCATGGCCATTTCTATCTGGTCGCTCTCGTTTCCACGTACCTTTTGGGTTTGGTGATGAGCCAACTGACGGCAGATCGTGCTGGTGAGATTGCAGAGACGGTGGTATTCAGGATGAGACGAGAGGTCATCCGACAGAAGACCGTTGCAAGCGCCGAGAGCTATCATTTGCACGGGGAGTTCGACCACTCCTTTGTACTTATCTCCTTCCTCTCCATATCCCACCAGCCACTTTTCCCACTACATAATTGATCGTTATGAATATTCCCAAATAAAATAAAAGGGACCACGAAATTAGGAATTCATATCTAGTTAATTGGTAAATTAGTGAATATGAATTGACTCGTACATTTAAGATGCATATAGATGTGTGTATGTGTATTGGATTCGAAAGATATGCCGTTGTTCTAATTTTAAAGATGGTATTCAGAAAACACTTACTAACATACTTCCCAAACAATTTGTGTGAATTAAACTTGAAGCTCACTGTGCATACAAAAATAGAAACGAACGATTGTAATTAGAGTGATAGATCATAACTCTTTTTTTCTCTTTGTCTAACCAAAGATCAATATGCGGATTTATATTTTAGCTGCTATATTCAGTTTCATTAGTGTATTATATAGGTCTTACCGCAGCACGTAGAGGATGGCTAATGTCTTTACCACGAGCCTCCAAGACTTCCAATGAGAGCTGGTCTACGGTTCCGAGCAGAGCTGCAATGAGCCCTTCTCCTCTCTCATCCGGAATGGAGCTCCTGCAATATTCTTTTTCGACATAAGAAAGGTAATCTTCGTAATCCGTTGACGGGAAGAAGAAAATGACGATATTCCAAGCGATTTTACCTTCCGCTTGTGTGCTTCTGTTTCCCGGAGAACTGCTGAAACGCGCGAACAAAGGCTCTTCTTTTCTCACGAGTGGTTCCCTCTCCCTCCAAGTACGAGGCGATTGCATCCACCAACACCCTCGTTTTGGCCCATGCAAGTCTCTCTCCCGCCCGTTCCGGTTCGTAAATGCTTGCTGCCGCCGTAAAGTAAGAATAGAGAAGAGTTTTCCCACTTATCCCAAAGTCCACGAGTTTGCTCTCGCAGTACCACCTATAAATTGCAGATCTCAATTAGCAAATTCAATTACTATATTTTTTCACCCTTTAATTATGGTGAAATTACCCCTGAAAATTGTCCCATTCTGAGAGGTGCAAAGCTTGGCAATTGTTGTAATCCAGCTTCGCGAGCTCGAGATAGACATCGTTGTCAACGTACTCCATCCTGCCATTGGATATAGAAAGAATAAGCAAATTTTGTTAAATGTGTCTGTGCCTTTCTGTGTGAAATCTAATAGAGGTTCACAATATCATGTAAATTTTACTGATAGTCCAAGAAAAAGGCAATTGTACCTCTAACCATTTTTTGGAAAATATAAGTACGTGCCTAATTCTGCTTGCCTCTATTTAGGTTGATAAACCCCAAATTTTGAGCTTGAGTATTATAAGGACCACAAAAGAAATTATCTAAATTCCATATCAACGATAAAAATTCAAATTTGAGCACTTACTTTTGAATGATTTTATAGAACCACTGCTATTTTTTCTAAAACTTTAAACTGTCAAATAAATGCGTGATTTAATGTTTAAATATTCTAACAACTTTGCTATCAAAATGATGTATGAATATTATGAATTCAAATGACAAAGCAACCACGGGCTTATCAGATTATGTGGGTCCTGAGATTAATAAATAGAAAGTGCCTGCATTCAGAATAAAAAAATTATTTTATTTCACCTTCACTTTGAAAAAAAAACAAAAGTCAACTTTACGAGTGGTACTAGGATAGTAATATGTGTGCGTCTATCATTCATATAAAAGCTAGTGAATTTCTTAAATGTGAAATTAAAATGCAAATACGACACCATCCCTCCAAGACAACAAGGACATGAGAGCCTTCTGAAGATAAGAAGAAAGGAAAGGATGGAAATGACGTGAGAGCGTGAAGTGAAATTGGTGGGTTAAGGGTAGACTATTCTTTTTTTCTCTTTATTTCATTTCCCAAAAAAGTGGGAATTATTATTATAACTAACAAGGGCAACAAGAAAGAAAGATAACAACAGAGAGAAGAACCTGTAGAGAGTCTTGCCAATCCAAACGTCGTTTTGGCCGCCACACTGGTCTATGTAAAATCTCGACTCCACGCGAGGTAAGTTTGCATACCATGGAACATCCAGAGCGTATCCCACCTACAGAAGAATAATCTACTTAACTATTTTCAGAAAAATCTATTTAATTATTTCCTTTAATGTCAAATGAAAGAAAATAGATTGTGGCAAGATGATAAAGTTAGTTTGGGGCTTTTAAGTTAATTAAAGCCACGGATTTTCGCAATTTCATGGCGAAATAGAGTTCTCTCAAGTGAACCTAGACACATAGTAATTTGCATGCCAATTGTACCGTCATTCCGTCCGAGATGAGAAGCTAACGTAGTGTGTAATGGTTGACACACGTCTAGTATCTCAGAAATGGAGTTAATATAACAGTTAGTAATTGCACGTCAAAGTAATGAAAATAGAATCCCGTAAATCGAACTAAGCACATAAGATAGCCTGACAAAATTCAAAGAGTAATCTCCATACCTCGCCGGGTAAGTCCTTGGTTATGATCCACTTATCGAATAGCTCGTTAGCTTCTTGTTTCCGTCTCAGAAACTTCGCCGCATGTCTGTTCGCATCCTTAAGGATTTTCTCTCCCGGGAAGATCAATTCAGAGGCCTTATACAGATTCAACATTCCGGTGACCGGCTCTATTAACTGCCCCATGAAGCTGAAGAACTCGTTCCCGCTCTTAAAGTTTTCAAACACCTCTAACGACACCGAATGGAGTATAAACATAATTATTTCCGCCAACGATTGATACAAGAAAAAGAAAAGAAACGAAGAAGGAGCTGACAAGTACCAGCAGACACTTCATAGCCATGGAGTCTCAAGAGCTTGAATCCCATGGAAGTATCATCAATATCAGCCACATTCGAGTTTCTTGCCCAGCAGATCCCTTTATCACTCCAATATCTGATACAATATTTGTCTTATAGATTGAACTCGGTTTCGTTACGTAAATTTGCTATCTGAATTTGACATAATTAACCCGAGAAATTGTGGCTGGATGTTTAGATTTTGGAAGTGTAACAGAAGCTTCAATGATTAAATTCAGCATTCGCTTCTTATCCTTAGCCATGTCTCGAATACTAAAAAACTACCAATTTCAATTAATATTTCAAATATTTCTCCTTTTCGGCTTATGAAAAGTATATGTTTTGGCTTTTCCTCCACAGTGGAGCACGAAATAGTTTGACATGACTTGAAAAATATGTAACTTGCATTTTAGATATGTGTTTCATCATATTTGATTCAAGTATGAAATGAGTTATAAGCAGAAACTCAGGAGTAAAAAGTTATTCCAAACACAGTACGAGTTGCACAAGTAGTCTAGCATTTTTTTATTTTGATTTTTTTCTTACCTATAAACGTAGCTCATGCATTCTTTGATCTCTTCCTTGAAGTACCTAGAGACTCCAAGTCGCTGCAAGCGGTCAACGGCCCACAGATGCTCGAACAAGTCAACCGGATACACATTTGGAACTAAACGAAGTTTAGAGAAAGAAAAGAATAAAAAGGAAAAGTCACTTTCTAAAGTTGATAATTAGTGACATCAGCAACTTCAAAGAGCTCATCAAGTGTTACGTTAGGGAAGATAAGTTAAAATTAGCGACTTTTTTATCATTAATTAATACTTGTGGATGACATGCATCAAGTGACCTTTTTTATTTTAATATATATAATTCAGCTTTTTTAATTAAAACACCAATCATGACCACATATGATCACCTGCAACCAAAAGTTAGCTACTGATAATGATCGATAGAGGTGAGTATGGTTTTAGATTAGAACCGATAATTGGATCTATAAGAATCGGCCCAATTCATGGTTCTAGAAAATGTAGAATAAATTTCAGGTTCCAAAAATAAGGGAACTTTGATCAATGGGTAGCAATCTGGAACAAATTTTCGTGTTTTTCTTATTTTATGTCTTTACATGATCATGTTTTTCTTATTTTGTGTCTTTGCGCGATCATGTGGCATTCCATGACATCCAATTATGAGTATCTAATCTAAAACCATTGGTTTAAGCTTTCATGTCCAGCCATATCTATAACTAAGATTTTTATTTTGTTAATATTTCATAATTTTCGTGTGTCTAAGTATAAATTGTGATTCATGAATTATAACAAATGGTATTCATTAGTAATAATGATTCACTACAATTATACAATTAAGAATATAGTTAGAACCTGATTAGATGCTAAAACCAACCCTAAAACCTATAATAGGATAGGTTCAAGGTTCTTAGGTATGCAAGGTAGGTTTTAAGTTCTTGAGGATGTGAGGTAGGTTTTAGGTTCAAGAAATTATGAAATCTATTCCAATAGGTAGATTTTAGATTTCAAATGAAATTTAAACGGAACTTAAAACTGCTCACCCCTAATGATAGATAATTTCACAAAACAAAAGTGGTGTTGGTACTACTTATTAACAGTCTTATTGGCAATCAATGAGAATAATTAATCAAGTTTAGAAATATATAGTAAACTGCAATTAATTGAAAAAGTTGACTACCTCCTCCATGGAATCTTTGGACGGTTCTGCTTAAATAATTCAAGCAATTCAAATCCCTGGTTTGCAAGAATGCAAATGCAGTTGCGGAGGGAGAGAACAAAATGACCCATCTGCGTTCTTCAATTTCAGTAGCTTTTCCCACTTCAATTCCTTCATTCCTTCCAAGCTGTGGAGGAGACTTGTGGGCACTTGGTGCAATACGTCACTTGGTATCCTTTGTTTTTGTTTTTTTTTTCCGCCCCGGGGGGGATCACAACCAGAGCACAGCATTATTATTACCCCCAACATTTACTAAAGCAAACCCGAAATGGGCGATCTTGCTTTGAGGGGAATTAATAAGCTAAAAAAAATTATCACTAGTAGAAGCTTTGAGCTCCATAATTTTTTGCATTAAATTTCTTACTTGTTGAGCTTCGTATTCCTGTTCGCATATATCTCTCGAAAGACTGGAGAGTCGTCGCATATCTCAATCTCCAATTTCCAAGCAGTCTCGATAAGCGAAGGAAAAGTAACTTCGAACCCAATGGGCATGTGTTCGGGCTTCTCCTCTGCGAGTTTAGATATGTTGTCTTCGAAGAATGACATTCCTGTTGAAATCACGAGATTGAAAGTTAATAACATATCCCGAGATGAGAACAGTTGTTTCTGTAGATGCAAGTTGTCCAAAATTACAAGTCAACAACTTAGAGGAAAGATTCTTTTTTCCTTCGAAAAAAGGGAAATTTCTCACAGCCTTATGTAAGTAACCATTTATGGATTTCAAATGCATAAACAGCGATGGAGATTTTCCTTTTTCCTTTGGTTGTAAATGAAAAGTTCATGATATGGAAAGGAAAAAAGAATAAAAGAAGAAGAAAAGAATTGCCAAGAACAAAATATGGTTAGGCACACCTTTATCGCATTTATCAGGATGGATCTTCCAGTACTTTAGAGCTACGACACAAGCCAAGGTGTTGAGGATCCGATCATGGAGAAAGAAGAGGAGATCGTCACCCCAAGAACCGTCGGGATGCTGATTGTTTGCGATCCATTGAAGAGCTTCCGGGAACTGAGGGTTACCGCTCCCGCCGACATCCTCTACAAGAGCAACCCAAGCTGTGTCGTAGGCCGACGTACTTATTTTTCCGTCACTCATCGACCAAAACATCAACTTGATTGCTTTGACTCGTTCCCCGATCTCGCTCGATGGAGAAGCAACCTTCGCGAGGAGAGAAAGATCATGCGGTAAATATCATACAACACGATGACAGATGTTGAGTATTTGATCATGCTAATTTTTTTTTAATAAGGTTATTAGAAAGATTATGTCTGGATTGAATGCATGATATAACCTCAACGTCTAAGTTAATGTATGTTTTATGTCAGAACGACCAATCGCAGTTGTTTTCTTCCAAATTTACATCAAAATTGACTGAAGTAATTCTAGTTGTGCAAAATGGCAAGAGCAAAATATTACCTTGACCCCTTCAACTCCTAGGTCATCCTCCCCAATCTCTTGCCACTTCATAATAGGCACGTCATTTTCTGCGCGCGACGTCCCATGTCAAGCCCGGAGAGGTCTCACAAACTTTATGCTTTTATTACAGATGTTATCATTTGATTGTCATTTTCTTTACATTATGGTATATTGATGTTGTTAATTAGTTAAAAGGAAAAGAAATCAAATGAGGTGGGCATGAGGAGTGTACCTTCTAGAGGTTCCGATGTGAAGTTACACCTAGGGCGAATATTGAGGTGAAGTCGCTTGTCGTTGTTTACAAAAGGCCAAACTCCTGCAACGTTTTTCAACTTTCGATTGATTAGTAGTTGGTGGGGATGTGTTGGTCATTCCCCTCATTTGTTTGTATTTATTTACCTTTGCATAGAAGGAATTTGACATTAATATTAAAAAAGAGAAATGTAAAAGAACAGTTGATGACGTGTTAAAAGTAAATGAACGCTTAATGGTGCCATCATTAAAAGTAAAAGAACGCTTAATGACATGTGTTTAAAGTAAAAGAACACTCGATGTTATTGTACATCGCTTGACAATGAGTTGTATATATTTTTTATATTCATACGTTCTCCTTCCACCTATCAATTTAGGTTTTAGGGTTTTGCGTATGTGCATCCATCCTTGTTAGTAAAACTTTCTCTGCGATTTTGCTCTTTATTGAGACATTCACCGAAACTCCTAGAAATACGTCTCTCATATATAAGCTAGCTCTCTCTCTCCCTCTCTCTCTCTCACAGATTTATGAGACGGATGAATTAATTCGAAAAAGAAGAAGATGAGAGTTGATGAAGAAAGATGCCTATTCTTTTACGCATGGGAAGGCGAGAAACTAAAGCTGATCTGCAAAAGGGATGGCTCATCAAAAGCATACATGGCGCCCACAAGTTGACTCCTCAAACCCGAGAGATATAGTTGATTCCCCAACCTTTACAAATACAAATACAACAATGCGGTACCATGACCTTGACATAACCATGCCGAAACACCGACCAAGGAGTTTCCGGGCCGTATGCATCTCTATGAATAATCCTCACAAACAATTAAAATCCTCATGAAAGTATTAGTGAAGTACATGTCCTCGAAACTATTGGAGCATGACAAACCCGAGGAATTTGTCGCACCATCCTCTAAAGGATCAAATGGCATTTTTCGATGAAGAGATTCCGAGGAGGGTAGAGGACACACCAAGGGCCTTTACATATCGGGCCAAGTGCAACGCATCTCACGTCGCCGAGTGCCGATTGACAACGGACCGCTTCTTAACATATGTCCATTAACACTGTCGCCTTAAAATAGAGAGATCATGGATGTACCCAAGAGGTTCGAGCATTTGATGGAACAAAGAAGGAAACAAAGGAGAGATCGAGCTGTGATGGATATCCCCACCGCATTCAATTTCTCTCTTAGGGGCCCATGGATAAACTACTCTTCAAGCCTCCACCAAAGTGTGAAGTTCGGTGGTTCCCGATCACGGTCCAAGGAGAAGAAGATCACCGCATCTACCACGAGACGGCCATTCCTATGTTGAACCTAGTGACAAGAGCGAAGCTAGCTATCAATCGCCCGAGCTCGTGTCTACTATACACGAAACTCGAGGGACTTTGCCTCGTCCCCGAGATATCAAGGCCGCGAATGTATACTCGAGGAAACTTCCTGTGCCCCCAAGATGATGCATGAGGAAGAGGAAGTGGATACTCCAAAACGGCTCAACCCCAAAGTGTGAAATTGTGAAGAACAACTGACATGACCACCATGCTCGAGGTCGCGAGGGGCACGGCTACCCTTATCCCTAAGAAGCACACGACCATATTCGATCCTCCAGAGCAAGGGATAATCGCAAGAGAATTGAACCATCCTACCCCCGAGTACTTCGTTGATTATGATCCATCCAAGCAACATCGCTAGATGATTGCACCATCCCGAGAGACAAGGGTGAGGTGTGTGGATGCAAACGAAGCCACACACAAGAAATACATGGGGAGTATGTGGTCCTCACATGAATGGACAATGTTGGCCAAGAAAATAATGAGATTGGGCTATTACGGTCTCCTTGTGAGAGGATTAAGTGTCACCATGTGCGAAGTCATTATCGTTGTCGATCCACGACAAGATAAATGTCCCTCCAACGAATTGACTTATCCGACGTGGCCATTTTCAATGTGGGGCATTGATGTGATTGGCCCAATCAACTCCAAAGGCATCAAATGGGCACCGGAAAATCGACTACTTCTCAAATGGACGAGCTGCATCCTATGCAAGCGAATCGCACGAAACGCTATGAAATTCATCAAACGTGACATAATCGCCCGTTATGGAGCTATCGTGACCGATAATGGGTCAAACTCGAACAAGTTGATTGATCAATTGTCATCATCGACATTCAAATATCTTTAAGAGCCAGCACAAATAAACTCGGGGGAAAGGTATTCTCAAGTGGTTAAACAAGGCAAACCAAGTGATCCAAGCAAGGAAAAAGAAACAAAGATGCCCGATTAGATTCTCGACCCGGCTGATCATTCATGTGTCATATCCCTAATCAATAGGGACAAACTATCGACACTCCTTGTGAATAACCCTTTGATGTCCAAAGCTAACAATACTAGTTGACCTTAAAGCTACCAAGAAGGTCTTTTTGAGCCAAACCATTCACTTGTTTTGAAGAATCCAAAACTCCATCATATTTAAAATACTACATGCCTTTTTACAAATGGATTTTTTGCATGATGAGTCTAAAGATTCCATTGATAATTATTAGAATAGACAAAATAAGGTGAAGAATACAAGATTAATTGAGCATGCGGATGAGGCGCAGATGATGAAAGGCAAGCCATATCCTACACAAGAAAACTAAGAGCTGATCAAAATAGTGAGAGGTATTCCATTACCAATTGAGGGCTTCTCTCATACGTCAAGATCAAAGCATCACAAGGTGAGAAGAGAGATAGAAATTTTCTTGCTCGCACTTGCATCAATCTTTGGGTCTAAGTGCCCTAGAATGACGAAGAGCAACTGCACTTGTATTCATTGTACAACCCAAGTGAGTCCGTAATTTTACCTCACATTGAGAGGCCATTTAAGCAAAAGATAAATTTAGCACTCATCAAGATGAAGACTCAAAAGTCTAATAAGGACTTGGAGGGCCGTTCCTCCAACGACAAGAATGAAAAATATGGGCATAAAAGCAGTGTAATGCCCATAAAAGAAGAACTGAATAAAAATAGGGGCATGAAAAAGCAAACCGGTAAAAGCAAGGCCAATGCCCTACCAAAAATGCAGCCAAGAAAACTTGTGGTCCATAGAACTCCATCCGACAAGAAAGACTAGTGATAAAATGCCAAGACAAATACGAACTCACCTCTCACATGTGAGCAAAATTCCGTTACATTCCCATTGTAACGGATTTATGGGACGGATGAATTAATTCGAAAAAAAAGGAAAATGAGAGTTGATGAAGAAAGATGCCTATTCTTTTACGCATGGGAAGGCGAAAAACTAAAGCTGATCTGCAAAAGGGACGGCTCATCAAAAGCATACATGGCGCCCACAAGTTGACTCCTCACACACGAGAGGAGGAGGAAGAGAAGGAGGACGACGACGACGACTGACTTACCCAGAAGATGGAAAAGCTTGGTGGTGGAACCTGGAGCGAGACCGGAGGAAGAGCAACATGTTGCAGGAGAGAGAGCGGATAGAGAGAGGAAGAGATGAGAGGACATGTTCATGTGACGATAATGTCATTAGAGTTGGTGTTGTCGCAATTGCCATCGTTGTTTGATGCAGTGAAAGGTATAAATAGGGGGAAGGAGGGCGAGGGAGTGGGAAGGATGAAGCAGAAGCGGCTTCCCGACAGATTCCCGCTACTGACTGAATAGTACCAAAAATGAATTTCATAAATTAGGTAGAGCCCGGAAGTACTAAGGAGGCCGCGAAAGCCCACTGTGCATGATGCACTCCCGGCCCCCATTCCAGTTCTGTTCGGTCGTCTCCGTGCACGACGCCACAACCGATGAACGACGCTCCATCGCGCGCTCGCCCGGACTCCCGCGGCCACAGGCAACTGAACGGAACGAGGTCGTGACCGATACCCTTATTAAGATCATTCATAGGTGCGCACGCCATTGGAATCCCTCAGATCAGGGAAATAGGACGACGTGTCTAATGGTTGGATTAGCAATGCGAATCAATTTTGAAGTCGATCTACTGGAACATGTGACAAGCGTGTTTATTGTGATTTTTCCAGTTTAGTCCTAAATTTTTGCAATCGTGTCAATCTAGTCCATCTGGCTAATTTTAGCCGGCCGGATCTGATGTGGACAATTTTTAATAATTTTTTTTATTTTATTTTTTCTTTCTCTCTTTCTCTTTTCACTTCTTCCTTCTTTTTCCTTCGTTTCCTATGGTGGCCGACGAGGCTTGTTGGCCATTGGGCGAGGACCACAAGCAAGGTGGCTTCGCCTAGATCTGGGCAAGGCTAGCCTTGCCATGGCCTCGTAGCGAGTGAAGGCGGCCTCGCCCGCAGCTAGTGAGGCCCCATTTGCTCGCAGCTAACCTCGCTTAGATTTGGTCCAAGTTAGGCAAGGGTCAGGACCCTCACAGAAGCCTCGTTAGCCACCGTGGGGAAAAAAAGGAAAAAGAAGGAAGAAGAGAAAGAGAAAAGGAAAAAGAAAAGAAAAATGAAAAATGAAAAAAAAATATTATTAAAAATTTTCTACATCAACACCGGCGGCCAGAATTGACCAGATGAATTGAATTGGTACAATTGCAAAATGTTTAAGACTAAATTGACATAATTGTAAATTTGAAGGATCTTCTTTCCTTTGAACTTCCTTCCTTTTTTGCCATTCTTTGAAGCTTTTTCACCATGAGCGCAATTTCCTCGTCATCTTTACCGTCATCGTTTGAATTTAAATCATCAAAGTCAATATTAGATTTTAAACCCATTGTTTGCTTACCCCTGGTGTCTTCATTGCTCAGACATTCTTCTTCATAGGATTTGAGTATTTCCATGAGTTTATCCACAGAGAGAAGTGATATTCTCTGAATTTCTCAAATAGAGGTCTTAATGTTGTTCCACTCCTTTGATAATCCTCAAAAATCTTGTTCACTTTCGTAGAGTCTAATACAAGTTGCTCTTGATACGCCAATCCATTGCCTTTATATTCTTCAAGTAAATCTGTTGAACATGTCAATGATCGATTCTTCAAGTTTCATCTTGAAGGCTTTGTATTGCTAGAGAAGAATGTTTATCTTCATCTCTTTAACCCTATCAATTCCTTTGTACGTTACCTGCAACTTGTCCCAAATTTATTTCGTTGATTCACATGAGGAAATTTGGTTATATTCAGAAGAAAATAATGCACAATATAAGAAATAAACTGCTTTAGCATCTAATACTTCTTTTTCTTTTCTTTTTTTATGTCCACATCAAATAAGGCTAAGCCTTCTAGTTTTTTGCCTTCTTCTTTGGACAAAGAAGTTTCGGGCCTTATGCCTCTCAGAATAACGTCCCACTCCAGGGGATCCTTGGATTTGATGAATGCTTTCATCTTGTTCTTCAAGATGTTGTAATATTTTCCGTCGAAGTATGGAGGTCTTGTATCACTATGTCCTTTCATCAATCTTGATGCAATATTATTAGTCATAGAAAGATCGTTAACTCATAAATAATAAAACACTTCAATAAAGAGTAACCAAGCTCTGATACCAATTGCTATGACTAAAACTATTACCTAGAGAAGGTGAATAGGTGATATTGCAGTAATGAAAGAATTTAAACTAATATTGCAGCGAAGTAACTTATGGTGATAGAAAGAGTGACGATTAAATCTTACCAGTGTGTAATTCTATTACAATTAATAATAAAGAGTTAAACGATAGAGAATTGCATACAAAAAATTATAGTGGCTTGGCTTTTGCAAGCCTATGTCTACTCTCCCGCGCTAATAGCCTATTAACTAGATTCCACTATAAAGGAGCAATTAAAGGTTACAAGATTTGAGCAATGAATAACTCCCTACACACTCTCGGCCTCTAAGGGCGCGTTTGGTAACGATTCTGTTCCCGGGAGCTGATTCTGATCAGAACTGATTCTTTTTTATTCTGTTCCCGGGAACTGATTCTAAGCATTTTAAGCCGTTTGGTAACTGTCCAAAATTTCGATTCGGAATAGAATTGCGTTTGGTACCGTATTCATTAATTCTGTTCCAAATCAATTTCTTTTAATTTTTAAATAATTTTTTTTTACTTTTTTCCTTTGTTTTCTTTTCTTTTTTCCATTTTTTCATTTTTTCTTTTCATTTTCCTTTTTTCTTTTTCTTTGTTTCATTTTTTCATTTTTTTCTTTTCATTTTCCTTTTTTTTTTCTTTTCATTTTTTTTTTTTTTTTTTCTTTTCTTTTTCTCACCTTCTTCTTCTTCGTCCGGCGACCTCACCCAGCAGCGTCGCCGGCCCTCGTCGCCCGAGCCTCGCCGGCGCCCCGCGGCCGACGGCGAGGCTCGCCTAGCCCCGCCGAGGCTCGGCCGAGCTAGATCCGGCTCGGCCGAGCCCCGCCGGTGGCCAGCCGACCTCGTCGGGGTTGGGCGAGGCTGCCGGAGCCACCGGCGGGCCGGGCGAGCCTCGCCAGATCCGGGAGGCCGAGCCTCGCCGGTGGCGGGCAAGCCTTCGGCGAGCTCGCCGGTGGCCGGGCTTGCCTCCGGCGAGCTCGCCGGACCTCGCCCTGGTCCGGCGAGCTCGCGGACCTCGCCCCGGTCGGCGAGCTCGCCGGCGGGCGGACGGCGGCCGGCGGCGGCGGCGGCGGCGGTGGACGGCGGTGGGGACGGTGGCGGCGGCGGCGGTGGGACGGCGGTCGTGAGATGGTCGAAGGGAAGAAGAAAATTTATTGAATTTGATTCTCAAATTCGTTCCCCTAACAAGAATCAACTTTTTTTTTTTTTCTTGATTCTGTTCCCAATCTGTTCCCGGGAACAAAAATTTTACCAAACGCGATTCTAGGCCAAAACTGATTCCGGGAACAAAGAATCAGAATTTAGCACTGTTGGGATGGTTACCAAACAGGCCCTAAATGATTACACAATATTGCTCCTAGAGACGAATGTATAACATTAGAAAACACTCTTCAAACTTTGTAATTAAAAGCTTTAATTCTCATGAATGCGATAATTCTTTCAATTTTGAGACTTCCTCTTATACTCCTCTCATTCCAAGCTAACCATTGGACATATTTTCAAGAGAATTATCCAGCCAATCTACCCATTGGCCTGGATCTCGCTTAGAAGGTCTAATTGGTTCAAGATTGCCAAGGACAATGGTTTCCACAGATTTTGCCGCCCATATAGTAGTTTAGCTTTCCAAAAGTTGAATGCTTCAACTTGGAAAGAATGTTTCATCTCAAGTATATTGTTCTAGGAAAGTTAAATCTCAGAGAGATATTTGGGAAACTTTCCTTTTGAAGTTCCTTATGTATAAGGTAGGAAATCAAACTAATCACCATTAACTATTATGGAGTATGTAGCCTACTTCCTAATCGTTTGACATAACAAATAAGGTAGGAAATGATTAAGCCGTAACTTTGACTCTAATTAATATTATCTAATTATTTTCCATCAAACTTTCCACCTGAAAAATACTTACCATCAAAATCAAAGTCTTTACTCAAGATAAGTTTTGCCATTCTTCAAAATTGCTTTAGGGAATATTATATCAACAGACTGCACAAATTGAAATTGTTGTTCAAGAGGATGATAGGAGAATAGACAGGACAATGGCTGTTGATTTTTCATTATATCAAGTCCCGATGCGAGATTTCTTTTTTACCGACACCCTCATACATGCACCTCACCAGATCTTCCATGCGCGTGTGAGCCGCCTAAGCTAGGCCCGCTCTCCCTTAATACTAGCACCCTTGTTCACCATAATTATCTTACATCAAAAGGCACACCAAAGGCGACAACTCATTCACCTTTGACATCTAGGGCACGATTCATTATTGTCACGCTGGCTTCCATAAGTGACAAATTATATTTGTTGCCTCCGGTTGCCCCTGGTGATAAAAATGAAAGAATTCCACAGCGACGAAGCAAACGCTACAAACGGTCCATGATAAAAATTTTCTCGTCACCTTCAATTTACTTAAGAAAGTTTGCTACAACCTGGTGTAGGACGATTGCTGCTAGGCTGAAAGAACCGTTTTCAATCTCAGTCAGAACGAGTCGAACGTGCATGGCTCGTTTGATTCTCAGCTTAGAAACCGGTTCAGATTGCAGCTAGCGTTTACGAGAGATCTTGGCATCTTCCTTACTTTCTCTTCTTTTTTTTTTTGGTTTGCATTTGTTGAAACCTTATTAGAGGAATCGGCGTATTCAGGTGATGGTTCGAGAGTTAGGCGTGTGAACTGTGACATGACAACCCTCATAAACAAAAAAGAAGTTTATTCTAGGTCAGTGCAATCTGCATTAAAACCGAGTGGCATTGGACAAAACCGTCCTTTTCTTAATAGAATTTTCTCTTTTACAAGTGGACTCTCGTGATTTTCCTGCTACAGCTCAATTGGATCCTTTTTCGGCGAAATGATGCCTATATGGTAACGTCCAGAATGAGGCGCCCGCACCGCTCATGCTTTTAGTTGATAAAAGAAAAAGGGCTGTTAGTCTTTTGATTATTCTATCATGGCAACTGTACCTTTGTCCCGAGTTACCAAACGCGAGTGAGCTTCGGAAAGTAGAGGTTCGCATCCATGTTGGAAGGAAGGAAATCATGTAATGCTTGTATCACGAGATGTGCCAAAATTATTATCAAGTCTCATCATTTTTCAGGCATGAGCATCCATCTGTCATTCACTTCGCGATGATCAACAGCATTTGCCTGGTTCGGTCATATCGGGCCAATTCGTTGCATGACATAAGCATCGCATAATACACTTTTTCCCGAGGCTGGTGCCTCTGGTTGCCTTTCACTAAGTCTAAGCGGACATAGAACTTGCGCTTTGGGATATAATACAATAGTAAAATTATAAGAAAGGTAAATATGAGTACCTTACTATCATCAACTCCCACAACTAATCAAAGTCACATTCGAAGATGACATTTTAGCAGAGAATCTTTCCTTTCCTGGCTCCAAGCATGCCAAACCAAGAATTCCTTCCGGTTCACATGAGAAGTATCATGAGAGCCTCGGCCAGCCTTCGTTATTTTCTTTCTTCCCTCGGTCCGCCCAAGCCCTACGCAGAGTTCTAGTTTTGGTTTTGGATTTCAGGTAAGGAATGTGTTTGTGGGTCTTACTTAAAAAGGACCAATGACGTCCGAGAGTCCGACTTTTTTTATGCTTTACCGTCAGATACCTGAATTCTTCTCTTGTTCGATCGAGTGCCTCAACTTTTCGGATTGAGCTCAATGGAATACCCTCATTAAATTCGTATGCAGAAAAATGCTGATGTGGCGCCAACACCGTTATTTAGCCACTTGATGCGCTAATATGGACTCTTACATGAAAATTTTAGTCCACAACCGCCTACTTGGAGATGCCAGCCGCCGCCACGGTTGGCGCCGCCTCCTCCACCAAGCTTCGATCGCGGCGCCATCCGAACAATGGCTTACGATCCGCAAGTCAACATAGGAGCTCACCAGCAGCCAACGATCGTTGGTTGCACTTCTAGAACCAGAATAGCTTTCGAGCTGCTTCCTCACCACAGCCGACAATTTCTCCGGTCTCAGGTGATGCCGTTTCCCTCACTACGGTCACGCTTTCAAACTCACCATAACAAATACAAGATTGGGAAACATTCTTCGGAAATGTCGGGCCAAAGATCTTGTCAAGCAATTGAAATGTTTCTTTTAGTGCGTTAATTTTCCTTTCAATGTGATTCTCTGCTTCTCGTGCATGAGGATCTATTAATACCCAAATTTGATTCAAGGCACAGACCTCAGATCAAAGCACGCGACATTAATATGGTGGTGGCCGGTGACCTCCATCGGAGAGAATTAAAGAGAGAGAGAGAGGGACTAACTACAAAGATGGTACCGAGCATAGGGTCGCGGAGGCGCAACAAGCATTGGGGTACTCATGATGACACCAGTCATGGCTAGGCAAGGTACAAGCACAAAGGAAGCAAATGGAAAGAGAAGAAATTATTTAATGCTTTTAATTTGAGTCGGCACTCCTAGTTGATATTTCCACGCAGGTTTATATTAAGTAAACAAGCCATGTCAGCAATGAAAGACATGATATGACACTTCATTTAACAAAATCTCTTATTGAGCTACATTAAAATGTTGAGGTACTTGATTAAACCAAAAGAAAAGTTCAAAGTACTTCGATGAAAAATAAACGAAAGTTCTGACACTTGTGATGTCATCATTCCTATTTAAAAGTAGTAGAGTTTGAGACGTGATTGAGTTTTAATTGGCAAGTACTTGAAACCCGACTGTTGAGTATATCAAGTATTTTTATGGGCTTAGACCAACCTTAGGGCTTGTAGGCAATATAAATATTGTTTTTTTTTTACAAATGATTAGGTCAAGAATTGAGACATAAAAAGTCTGAGTTTTTCATAACCACCTTTTGTAATTCTTAAAATTTTATAGTGGATTTTGCTTCTCCTCCCTCTATGGTTTTTCCACAAGGGTTTCCACGTAAATTAGATTTTTTTTTTATTTTTTTAGTTTCAATTTTGTTATAGTTGTGCATCTACCATAACAAAGTGGTATCAAAACCTCAAGGTTTTTCTTGATCTTCTGGTTATGGTGTCAAGTTCAACAAGATTTGATATTGAGAAGTCCGATGGGAGTGACAATTTCAACCTATTGCAAGTTCGTGTATTGGCTGCTCTTATGCAACAAAGTTTGAAGAAAACTCTTTAAAGGAAAAAACTGGACAGCACGTCAAATGAAACATGGGAAGAATTTGATTAAAAAAAACCCTGTCTACTATTCAATTGTGTCTCACGAATGAAGTTTTGTACTAGATCAGAAAACAATTGTAGGTTTATCAAATAAATTGCAGAGTATTTTTTTGACAAAATCTCTACCAATGATGACTTTTCACTCTTCGTATGGTTGAAGGTGCTTCTCTTAAATCTCACATTTATGAGTTCAACACTATTATCTCTGAATTAAAATGTATTCATGTTAAGATTGAAGATGAGGATTGGGTTCTCTTATTATTAGTTTCACTATCTTCCTCTTATAAGAATTTTAGAGAGACCATGATTGCTAGTAGGAAAACTATTAATGTTGAAGATGTCAAGACTAATATCCTAAATAAGCATAAACTAAATACATAATTGACTTTTGAATGCAGTAATGATCATGGGATTAGTTTAATTGCTAGAGGAAGGTTTGCTAAGAAAAGCAATGATGGCAGGACCAAATCAAAATCAAAGTATAATGATTTGATTTGCAACTATTATAAGTCTAAGAGTCATATCAAGATAAATTGTCTAAAACTGAAGGCAAAACAACAAAGAAAGAATAACATGGATCAACAAAATCAAAGGAATGCAAATTGATAGAACAACCAGAACTACCAGATAGGTAAAATCAGGGAAACGAAAAGTTCCACTCTAGCAAGTGTTGCTAAAGAAGAAAATAAAGATTGGTTATTGGTTGCAGATGATAAAGACAAATTCAATGATAGCTAGATTCATTATTCAGGTTGTTTGTACCACATGTGCCTTGATTGTGATTGGTTCTCCACATACAAAGAATATAATGGTGAAGTTATTTTAATGGGAAATGCACGACAACATCTTCAAAACTTTGGATAATTGCAGACATGTTCTTAATTTAAACAAAAAAACCCCATTTCTTTGAGTACACTTGATGCTAATGATTGTAGGTTTACAATTGAAGGTAAAGTTATGAAGATTATGAGAGATTTCCTTCTATTGATGAAAGGGTTGAATATTGGCGCTTTGTATCAGCTGTAAGGTAATATAGTTACTAGTTTAGTTGCAATCTCATTCGCTATGACAGAATTAGACAACACTAAATTAAGGCATATTAGATTAGATCATATGAGTACTAGAGGGATGGAAGAGTTAAGTAAGACAAGCCTTCTATGTGTTCAGATAATTGGGAAATCGAATTTCCATCAGCATTGTGTCTTTGAAAAACAAAAAATGATCAATTTGCAAACAGGAATTCACACAATAAAGGGCACTTGGGATTATATTCACTCTAATCTTTGGGGGCCTCAAAAATTTCTTTTGAAAGGCCTTAGTTCGAGGTATTTACTCATCCATTGATGATTTTTCTAGAAAGGTTTGAGTTTATTTTCCAAAACAGAAAAAGTAATGTTTTCGTTACATTTAAACAATGGAAAACTTTGATTGAGAAGCAAATTGATAAGAAGATTAATCGACTAGAACAAATAATGGGCTGGGTTTTGTGAATGTGAGTTTAATGAGTTATGCATAATTGAAGGTATTATAAGGCATTATACTACAGTAAATACACCACAGCAAAATGTTATTGCGGAATGCATGAACATAGAAAGGATTGGGTAACTATTGTCTAACATTGGTTTAGGCAAAGAGTTTTGAGCTGAAGCAGTCAATACAATTGTTTAGTTGATAAATCGCTCTCCTTGCACGTCTATTGAGTACAAGATACTTAAGAAGGTATGGTCAGGTAAACCTACTAATTATTCTTCTCTTCGAATATTTAAATGTCCAGCATATGTACATATTAGTGAAGGCAAACTAGAGCCTAGAGCTAAAAAATGCATTTCTTGGTTATGTTTCCAGTGTAAGGGATTATAGACTTTGGTGTGCTGATTTATCTAAGATTATTATTAGCAGTGATGTCACTTTTGAAGAGTCTTCTATGCTTCATCCTATGGAATCATCTATTCCTTGTGATGAAAATCCGAAAAGTGTTGTGAAGAAGGTAGATCTTGAAGTAATTTCTTCGCAACCTGTTCAGTTGTCTACTGGTAATATGGAGAGTGAAGAACTTAAAAAGGGATAGTATGGGTCCTTAGAATTTGTTGCTTATGCTTTTTCAGTTGTACAGTCAGTAGAGTATAGTAAGCCTAAAACCTATAAAGAAACTGTCTCTTCAAAAGATTCAGCAAAGTTATTAGTTGCTATGAACGAAGAGATGGAGTCTCTTGAAAAGGATCAAACTTAGGAGCTTGTTAAGCCACCAAAAGAAAGGAAAATTGTGGGTTGTAGATGGATTTTAAAAAAAAAAGGAAGGTATTCCTGGAGTTGAAGATATCATATTCAAAGCTCGTCTTGTTGCTAAAGAATATAATCAAATTGAAGGAGTTGATTTCAGTGATATGTTGTCACCTGTCGTTAAACACATCTTCATTTGGGTTTTTCTTACATTAGTTGCTATGCATGATTGAGAGTTAGAACAACTCGATGTAAAAATAGCTTTGAACTTAAAGAGAAAACCAAAGGGTTTTCAATTTGAAGGTAAGGAAGATCACGTTTTTCTAATTAAATAGACTATATAGGGCTTGAAGTAATCGCCTAGACAATGGTATAAAAGGTTTGATTTGTTTATGGTGTAACCTAGCTATTGCAAGAGCAAATATGATAGCTATGTATATATGCACAAACTTCTAAGTGGCTCTTTCCTTTATTTATTATTATATGTTAATGATATGTTGATTACGGTAAAAGATAAATCTGATATACAAAATTTGAAGACAAAGTTGAGTGCTAAATTTGAGATGAAGGATTTAGGTGCAACAAATTAAATCTAAGGCATGAAAATTCGGCAAAATTGAAAAAGAGAAAAATTATTATCTCCCAAAAATGCTACATTAAAAAGGTGTTAGACCGTTTGAGCATGTAAGATGCCAAACCAATAAATACTCTTTTTGCTTCTCATTTTAGATATCGGCTAATTTTTATCCACAAATAGATGAAGATATAAAATATTTGTCACATGTTTCATACTCTAATACAGTTGGTAGCCTTATACATACCATGATTTGTACCCGGCCTGACATTTTACATGCTATTAGCATGGTAAGTAGATATTTATCATACTCATGCAAAGTTCAATAGCAAGTTGTGAAATGGATTTTGAAATATTTGAAAGGTACTTTTGATTTTAGTTTAGAATTTGGGAAAACTTATGATATTCTGACAAAAATATGTTGATTCTTATTATGCTAATGACCTTGATAAGAGGAGGTCTTTGACTAGGTACAACTTTACTATTGGAGGTTGTGCAATTAATTGAAGAGCTATTTACAACATACAGTAACTTTGTCTATTGCAAAAGCAAAATGTATGGCTATTGCAAAAGCAGTTAAAGAAGTCGTATGGTTAATAGACTTATTTGGAGAGCTCAGTGTAGATCATGGTGTGATTGTTGTCCATTGCAATAGTCAAAGTGCTATACATCTTATTAAAACTTAGATGTATCATGAGTGGATAGAGTACATTGATGTATGGTATCATTATATTCGAGACATTCTTACTAATGGCTAAGATTGGTATGGAAAACAATCCAATTGATATGTTGATGAACCACTTGGTTAATGTTCGTTGCAACTGAGTTTTACTCTAACAGGAGGAGAAGATTGTTTACTATTTATGTACAATTCAAGCCAAAATGCAGATCTATTGAGTATGTCTTGAAATTTTTATGGGTTTGGGCCAACATTAGGGCTTGGCAACAATATCAATATTGTTTTTCTCAAGTTATTAAATCAAGAAAAGTGCCGGACACCTGGGGTGTCAAAACTTAACACGGAGAGATATTCAAGTGTTAAAAGTTAAGAAAGTAACACTTTAAGTGCCAAAATCAGAATAAAATAGATCACTAAAGTGCCAACCGCGAGAAAATTTAACCAAAATGTTGACGTGGCAATTTTCTGACAAAACAAGGCAAAACGACGTTGTTTTGCTACTAATGTTTAAGAAGCACTAACACTCTCTGGAAGCATTTGTGTCGTGTCCGACATTTCGACACGTGTCCGACATGCTTCGACACATTCTAACACATGATCAACGAGTGTCGGAAAATCCGACACGTAATCAACTCTTCCTAACACGCTCCAACACGCAAGTCCAAAATTCCAACACGCACAAGTCAAATTTAAAAATTTTCAATACTTGAAGGGTCAAAATGTAAATATATGAAAAATAATGAAAATAACAAAAATAAAAGGGAAAGAAGAAAATTCTTACTCTCAAGTTTCTCACTTATAAATTTTGATCTTCCCGTGAGTGACAATGGAACGCCTCTCTTCTTGTTGACATCGTTCCATTGCCCCCCACATACTTAAAGTTATAATTTTTTTTTTGCTTCTTTCGGCCTCTCGCAAGCATCGCTTGCGAGTTATCTCTTTTGGTCTATGTTATTTGTTTGTGAGTTATCTCTCACATTTTTTATGACGAATTTAGTAATTTCCTTTTCTTTTGGTCATATTTCAAGAATTCTTATCTTGGATTTTCATTTTTCTCGAACCTTGTTTTGCAAAGGAGCTCCAAGTTAGTCTATATCATGAACTCCGAACTCTGTTTAGGACTATAAGAGATCTCACTAATCTCCGACAAGTATAAGAAAACAGGACATGTTCCTTCAAGTTTACTCTTTCATGTTTGCAATTTTTGAATTTCTTGTTCAATTTTTGTCAAATTAAAACAATGAATGATATTAACAAATATTGGATTAATATTTTTAGTATAAATTAATTCTATGCTCTTTTTATTTTTATTTATTTATTTTTACATTTATATATAAAAACATTTATATAATATATAACGTATTGAAACGTGTCGGAATTCTTTATTTTTTTAGAAATGATGTGTCGGCATGTCGTGTCGCGTGTCGTGTGCTAGTGTTGGTATTGGTGCTACATAGGTTGATGTAGATAAATAATTAATAAAAAATTAATTTAATTAAATTTATTTGAAAACAAGAGAGAGAGAGAGAGAGAGAGAGAGAGAGAGAAGAGATTGTAGACGGCGAGGGCTGAGCCCTCGCCATCGGCTCCCCCGCCGTTGCTGGGAAGGGCCGGCAATGGTGGGGGAGGGTTGGCTAGGGTCGCCAAGCCCTAGCCGGCCCTTCCCAACGACGACAAGGAGGCGGCAGCGGCGAGAGCTCAGCCTTCAATCACTTGCAACTGTTCATCTTCTTCCTTCCTCTCTAATTTTTTTATATAATTTAATTTAATTAATTTTTATATTAAAATTCAAATCTAGGCCAAAACGATATCTTTGTTAAGTCAGCTCTCCGATAGTCTAAGTAGCACTAACACGCGATACGGATACATGACACGTCGACACTTCATTTTTCAAAAATAGAAAATTCTGACACGTTGGGACACGGTGTATATTCAATGAATATTTTTATTTTTAATTAATTTAATTCAAATTTATAAATGATTAATTAATTAAAAAAAAAAGAGCCTATAATGAATCTCCGCTAATAATATTAATAAATTGACATAAGTGATTGATGAAATTAATGACTAACAATAAATTAGAATCAACTTATTTAAATAAATTCATGATATTCTACAATGACCAAAATTTATCATCATTCAAAATTAGTACTTTTATTTTTCGAAATTACTTTTTAATTTCATTTAATTATTTTTCGATTAAATAAAAAGTCCCCTCGGGGGCTCCACCCCCAACCCCCACTCCCATTTTTCCCTCATCTCTTTCCCCCCACCCCCAATTTTTTTCACTTTTATTTCCCTCCCCACCACCCGACAAGTCGGGAGTGTCGGTGGTTCGGTTCGGTTCGGTTTTTTTGAAAAATCGAACCGAACCGAACTATTAGCAAAACTGCTTCCTGTAGTAAACAATAGGAGAATTGCCACCTTCCAGAGATTCTCCCACATTGGGCGAACAACTCCCGTTCAAGCCCTTCAGGGACAGCCTCTTAGCAGAAAACCACTCAGCCCTTTAATCCAGAGCCTAGAGACACTCAGAGGATGCCAGGATGGAAACGTTTCTAATCTACCCAAGCTGCATTTCTCGAAGGATCATACCAGGCTAGAGAAGAAGAGGAATTTAGAAAGTCATGGAGAGATTTTCACAAAGCACACACTTTACTTCAAGGGACTCTGCCCTTCACAATACACCGTCATGGCCTTATATAGGCAAAATGAGGTAACAAGACAACAAACAAGGACCAAGCTAATGGGTCCGGGTACAATTGAGTAGCACCGGAAATTTCCGGGAGGGAATTATTCGCACACTATGACATAAGAATCGTGCGTGAACAGTACATTCCCTAGCCTAGTGCTACAGTAAAAGTGAACAGTGACTCTGCTACAGTGAAATTGTACGGACTCAACGGTCTCGTCCGTCACGGGCATTGTAGCTACAGACTGAGTCTGAGTCATCCGAGCTGTCTTCTAGGAGATGAGCTTCGTACTTCTGCTGAAGAGCTTCAAGATCTTTGGTGAGAGGATCCGATTTAGCCTTCTTGATGAGGATGCTTGTACATGAGCCCAAGTGGGATGCTTCTTCTTCGCCCGTTTGTTTCTTCACTTGTAGGACGAGCGGGGAATGCTTGGTTGAGGCCAATTCGATGCCCGTGCATAGTACGATATGTCCATGTTCTGGAATGAGGATGAAGGTCCCTGTTCGTAGGGATCCTGGGACAGAGGACCTCCAAAGCGTGCATAGGGGTCTTGAGTAGATTGGACAATGTCGTCTTCACTTGTCATTTCATGTTCTTGGGACGATGCGGCTTGTCTGTACTGATCAAGTGCTTCCTTAGCTTCTGGTGCTAGGTCATAATGATCCCACGTAGTGGGTACATTATTCCAAATGTGTTCAGGAATGGTTTTGTTTTCTTGGCATAGGATTCTCTAGAGTTCTCGGTACTCGTTTTCACAGAATCTGACAGATCTTGGATAAGATTTGTGAATCCAGGCTTCTCGGCTGTTTAAGTGGGGTTTATAGGATGTGCGAGCGGTCTATCCAAAATACTACCATTATTTCTGCAAAAGTTTCATGGACGTCGGAAAAACAGGATGGTGTGAACTTCAGGGTTTGGTGTCATGGTTCTCAATTCATTTTCAAAGTCTTGTTTCCAGCATGTTGGATGATAAAACCAATTAAGAAAGTCTAAGAGGTTCTTATCACTTTCTTTTTTGATGTTTCTTCCGAGCATGAATATCCTTGTGAGGTTGGCAATGAATCTTCTGGTAGGAATTTCAATGGCTATCAAGTACTTATTGGTTAAGTACCATAATAGCATTATGAGCTGGTCAGAGAAATCATCTTCCTTCCAGATAAGAGGATGAATGAAAGGATAATTCAAATTCAACCCAAAAGGATAAAGAATCGAACCTCCATTGTATCTGAATAGGTCTGTGTGGGATTGCCACATGAGGTTCTCCAGGTTCTCAGTAAGACTGTCGTTCTGAATTTGCTGAATAATTTCTTCAGGAAATTTCTAGCTTGGTGAGTCCTTGATCTTCTCAATCTTGTATTTGACACCATGATTGAGCATTTGAAAAGCGGGTCTTTTGATGTACATGTTAATCTCGGCTGGTGCCTTGGGTCTTGACAAAAAATCAGCAATCACATTCTTTTTTCCAGGAATATGCTTGGTTTCAAAAGAGTATTTCGAAAACCATTCAGCCCATCGAAGCAGTTGAGGGTTTGGAATCTGTTTCTGTTTAAACTTGGTCATCTGAGGAAAAGATGCCATGTCTAATTCTACCAGGAAGCGATGGCCGATTAGATGAAATTCAAACTTCTTGATTCCATTTTTAACTGCCAGGATTTCTTTAAAAGTGGAATGGTAATGCATTTCGGATTGAGAAAACTTTCCACTTTTGTAGGCATAGAGATGTTTCTTACCATCAATCTCCTCAAATAAAACGGCTGCCCAGTATTCATCACTGGCGTCAGTTTGAAGAATTCTTTTTCCTGTTGATGGTATTTTCAGTGGTGGGAGATTCTGCATAATCTCCTTAAGCTCAGCGACTGCCTTTGTCTGCGTTTTTCCCCAAGGTGGGGAGTTCTTTTCGATTGCAAAGGAATCGAAGTTTTGCAATGTTGGGGACAAATCTCGAGATAGTTGATTATCCCCAGAAATTGCTGAACTTGCTTTGTCGTGAAGTTATCTTCAGGAAACTTCAGTAATTCTTGAGCAATATGTGGCCCTGGATAGTATGTACCCTTGTTGAGGTGCATACCAAGGAATTCAATTTCTGTCTGGGCAATGTTCATCTTTCTTTGAGAGAGCATAATGCCATGCTTTCTCACTATTTCTGCGAACTGCTCAAGAAGTTGGCAGTGTGACTGCTCATCAGGACTGTAGATCAGGATGTCGTCGATATATACAGCTGCATTTGATAAGATTGGCTGGAAAATACGACACATGGCCTTTTGGAAAAGAGATGGTGCTACCTTTAATCCAAAAGGAAGAACTTTCCATTGGAAGTGCTGGTTCGGGATACAGAATCCTGTCTTGGATCTGTCTTCAGGATGAATACCCAATTGCCAAAATCCGGCTTTGAGGTCGAATTTGGAATAAATGTGGGCTTTGGTTAAACCAGCAAAGAGAGAATCTCTGGATGGTAAAGGGAATTTGTCATCTTGGAGAAAGAGGTTGAGAGGTTGATAATTGATTACCAATCTCATTTTTCCTCTGTTTTGCTCAGCACGTTTATTGACATAAAAAGCTTCACAAGCCCATTGAGAATTTGAAATTTCAATAAGGCCTTGCTGTAATAATTCTGAGCATTCCCTTTGAGCTAGAGCCAAATGTTCTAGATTCATTCCCATATGACTTGCCTTGGTCGGATTTATATCTTCATTCTTTTTTAAGGGAAGGTGGACAAAGAACTCGGGGATTTTCCCATAAAGGATGAGAACATTTCTGGGCAAATTCTGAATGGGATTCTGAACAAGATTCAAGCAACTTTTGCATGATTGGATCTAGTAAACTCATCTCGATGGAAAAGAGTCTCGGATGTTAACGAACTCGAGAGAATTGGTCTTTAAATCTAAGACCTTTTCCAGGAATGATTCGAAGTTGAGAGATTTGAGTCATGATATCCCACCCAATTATCAAATCTTTATTGGGAAGGCTTGATCCAAAAATCTTTGTGGTTAAAGAACACTGGAGGAAAAACTGGACAGTGACTGGTGTGGTTCTGACATTCGTGGAAAAAGTGTCTCCTGAAGCAGAATTGAAGTATCGGATGTAAGGGGTCCAGAATTCTTCAGGTAAAACTTTTGTATCTAGAATGGAACAACTTGCTCCTGTGTCAATAAGAGCAATAACATTGATAGGCTTGGCAAACTTCGAGGTGAGGATTTTAACAGGAAAATGAGGACAATGAGTTTGACTTGAGAATATGTCAGGATTTAGTTCTAAAGATGTGGGAGATATGTGAAAAATATCTTCAGATTCTGAGTCAGACTTAGTTTCACTGGAAGTTTGGTAAAAAGGAATGACACAAAGAGTTTGTTCAGTTGGTTCATCATCAGCAGAGAATAAAGATTCAATATCATCATTTTCAAGTGAAAAACCTGTTTCATTCTCTATAAGATGATTCTGACCTTTTTTCGCCTGAGGACAATTTTTGGCAAAATGTCCTTTCTTGTTGCAAATGTAGCAACGGCTTGATTTCTTATGGCTGTGCGATCCTTCCGTTTTCGTAGGTATCGCCATTTCTTCTTTTCCGGAAATGCTTGGAGCCATGTCTGGATTTCTTAATCGAGTACTTCTTGTAGTGCTTTTTCTTCTGGAATACGGCCACAAGTGCCATCACAATCTGTTTGGAGCATCGATCTTTAACTTTTGGTGGGAACAAGCTGATTCAAGACGCTTGTCATCGTGATGTATGTTCGGACCATTCGGCGCTTTAGGCATAAATCTTCAAGGCATAGATGGACTTCTTGCTGAATTTATCCCAAGGGAACGTCTTGTATCCTTCTTTGTTTTCCAAAGAAAGATCTTTCAACCATCTGTGATAATTCCTTAGGGATAGAAGTAAGGAAAACATGCTTTAGATTTGGATCTGCGCCAATTTGGTAAAAGAGCTGAAGCATTAGTCGATAATGCTTATCAAGATGCTTTTTCTGAAGGGAGCAGCATCTTCTTTCGAAGAATTCTCTTCTTTTTAGCTCTTTGAGATCTCCGGGAGTTCCCACAAAAGTATGATATAGGTAAGTCAAGGCATGGCTGAAATTAGGTGACAATAGAAACGTAAGCTGGTCTTGTTCTGTGAGTCCTTGCCACCAAAATTTAAGGCTCCTTGTGAATCTTGTAACAAAATTGTAAAGGACGTCATTCATATCATGGTTGGTAATAAATTGTGTACTCAACCAAGTATGAAACTCTTCAAGTCTTTTTGGCCATTTTGGATAAGGAATATCGTCAATGGAGAAGAATTGTTTTGACGCCATAGACACATGTCTGGTGGAATCGTTTCTGGTGGGATTACTTGTCTGTCCAAATTCTGGATCAGCATAGTTTGATTCCATTTCCATTTCATAGTCATAGTCTGGAGGAGTGTCAGCCATGAATATTTGTGAAGTTGGTGGAACAACAGGGGGAGAATCATCAATGGTATGATCTGAGAAGGATGAGAAAGAGGAAAGGGATGCTGAGTCTGACGTAGTAGAGGAAGTTTGTTCGGCAAGCGAGAATCGCTTTTATGGGATAACAGGATCGAGGCTCGGGCTGTTGGGTACTAGGATCGTTTGTTGCTTACCCAAATCCTTTAAAAAGATTCTAATGGATTTGATAACATCATCTAGTCGGCCTTTCTCTTATAACAATTGAACCTAGTTTTGTAGCTTCGTAGGTGAGCTTTTTACCTTCCCTTTTTCCTTTTGCAAGGCTTTGAGACGATTTCGCATTTCGCCATATACGGTTCTCTTCGGAGGTATCTTGTGGAATATTGGCAAAAACAGATGCTTGTGGTCTTTGGGGGCACATACCCGGTTCGAACGGGAGGTGCTAGTGGATCGAAAGGTCTGAACCTTCCTTCTTCAAGAAGTTGGATTTGCTTCTTGAGTTTGTCTATTTCTGGTTTTGGACTTTCAAGATAATGGTACCCAAGATGTTGTCCTAATTCCAGGGCATGAAGCCTTTTGTGGAACTCAGAAAGTATCTTCTTGGTACTTTCATCATATCTTCGGAGATCTTGTTGCACATTTCCGATCTTGGAATCAATAGCCTTGAAGGCATTGTTTTGTGCCAACAGAGTCTCTGATTGCCAGTTTAGAACGGCTTCAGCGGCGGGGTTTTCTTCTGTCTTCCATGTTCATCTACATCTGTGGGGTAGGTATTTTGGGAACATGGCGATATCTACCATGTGGATCTATAAACTCTTCTGTAGCAGGAAACGAGAGTTTAGAACTTTCCTTGACAAGAGGAGGAAAGTCAGTATCTTGGAACATGGCAATAGAAGAAGTGGGTGGTGCTTCTGCTGGAACTTCGAGGGGGTAAGAGTGTTTCTTAGCCCATTTAAGGATTGGTTTATAAAATGGAGAGAGAGCTTGCTTTTTCTGAGGAGGAGAAGGTGGAGGTGATTTTGGTGGATCTGGTAGAGTTTGGGACTTGGTACTAGACTCTGGTGGTGGAGGTGGTGCATAAGAGACCATGAACTGGTATTTGTCACACTCACCCAGAGTATCTACGGAGGAATCTCCGTCTAAGTACCTTTGGTACACCTTATCCTTTGGCTTTTTCCTTCGAGGTGGAGATCTTGCAAGAGGATCTACCTCATCGGGAGAATTTGTACAGTGGGAACATTAGCAAAAAGGATCCCAAAAACAATGACCATAATTGTCTTTATAGTAATGAACAGGATGTCCATCACCATCGAAGTGTCGTACATGCTTTTTTGGGTCTGGTTCAGAAATGGATTCTGGAACACATGGCTCGATTGTGAGAATGGTTTGGAAGATAGAGGGACTTTCTTCCTTTTCTTTGCCAAATTTGATGGAAACAATTACATCTTTTTTCCTTATAAACTCTGAGTCCGTAGACTGGAAGGGTTTGTTGTGCTGATGTAGCTTTTCATAGTTGGTGATCCAGGTCTCTGGAAGGAGTTTGGCTAGTGTATCCTTCGGGATTTGCACGGGAACATGGATGCGGGATGCCTGGTCATTCTGCATGGAGATGAACAATGCATCTTCATTACCATTGTTGAAATTGAGGTCGAGGGCATGATTCTGCACTCGGTAAACCATCTGGTAATGTAGAGTTGCAGCTACAGATTCAGCAGTCTGAGGGGCTCCAGTGAGCTGAACTTGTACTTTCAGAAAAGAAAGTAGTTGAGGGTCTGAAAGAGCGATGTTGAAGTTTGGATACAGAGTCACAAAGATTGTTCCTGCATTTAAAGGGGTTTGAACAGTACCAATGCAAGCGTGCTGGTATTGTAAAAACCTGGTATTTAACAACGCTATTCTTGCCACAACTAGCAAACCTTTGCGACCATGGAAAGTGAGAGCAAGACGAACAGCTCCATAGTGGACATGCGAATATCCCTGTTGGACCCATTGTCTGGGAAATTCTGGAGGGATCTGGAGAGTAACAAAATACTCCTTTTCAGTAGCAAGAATAAGATGTTGGTCGAACTTGGAGGACTGGACATACTCCTTTACTTGCTTTGGAGTCTGGTGAATAAGTTGACGGATAGAGCGGATAGGTGAAAATGATGAGGTTGGTTTGGCAAAAGCTGAATAAGGGTTCATAAGAGGAAGCTGGGTTTCAGAGATCTTAGTTTCATCACTAAGAGAGACTTCATAAAGATAATCTATCTTAGAAGCATTAGAAACACGAAATTCTAAAAGGGCTGAAGATGAAGAAGAAGAAGAAGGAGCAAGAGAAATGGGTGCTTCGAGAATTTCTGGATCTGACATGGTGTAAAGAGATCTTCTCAGCACTGGAATCACCTATCAAGCGCATGGAATGGATAATCTTAAAAACGAAACCATGGCTCTGATACCATGAATGGACCTAGACTTAGGATCAGGGAAGGAGAGTAAATTTCCTGCAGGTATGCATCCCACATTGGGCGAACAACTCCCGTGAATGGACCTAGACTTAGGATCAGGGAAGGAGAGTAAATTTCCTGCAGGTATGCATCCCACATTGGGCGAACAACTCCCGTTCAAGCCCTTCAGGGACAGCCTCTTAGCAGAAAACCACTCAGCCCTTTAATCCAGAGCCTAGAGACACTCAGAGGATGCCAGGATGGAAACGATTCTAATCTACCCAAGCTGCATTTCTCGAAGGATCATACCAGAGCAGAAAAACCGAACCGAACTGAACTGAACCGTATACCGAACCGAACTGAAATTTCGGTTCGGTTCGGTTTTTCGGTTTTTGGTTTTCAGCTTTTAGTTTTCGATTTTTGGTATTCATCTCGATGCAGAAACCACAAGACCCATCATTGAACTCCTGCTAAGAAGACAGGGGACCAAACCAAACGAGTAAGTAAGGAAGCTCTCCGCCACAAAGAACAGCAAGACCCTTCTCAGGAATTTCATCAAGCACCTGGTGTGCAGCATGCGGTGATCAATTTCCTTCCTTGGGTGACGTTTCGTGGTCACAACACCAAAGACCCAAGTTCTAATTTCAACCAGTATCAATTCATCTTTCACTTTTTTCCCATTCCAATGCGAAAAGAAATGACAACAACGATCGTGCATACGTGTCGAGCGTGAGAAAACGCAATACCTGAGTTGGACGAACATAGAGCAACTCCAGTTGATTTGGACAAACGTCAATGCCATCGAGCCAGAATGCCTCCGGGAAACACTGAGAAATTTGCTTCAGACCGTGGTTTTTTGTTTGGTCTTAGCCAAATAGCGGGTAATGTGACGAAGGAGAGACTTTGGCCGCCCCCAGTCCAGAGCAAAGTGCGCACAAGACATGCTCGCTACAAATTCTTCTTAGTGCCGCCGTCGCAAAAGGAAGAGAGACAAAGGAGAGACTTGCATAAGAAAGGGGCTCTGTCCCTCAATTGGTTGCCGTCACCGTCACAGTCGCCATCCCTGCCGCCGTCGCCGTTGCACCTCCAAGCCGACCAAGAGGAGACACGAGACGAGAGGAGAGGGCCAGAGTCGGGAGAGAATAAAACCTAGAGTCGAGAGAGAATAAACCGAAGATTTGATTTTATCGGTTTATGGTTCGGTTTAGTTCGGTTAACCGATAAAAGAGATTTCGGTTTTTAATGAGAACCGAACCGAAAACTGAACCGAACTGAAAAATCGATTTTTTTTTATTCGGTCCGGTTCGGTTTTCAGTTTTTGGTTTAATTCCTGACACCCCTAATCAACCTATCACTTTCCCCTCCCTCTAACACGCCAAGTCCATTTTTTATGCTTTTAGTTTCCTTCTCAAAACCCTAGCAGTGCCCTCCTTCTCCTCCTCCTTGCCGCACGACCCCCTTCCTCTCCTCTTCCTCTCAATCTCTACTTGCTCTCGGTCCTCATCACAATCGTTCATCGCCTCGCCTCCAACCCTTCCTCTCTCGCAGCTACAGCCTCGTCATTGATCCATCACAACATCACAGAGTGGCGGCCCTCGCCTCGGTCTCTGCTCTTTCTTTGGCTATCTCTCACCGTCTCTCGTGGCCTCATATGCTCCCTCACCCTCGCCTCCACCCTACACCATCTTTTGGACATGCGTGTCAAAACGTATCAAGAAAAGTTGACCACGCATCGAAAAATCCTACACACGATCAACGCGTGTCCGAGCGTGTCAACGTGTCCGACACGCTTTGACACATGTCGGACACGACACGGAAGCATGTTTAACATGTCCGTGCTTCATAGCCAACAATCATATAGATGAGCAAAATTAATAAAAAAATTATCACTTTGGATTTCCAACGGGATTCACTAAGTAATACTCAAATGTTCCATTTAAAAATTTAAAAAAAAAAAAAACGACACTTAAGTGCCACTTTCCTAACTTTTGATACTTAGGCTCGTTTGGCAACTTGCCCAACAAGTAACAATTTCTGATTTTTGTCCGAGAATCAGTTTGGGACGAGAAACGCGTTTGGTAAAATTTTTGTTCCGGGAACAAATTTGTTCCGGGAACAGATTTCGGACAAGGTTTGAGAATCTAAAAAATTTGATTCTCGGAAGAGAATCGAAAAGAGAATCCAAATCTTACGTCCTCTGCTCCTCTGCTCCACGGTCTCTCGTCCTCTCCACTCTCTCGTCCTCTCATCTCCTCTGCTCACAGTCTCACTCTCCTCTGCTCAGTCTCTCACTCTCATCCTCTCATCTCCTCTACTCAGTCTCACTCTCTCCCTCCTCAAGAACGGCGACGGCGACGGTGACGGCGAGCTCCTCAAGAACGGCGACGTCGACTGCTGCTTCTTCATCGTTGAAGCTGCTCGTTCAAGGTGAGTTCCTTTTGTGGTGGTTCTTCGTCTGCGTCGGTTGGCGGGAGCGACCCCGCCCTCGTCGAGCTAGCCGAGGGGTCGCTCAGCGGGCGCCCTCGCCGAAGCTGGCCGAGGGGTGGCTCGGCGAGCGGCCCCCGGGCCCGACTCGGCGGGCGCCCTCGCCGAAGCTGGCCGAGGGGTGGCTTCGGCGAGCGGCCCCCGGGCCCGACTCGGCAGGCGCCCTCGCCGATTCTGGCCGAGGAGTCGCTCGCCAAGCTGGTCGTTAGGGAGATCCTACAAATTATCAGCTGGCCTTTTACTTCATTTCGACCTAGTCTAGTGTTGAGGAATCTCATTGCTGATAATCGAGAGAAGCTTGAAGTATAAATCATGAGAAAGATAATGGCAAATGATCATAGGAGGTAGCTAATGGATCATTCCATGTGTTATGAGTTCTGTATTCTCAGATCTTTCTTTGAAGTTCCTCTTTGTGAGACCTTTTACTTGTATCTTTAAGAGAAGCTTGTTGTTGTGTAAGTAATTGATCTTTCTTGTGGCCTTTGTTTGTCTGCTAGAGAATGATGACGCACAACTGTAGTGGACAGCGGTCTCATTCCAGGAAGACATCATTTATGTCCATTATATTAGTGGCCAAACCATATTGAGTTCGTAATTGAGTTTACATGTATTTCATTTCTCTTTTGTCGGTATTGGATTCTATTTTTTTTTTTTTATTGAATTTGATAACATGTATGAATCACTTCTCTTGTATAAAAATTTCATTGATTAAATCACACCCATAATTTTTCAATGGCATTACCTTTTCCCACTTATCGGGAAGTCATAAGAAGGCAAAAATCTTATGACTTATGCTTCAAACTCGATTTTCTTATAGCCTCACCTTCCTCGTTTATTAGCATTCTTGGCAGCTCATAACATGGAAAAAGAATGAGATTGATGTGGAACAAACTCATCCATTTTTGGGGCAAATAGATGAGAGTTTATAGCTAAACCTTGGTATAACCTTATTGCTAGCTTTTAGAAATGTCGTACACTATCTTTTGTAACCTTATGCATTCCTTTTGTGGCTGAAATAAATTCTTCTATGTACCCTTTGTTTATGAGAGTCTTGCATTATGTCACCTAATAATAAGATGCCATCTTTGTTGTTGCGTCTTTGGTTAGATCTTATGCTCATTCAATTCACTAAGCAGAATTCTCGATTTTTGCTGTGGAAATAAGCAAATTGATTTTGGGGCTTTACCATGCCTGCCATTTATAGCTTCGGTCATACCGTCTGCAACAATTTCTCCTCCACTTAAGCATCCTCATTTGTTGCTGAATAGAAGTTCAATAATATGCTTTGGAGTCTTTATTTTTTCCTAGATAGATCTTGGTTCATTGATTTCTTTAGTAGTTCCTATACTATCAAATGGATATCTGAAACACTAGTCCTTAAACTCATTAGAATTCAAAGATGAGGTCTATGATTTTATCTTTGACAGAGATGATTCTGGATTTGCCCTATCTTGCTGCTGTGCGTATGTGCACTTATAGATGTGGATGCTTGTGCAATATATGTTTTGCTGGGTATGTGAATATTCATGCATTATATTTGTATTTAGTCAATGTTCGCATTGAAAGTGCAAAGGTAGGTCATAGTCTTCACCTCGGCATGAAATTGATTATGTAGTTGACCGAACTTGCATCATTGCTGCATATTGAGTTTCCAGAAATATGTTTGGCTTGTGCAACCATTTGAGTTGGAGATGAGGTAATTATCTGCTGTGTTTTCTTCGATGATATATAAGTGTCATTGCATCTCTAGTTTGTCCATGATCCTAATGTCGCTATCGAGAGCTATTGAGCTCCAAAGTTGACTCATGTTGTTTACTTATTCCCTTTTCATCACATTGCATTAAATATATAGCTTTTTAAGTTCACGTAGGATGTTAGAAATATACTGAAATATTCTTTTGAGTTGTTTCCTCAAAGTGTTCCTCTCATCTGATTTTTTCCAGGCTGTTGATTCATTTTTAATAGAAATGTTGTGATTCATTCTAAGTAAAGTGATCCTATTTCAGGTTAGCTGGAAGTTGTTGGTTTGAAGTTGTGGGTTTGCATTTGAACAAGAAGCCATATTGAGTGAGTTTCATTGGAGCCTCTTTTTCCTTTTTTTCCCTACTTACCCAGTTACACTTTATCTTCCTTGATAGTTTTAAGTGTCATCTCAATTAATTTATATGATGCTCAATTAAGGTAAAATGGCATCCCAGAAAGATGTGTTCAATGCAAAATGGACTGAGCCTTTAACCAACTTATTTGTAAGATTGTCGGTTGAGGAGGTTCACAAGGGAAATCGCACGACTTCTACTTTTAACAAAGTAGGATGGAATAACATACGAGCTGAATTCAATAAACAGTCAGGATACCAATATGACCTATTGCAGTTGAAGAATAAAGTGAACAAACTGAAAAGGCAATATGGTAGTTTCAAGAAGCTCCTTTCACAATCTGGCTTTGGCTGGGATAATGTGAATGGCACAGTTGTTGTTGACGACGATCCAACTATTTGGGACTCTCACATCAGGGTATGTTTTAAATTTCGATCATTTTGATTTTATAATAAATGTAAGTTTTAGAAGATTTGATTATGTTATTGACATATGTCATTATTGTTACAATTGCAGGGTAATAGTGATTGGGCAAAATTTAAAAAGGATGGATTTCCTCAATATCCTGAACTGTGCATTGTATTTGGTGATACATATGCTACTGGAGAGCATGCCACAGGAAATGCCGAAGATGTGATGTTGTCAGAGGATGGTGGCAATGGTGGTGGCAATGCAATTGGTGATCAAGAGGATTTTACTGAACACCAAATTGATGAGGACATTTTTACATCTCAATATCCTTCCACTTCCATTCATAACAAGCACAGGTTGGATAGGACTCCAAATGTCAAGAGGAGAAAAAATAGTCCCTCATTTGATATTGCAGACACATGCAAAGCTATCCAAGACATGCTCAAAGCTAGGTCAAGTCAATCTGTGAGTGGATCTGTTAGCTCACAAGTCACACCATCACCACCACCACCACCTGAAGACCCCTACTCCATATCAGTTGTGATTGATATTCTGGTTAATATGAATGACTTGGACCAAGATATGTACAACAAAGCAGTGGAACGAGCATGTGGTAGTGCTGTATGGAGAGAGGCTTTCATCAAAACACCAGCTGAAAGGAGACATGGACTTCTTCAATATCTATTGTAGATGTTGAGATGTGTTTTATGGATTGCATATGCTTTTACTTAACTATGTGATTTCATTGGTCAAACTCTTTTGTGTTGTTGTATGGATAATATGGATTATGTGAGATTTTTATATTTGATCTACTTCTACTTTAGAACTTAAATTGTTAAGAGCGTGTTTGGATTGTTTTTTTCATATTTCTTTATTAATGTTATTATATTTGTGTGATGATATAGGTACTATGGAAGATGGATCAAATAGTATATCTAATGAGCAGGTACAATCAGTTGATCAATTCTTGGATGACGGTGATCTTGACATATTGATAGGATGGTTATGCATGGTTGCGATGGATATGTCCGTGCATACGAAAGAACCTATTAGGGACAGCAATCTATCGGGACCGGAATGGATGAGAGAGCTTATTTGTGGACATTCAGATAGAATATATGAAGCCTTCAGGATGGAGAGGCATGTTTTTCTTAACCTATGTGATTTGATGAGGATAAGAGGTTGGTTGAAAGACAGTCGGTATGTTAGGATAGATGAACAAGTTGGGATCTTCTTATCTTTGGTTGGTCATAATAACTCAACTAGAGATTTATGTGAGAGATTTCAACGTTCAGGACATACAATCAGCACGTATTTTAATTTAGTGTTGAAAGCAGTTCTCAAACTTGCTAAAGAGATTATCAAATCACCATCATTTGATGTTGTTCCACCGGGAAATTCTTATGAATCCTAACCATGCACGCTATTTCAAGGTATAGTTTTCATATCAATTGTGGATTATCAAATATATGTAGTTAATAATTTTTGAATTTTCATATATTCACATGATTTTTTCTTTTCGAAATAAATTCACAGGATTGCATAGGTGCTATTGATGGCACCCATGTAGATGTTACCATTCCCAGATCTCAGCAAATCCCATATAGAGGCAGAAAAGGAAATACCACTCAGAATGTGTTATGTGTTTGTTCATTTGATATGAAATTTACTTTTGTATATTCTGGGTGGGAAGGATCTGCCAACGATTGTCGAGTGCTTTCGGCAGCACTTGCGACTCCTCAATTGCAATTTCCTCGACCACCACCAGGTATATGATTTGTTTATAAGGAAAGATTCATTTTATGATTGTTTCATCATTGTATATCATAATTAATTTATATATATATATATATATATATATATATATTATAGGCAAATACTACGTGGTAGATTCTGGTTATGCAGCACAGCCGGGATTTTTAACTCCATTTAGACGTGAACGGTATCATCTGAACGATTATAGAGGGAGTGGAAGACGACCAAGGACAGCAAGAGAATTATTCAACTATAGACATTCTTCTTTAAGAAATGTCATTGAGAGGTCATTTGGGGCATTAAAGAATCGCTTCACCATTTTGAGACGCATGCCTCCATTTACAATGAAAAAGCAAGCACTTATTGTAATTGCATGTTGTGCTCTTCATAATTATATTCGTGATCAAGACAGGATGGACAAAAACTTTTTCCAATATGGAGATCCAGAGTACCCATATGGAGCTACGAAGTGGATGTTGTAAATGATACATCAAATGAGGAAGCAATGGAGATAAACATACTTCGGGCAAGTATTGCAAATCAAATGGCAAGGGATTATAATATGCCGGAGATTTAATAACTTTATGTTTCCGATCTTTGTAATATTGTTTTTAATTATTGACTTATTAAAGCCAATATTCAAAGTTGAACAATGGACTACGTTACTTTATTATTCATTTATGGATAAGTTGTAATGATGAGTTTATCGTTAAAGCCTTTTCTTTGTTTCAAAGAGTCCTATTAGTTTGAAGAGTTTTATCTTCTTAAACATTGAGTGTTCGGTTTTGGGGAAGGGAATATATACATATATATAGAGAGAGAGAAAAGTATATTGGCTAAATTAAAATTAACATGGAGTACCTTTATGAAATTTAAAATGGATTAGATATTTAATCATATAAAAGTAACTATTAATTGATAATGAGAAATCACCATGATAAAAAAAAAAACTCTTATTTAAATATAAATAATATTGACATTCTAATAAGAAAACCAAATTTAAAATAACAACAATTTTCCATTTTATTTTTATCTATTTTTGATTTGTATATTTTTTTTTTAAATTTCTTCCTATTTTGAAATATATATTTGCTATATATAGAATAAATATTTAATTTTATAATTGATCAGTGAATGATTTATGAAAATTCAATATCAAATTTACATTCATCTAAAAAGGTAATTAAAAACAAGTAGAATATAAATTTTATTCCCGAATCGAAATTTTATTTGTTACCAAACGCATTTTGTTCTTTTTCTATTCCGAATCGAAATTTTATTCGTTACCAAACAGCCTTAAAATGCTGAGAATCGGTTAAGTAATCAAAAAAATCATTTCGATCGAATCTACTCCCTGAATGTAATCGTTACCAAACGCGCCCTTAAGTATCACCTCGCGCCAAGTTTTAGCATTTGAAATATACTTTTGCCAAGTCAAAATTGAGACAAATAACTCTTAATTTTTTAGAGCTACTCTGTTATTCTTGAAATTCTATATTGAATTTTGCTTCTCCTCCTCTCGTAGTTTTTTCTGCGAGGGGTTACCACATAAATTTAATGTTCTTTGTTTCAATTGTGTTATAGTTTCCGCATTTGCCATATCACGAACTTCACAAATTATGTTACTCAAAAATCATTTACTTCCTAAGCATATTGGTTATTCAAGTAGCTATTTCATTAATTCTTCAATTAATATCTTAATATATTCACCCAATAAACAAGAGATGATAATAACCGGTTTTCAAGTTCTCATAAGTGGGATGGATTAGGACTCCATTTAATAACTGCGATCGAATTTTGGGCTTGGGACGTGGTCGGCCTGCCAATATCCTCCTCACCGTTATGCCGATCCCTAATAACTTGCTACTCATTACATTCCCCCAGTGTTACGGTGGCAGTTAACATTGAGAGTTATGCAAAGGAACTGCCGGTTGATGATCTTATGTAGGCCGAAGATTATCTTCAAGGAAGAAAACTATTGATGCTGACCAAACCGTCATTGTCACTCAAAAAAATTGCCATGCAGCTATAAGCATATTCAGCAGTCCATGCATCCCCGATTGCCGGAACTACTTCTAACCTCCGTACTCTCTCAGATGGGATCTTGACAGAATTTTACCCAGCATGCGTCTTCCTAAACAGTAAGCAACTCCTGAAAGATAAGATCACAAGTTAGAGGCATGTAAGCATGGACTAGAAACATCTGGTCCAAAAGAGAGTCAAACCGATGTTGGTAAGTAAAAATAGAAGAAATTTCGAAAAGCAAATTCTAGCACAAGCAGAAGTAAATGAAAGCTGGTGTGCAGGTACATCTCATTGACCTCAGTAATTGGGGGATGGATCCAAGGTTTTCTTTCTTTAACATTATAGATTCTGGGTCCAAGCTTTACTTTCTTTAACGCTATTGATTCTTGTATGCCTATCAGAGAAGCAACAAACAAGTATCTTCTCTCTGATATATCTTTGCATTTGCTAGGACAAAAACTACCACATCCAGTCTACCCAGAATCTGCACAGGGATCATAAGGATGTGACATTCTTTTCTTTCTAATTGGTTTTTTTGTTACAAAGGAGGTGATATTCAGGGTGTAGGAATGACCGGTATATTTGTTGTAATTCTCAATTTTTGGACCTGAGTTCATGAGGCCAAAGTGTTGCAGCATCAAAAGAGGGTGCCATTGATATAACCCAGCAAAATAAGAATGTTTCCGCACCTTCAGATACCCTCACCCCCGCATAAGGTTTGTCCTTAATGGTGAAAAGGGGGGAAGATCAACTTAACTAGTAATACAATCAAAAAAGGATTTTTCCAATATATCTTCAATTGATCCTAGCAAAATCAAAAGAGAAGTTCATAATTCAAGCATAACCCTTGAAATTCTAAGTGATTGATTTCAAGAGTGCATTTCCCAAATTGTAATGCAGACCATATGTGTCTTGAAAGTGCATACCGAATGCCAGAGGTATTTCCACATCATATGACACAAAAAACAACACTTTGCATGTGACAAACCACGTGTACAGATATCCATGCCTGATATGTTTCTATGCATTCAACAGCATGAACCATTAGCCCTCATTGAACTTGATGCTATCACAAGCAATGCCACATTCTCTACCAATGGATGAAACAACCACTGTCAAATAACTTATCATTTACCTTCTCTTTCTGCTTGAAGATGGCATCAACTTTCTTCATATAGTCATCCGTCAGCTTCTGAACAAAGTATAAAGGTTTTAAATAAGAAATAAAGGGACATCTAACGAGTTGTGTGGAATGGGAAAGTATGCATCCACAAAAAACTTCATCAGAGTAAAAAAACACTACTTAATGATAGGCATCCGCAAAATGCAAAACAAAGAAATCCAAGTAGACCAAATCATTTGATAGGCATAGTTATTGGGGCAATACGGAATTTGGGTACAGGAGGATTATCATGCAAACCTCTCTTCAAACATGACTCTTGTTTTTCACTTTTATCTTAATGATTTATTGTGTAAATTGCATGTACAACAGACTCTGGAGCACCATAAAAAGAAAACAATGAAAATAAATCAAATATTTTACACTGGAACGACATTTGAGAGTCTAGAGTAGAGAGAGCATTTCAAGCACTCCAGCTTCAGCATAACTGGACAAAGCATAACCCCACTAAGCAATCAGAAATTTTTTTTTTGTAACTTATTGTTTCCTTATCTCAAAAGGCGCTACAAAGTTTGTTTGTCCATGCCATGCATCAACAAAGTGATATGAGTATCGAAGGTAAAATAAAGGGCAAGAAGATTTCTTATGCCCACGGTAACAAGTCTGGAAGAACGTATCTCAACATTCAATGGAAAAATGCAAGAGATTACCTGCAAATCTTTAGACAAATCTTTCACATTGTCTTCTGAAAGTTTTTTCTCCTGTCAGAAGTGGATGTGATGAGAAAATGAACATGCAATCGATTAAAAGAGAAGAAACCATGCTTAGAAGATGTAAACCTCAGAAAAGAAGAAATGAGACAGACAAATGGATTAAAAGAGCAGATGATCCAGTAATTAGAACCTTCTCTAGCTTTTCATAGGCTTTCAAGGCATCTCTTCTTATATTCCTCAATGCCACCTGATAAGAAAAAAAAGGAACAGAGTTGAAAACAATGGTGGTAGAGGATAGTGTGAACCACCAATCACACATATTGATCTCCAATGCATCATATGAAATGAACATACACAATTCCACACGCGTCAGCTAATTACACAATTTGCTGACACACTTGATTACGACAGTCATATTGCAAGCTAAGCAATTAAATCAGTGATGTTAAAGACTAGTAGTCACCAAGATCTGTTCCACTATCAAGACTACCTGCAACATAGCAGGAGCTACAGTCTGCCAGATTTAATCTTTGGACTTCTTGTACAAGGTAAGTGGTTTTTTTGCCTTCTTAACAAGTTGATGAAGATCGCAATACCATGGAAACGATTTATTTACTTGAGAAGGTAAATTTCTAGTTGTCATAAGCATTGATACAATATGTACATCTACCTTCCCTTCTTCAGCCTGCTTTGCCACAATTTTTGACAACTCCTGCAACAGTAGTGTGAGAACCAGTAATCATATTAATGTATTAGCGAGCTGTTAGAAGTAACATTGAATGTATAACGGTATAAAGGAGTACCTTCCTTCTTTCAGTTGTGAGTTGTGGGAGAGATAAGCGGATCACTTCTCCATCATTATTAGGCGTCATGCCGAGATCAGAGTTGACAATAGCTTTCTCTATGGCCTTTAAGCTGGAATTTTTTATAATTCAAAATGCATGCCATTATTTAACTAGTGGGCAAAAAACAAAGATACATCTCTTAAATCAGAATGCATTCTCTAGCGAGAATGCTTTCCCCACCATTCGACAGTAATGACAACTATAAATTCACCAATCAGTAGAAAATGAAGACCAAAACATCTAAAAATAATCTGTAGAGTTCCTATGATTCCCTGATCTGTATCAAACAAACTACTTCAAGGATTTAACATGACACCATCAGTTCCAAGCTTAAAGGAACAGAAATATACAGCATGAGACACCAAAATTCCGCAATGTGTCAAACATACCTGGATTTATCATATGGCTGAATTAAGAGAGAACTCGCTTCAGGTGTACTGATTTGAGCAATGCTCTTTAAGCTGACTGGACTCCCATAGTACTCCACCTAAAATAATGTCATGTTACTGTTACTGGAGATAGCAGTACAGTGCTCCAGAGAACTATGATTGTTAAGCCAACATAAGAACTTCAGAGATGTGCCAATATTGAGCATAGTTTAGGCCTAGGGATAATGACAAACAATTCCTGAAATTTGACCCAATATGTAATTTGGTCCCTGAACTTTTAATTTGTTCAATGTGATCCCTAAACTTTTAATTTGTTCAATGTAGTCTCTGAACCTTTGGTACACGTTTAATACAGTCCCTAAATTGAACATGTACCAAATTCAATACTAGGGATTGCGTTGAACATTCTCATAAAGTACAAGGACTGATTGAACATGTACCAAAATTTCAAGGACTACATTAAACAAATTAAAAGTTCAAAAACCATATTGTTCATTGGACAAAAGTTCAGGAACTATATTGTATATATTAAAAGTTTAGGGATCAAATTGCATATTGGGCCAAAGTTCAAGAATTGTTTGTGTCATTTTCCCTTAAGGCTTGTATCTAGGGGCAAACAAGAAATCAGCATTTACTCTATTCATTTTGTCATCTTCCCCCAAAAGTTGGTTCTCCACATACAAGGAATATCACAATCACAAGAATATAAAGAAGGAATTGCCACACCAGAGAAAAATCTCATGGAAAAGTCAGTATGTGATGATAACACCCAAAGAAGGAATCAAAGTAACGGCATCAGTCTTCTTAAGTTGAGACAATCTAAAGGAAGCAAGAAGAAAGACCCAATAAGGAAGCTAATCCCAGAAATTCTCAAATATCGGCAATTAAAGTCTATGCCCTGACTTTAAAAACATGCAAAGCGCTATCAAAAGCAGAACTTCTGCAAACTAGTTCTAGTTAGAAACACATGTTCATCAGCTTCTAACTTCAGCCACAAAATTGGTATGGTTTCAGATGATAGGATATTAGCCTCCTAAGGCGTCTATGATTCTTAAGAGAGAGAGAGGGAGAGAGAGAGAGAGAAGGGACATAGGTATAACAGGATTAGAGTTCATATACAAGATGGTTGGAAACAGATCATGCAGCCCCTCTTAGATGGAGCTAGATCATCAGGTATCAACATATATACTCAGCCATAAGGATAAAGAGAGAGAAGGGCCGTCATAATAGCAAAAAAATGGAAAATTTTACTGACCAGATGGCTTGTTTTGGGTCAGAAAGAAAATGCTTGTTTGGGTACAATAAGCTTTTTCAGAAACATATTTGTACCGAAGGAATAAGCACAGAGATGATACCTCAACTTTGTCCAGCATAGCTGGGTTCGTCCTTCCTGTTCTGATGGAATTAAATTTTGATCGAACTGTTTCAATAGTCTTTTCCATTCTTTGTTTCTGAGGGAAAAACAACATAGTAAACAAACCTCCATGCAGCATCACCAAGCATATGCAGAACAACATGCCCATTCTATCTAATTTTCAGGACACTAAAGTCCAAAACAGTTATGCAAGAGACACTCACAACATCTTTTTCAATCATAGACTTCTCAGCTTCTATTTCTTCAGTAGTAGCACACGTCACAACTCCTGCTCTGAAATGGAACGAAGTAATCTCAAGTTTAACACCGCTCTACAGAATATGAGCAGAAGAACAGTAGCTCACTCAAAGCAACTTCAGAAGATTGTAGACAAAGAGACTTGGGCCTCCAAACAAACCAAGGTAGTTCAATCAAGTAAATCCAGACTCGCTAGCTCCATCAACTCAACTCGACTCAAGTACCGAATAAAGAAAAGCTTGGGCTTGCTAATACTTCAATCAAGTATCTCAAGAGCCTAATTTAAGTTGCTGCATTCTTTTATATCTTTGGCGTCCTATATTTGTAATGAAAACTGCAAAAATGATTTAACTTCTGGTTTTCACTTTACTTTGATAGCTCTAGTTCGAGCTCATGCTGGGAGCTCACATCAAAACCTCTTTGTGGCAACCGAGTCGAGCTAAACTCGAAGTCAAGAAAATTAAAACAGCGATGCCGCCTAAAACAGCAACACCGCCTTCAGTCAAGGTTACAATCTCTAGTTGAGTTACTCGACATTGAATTCCATAAGTAAGGCGAGTCTGAACTTCACTAGACTCTCTCACACGCTTCAAGCAGACTTCCAGTACACAATGAAGCAACGCAACAAACACATTGCTCCATACAAACCAACATACCATAACCGCAACCACAACAACGTAATCCAGAAAAGGAACAGTAAAAAAAAAAAGAAGGACTCGCCTCTTTTGCAACAATCGTCTGGGGTTAACGCGCCCGTCGCGACAGAGACTCGCCGCCGCCGCCCCGCAGGCACCACGGATGCTCGCGTAGCTCGCGGCCGAGCGCAGCGAGCACGCGGCGGCGCCGCTGCACGAGCGGCATCCGGAGCCGTCCGACCATCCGCGATACGAACCTGCAAACCGAAAACCTCTCGTCACTCCCAAAAAAAGTCACCTCCAAGCCGCACCAGCGGGAACCGCGGCCACTCATCCTTTCCATCGCATTGAAATCGAACGAAACGAGGCGAGGCGAAGGAGCAGAAGCCATCGCCGGAACTTGGCGCGCGCGCGAGAACCGACGGGGCATCGGTCCCCGCTCCCGGCGATCGAGCGACGAGCCACGGGGAGAGGATGGAGCAGAGCAGGACGGACGTACCTCGGAGAGCGGGGAAGGTCCCCCGGTTCGGATTCGGGTTCGGGTTGGGCTGGAGGTGGGAGCGAACGGGAGGCGCGGGTGAGAATGGCGACGCCATTGCCTGGTGCGAAGTGAGAGAGAGGGGGAGAGGGGGAGTGGTCAATTTGGCGCTGACGTGAGAAGAAAAATGCAGAGGAGGAGAAGGAGGAGGAGATGGTCCGAAATGGATAAGAGCTCCTCGGCCCGGCGGTTTTTTCGGGTCGGGTATGAGCTTGTCGGATTTTCAGACGAAGGTGGGCCTAATTGGGCCGGTCCGGGTTAATTGTTGTCCAGGCCCGCCAGCCAATTGAGTGTGTGGCTGCTTGGCTTTTCGAAGGGCCTTGCCTTTGCCCCTCCTATTTATTTTTTGTGAGCGTGAAAATATCGTCGATTTTCTTTTTCGTTTTTTATGAATTTGTAAATTTTGGAACGAGTTCTACAGAATCTGTAAGATAAGCTGACAAGGAAAAAGCGAATTAATCTTGTCAAAGGCCAAAAAAGAGTTGGGTTTAGAGAAAACGATTCATTAGAAACTTAGCTGTTCTCCTTTGACCGAGTGATTTTTACTTGATTTAATTTATTTAAGACTAACACCACAGAATATTCTGAAATAGTACTGCCACGAACATCGACTCCTCAAAATTATATTTTGGACAACAAAAACTTCCATAATAATACCATTATTCTAATTCAATTTTCTACCAGCATTCTATGTTTTATGCTCTTGATTCCCTACATTTTATTTTATATGGTGCAGATGTGCATCATCGACTTGACATGGATTATTGTTGCACAAAACTTCCCTAAAAGCTCGCCACTCACTCTCGAGGGCCTTCTTTTTTTGTTTTATAGCTGAAACAACTCCAATTTTGCTCTTTCCTTTCGACATGGCTAGAATTGGGAGGTGAATCGAAATGGTTCTTCCAGGGATATTTGTGGTTGGGAACCAAATTGCACTTGAGCAACCAAAATTCATCTCAACTTGGGCACCTTTTGAAGCGATGTTGTCGGGGTTCCATTCGTAACCTAATTCACAACAAACACTGAAAATCCTAATTTGGCAAAGTTGGTAATGAACCCTTATCTGTGTGTCCTCATTTCAATTAGCAAAGTCTATTATGAACTCCATACACGCCAAATTCTACGTTTGGAAGCGCCTTGACGGGTAAGTAGTAATCAATTGGGCATCAACTAGATTGCTTGGAATGCTAATAGAAAGTTAATTTGGAAAAAATGACTTTGGGATGAAAAATTACCGGACCAATTTTAGGATATTTATGTGGTACCGGCCCATTAATTTATTTGTTTGTCCACTAGACCATATATTTGTTAGGAGAGAAGAAAAATAATTGTAAAAACATAATCGTGTTGGGATCGAGGTGAACAAATAAAGGGTTTAGGAGGGGTCAATCCAATTAATTTTATGTAAAATTTTAAATCCCTCCAATTCTTTTCAAGTATAAAGCGAGAGATTTAATAAAATTCTATTTATACCATCTCACATATCTATTTATAAATGCACAAATAAAATTTGCATCGTAATTAAATTTTTTTCCTTTTTTTCTCTCCTTATAATTTCTTTATCATTATAATTTTTATAATCTCCAAATCCTTTGTTCTACTCTTTCTTTCTCGTAATTACTCTTATTTATACATTTATCCTTTCGTCTCTAATCGCACCATCCGCCGATATAAAAAGAGGTCTAATTCAAAGCAAGGATTTCGCTCTCTCGAGGCCACGATCGCCGTCTCTCCACCACCAATTCCGACAAAGCTTCAGGCGCAAAAAGGAGAAATTCCATCTTCTCCTTCTTCGATCCGCCAGCCTCCACAGCAGCATCGCTTTCAATCCAACCTCGTCCAAATCGAGAATGGCCAGCGTGAGGAGGTCGCTCGTGGGCGCGCACAGGATCTTCAGGTCCGCCGCCGCCGCCGCATCCGCGTCCCGCCGGAGCTCGGTCGCCGCTTGGCCTCCGAGCTGCTCCGAGGCCCCCCTTCTTCTCAGGTTCTTCGCCGCCCCGCTCGCCCACCCTTTTCGTTTCGTTCGGTCGCGCGTCCAAAGGAAGTTGCTTTGATGGGTTGTTTGTTTGTCTTTTCTTTTGGGTAGGCCTCAGAATGGGTGGGTCTCGCGTTTTTCTAGCGGCGGTGACGGCGATCGGTTCCTGGGCGTTGATTTCTCCGATGAAGAGAGCAAGAGGCGATTGTGCAACAGGTTCTTTTTTGTTGTTGCTGTTGTTGTTTATGTGTATTTACCGTTGCGGTTTATTGATTCTTTTAGATGATGTTGCGAATTGATTTGGACAACATGGTATGATTGGTTGGCTTTGGGTTCGCATGGAGTAGGTTGTTGTACAGGAGCAGGCAGAGAGGTTATCTGGAGCTGGATCTGGTGTTGGGGCAATGGGTGGAGGATAATGTTTATTCCATGGATGTCGATGGGATTAAGGCACTCGTCGATGTTCTTGACTGGGTATTTCTTCCTCAACCCTGCTCTCTCTCTCTCTCTGGCCGATTTTCCATGCCCATGTCACGATCAAGTTATGCAATTTCAACTTTTTATTGTCTTGCTTATCGTTTTGGATGGCCGGCAAATTCATCTGTCTTTTGTATTTCGTTTGTCCCTGGCAACAATTAATCACTATAAGTGAGATAGAGTCGTTGGTTGAGATCTTTGAGTTATGAAGGAGAATACAGCTATTTTTAATCTTGTGTGCACGGAATAGATTGTTTTTGAAGAATTCTGTGCAATTATGTATTTTGGATTTGTGTTCATGTGTGGATAATGGTAATAGTTTTGTTAGGTTTTAACGGAGTGTAAATTTTATTCAAGGTCTTTGCCAGAAAAATATCAAGTATCAAGGCTTATAATCTTACAATATGATTGGTTTAAAGTACTTATTGAATCAATGGTTTTGCTCCTATCAGATGTACCTTTTCTTAGTCAGGTTATTTTGTTTGAAGAAATTCTTATTTCAGCCCTACAGTTGCAGGGTAAGTGGTGCTATTTAGAGTTTGTGTAGAGAGAGAGAGAGAGAGAGGCAATTGAGATATTTTCCTGTCAGTTGTTGGTGGCATAACCTGCTGCCTTTTGAAGCAGTGTAATCTTGGGTTGCTGTGCCTGTGATGATGCTTACTTTGTTTTCTCTAATGTGACTTTGCCTGAGTTTTTTGGGATGACATAAATTTTTATCATAATGGTGCCTGGGTGTAAAATTATAATTTGTGCTCTATATGGCTGGAATATGCTTATTTTTTGTGAGAGCTTGTGCCCTGTTTGTGGAATATTTGTGTTCATGATTTTAAATGGAGGCATGCAAACAATGTTATCATCCGCAGATTGAAGTTGGCTTATGTGAGATACTTAAGGACATTGTCCCAGTGGTGGAGCTAGGCCATCCCTTCATAAGGGCAATTAAGAAAATTTATTAAATACTATTTTTATTAAACTTTTATGAGATAGATATCTTAGCTTTCGATCTGATAACCATCTACCCTTCCAATATTATTTTTTTGAAAATAACATAGTATTGGTTGAGCTCGTCTTAGTGTTTATAACTATAGAAGAACATGCACTTGCCTGTGATTCTCCAAAAGTAATCTTTTGTCTGAGAACAATATGCCAACATGTATGTCAATCAACAATAAACTTTGTTAAATTAAATCAAAACTTCATTTTGCTTATTTTTACTGAGATCCGTCATACAATTTCTCCCTATTTTTGTAGTTTAAAAACCAATAACTTGAAAGTAGGAAAAGATCAGGCAACACTGACCGTCAAAGAAGAGGAAGGGGGTGCGAATGATGAGAGAGAGGCTTGCTTAGGAGAATGAATGGCATAAGGAATCATCAAACAACATATAGCTTCATATGTCAGAACAAAAGTTAGGGATTGTATGTGATTATGAAAGAGTAATCAACTTTCTTTTTTCTTCCTGGGAAGTGAATGTCTTGGATCCTCAGTCTCTACTCTGCTGAGAGACAGAAGTACAATGGCCTGCAAAGAGTAGAATTCTGTGTGCCTAAAAATAACATGTTGCTGCAAACTCATAAGCTCCCTGTGACACCTGGGGTGGATAATGACCCTCAAGTCTGAGATGATTACTTCTTCATCTTTTCTGTTTGTCCAATCCCCTGATTTGATAAAGGAATGAGTTCCTCGTGAAGCATTCTCCTTGTGGCAGGAGCTAATAGCTTATAGATAGTAACAGTTACAATGCTGCAGAATCAATAATCACCATTGGGACCATATTTTTATTTTGCCAAAGCAAGGAAACTGCTTTTCTCTTTTTACTAATGCTCATTCAATCCTTTATGAAGGAATCATTGTCTAGCCGACATTGGGTGTCCTTCTATCTGGGTGTGGGAATTACTTCATTTGGATTGCTAGCACTTATAAGACCAACTTGTAATGCAGGAAAAGACTAAATAATGATCCTTCAATCCATTAATTTTGCTTGCTCAATGACTTATTGTGCTGAGCAGTAAGCACTGAAATTTCTGTGTTTCACATTTAGAGTAGTCAATTTCTGTCAATAGGTCATGTTTGTGCATGAGATTGATGTGCTCAATATACTCAAGTTTTACTACGATTAGTCTAAAAGTCTATGATTTTAAGATGGCATAATAAAGATTACTATTAACAATTACTTATAATATAGCCATAAGTAGTAAATAATAGATAAGTCTAACTACTTCTAGCAAAATAGGTCAATGTAGGTCGGTCATTAATCAAGTGGACACAATCCATTAATTGAACAGGTTGGACAGGTCAATGTTGGGTCTTATTGGTTGAACCAAAACCTAAACGGGTTCTAATCTTGTCAAACAGGTTGATATAATTATGACATGCACAGAATTAGCACAGACTAAACCTGCTGACTTCCTGTCTGGTTTGAATTGTGTAGGTCTATTCCATTTGACATTGTCACCCCTACTCCTGTACTCTGCATCTATGTCTTCTTTCCTTTGTTTGAGTTGGTAATGTGATGGAAAGTATCTGGCTAGTTAAATGTTGCGGATGGCATCTCGGGCATCTTCTATACTAGTTCTATAGGTTGCAGTTAGTAACTCATGTGACCTTTATGCGTCTTGATCTTTTATTTCCCATCACTAGGAAAACCCTGATCTCTGGAAGTGGCTGACTAACCAGGAGCAACCCCCAGAAGCTGTGAAAATGAATCCGGTGAGTTCAAACGTGCCAAAACGTGTCTGTTGCTTTCAATCTGAAGAGGTGGTCTTGGTATCTCATCTTCTTTAACTATCATGGTTTTGTTCTTCAGGTTTTCTCCGCTGTGCAGAAGAAAGTCATGAACAACCTCAATAGTCACTCTGCTCCTGAGACACGGGCATTACCCGGGCAGCCATGGGTGAGAGGGTGGGATGATATCAAGAAAGGCCGAGATGGCCCCATCACTGGGAATCAGTAACTCTGGCTATATTTATGACATTAGCGGGTTTGGAGTACATTAGAAGTGATGGGCAAGCATTTAAAGCTGTGTTAAGTTTGTCATTATAATGCGCACGATATAGTCTATGACATGAATAAGGGCAGTGTTTGTATACGGACGAAATAATTTTTGCCCCTTATTTCGGCGTCTCTTTTCATTTGTATAACGGCATGCGAGTAATGCCTGCCTTGAATCTATGCTACCTTGCTCAATGTCCCAAATGCGGGCTCTAGAAAATTTGAGTTCCGTAACCTATGTTTGCCTGGGGAAGCGATGAACACGCCTGCAAGAGTGAAAAGGTACCATTTTCTGAGATGGAAAGTCCTACTAGAGATGGAGAGAATTCATTGACAGAATTTCATCTTTCTGGATGCAAAACCCTACATGATGATGAGTAAACATGCGAAATCAATCATTAAAGTGTGGAACCAAAAACCGTGGGCACTTTAGTTGTTGAGTACTGTCGGTATAAGCGGGAGGTGTGGGTGATCATGACAATGTTGCATTCATTAGACCGCCTTGTACTGACGCTGCTGACTGGGTTCATGGCGTGTTGAAACCGCGACCGAAGCCATGCAGTGAAGTCAGTGTTCAGTACATGCAGCGCTAGGCCCAGGCCATTATCACATGTAAAGCTTGCGCAGACCGTGCGATTGTACGTGGTTATATGCATTGAAATCGCGAGAGGCGGGGAGAAAAGAGAGGGGGGACATGAGTCTTGGACAAAAATAGATAATTGAGATTGGGATTAGCAGGAATTCATCATGGTCCTATTTTTGGATGCATGGGTCTTGGAAACGTACTAGAGAGTTTTTCCTCTTGATAAAGTCGAGTGCCTCCTCAAATCTTTTTTTTCCTTTTGAAGGCTGGTTGCATTGGATGCGATCTTGGTATCTTAATACCTCGATTCTTGATTGGCACGACCCGTTAAAGACTTTAGTGATATCTGGCAGACATTGTTGGAGCAATTTAGGGGATGGATTGGATTCTCTCTTTCAATGGTGGAGGGCGTTTGGTGGGAGTGGTTCAAGAATCTATATGCCCTCAGAAATCTTTAAACGCTTTCTCTCACTTTGACAATAAATATGTTTATCATGATATAACAAACATATCCAAGGGCGTGGCAAGTAAATTGAATGTCAGAGAAGTAGTGTTTATTTAAACCCACGTTTTCTTTTCTTGGTGAGGATGAGGATGACTACGCACCGGCAAGTTTCTTTAATATGGGTATCTTTAGTTGTTTTGGATACAAACACTGGACACTCGATAAGACTAGAGATCTTGTTATCCAATACGACAGGTGAGTATAAACTCATGGAGATTCTTTTCGTTGAATGAGCGAGAAACATCGGCTTAGAGATCATGCTATCTAAAAGCCCATGAAACATCTCACAAACTCTATGAATCAGTTAAGTTTGGGCCTTTGACCTATGCAATTGGCTCCAACTTAGAGTAGTTTGCATGCAAAATTTATGCTAAATCAGATAAGATTCTTGTTTTTAGTTGATGAAACCTTGATTGCCCTGATACAAATTCCAACTGCAAAATTGTTGAAGAAAGTAGGACTCATAAAGGTCTTCTATATATTCTGCCACAAAAATATTGTTCTTTAAACCGGTCCATTTTAATTACCACACCAAAAATCCAATAGAATGATGACCAGCCGATTCTATTTACCACACCGCTATCGAATACAACTATCCAACCCATTTTTCCCCGCGATTTCGACACAGGTTCGATTTAGGTGTTAGTGTATAAACCCTATTAAAAGTGGTGATTCACAAATTTAAATTCAAGAACACATTTGAATGAGGACCCTAAAAAAGGCGAGAGAGAGAGAGAGAGAGAGAGAGAGAGAGTGCGACCACATCAATAAGTTAATGGTAGGTTGGTAGCTCAAACAGGGCCCCTTTTGGCACTTATTCTGCCTTCTTTCCAGAACGTAATTAAATTCTTGATAGGTGAAGGGAATCATTCCTTTTTTAATAAAACAAAGAAACTAGCCACGAAAGAAAAGTGAAAGCAGCCTCTCAATGCTTGGTTTGGTGAAGGAATGAATGAAGAGGATTCTCTGAAAGCATTGCTTGGATCTTTAATCAAATTGGGTTCTCGATTGTCCCGCGACATAACGTACAAAGACTTGCCTAACATTAGGTAAACTCTAGAGAAATATTAAAGCGAGCGAAAGTACGTACTTCCCACATTGACATCTGGCTTTTGAGGTTATGGAATGGATTTGCACTGTGATGATGATGATGAAGGGGGTTGTTAATTTGAGTTCTCAAAGTACATGCCGAGCGTCGCTGAATATTAGAAGACGTGGGGGTTTTATAATTAGTTAGTAGTAAGTTGTAAGTAATGAATGCTAAAAAGCAAAAGAATTCATGTGTACTATTTTAAGCACCGGCAAGGGAAAAGATTATTCCCGTTAGCTTCTTCAGTCATCGAATGATTATATATAAGCGGAAGGATGGACAACCACCGAAATGAACAAACAGCACGCGAAGATATTAGGGCCAAGTTGTGGAGAAGTGGTGTTTATGATACGATAAGCATGCACAAAACTTTATCTAATCTCTTGGATTAGGTACGCTTAAACCCCTTCATCCGTCAAACATATAATTAACTTTCAAACTTTTTCACAGTCAAGCCACCCGATTTATCTAAGCAACTGAGTTCTCCCTTCATTTTTTGGCAACTTTACTTATGTGAAGTGAAATTGTCATTGCGATATGACGTGAGATACATATTAGCAAAGCAAACGGTTAAATAGAGAGGACTCAATGGGGAGGCCTCTCTCTGTTTTTACATTCTAGTTGCTTCTTCTTTGTAAATTTGTCAATGTGACGCTCTTGTTGACAAATTCATGCCGCATGAGGTATGCTAGATTAACAAAATCGATGGAACTATTGATAGGGTTTATACCACAAAATGATCCACTTGCACTAATTAATCTTATCGTGCATGGCCAACAACCTACCAGAACCCTATTGGCATGGATCATCATCACCTACACCAACCGATTCATGCCCTATAGTCTTTCAAGGGTTGGGTGCAAACTCTCAAGTCCCCAATCTTATCTTGAAATCAAATCACATAATTGAGGTTGATAAAGCCCTAGAATCTGCTTTCTCAAAAGACGGACGGCTGCCTCTTAAAGGGAGGAGCGATAAGAAACCACATCAATTAAAAGGGAAGGAGAAAGCCTATCAAATAATTAGTGAAGGCTAAAGGGATCGTACCGCTTACCAAGTTGCTTCTCATTAATCTTCTCTTTATTTCACTGTTTACCATGGTTGGGTGTGAAAGGAAGGGAAAGTAAAATGAGTCGAGCGCGCAAAAGAGGGGCCTGGAGCCTTCTCTAGGGGTTAGAATCTTTAGCTTTTCACTCTTTTTGTAGCTATCTGATTGATGGCAAAAGATCATGGGCCATGCAGCTTTTTTCACGACAAGGACCGTATGCATTACTGCCTGGGAAAACTAGAAATTTGCCCTTTTTGTTGCTTCTTTTGGCTGGGAGAAATTTGGCGAGATTGTTTCTCTTTGATAAGCAAGAAAATCAGGAGTTGCATGCAGTTAACTTATGGAAAAGGAAAATTTTGGGGAATAGGCTGTGAACCAAAGGTTCGAATGTAACCGGATTATGAGATTTTGGATATTTTGTGGACCATTCAAATTATCGGACGTCCATGTGTGAGTTCCTGAATTATTTTTAGAAAAAAAAAAGGAACTTGGGATTAACAATAGTAGTAGTGAAAGAATATGTTGCACAATAATATTATATAGACAATACTCTGAAAAAAACACTTGCAAATAAGAATATTGTGGCTTAATATTAGCATTTGGAGAGGGGATAAAAAGCTAAAGAATTGAAAACATCATTTTAGCACTCTTAAAATAGAACCTATCTTTGAATTCTTTCATTTCCTTTCTTATTTGAGAACTTTAGTTGATTACAATGCGAAACACGTCTATAATGTTAAGGTGAGGGTACCTAATATGTATGTATGACAACAATGGTAAATATTGGAATAAATTTACGAGTGAGTTGACGGAACTTTGCCATACCTAATTTGTGAAATTATGAAGTGCAAAACTTCGTTTGAGATATAATGGATCGTTAAGAATTATACCAAATATTGAGCACGTCGCCCTCACCTGTCACCTCGTCTGTCTTGTCATTAAACAAAAAGACAAACATTTCATGGATGCCTAGCTTCAAATAAAAACTTCTCTCAAGTACCATTCGAGCAAAAACTTGAAATCTTTCCCGGCAAGACTCATAATTGGGTTTATGTATAAAGCATTAAGCAATCTAAGGGCACTTTCAGCAAAAAGTGAAAACGATACCTTTCGAGGAATATTTAAAAATGAGAAAAAAAATTACATTTCTAATAAATTACTCACCGCAGATAATAAAACTTTATTTTCCCAAGGCCCATTAGAACTGCCTAGAAGGCACCCTTTAATATTTGTTTCTAGATAAATGTAGGCATGGCAACTAAGTAAAAAGAAAAAAGAAAAATTAGGCGTGTAGAGCCACGTATGGAATTTCGTCTTTACTGCATGTATTAGATAGAATAAAATATTGGGAAGAAAATAATAAAATAAAACCACAAGAAAAAGGAAGTAATTAAATACAAAGGAGGGAGGATTAAATTTAATGCGGTGGGCCAGGGTCCGAAATCGAACTGATATTTTGTCGGGTTCGGTTCGGCTGCGCCCCGATTGCGAGCCGTTTTAGCCGACTCTCGAGCCGCCAATTTCGGAGTCTCCACGCCTCCCTCCGTCCTATTAGCCGCCTCTTTTTGACCAGTATTTCATGGACACTTGGTATATATATTTTATAGAAAAATTTCGTTTTTAAGGCATTAATTACATAATTTAGTGAAATAAATAATGCATCTTATGAGAATAATATTTACTCGTTTAGTTATTTACCAAGTGGCACAAAAAAGCATCTTATCCTATTTTTACGAATAATTGGATATTTAGAATTTTCAAAGTCAATCGATTGCTTTAAGCTAAAAAGTCAAGGTTGACGTGAAGCTTGACGTGAAGCTTTGATCGTCATGCCTTAGGTATTCTCAAAGTTGATCTGCCATCCCACACTTTTCTTATCGAATGAAAGTATGTCAATTCACATACATCATCTCATGTCCCCTTATAGCTTATGTCAGGTCGGATTTGACTACAGGATAGTGAGGTTTTCTTATGTTTCATTTTGGCATGGTATCATTAAGCAAAAATATGGAAATCTCTTGGTGCAACATCTCGACTTTGCTACTCTTGTCTAAATCTTGTATCCTTCTTGTTGATTAAGTACGTGGGTAGATCTTCATCCATGAACGATTTTGATGATTGAGATCTTGCTAGCTCAATGAACCTTTAGTGAGGACCATTGAATTACACTATGACACCAAGCGTCTGGTAACTTGGGAAGGTGTTCCTTCGGTTAAATATTCCAAATACTTTAGAAGTAGTTAATTACAAGATACATATATTAATATTAAGATAAAGGTAAATTGCATTGACTCGCTCCTATGAACATCACACTCTAGCTTTTAGGCGATACTTGCAATTAGGTCGCTAAACTTTATTAAAGTGATGCCATGTTAGCATTTGACTAGAAAGTCAATTACCTTCTAGTCAAAGTGTGTTAATTGAAAAAAAAAAATGTAGAGGTTCAATGCATTGGGTGATTGAAATCAAAGTTCATTTTCCAGTTGTCAATACCACCTAAGTTACCGATATCGACTGAATCTATTCATATTTTCCATCTTAAGATTATGATACTTGAAGACACCATATGAGGGCCTTTTTGTGGTAGGGTTGGCAATCCTGAATATAAATTCGTTTGTATGACTGGAAACTAGACATAAATGCAAGAAGAAGAAAAAGAACGTAACATGTCACGGTATGATTGATGTTTTATATAGACATGCGAGGATATGTGATTGTTAGCCAAATCATTTGACGTGTTTCAGTGTTACCGTGAGCCAATACATATTAGAAGTAAGTACGATACGCCGACATGAATGAGTCCCATTGTGCATTGCGAACTTGCGCCTTTCCAACCAGGAAAAAGAAAACTTGCGCCTTCCTCGGCATCATATCGCATGTAAAAAGCTCAATACATGTGGCCCCGGTGAATATGCTATCTAGGAGACACATTGTCACATTCATCCGGGATCGATTAACTTGAATGCTCAAAAAGAATCTTGAAAACCCAATTATCCGTGATCACAAGCCTAGCGACTTGGCGGGACAGCACATCATTAGGTGCGAGTCTTGACAACGTTCTTCGACTCATCCGTTCGAGTCGGAGAGAGGGCGATCGAATTAATTTCGCTCAAGCTTCTCAGAATTCTTCTCGCAGGGTATGATTATGCAGTCGTCCAGGAGATTCATGCGCCCCATAAGACGTCCTGTCCTTGCATAATATGAACAGGTAATGATCTCAATGTCGATCGATGTTCACATCCATTACACATCATCCTTCAATGTGTTCTCCACAAACCCTAGGCATGCTATTTCTTGAATCAATCCTCCACACAAATCTCCAATCTCTACAACATATTCTCAGTTTATGTAACCTAATAAGAGAGTCAATACCAAACTCAAGAGAGCAGAGATCATGATAATTTTGTCTAACAGGCAATAAATTGTTTATCATGCCACTTCTTCTCTTGTAGATATCTTAATATTCCTAATGATGTATAGATCCATGTAAGGACAAAGCGTGCACATCCCATCGCATGACTTCTCTCCCTAACATGCAATTTCATCCTGTAACTTTCAATTCATGTAACTGTTACACCTGTGATGTGTTGCCCATGTGCAAAACATCTCGTATCATATACGATTTCAACCTTTTGCTCATATTCTCTAGGGGTTTCGACTAAAAGCTGGCAGATGACATTTTAAAATGAAGTTACTATTATCTTGAGGATATAATCGGTAAAGGTGTTTGTTAACTGTTGGATCTACTTCAAACAAATAGAAAAATCGCTCTCAAGAAGGTACGAGGAACATACCTACCGCACAGCCCAGGAAACCTCCTAACAACTAATTGAAGTGAAGGCCAAGAAGCGTCTGACCGGTGGTTTCCATAAGATCGACGAGCTCTCACTTGACTGATCGATCCGTTCGGGCAGAGGGTTGCACCAAAAAGGGAATTAGTGTATTATTACGCGACGCCGACGGCGTAGTACACCATCAGCCGACTGGGCAAAGGTCCTGGTCCCGACCCAACATGGCAAAACGAAAACAACTCTCTTACTTTAAGCCGTAAATCTTGTCCTACCCCATGTCCTCATCGCCCCAGCTCCGAACTTAAATGTAGGTGGGGGCTGGCCCTTTTGCGTACATCGCTCTCTACCTAACTCAATAAAAAGTTATCCCCATCCCATGCCATCTCATCTCCCCCCACGCCCAACCCCACGAAAAAGGTTAGGACAAAAACCCTAAATTTATAAAGGCAAGAGAACGCATCCCCCCGAACACAGCACCGATTTCAATACTATACACTCCTCTCCCTCGATCGCTCGCGTCGACACGATCGCATGTAGAGCGGACAAAGTACGGTCTTTCCTTCGGGTACCTACCGGAAGAGGACAAAAGGGCAAATTCAAGAGGGAGCAAATTGGGGAGGGGGGCCCTCTTTCTGCTTCCGTGGCTTTCTTTCCTTGTGAAAAGGAGTAATTCTACGGGAGTGGAAGCTGGCTCTGGCTCGCTGTATTCGCGCAAATCGGCTCCCTAATTTTACCCGATATCCCTCAGGCTTTCATGCACCCTTTTCTGTACTTCTTCCTATTGGGGTTTTCATGTGGGGGGTTCAGGGAGTTTTTAGCTAGGCTCCAAGGTTCTTTCTCGGTTTTCGTATTTCGTGTCGTGTGGTTTGTATAGAAAAAGAGACAGCTGTTGGTGGTCAGATCTCAGGTTGTCCATTCTTGCGGGGAAGGGTGAATTCAGGGCCGATGGAGGTCGGGAATAGTTAATGTGCGACCCCTTTTTTTTTAGTCATTGCTCGGTACCACTTGGGGTACGTCGTCAGCCCTGAGATCTCACAGTGAAAACCGTGTGCATTCAATGATGGTCAATGGAGATTCATGCTGGATCTTAATCGGGGGTTTACATTCAATGAATAGAGCCCGGAGCTGACGAACTAATTGAGGATAATGGAGAAGCTCAATGCCGATTCTATGGCGATCTGCCCCATTCATCGATTTAGCTTTTACTTTTACGGGGATCGACCCGATTGAAATCAATGGCATCTTTTTCTAGGATGTTGTCGTGTAATGGCATCTTTTTCTACCAACTAAGTACCAACTAAAACTACCAAAAGCAGCTAAAGGAACTCCATTTTTCTTCTCGCAACATACACATTGAGAGGGACGCATCTCAGGCTAATTGGCTCCCACCTAAATCTAAAAAGCCATTGGAAAAGGCAAAGGCCAAGTTAAGCTGAGGCTCGTTACACAAAGTTACAACAAAGTGGGAAAACTACCCCCCAAAAAAAAGGAGACTAAGGCAAGGAAAAAAGGCAAAAAAAAATAAATAATAAAGAGAGAGCTTAGTCAACGGCCGTTAACGAGGGGGCTAACGGCGGGATGCGAATCCTTGCAGGGGCTTGGCGGCAAGCTACTCCTCCCCGAGGCGGCGGCGACGAGCCGTTGCACGAAGCCGTCGAGGCGCTGCCCGTTCGTCTCCGTCAGCAGCCGCTTCCCGCCGAACGGCAGCGACTCCACCCCCCTCTCCGCCAGCACCTCCTCCTCCTCCCCTTTCCGGCCTTCTCTTCCCACCCCGCTCGCCTGCGGCAATGTCAATAATGAGATATTGTCAATTTCAATATATTAATTCTTGATAAATTATAAACATTTTTTACCAAGAAAAAAAAATCAAGACGATTTTTCACAAGGGAAAATGGATTTAAGTGAAAAAATGGGTTTTCAGTTATTTTATTTAATTTTTAGTACCTGAATCCTGACGTAGTCCGCTCGGTTCCAACAGAAGGCGTTCCCCAGCATCTGGTCCACCGCCTCCGACACTCCGTCCAGCGCGATGCCCACCACGTCCGACGTCGAGCACTCGCCGTCGCGCGGCGGGGCCTTCCCGGCGGCCGATCCGTTGCCCAGGGACAGCACCAGCAGGTCCTCCACGCCGTTCACCGACGGGAAGTCCCCCTTGTTGTGGAGCACGTGCGTGACGGCGGCGGCGGTCGGGTTGTTCATCACCAGGCCGCCGTCGACGGCCGCGCAGCAGGTCTTCCCGTCGACGGACGCCAGGCGAACGGCTTGAAGTGCCCCGGCGTCGCCAATGTAGCCCGGCAGGCCTTCCAGAGCTCGAAGTCGAAGCTCGGCGAGTCGGTCGCGTCGGCGCGGGAGAACACGAACGGGGCGGAGCTGTTGAGGTCGAAGCAGGGGATCAGCAGGGGCTTGCGCGCGTCCTTCAGGGTCAGGCACCTCCCGTCCTCCCGCGTGAACAGCTCCTTCAGCACCTTCTCCATGCTCCTCCCGGAGAACCTCCGCCGTCGCCGGCGGAGGATCCCCCCGGGCCGGAACATCTCGGGGGCCCGGGCGGCGAGGGCCTCGACGGCCTCGCGGGCGGAGTAGAGCGGTCGGCCGGAGGCGTCTCCGGCGGCGAGCATGGCGGCGAGGACGCCCCCGAGGCCGGTGCCGGCGAGGAGGTCGAAGGAGTCGGAGAGGGAGGCGGTGGGGATCGCCGGTGCGGAGGCGGATCTGGTCCTCGAGGCGGACGAGGGCGGCGCCGGCGACGGCGCAGGAGGTGCCGCCGCCGTCGATGCAGAGGAGGCGGGTGCGCCGGGGGGGCTCGCAGCAGTGGGAGAGCCACTTCTGCTCGAGCTTGGTGAAGATCTCCAGGGTGACCTTACTCAGCTCCATCCTAACTCCTCTCTTTGCGCGTGAAGGGTGGGGGGGTTATTCAAGGAAGAGGGCAGAGACGTCGTTGCGTGAAGAGGGCGGGGTCACGCAGAGGAGGAGGGAGGGCATTAATGGCGCGGGATCTGCTGCTTCTCTGAGCAGTTCTCTGTCTGGCCGGAGCTCAGCGGGGGTTGTGGAGGAAGGGGGGAGGAGCACTGTAACCGTGCAGAGGAAGATGTTGTGGGAGTGAGGGAGTGAGTAGTGGTTGATCTGAGGGTTAAAGAAAAGGAGAAGGGAGGACAGTGGTGGTGGTGGTGGTGGTGGGTGGTTCTGTGTGTATGTATATATATATGACCTACCTCTCTCTCTCTCTCCCTCTCTCTTTCACCCTCTGTCGTCGGTTTTATTTCTTTGTTTTTTCTTTTTTTCCTGAGACGTACTGAGCAAATGGGATCTTTCTTTCTCGTTATTTTTCACTGTTCGTTCAGATTTCACTTTAACTCCCCCGTACCCCACCAAAAAATTAAAAAACAGATTTAACCTACGTCCCCTAAAAAAAAAAAGAAATCAGATTTGACTAATTTTTATATATAGTACGTATAAACCCGTCACGGGTGCAGAAATATATCTATGAGGTAAAGGAAATAATTTTTTTTTTTTTGGATAAGATCCTAAAGTTCGGGGATTTCCGACTCGGGAGCTGGAGTTATTCGATCTAATCTTGCAAATAGCTCGTAAAAACTGTAGATCGCAGGCTGGATTTGTGAGATTTAAAGATTTATTGGATGTTTCACGCACCTTCAAATAATTGGGCTTTTATACCTATTTTTCTAGATTAAGAAAAAATAATACTTAATTTTTTTTTATAATGTTATACCGAGAACTGAAGGATCAGTATGCAACGACTCTGCCTTAGATATGCGCATTTAAATGTATCATATAGAATATTTATTATATTTGGTTAGGCGAGAAATTTTTCCGTAATTACACACTTTTTCTTCTTGTTTTCTTTTTAAGATAAACACCAATGCAATGGAAGACTCATTTTTCTTTCTCAAATGATTATATATATTTTCTTCAAACAAAGGAAAAATATAGAAAAGGGTCATCTATTATCTCAATCTCTAGGGAAATATGTAGTAATGCTCTAATTTATTTATCTATAGTATAATCGGTAATGTCTAGCAGTTATGAAATAGAGAACTTAGACTTCCTTTATTTTGCGAAAAATAAATAATTTACAATATTTTTTTCTAAAAATAATCGCTTGTATTATTTATAAAAATTAATGAATCAAAAAATTTTCACCGATCATAAAAATATCTAGACATAAATCATTGTCAATAATGAAAAAAATTTCATCAACTATTTATTTCAACCGATCCATGAGACCATTTTTAAGAAAATATAGTTGAAATGATTCATTTTCTGAAAAATAAAAAAATAAATGGAACCTTATGTTGTACTAAAACTGACTTAAAATGCATTTAATGTGGATATCCATTAATTAAAGCCTCTTTTCTTCTAGAGAAGTATAATAATAACCCTGTGAAACTTTAATTTAAATATAAATATCTGAATCCGTTACATAACATTCAAGTTACGTGCATTGGTAGAGAAAATTCTTTCCTAAATTTGTGTCCTCTTTATTATTGCTCAAAGATAAATGCCAATCCAACGCATGAGGCTTTTCCTTTTCTAATAAACGCTTAAAATTTCCCCAACAATTTATATCTCAATCTATAAAATAATATTTATTCGTACTATAATGTTTCATTGGTAGTATAATTGATGATGTCTAATATTTAAGAGGCTGGTAAATTTTCTAGAACTTATCGCAATTTGCAACATATGCACAGTAAACTTAACTATACTATACACAGTAATAATTCATATATTTTATTCGCATCATGTGAATGTATCGTACGGAAAATGATTTTTTCTTCTTTATAAATTGTTAATGATTAGGGTGAATAGATTTCTTCACGATGGATTAGAGATTTGATATCATTTCTTGTCTCATCGCATCCCATTCTTAGAGCTAATGCAATCTTTCCTGTTCCATGACTCCTGATTCGATCCCTAATTTTGTATTAATGTCACGTTTTGATAGTTTTTAATGCTCATAATGGATTCCTCGTGCCATCAGATTTTATGGCAGAACTAAGCATCCAGACTTTTCTTTATTTAGGTTTAGTCATAAAGTGACGATAAAATTTATGTAATAATATATCATATAATTAAATTAAATTTTGAACATTACATGCATTCAACTTATTGAAAAGACTCTTCTTTTTCTTTTTTTTTGGTAAAGAAGAAAAGACTCTTCTTTTGTCCATGCAAAATTCAAGATTTTCCACGAAAATGAAAAATTCAGAAAAAAATCTCTCGATATCTCAATCTAACTACAAATAATCATATTTTCCTATTTTATATATATAGTAAAATAGATTATGTACAACAATGACACGATAGAGAGAGAAGTTTTTTCTTTTTCTTTTTTATTTTTATTCGAGAAATTTCAAAGGAAGAAAATTACCCATATAAGTGATTATAGTTGCAGATATTCCCTGAGACCGACTAGATACATCTAATTTATAGCATGTAATTTGGATCATTTCTTGTTCCTTAGTTGAACTTTTTTTTTTTTTTTTTAGATTCCAAAAAGAATATTTTCAATTGTACTGCTCTAGGTGGGATAGAAGTAGGAAAATAAATAATAACAGGCTCTTTGAATGTATCCAATACGTTTAAATCATATATTAAGTACTATAGTCGATAGTTCTTGATGAATGTTTCTGAGAGCTCTAGTAATATATTGTTGGAAGCACTTCAATAGTAAAAATAGCCGTGGCTTGGGGCTCGGCTTGAATGACAATGTCTCGACTTGAATCTTGGCCTTAACTAAATCCTCTTTTTTTCACACTTTAAATTGACCTCAAATGCGTTAATTGAAGCTCAAGTCAAGTGACTAACAAGACCACTCAAGGATCTCCATCTTTAATGCTTTTTAGCATGCTCTTGAAAACATGTCAAAAGAGAAGAGTACTTTGATGTTTAAACATATGCGTTCGTGCATTTTAAGTAATGTGGAGGCCAATCTCGTAATTCGAGGTACAAAATTTAGTGGAGTGAACAAGGGATGTAAGCAATTATTTTCAAAAAATATTTTTATATTATTTATTTTCGCAAAATAAACAAAACCATAGATTACATTTAAATTTCTTAAATTCGAGCTATGCTCCATACAATAATTTAAATCTTGCACTTGGCTCTCTCTCTCTCTCTTTTTATTTACCGGTCAAATGATATAAAGCTCAAGTTCCATTTCCTACGCACAAAAAATGAACTATATCGAGTTCCTGTTTCTTATATTGGAGTTACATTCACCTATCTAAATATAAATGATAAAGTTATTTAATAAGGCTTGCGAGTGATTTAAGAATTAAATCAATTAAGCTCAAGTTTGCTTAAAGTTAACATTTGAACCGCCCAAACTTGAATTAAAAAAGAATAATGAGATGGGTTGAGTACTTGGCAAGCTAAGTTACACGCATTGCAGTGTCAAAGGTTTAATATAGTCCAAACCATTAAAATAAAAAAAGTCAAATTTGTATAAAGATAAAAAGTTGGGTCAACTGACCTTCGTTCAAGAAGAGGTGCTTCGCCCCGGTTCAAGTCCCTCGTTTTACAGTCTTTATAGTATTTCCTTCATGTGGAATGTTTTATTTATGAAATTCCTTGTGATTCTGTAAAAGACGTAAGTTTTTGTATGCAAAATAAATTTATGCCCTTTTGCACACGCATCACAGGTGCATCATATCGCTATTTTTTTTGTAAATTCAACCAAAACATGTGTGTTGTCAAGTGATGTTATTAGGTAAAGGTGTGGTTGAATATTTAAATATTCTAACACTCCGGCTTACATGCAATAGCACTTATTTTCATACCATGTTAGGAAGTTTAACTCAAAATCTTAAGTTATTAGGTGGAGGGAAACTACATGTATATAAAGAGCATATAAGACTCATTGTCAAGTGATGTGAGATAATATTTCAACTTGTTGAATCAAAAGTTGAAGCCTAACTTTTTTATCTCGATGTTTTTTGGTTAATTGGAATGAGTCAGAATAGAAATGGAATTTGAGACTGAGAATAGTTGCATTAGTATAATTTCATTAGAATGGAAGGAGGTGGAATTGAGTGAGAATCAATGCGAACGAGTTAATGAAAAAAAGGCAAGTAGACAAGAGGATGGTCAATTAACAATGGAATTTGGTAACTTTTGTATGGTAAAAAAAACAAATTGAGAATGAATCGAAGAATTTGAACTTTAACAATGGAATAGCTGCATTGTTTTAATTTTGTTTGTTGAGAATCAATTTAAACAAATTTATTTTCTTTTATTCACCAACTTCTTTGCCTAAGTAATAATCCTACAAAGTTTGCATAAATTGACTCCCCTTATACTTTTCCCCACATGTTAAATTAGACTATACTAATATTGAAAACAAAAGGCAAAGAAATTGACAGCTACTTTAATGTACTAAATCAAAATCAAGAAAAACATGTCTATTTGCACATTCAACGCGATAGCACTACCTTCTAATTATTATAATGCAAAGCAAAAGTTCTCTATCTAATCATATATACACACACGAGAGATAGTCTAAATTTGAGCTGATTAAGATATATAATTACACTAATTTTCATTGAAGAGTTTAAATTAATGGGTTTTTCTCTTTTGGGAAATCGATGTTCTCGGACATCGGATGCCTGAAAAAAAATATGGTAGAAACAAAGAAAAAGGAGGGAAGGCTTCTATAATCTAAAGAAATGTTGTATTTTCTTTTTCATGTGTGTTTATTGTCAGAGAATCGGGTTCCTCATCGGCCTTTCCCTCTATCTCCCTCGATCCGTGGACTCCAGTCAGCGCCACGTTCCCGACAGGCTTCGTCAAACAGGTGATCATAGCTACCTTAGAAAAGCCTGGTGGAAATCAATAATAATTAAAAAGGAAGAAAAAAAGCCATCTAGATCTTGAGGTGAAATCTAGGTGATTTGCCAAAAGCAAACATGCGTGGACTCGGGCGCCAAGAGGATTCGATCCGCTCCTAGTGATCTTTGATTTAAGTCTTGTCGATAGCACGCCGAAAATAAAATCTTGAACGCACGAGACCAACTTGGGGAGCACCCTTAAGATCGTCCAAGGAAAACAGATCGATTGAGGTGCGCAACTGCCGGCTCAAGAACTACTTAATCATAAAAATCGATGTTTCTTATAAGCCACTCCATTCATGCAAGACATGGATTAGACTTCATTTACCTTAGTCACAAAAGTATACTTTTGTAATTGGACAATTACATAAATAGTCCTCGAATTTTCATTAAATGTGCAATGTGGTCTCTAAATTTTGATAATGCTCAATTTAATTCATACATTATATGAAAATATTTAATACGATCATTTTATTAATTCAAGTTCAGGGAATGATATTAAATATTTTCATATAGTACTTTGACTAAATTAAATATGTATAAATAGTTTATTAATTATATTGAATAAATTAAAAGTTCATTGAATTAAGTTAAAGTTCATGGACTGAAATTTAAGGACTACGTTGAAAAAAATTAAAGGTTCAGAAATTAAATTGCACATATCTTTGTCATTTTCACTATGCAATTCGAGTCACGAGGGCGAGCTCCGCTGCAACCAGGTAAATCCAACCGACCAAGATAAAAGCAAAAGCGTACGTACCTCCATCTACTCGCACATCCCTCTCATCGAAAATAATATACATATATTAAAAATAAAAATAAAAATAAATGGGAAAATCCACGCATTTAAGTTCACTCGCACGGACCACCCATCACTCCGTGTGTCCCCACGCCATTACTCCCATGCAACGCACACGTGTGGCCTCCTCTCCTGAATATCGAGACATCAATTCTCGCACCAGACGCCTCCACGATCCTACTCAATCTCAGCCGCTCAGCCGGGCGGGGGCCCACGGCGGCGGAGGGCCCAGATCGAGCGAGCGGGACTCACGGATGCTGCCGCGGTCTAGGTCAAGAGCCTTTTTTCGTCCCTGAGCAATATGGGCATTAAGATCGCGATAAGATCCTGTCTCCCGGGGGAAAAACCCGCGTGAGCTTTTCCTCTCCCATCGCATCGCTCCCGTCGGCTTTATTTTCTTTCTGCTCAGGCGGTGAAGACTTAAGACTGCAAGTTGAGATCTGGAGCTGGAGATTGATATCTACAGATGCATGAATACCGACGGAAAGAGAGAGGGAGAGACGACATTGATGTGGACGTGTGGTCAGAGCCTGGATTTTCCATGTTTTCCCGTCCCAGCCCACCGACATGCAGCTCGACTCCAATCAATGAACCCGGAACTCTCCTCTTTCTTTTTCGTCAGATCTAGTGAGCATCAATCAATCATCTCGTCCGCAATCAGGATGATTGATTTTACATCACTCGTGCAGCATTGTCCGCGTACTTTGCATGGTGCCCGCCACCGCCAGTGCATGGTGGTGGGGGTGATGTTCGGTTGCGGTTCGCCTTTCTTTTTCAAAGGAAACTTCAGCATTTAGGTCTCGGTTTTCACCGTGACGTTGGACTTGCTCAATACCCACGTCAAGGATTTTCCTGGGGTGGGTTTCTGCTCTTCTTCGAATCTAATGACATCCGAGCAAACTGATGCGATTCTAGTTTTCGTTTCACGCTGTTCTAGTTCGAGATATGATGGATGAACTACCATTGCGGGAATTAATTTTTGGCGAAACGAAAGATGGAGCAGGCGATGCCTAAAAGTATCTCGAGGGTCCGTACGATCCGCGTGGACCGAGTCAGGAACGAGTCGCCCACGTACGTATCGAGGAGAAAGTTCTTCCACGAATCAAAGTCATTTGTACGGCGGTACAGGTTGTTGCGAGTGTCCTGTCCTTGTCCCCAGTTGGACGATTCAGAGCAGATTTTAAGGTTAAAAAAAAAGGCCCAACCACGGAATTGCCGTACTCTGGAATCGTAAGTCCCATGGAGTAATTGCAAATGCGGTTTCGATGCACTAAATTTCGATGCACTAAACGCATGGTGAGCGTTTCAACGTCGAAACTTCTCGGTTAAATGCTTACAAGCATCTCGAGGAGACTTGTTCGCAATGATCCTTTTTGTGTAACACTATTTTGCCGAAAAGATGCACGAAGGTTGATTGAGGGTGCATTTGTCTCGGTGGCAACTTCATGACAAAAAAAAAAAAAAAAATTATTTTTCATAAAAATCATTTTCAAGAAAAATGTTTAGGTTTTATATGTTTGGTAATTTTAGGGAAAGTGATTTCATTTTTACTTGAAAGGGAGGCCATTTTCCCTTCAATTTAAGTTTGTTGTTTTTAGTCCATGGAAAGCATTTTTCGTAGATCAATTAGCTTTTCGTCATCTAAAAACCAAAAAGTCGGGAGACAATTTCCCAGAAAAACACTTTTTTGTTTTTCTTCAAACACACAAACCCTAATTGACGGCCTAAGACTTGTTGATATGTGTATTAGCTTAACTAAATAACTTTAGATGCCTATACCAAAGATTATCAAATTAAAATTTGTTGGGAAAATCCCTCAATGTTTTGAATACCACAAAATAATGAAAATCCGCTAACGTATTTAATGCTTAAGTAATCAGGTGAAAGATGCACAAGTCATTATGCTTATAATATTCAAATGGGAACGTCCAAAGGTCATGAGTTTTCTAGGCACTAGACATAGAAGTGTCTACAAGCTAGAGGTATGGGAGTAGAAGGTGAACAAGCCTAGAATTGGGAGTTAGGTACAGCCTAGAAATACCTTGGATAGGTGAACCTACCCTAGATAAGTGAACGGCGAGGTAGAACCATGATTGCCAATGCACTTGAATATCACTGGGCAATTAGAGTTGGATATCATCAGATGACTGGAGTTGGATATCATCACATCAACAATATGGATATCAACAAATTTTACGCTGGTATCATCAACGCATTTGATTACTTTGGATCCTATTGCTAAAGCTAAATCTATTTCTAATTATATGTTCCAAACACAAATCCCACTATTTACATCATTATAGTTAGGGTATTGACTTGGATTTCCAATAGAGAAAACATTGATTGATCTTCAATCTTGAAGATTGTCTTGCAATGAAATCCTTACTCAAGACATCTTTGATTGATTGACAATCATTTCAAAGGTAAGCTACTTTCCTTAATTGAAGAACTCTACTTATGGCAAATGAAGATTTGCTTGAATGAGCGACCAAGTCAATGGGTACTCCAGTATTATCTCTTAACAGCAACTTAATCTTTCTTTTGCATCTTGTGCAATGGGTTGATTGGAGAGTATCCTCTGAAGACATCCAAAGGATAGATTAGAAGTGAATGAGTATAGAAGGAGACCAAAATGTTGAAGAGTAAAGAGAGGTCTGGAATAAAAAATTCCAAAGTTCAAGAGAATTTCACCTTACATACTTGCCCTATTGTAATCCTTGAGAGGCATTAAAAAAGTGACCGTGTGATATTGTGAGAACAATCACTTCCTTTTATAATCTCTTATTGATTGACTAGTAAAATCCAATCAATATGCTATTAACGTGAAAGAGTGGGTGCAAAATTAGAAAAAGTCGAACCACTATATATTTTATATGCAATTTCTTCTATCTCTAATCTCTTGCAAATTATTTTTGATAGACTTTTGCATACCAGCGAATATCATCGTATCATTGTAAATATTCAAACTTGACCTTTGCGCACTGATGAACATCATCATATCACTGTTATTCGGACTCAGATTCCCACTTGAATCAAATAATATTCAACTTGGTCGTTTTTACTTTCGCATTAAATTGTCAATTTTTCTTTTTTTGTTTCAAAACGATACCGCTAGTTCCAACAACATTTAATGGTTAGTAACTAGGTGCTACTACATGTGTTTTGTAGGCACTCTCCCTATGCTACTGCATGCAACCATCACACCTAACTTATCGCGCAAGCCAATCGAGATCATGGCTATGCGAACAGTCTTCCTCCACTAACACTAGATCCAGCACCAAAACGAGAGGTAACAGCTGCCTCGCTAGGTTCCACGACAGGATATCGGGTTGGTTTCGCATTCTCCTTCCTCTTAGGATATCGAGATCGATGCTGCGGGGGAGGCTGGGCTGCGCGGGTGCGTGTCCGCGCGAGACACGTGGGGAACATGCGGGTGCGTGCGTCGGGCCTCGAATCCGCCGGCCTCGTGCGCGCCATCGGTTTCCGGGGCGGTTCCCCTTCACGGCCCCGACAGCCTCTGACTGCCGTTGCCAGAATTCACCATCTCCATGCAGCATCGTCTTCGAGGCGGGGGCCAGGGACTATCGATGGCTGAGTTGAGCGAGGGAGTGAGTGAACAGCAGAGTCAAAACTCCCAGTTCGACCTGAATGATTTCCGGATCAAAAGCGCGCTCCTTCCCGGAGAGCTTTTCACCAATCAGATTTGTCACGACATCTGGAATTCTGCCCGGACGGTACCGGACAAGAACTGCATGTCACGTTCATGCTGCGTTCTGGCATAAATGGAACTTCAGAAGGCAAATCAATTACGAAGAGATTCGGCAGAGCGTTCTGATCATCCGTTTATGCCTAGGTTTTTCGGAATAATAGTGTCTGAAATGCTGAAGGGAATGTACGTAATGGCATTCGGATCAAGCTTAATAACACTCCGACAAAAATTCCGGTTCCTAATTAAACCCTACAAGGGGAAAGGACATATAATTATGGGTTAGTTCGTTTAGTGAAAAAATGAGTAATTAAAAATGATCAATGAACTTTGATCCAATCTATGACGTGATCTATAAGTTTTTTATTTGTTTAATGTAATTCTGAACTATAATTTAGCTTGTAAATTATGTGAAAATGTTTAATATTGTCCTTGAACTTGAATTAATGGATGGACAACATTAAACATTTTCATATGATTCAGGGCCTAAATTGAACACGTACCAAAATTTCAATGATCATATTAAATAAATTAAAAATTTATGAATTACATTGCACTTTGGGTTAAAATTTAATAACTATATTGAATAAATTAAAAGTTCATGCTTCAAAGGATCATTTGTGACTATCCCTTATACTAATGGTTGGAGATGATCATGTCACCCTCTCTTGCTAATGTCGCAAAGGAAGAGTTTGAGAGGGCAGCAATGACGCCCGTGCCATAGCTCCATCAGTTGTGTTGATGAGGCAGCCCCAAGATCTAGGGACTTGATATTTCAACCAAAACAAAAGGTACTTGATTTATTTAGAAGCCCATTTATGATGACAATAACATCGGGAAAATTACCAAAAAAGTTCTAATCTTACTATAATTATGCTAATTTAGTCATAAACATTTTTTTTTTTTACAAATTCAGTTTTGAACCTTTTGACAATTTGTCAATTCTATTCATCCAATCAATTTTGATCGGAAATCACGACGTAGACGTTGGTTGTTTTATGAGGCACCACCGGTACTAATGTAAACAACTTTTGATGATATTCTAATATTTTTTTGATTTTTTATAATATATAAATGATCAATGAACTTTGACCCAATGTGTAACATAATCCATGAAATTTTAATTTATTCTACATAGTCCCTAAAATATAATCCAATGTGCAATGTGGCCTTTATAGTTCTTAAATTATATAAAAATATTAAATATTGTCCATGAACTTGAATTGATATATGGACAACATTGAATATTTTCATATAATTTAGAGACAAAATTGAACGTGCATCAAAAGTTAATGGATTATATTGATTGAAAGTTGAGGAATCACATTAACACATTGGATTAAAATTCATGGATCAAATTGAACAAATTAAAAGTTCATGAACCTCATTGTATATTGAGCCAAAGTTCAAGGACCATTTGTATTATTATCCCTTAAACTAATGGTCGGAGATGATCGTGTGACCCTCTCCTGTCGCCATCATGAAGGAAGAGGTTGAGAGAGGTGGTGACGGTGCCCATGTCATAGCTCCGTCGACCATGTCGTGGGGCAGCCCTGAAATCCAAGGACTTAGTATTTCAACCAAAATTAAAAAATGCACACGAATTGTTTTGAAGCCCATTCACAATGACAGCAACATCACATAAGCATCAATGTAAGCATTAGGATGACAATAACAGCAAAATACAAAGAAAATAGAATAAAAAGGGACTAGATGACAAACAACCCCCAATTTGAAAGTGGAAAAATCCAGGTGATGAATGAGCTGTGAGTGAGCTCACGGGGGGGAGCAAACCTAAATTCATAGCATAGGATGGAAGGCTTTTTAGATAGGAGACACGACCCACGAATGGAACAAAAGATACATTTCCTTGTCATATCTTTCCCGTGAAGAAAGCTCCAATCCAGAAGATGCTCTCAAGGGAGTCACCAGCTGTCTTCTTTTGACCTCTTATATGTACGTTTTGCATTAATGTATTTTCGACATTCATTTGCATGCGACCATGCAATGGCGATGATTTGCAGCGACTGCATACATTAATTTGAGGATACTGTCCCTTGGATCCATGCCTGCCCGTCTCTCCATACCATGAATTTTTTTGGCTTTGGGACAGTTCAAATGGGGGCGGGAAAATACTTACCTTTACCAAAAAAAAAAAAAAAAAAAAAAAAAATCGGAGGCGGGAAATGGGTACCGCTCCCTTGGATATTCTCGTATCCATATCTCAATTTCAATTTGAACACTGCCCGAATACCATCTCATGGCTTCTGAGAATGGTTCACAACGGAGAGAGAAAATCAAGATATGCTAAAGCCCACATTATGTTGATAATCATTCTAGCCATTATTAGAATAATCGAATGGATCTCTAAGGATTGAGTGTCAAATCAAAACTCGAGTGATTTAAAGCATGCTTAATGATCTCAGATCTAAAGCCAGGTCTTGGAAACACACCAATACCCGTCGTACTGCTCTTAGGAAGACCAACATTGACCATGACTTGATATATGTCGAATCTTCATCACGAGACTGACTAGATATGCTTGGGCATAAATAATACCATTTGCATAGAGGAATCGTTGGAATCGTTCACTAGCCTATTACTGGGCTCGTGGAGAGTACCTTACTAGTACATTATCACATGGCTAGCTATAGCTTCTCATGGGGAAAAAGGTGTCAAGGAAAGGACGTATTTGTGTGCAGGAGAAAATTTTTAGTGCATCCGACACATGTAAACTTTGGCCATATCGATCATCTCATGTAGATCTCATGGAGATCTTGTCTAATTTAACGATATACATTAGTCACACGAACCGAGAAGAAAGAAATAATATTTTTTGCGTCCGTGTGGGTGGTGTTTTATGGTTTCAAGACAAAGACGTGGAGATGTACAACTTTACATAAGATGCGATTTACTCGTTTGTCATTTATGACTCAGAGAGAGAGAGAGAGAGAGAGAGAGAGAGAGAGAGAGAATCTGCCTGATAGGACTGTACTACTATACTATTCTGCCCACTCTCAACATAGAAAACAACATAGGTTAGATCATAAACTAAGCCATTTTTCTGATGGAGATCAAGCCAAAATAAGTAAAAAATATGAAAACAAAAACAACGCCAAAAACAAATCTAACTAACACGAAATTTATCCTCTTCAACTCTTCATCAGTAAGGCGCCGGAGGACTTTTAACTCGGAAACTGGAGATCATCTATTCCAATGTTACTAGCTACATACAAACCGTGTCGAATCGGGATCACCTGCAAAGGTTAAAGATCCGAATCTGAACGGCTCATCAGATTTACCGCGAAATAGCAAGTCAGAGTGTCGTCAGCCGTACCCCCAACCAACAGTGTTTGCCCGAAAAGAAAAGGGAATCGCACGCTGTGCAGATAAAGAAAAGAATAGGATGTTGAACAGGGTTTTGGTGAGAATCTCAGGAGGGGGCATGTGCCTGCAGGAAAGACGACGGGAAGCTTCTCCCGTCGTGGTTTGTTCACTAGCGGCCGTGGCTTTAGCGAGAGAGAAAAGATTCGGTCGCCAGCCCCTCCGCCGACAGCGTCGTCCTTAGTTGGCAAAGTCAAACCTGTGAAAAACCGGGGACTCGTACCGAGGCGTATTTCGTAGTTTTGATGTACATGCATCTGAACAAGCGAAGTCAAAATACTTTCAAAACTCGAACGCCGGGAACTGAGTCGAGTCGTTTGACACTCAGTGCTTGACTTGATCCGAATAGCTGGATTGACTCGACGCTAGATTCGACTCGAATATTCTTTCTTTTAGTAGATCGATACCTCTAACTTAAATATGCAATGCTCGATACTCGAGTCAAGCTCGAATTGATGAAGTCGAAATAACCTCGACCGTGCTAGCTCGGTGAGCTTTTGTCTGAGACTCGAGGGAAGGTCAAAAGCCCGAATATGGAAGTACAGCGTAGAATGGAAAAATCAATGTGTTTTATCTGTTTATTTATATGTCAAAATGTGTACTGACTAGACTCGGAAGGCATTCAGTCAAATATTATTCAAGCTTGAGCTTAATTATTGCTTAAATACTAGAGATACTGAAACTCGAAAGGAGTCGAGCCTGTTTCGAGTAACTTGATATTCGAGCTAGTGAATAGTGTAGAAACATGACATAAGGTCTCGGTCATTAATCAATAGAGAGTTTAGGCAACATTTGGTTGTCGGGTACTGAAGTCTGATTGAAAAGCGAGCTTTCCATTTCCTTCGTCCAAGCTGTCCGGTCTAATCTTTGGTCAAATCTTGTTTCCGCCAATTCTCCTCTGTAGTTGTCCAAGGGTCAAGAAGCTACGATGCTTGGGTCAAGCCGTCTGACCCAAGCCCTAAGGAGATGAAGATCCAGCTCTGGGATCTCAAGCCCTTAGTCACGGTTGTCTTTTTTACAGTGCAGGATTCATGTCAATTGACAGTCTTTTTCAAGTTTGTAAATTTGTGGTAATTCAGAGTGCTGCATGAAAAGAGGAAAGGCCGGTATCGAGTGATTTGTAAGTAAAGATCCACTCTGAAATGATCGGCATCACATAAGCTCCGCGGTTACCAAATTCGTGTTTCCCTCTTAAAAAGCTTGGCCCGCATAGTAAAATGGTAATCGAATAATGATAATAGGATTTGTTGGTCATGGGCCCATCGTGATTCCGACCCATCATGCTTCCGACACAATCCGGTCCATGCCATGGGAGCCAAGCTCCTAGACGAGGAAAATCGTGACCACACAAAGTGGTGATCATTTGAAAACTAATCTTATGTACGAATCACTTATGTACGAATCACTCGATGGAATGTTACTACACCGTCAATGGTCGTCATTATCCGCAGGAAAGTTTAGGAGTAGACTTGCCAAAATGTGTTGACATGATACTGAGGTCGGTGGGGGACATGGGGGTGAATCTTTTTCTTACGGACAAGTGTATTTTGTTAAGGAATTTTGTCATCTTGCCACTAACGTTCTATGTACACCTATGCCAGATGCAATTTGCCATTTAATAGCAAAAACTAAGTACTTTACGTCTAGATTTTAAAAGTAGGATAAAATGCCGTGTATTATTCTCAAGAGGGGTGGAAATAACTCTACACTCCCAAAACTTGTTGAGATAAAAATAGTATGATCACCCTGTAAATATTCTGATATAATTCACCTGACTCGATTGAAGTTTCTAGAGGTGTGTCCAAATAAACATTTACTCTATAATGCAAAATTGGCAACGGACACCTTAGATTTTTTTTTAATCCGAAACATCAAAAAATTTCACATTATACAAATTTTGCCGTGAATTTTTTTCATTGTTTTTTTTTAAAAGGGGAATAATATTTTAAATGTCGGTGAGTATAAAGGAAATATAGAACCTATGACAAAGTCCAAAAAGGAAAATGAATCCACAATATACTGCCATAGGGAAAGCAAAGTATGCTTTCACCATAAAAATCATCATCCAATGCAGGTTTCAATTTCAACAAATAATTCAATCAAAAACTATCCCCTCTTTTTTACCTTACAATTGACAAATACAATATCTTTCTACATTCAAGATCATCTGCTAGCAACTGTGGGAGTACCAAGTGGAATCTTCCTTGTTAGACCAGCTTTCTGTGATCCTGCAGGACTGAATCGACCGCTCAATTTGCAGTCCTTCCGACACTTCCTTCTCCAACAGCAGGCAGTATCGCTGGAATGTGTCAATGCTTACGAGTAATCGGAAATCTATGCTGAACAGGAACTCCATCTCCAGCCGGTTCAGCTCCGACGTGCTCACTCCGCCAACCTTGGCATAGTATGCATTGTTAAAGAACCTGCAGAGAACATAAGAAATAACCACTTCAGAAACCAGCGAAGCGTGCAACGAAGGATTCTCTCTACAAGCTGAGAGTTCGGGACATGAATTCACATTTCAAGACTACTTAAAGCTACACCCAACACATTAGGAACTCATTCACGAGGCAAGTACTTACGCATCATCAACAAATTTCGCTGCTACAGTGAGACTTGTTATAAGAAGGCGATGAACATTTAAAGAAGTCAAGAGAACATCCTTGTTCTGGACGAATCTATCCATGTAAATCTGAGCAATGATGAAACAGGACGGACTGCAAGCCGAATACTTGAAGATGCGTTCAATGTATTGGCGAATGGTCAGAGCGGGTGGTCTTACGCCGTGGAAAATGGTGATTACATCTTTAGATTGTGATGTCTCCAGAAGCCTCTCATTCTTCTGGACAGATCTATCAAGTGCTGAAGAAAGGAGTATCAAAACCCGAGGATAGCCCAATATTTTTTTGCCCTGTTCTCTGAGACCAAGAGAAAGGTACATGTCTGCAGTATCGGGTGACAAGGTTTCCATGTCAGGGATTCCTGCAAATTACAACTATCATTAATGAATCATTTCCAAGAATTTAGTTGAACACAGTCCAAAAACATTCTACAAAACAAGCATCTCAAGGAACTTAAAACCAATACAAAAGGCACTCTTCAGAATCTTAGAATGTCCTTCATTCACTTCTGAGTTTCGGTCTCTACCCATGACTGGTAAAGCATCAACAAACATGCCTCCCCCTATTCAACTCAATCAAATCGACTCATTTTATCAATCTACGATAAGAGGCACACCCAGTATTTACTTCAATCAAATTTAAGTCCCTCGTAGGAATTCCGAACTTCACCTCCTGTTTAGGATGTTCCTCATGCCAATTCATGTTTGCGGAATGCATATGCATTCTAGTCAGAAAGCAAATAGAAATGACATGTAGGGGTTGCACCACAACTTCCCCAACACAAATGACCAAAAAATTGGAAACCATCACACAATTAGATGCAATCATTCTAATTGCATTCGCAGAACACTCTGATTTAAGAAAGCAACTCGAATATTGAACAAGCAAACAAAAGAGAGATGATACTAAGTTGCCCCCAGGTGCAACTTCAATTTATGAAACTAGCAAGACTGTGCTGCAAAAGTACAGTGCACCACCAGTAATGATCAGTGCGAAACAGTCGATCAAGACTAGCCTACATTCCAAAAGGATATTCTTTGGAATGTCCATACAGAGATTCACACTTATCTCAATCCTCTCAAACTCTTAAGATCTCAACCACTGATTCAACCATAATTATGCATTAATGCTCCCAATTTGTGTACTGCTGTAGTAAAGTCAAATATGTATGACGAATTCATATTACTATCTTCTTCAATAGACATGCCTGGGATTGTTGCTTAAACAACTTTTCAAGGATCAATCTCAGACTCTCAGGTCTGCAGAAAGGGCAAGAACGACATCTGTAGAAAGATCCCGACGAGATATAAATGTAGTTATAAGCATCAACATACACAAACACATACTTACATTAATTAATGTAGTAGGCATTCAAATTCACTTGGGGTACAATGATTTGGAAAAACCAAAGAAAAACTTTCTCAGGTTTCATGAAATTTCAGAAGGAATGAAGCTACATGGACTAAGCATACAATCAAGAGTTCAATATTGAATAGACAGATTAAAAGACACTCATGGCCATGCTTATGACCCAACTAATTTCATTTTTTTTTTTTTCTTTTTTTCAAACAACACTTAAGAAGAGTGTACTTCGCCATTATGTGACTGGAGAATCCATCTAGCCAGCACTCCAGGAGCAGAGTCTAAGCTGCCTTAACAGAACTTTACAAAATCTTAAGCAGAATTTTCCGTCTTTGCTACAGAACTTGACATGGCCAGGATGAAGGTTCTCTCCTCCAGACAAGATGAAGCACACTTGATATTACTTGAGTTTAAATCACATCGTTATGCTTTTCTTGATAAATGCCCAGGGATCTCCCCACGCAAAAACAAGACTTACCGCGACCCTTTCGAAAATCCAACTTCGCTACCTCGCTATGCATAGATTTCATACCCACAGCGCTCATTCTCCAGAGTACTTTAAAAGGTACTAAATTGCTCCACAAAAGAAATGGGCTTTTTACCCAACAAGCTTGATTAAGCTGTCCAAATAAGTAGTTGACGAAAAACCTTAAAAGCTGAAACAAGAAAATTCTCAAGAGACATCGAAACAGGACATCAAGAAATCCAAAATTCCAAATTAAAGAAAACGAAATCGACCAGATCTGTCAAAGAACGCCCACATCCGAATTGGCACTTGACATTAGGAGCGAAAAACCAAGACATTTCACTACTTCACACTAGAAACTCAGACAACCAAGATCGATTCTCTCATCGCAAAGATCAAATTCTGAGACCGCAGCCGGGCAAACCCAGGTCCGGCAAGATCATACCTAACCCAGAAGGCTAACATAATCCATCTAAACCGCAGAAAATAGGGCTGCGAACGAAAAAGAAGAAAAAGAAAGAAACTTGAGGGTCTTACCTGTTCTCGAGAGCTCTGTATCTCGTTGCTTCATCCTACCTGCACGAGCATATATGGAGGCGAACAGAAACAGGATACAGAGCACTGGGATAGATCATTCGTACTTCCTTCAGGCTCTCACATCTTTTCCCCCCCTTCTCTCGGCCATGTCTCCTCTGCACTAGCTTGCCACCGGCCAAGACACAGAGGGGGGAGAGAGAGAGAGAGAGAGATTGCTTTCTTTATTATCTATCCATTCACATGGGTCTCACCCTCTCCCTTCAGATGGAAACCTCCTTTTACTTTTGCACACTTCCCCTGTTCTCTCTCTCTCTCTTCCATTTACTTTATGTAGAAGACAGTGTCGGCAGTGGAAGCAACACTCGCTTATAATTCTTGGTGGGGTGGAATTATTTTGGATCCTTGGCTTTCGTGGTGGTTCAACCAAGGGACCCACCAAACACCCCTCACCCTTCACTGGTCTTGATCACTGGTTTTCACTTTTTAGTTTCCCCCAATCTTCACTGGCGAAAACCAAAAAGCTCCCTGCTTTACCTTTTACAAGGTTAGAAAAACAGGGGACCTGCGCCATCTACCCCTTACCTTCTTCTCACGATTTCGCAGGAATCACAGGCTTGGCATTTGGGGATACTGTGAAGAAAAATATCGTCACAAAGAAAAGACAGCATGACAAGAATTTCCGAACTGCTCCCGATATTTGCCGAGTCTACTAAATTTCACTTGTCAAATGATGGGGACCCATAAGATTCATTGGTCGAGATCGACCGAGCTCGTACCTTTCAGGAGCACCAAGGAATGGCGTGCGGTTTATTTGCAGCACTACGAGTGGTCTTCTTTGTTGTAACTTATGTCACCGGATAGGGACCGGCAAAAAAAAGAAGATCATCCCAAATACGGATTATCAATTTGGAAACGTGACGTCGAATGCCATGTAGCATATCAGGTGACAAGCTTTTTGACTTGATGACATTTTTGGTCTCTCACATAAACGGGACTGTCAGTATATGGTTATGGCTTAGATGTGCACTTTACATATGATACAATAAATGGACTTTTTAGGAAAATCAGTACAAGTACTAAATCACATATCAAAAGAAACTTTACCAACTTGCAGAATCGTACGCCTCCAAGGATCGCTTGCTCAAATTTCACAACCGCATATTCTTTTAAGTTTTGGATTGTATGGGTTAGGCTACTCTGTCCTCATAAAAACAACAAGAAAACAACAAGAGTTCGATACCAACATGTTGGACATTGATATGACTTTGAAAGCCTACAAGGTGCATCTCATTCGAGCTAAGAAGACCTATTTATCTCTTCCACTCGACCCTTACACTTTTTTACTTTTAATGAATGCATGATTTGTTATTTAAATATTTTAACAATTCCTCATCCTCCTCCCATAATTAGAGTGTTCTTTTTGACTAATGCTAATTTAACCTATTAGATAAAAAATGTGATTTATGACTCTCCTTTTGAGAAGGCAAATAAGTCTTGGATAAATTTAGATATGAGACTTTGTAAAATTACTATCAATTATTTTAAAAGTTTAAATTATTTGATAAGACGTAATTTATTATTTAGATATTTTAAAACCCCTTCTCCCGTCTCTCACTAGTGCTCTTGACTCTAGGCCATGGGAGATCCAGCTGGTGCAAGCTAAAGATGTAGAAGTCAACTGTGTTTGATTGGTAGATTATGAAGTTGATAGACATGAAGGGTTTTAAAGCTTTTTCTTGAATATTACGGTCAAGTGGTATTTTGTGCCAATTTTTAGATATTAAATTTAGTGACGATAGAAGATTTATAATGTTGCTTCCATGTGATCCAGAAGCACCTCCATGTGACTTTACTAAGCAACTCCTATTGTTGTGCCATGGTACATTCAAATCCAAATCGTTCCAAAAGTGATACCTCCAAAAGTTCACATCGGGGATAAGGATCAATTCCATGAACCTTGAATCGGACAAACATAATCACAGCAACGGAATTATGAATCTAGGAGACTTTCACGGTCCTTCAAGGGAACGATTCCCCGATCTTAAGTTGTAATAATAGAGCAGGTCGTCGTAAATCAAAAGTCGTCAGGGATGAGATAATAGTATTTCATGATCTAACCATCATGAGATTATAGAAATCCGCCGTGGCGCTGTCGCTGTCAATGGTCCAATCATTTGCCACCCAAACGAAAGCTTTGTTCCACCAGACATCAGAGGATGGAAGATGCTTGGTATCCATGACGAGGTGGACCACTTTTCTGTCCCTTCCTCCTGACGGTGGCCCGTCAATGAATGGATTGCATTAATTAGATTTATTAGAAGAAATACATGATATAAACATATGTTTATTGGCATATAAGATATCTCCCGGACGTATGGTAGGTTAGACGTTGCATCCTTACAATGTCCAATTCAGCCTGCAACGAGAGAACGTGCCACGAAGCATTTATTTTGAAACTAATTTATATTGGCAGAGCATGGGAAGGCGCAACCCTAGGTGGTGTCACTTGTCCATCAACATTCTACGGACGAATCGATAGATAAATATATGATAATGTATGCATATATTTATGTGATAAATAATGAGGAGGATACCATTTTAATGATAACTAAACTTAAATGTCATGTAAATTTATTGATATCTTTCGGTCAAAGAAGGGGTGGCCTTCCTCATTGCTTCCCCTTTCTTCTCTATTACAGTGGAAATTCATATTAATTCGGATCTCGGAGGATGGTGACACACAAATTATATGAAATCTTGAGACATGCTAGAGCGAGTCTGGCCACCACCTCGTCATTCCACGAGACATCTGGTGAGGTTGCTGTCTTCTGAAGCTATTAAAAATTTCTCAACTCAAAAGGTGTATCGGGTAAGCGGAAGCCTCGTGCACGTAAAGCTTTTGGATTATGTGGATTCCGTACAAAGACCCGCGTCATCTATGCACTAACAAAAAAACAAACTACGCAGTTAGTGCATTCACCACAGGCCACTGAGGACATTTTTTCCTCGTGGACGTTCAAGATGAATTCCGAGTTTAGTTTAATGCAATTGTGTGCGGTCCAATCGTGGAGACCTTAAAGGGCAATTTCGACATCCACTGGAAGAAAAAAAAAGGACAAATGCACAGGATTATCGAGCGTGACTTTGCAACAAGAATGTTACATACTACTAAAATTTCATGAACGTGCATATAAAATAACTAAAGATGCATTTCATTTGAAAGCTTGAGGGACCCAACTACTCACTTCTTTGTCCTGAGCTGAAAATGGGGACAATTAAAAAAATTTTAAAAAAAAAAATCTCAAATTTATTATACTTATAATAATTCGGTTTTAAATCTTTTGGTTGTGATAATTGAGTTCATTCGACCAATTTTGACTGGAAATCTCTAATATGAACATTCACTGTTGTCTAAGGTGACATTGTTAGGATTGATATTGATATTTTGTAAATAATATTTTGAATTTTTTTAATATCTTTTGGTTTTTTTTCTTTACTCTACTTTGTTTAAGACTAAGGGCCATTACGTCCTTGTCCAATGCCCTTGCCAACCATAGTAAGAGTGTTGCGACCATTGTCCAGATTTGAAGAGGGCTACAATGCCGTTTCTATAGCCAGTGAGGCCATGGGGAAGTGCTATGATGCTCTCACCAGCCAAAGCAAGGGCACGCGACCCCTCGCCTAAATTTGATGATGGCAAGGGCTGCAATGCCCTCGCTTGATATGGCCGCGACACCCACATTGGATGACCTTGCTTGCTCTTAGTAACATTTCCACGGAAAATGGACATTAAGATCCATTGTTTTTTTTTTTTTTTTTTTTTTTTTTTTTGGTCTTTGGAGGAATCGGCACAGAACCGACAAACAGTGCGCCGTAAACTCCCAGGGTAACAATTAAGCGGGAGAACCCACCACCCCGAGTCACACTTAATATACCTAATAGCCCCGGGTTTTGAACCATTCACTTTTGGTGAAAGATCGCGGGCGCTTATCCGCGGAGCCACCGCGGTCGGTGATTAAGATCCATTGTTGTATACTGAAGAAATGAGCAAAATTTCAAATTTCCTCGTCGGCTCGAATTTTGAAATTCACAGTGATACGTCTTCAGAATAGAACCAAAAAAAAAAAACCAAACTACTCTCAACCACTTCCAAATTCCAAACCTCTCTCTCTCCCTCTCCAGCCACTACTAGCGTAGCCTCCAACTAACACCGTCATCTCCGACGGCGACACGACAACCCAATGCCGCAATGGAGGTGAGCCACCCCTCCCTCCCTCAGATCGACATCGCTGTCGAGCTGCTTGGTAGGGAAGACAGAGAGAGAGGGACTCATGACATAGACAAACCAAGGAAAGGCGGAGAGATACGAACATCATGGATGGCAAGGCGGTGACTCGGCCTAGGGCGGCGACGGTGGCAAGGCGGGTGTGCACGGCGTGAACGGCCGGGCTGGCATTGGCACGGGCCAAGACCGGGAGGAGAGTGGAGCGAGTTGTGGGTTGGAACAAGGGAAACGGAAAATTTGGAATAAAAAATGGCTGTTTAGTAAATAGGACTATCATAATAACTTGAGTTAGCTGCAACTTGTCATAGAATCACGAAAGTGAGAATGAATACTGTAGAACTAAATTAAGGGAATGGTAATTGATATAGCTACAAAATGTGAGATAAAACTTGTTTTCACAAACAAATTTGACATTTTGGTTTTCTTTGGTTCAACTTCCTCCTCATAATCGTCCATTTCATTCCTCTTTCCATCATATTTACTCCTTTTAGAATCGCAGTGCATGACCGTGTTTTGATCGCAGGGATAACGACCTACAATAAGATTTAATTCATCTTATCCTTTGAAGGATAATCAGCATAAGAGTTAGGATTGCTGATGATTTACTTATCTCGTCCTTGCTATCTCATCTTGAATTGAATATACCCGAATTAGGCGCAACGAGGGCTCGGATATCTCATCCTAGGTCTAAGGGGTGGATAAATTTCAACACATCCAAATCGGTCAGCACATCAACAAAGAAAAGCACACAGGAGAAGCGCTTCATTCTTCTTTATTAGACCAAAAACAACGGACACCAACGCCGAGGGCTGTCAGCCCGACGACATTGTACAGTGAATGCTGAATTGCCTATAACAAGTTAATCTCGTATTTTTGTCTCATCATATCCTAAGTTGTCATAATTTAGAGATAATGACTTAAAATGTCTCTAAACTTTAACCCAATGTACAACATAATTCTTGAATTTTTAATTTATTTAATATGATATTTAAATTTTAGCAAAATGTGTAACGTGGCCTTTGAACATATTCAATTTAGGCCTTGAGTTACGTGAACATATTCAATATTGTCCATCCATGATTCAATTTCGATCGCAATATCTTCACATAGTTTATAGAATAAGTTGAACATGTACGAAAACTCTATGAATCATATTGAATAAATTACATGTAGGGCCAAAATTCAAGGACTACTTATGTCATATTCTCTCTTATTTATGTCCGGACGACGAAATGCAGCCTGAGAGCAGGTGAAGGCAAAGTAGAAGAGAGGGCCGGGCTCGAGCCCAGAGAGAGAGAGAGAGAGAGAGAGAGAGGGCCCACGGAGAGGATCCCGCGCGAGGAGGAGGGCTTTCTGAGGCGCTGCTGGAGGAAACGGACAGCGAGCGCTGCTTCGCTCCCAATCTTTCAATTTTTTTGAACTTTTGAGTTGAAAGGACCGAAAGGCGAATCTCAATGGCTCCACTTCCACCACTTCCCTGACTTCTTCCCTCCATTTCCCTCCCCCCACTCTCCCTCCACCCACCATTCCCAGCGCACCAGCCGCGTCCGACCAACCTCGGGTTGCTCTCGTTTCTACCCAACAAGGTAACGATCTCTGTGTGTCTGTGTGTCTGTGTGTCTGTGTCTTAGGGTTCATTTCTTCGATGTTCGGCTGTTCTCGTCGGATCTGTCGGTTGTTTGCAATTGGGTTGCTTTCGGGACTGGTTGTTAGTGGAACGAGCGGATAAAGCTTGGTTTTTTTTTTTTTCTTCTTGCGAGTAGAGTTTTTCGCTGTGGCGTGACTGTTTATGTGGTGCTGTTGCGGTTGTCGTTGATGGGTTTCTGGTGCCGGTGCGGAGTTCTCGTGGCATTTTAATGAAAGGGTTTTTGTGGGTTCTGGAGGTTTTACTCGGTCTGTGTCCCCTCAGTCGTCCGTGCCGGCCAATTGGGTGATTTCTCCTCCTTCTAGTTGGTTTCTGTACGAGTGTTGGGTCTTCGTATTTCGGAACTGCCCGTTGCATTTGTACAGTCTAATCTAGTGAAGAAATCGGAGGATACGGTTATTTGAGATTATGAACATTTCCACGTGAATGAATGGCAGGGGTTTGTTTAGTATTGGATTTTTATTTGGCTCGGGGTAGAGTAATTTTTGCTTTCCAAATTTTCTGAGTTGATGTCTTTGTTTTTGGTAAGAAGATGTCTCTTGCCCACCTGAGTTATCGGGATTGGTTCGCCTTGGGCGGTGTAGAGGAAATTGTTTTTTGACTGAATGGGCCTTTAGGAATCCGTGAGACCTGTTAAGGATATCTTGTGTCATAAACTGCTTGGTCCTATTCTTGGCCAACATTGGTTTTTGGAGAAGAGTCCATCCATGTAAATAGAGGGATTGTATTGGAAATAATTTGATATGTTGCTCTTGATATATGGTCATATGTGTTTGCTTTTTGGCTAATTAATGGTTGGATTATGATCTTTAGCATCTTAGAGAGCCAGGATATGCTATTCTCTTTTGTTTAGGTGGCTGTAGGCCTAGTCAACAAGACTTTGTAGGTTAGTTTGAGAATTTCTAAAGAGAAGTGCACATGGGCATCTGAGAAGATTACATTTGCGTACAGTGTGGAAGTCAACTATTCCTTTAGTGATATGCACGTTTTGCTGAATGATATTAGAAATTTTCCATTGAGTTGAAGCCTGTATTTGATTTTGTAAGAATAATAGAATCATGACATCTATAGTCATTTTGATCTTTGATCCATATAAATCCAGTAAAACAGATTAGATTCAGCTTCCATGGCATCTGAATTGAAAAGCATAGATTTGCATGATTGTAGTATTGTTGTGACTCAATGTGCAGGTTTCCTTGGGATGGATTCGACCACACACAGTTTCCAGCGTCGGCCACTCTCGATAAAACTCTGGCCGCCTAGCCAAAGTACTAGGATTATGCTCGTGGAGCGTATGACAAAAAATCTAATAGCTCCATCTGTATTGTCTAGAAAGTATGGCCTTCTGAGTAAGGAAGAGGCCGAGGAGGATGCCAAGCGCATTGAAGAGAGCGCATTTGCTATCGCCAATCAACACATGGAGAAGGAGCCAGATGGTGATGGGAGTTCTGCAGTACAAGTTTATGCTACACAGTCAAGTAAACTTATGCTGGAAGTCATCAAAAGAGGCCCAAGGACGAAGGTGGATGGCGAGGCCATTTTACCTGCAAAAGCTATTGCTGCAAGTGAAACTGTCTTTGACATCTCCGGAGGTCGACGGGCCTTTATTGATGCGGAAGAAGCTGAGGAGCTTCTTAAACCATTGACGGCACCAGGGAACTCCTACAAGAAAATATGTTTCAGCAACAGAAGCTTTGGCTTAGATGCTGCCCGAGTTGCTGAACCTTTTCTAGTATCTGTCAAGGATAAATTGACAGATGTTGATCTGTCAGATTTTGTTGCAGGAAGACCGGAAGCCGAAGCTCTTGAAGTGATGAATATTTTTTCTTCAGCCCTTGAAGGTTGCAAATTGAGGAGTCTGGACCTATCCAACAATGCATTGGGAGAAAAGGGTGTCAGGGCATTTGGAGCACTTCTAAAGTCTCAAAATAATCTCGAGGAACTTTATTTGATGAATGACGGTATCTCTGAGGAAGCTGCTCTGGCAGTTTGTGAGTTTCTTCCTTCTACTGAGAAGCTTAGGATCCTTCACTTCCATAATAACATGACTGGAGACGAGGGAGCTCTTGCCATTTCTGAGATTGTGAAGCATTCTCCGGTGTTGGAGGACTTTCGATGTTCTTCTACGAGGGTAGGCTCAGATGGTGGAGTTTCTCTGTGTGATGCACTTAGCGCATGTTCCCACATCAAGAAGCTTGATCTGCGGGATAACATGTTTGGTGTTGAATCTGGAGTTGCTTTGAGCAAGGCTATCCCTTCATTTGCTGACCTAACAGAGGTGTATTTTAGTTATCTAAACTTGGAGGATGAGGGCACAGAAGCTCTTGCCATTGCTCTCAAGGAATCTGCACCTTCCCTTGAAGTTTTGGAAATGGCGGGGAATGACATTACTGCAAAAGCTGGTGCTGTTTTAGCAGCCTGTATTGCAGCAAAGCAGTTTTTGACCAAGTTAAATCTGTCCGAGAATGAATTGAAGGATGAAGGTGCAATATTGATCGGTAAGGCTTTGGAAGAGGGCCATGGACAGTTGGTTGAAGTTGATTTGAGCACAAACTCGATTAGAAGGGTTGGAGCAAGAGTCCTAGCCCAGGCTGTTGTGCAGAAACCTGGATTTAAAATGCTGAATATAAATGCTAATTTCATTTCGGAGGAAGGGCTTGATGAGGTAAAGGATATATTCAAAACTTCTCCTAATATGCTTGGTCCACTTGATGAGAATGACCCTGAGGGCGAAGATTTTGATGAGGAGGCTGATGAGGAAGGCGCTGGTCACGAGGATGAATTGGAAGCCAAGCTCAAGGATCTGGAAATAAAGCATGAGGAGTAGTTTGGTTGATTCTCTGATTGTTCGATTGAGAGAGTTTTTAGTATTTTTAAAACTGGTTCAGCTCTATTTGCAATTTCTAGTTGCTTAATTTTAGGTTAGTTAGGCGATGTTCTTGTCAAATCTGTCATTGCATGTGAAGTTCAGAAACATGTAAGATGATGATTTTTCTTGCTGGCAAGTTTAGCAGATCATCATAGCAAAGCTCCATCTGAAGGGTATTTGATAAGGTTAATTGGGAAAATTTTCAAGCATGTTTTGAAGTCTTGTATATCCTCGTGAACTTCTCTATGGTGAAAATGCTCGACAGTTAGAAAAGATAGTGGAACTGGCACTGCTGCAGCCTAAATTGACTGGATGTCCTCGTGCATTTCTGTATGTACAGATTCCTCATATGTGCAAATCTAATGGACTGTAGTTTCATGTTAAAATTCTAGGAAGTTGATTTGGATGGGATAATGTTTCGATAATTACCAGTGTCTTATAGCCTTTTGAGAGTGTACATGCAGGAACCTTAGGCAAGAAATAAGTGGGAAACCATCAAGAGTCTCTGATCTTTTAGTTCTCACTTGGTGTCTTGAGCTATTTAAGAAGTCGGAGAACGACCATAGCAAGTGATGTGCGTCTTCAATAAGCCAATACGAGAATTACAAGGAGGGTCGAAGCCGAGAAGGGGTCCTTTGCGCAAGTCGATATGACATCTAGGGGGAAAATTTCGTGAGACGCATCCTTTTTACACAGCTACTGGGACTTTAAGAGACTCTAGTATTTTATCATCTATCGGAAATTCCATTGGCTTCTTGTCTCTCCCGATCTTCACATACTCCTCAAACCTTTCCTTCAAATCCTCAGGAAGGTTCGTGGTACCTTTCCACCCCAAAATCTCTTTCGCTGCTCTTGGTTCTGCATAGAAGTGCTGCACAAGCAGAGAGACAATGTCAGATAATTCCAGAGTCAAAGGACACAATCAGGTTGCGATTCGGAACTAACGACATTGTCAGGCTGTAAATTATTTCCTGTGAAGTATATCTGTTGCCGGACGAGGTTTCTCTCGCTAAATGCTAATTAATTCATATCATTGCACGCATTCCTATCACTGTATAAAAGGGAGCTACTCTGAGAATTATTGTGACATACGTAGGTACGGAACGGGAAGGCTTTCTTGGCATCTACTCCAACTGTCTTGGGATCATAGTGCACGATATTGACTTCTCGGCCAGCAGCCTTAGCACATAGCCTTGCCATCCCATCCAATGTCACGGCTCGGTCGCTGACGCAGTTGAAGATGTTTCCAGATGCAGCAGCCGGGTTCTCAACGGCAACAGTGAGCATAGATGACAGGTCCCTAACATGGGAAATGTTGGTCAGCTGCATCCCTGGACCGGGGATTGGTATGGGCCTGCCTCGGACGATGCCTGTTTTACCACCATGAAAGTTAGATTCTTGTGATAGAATTTCACTTGCTGTAATGCAGAATGGCCATTCACTAAATACAAAGTCGACAAGAACAACAAAAAGGTAGTTAATTATGTCGGCATTATTCTGATTTCATCTGCACATGTTTGAAACCTGAGTACAGCTAGCAATTGGAACAGGATTAGTCTTAACAAAATTTAGCCAGTCTCAATGACGTTCGGACGTGAAAACAGTCTAATCAAAATGAGCGCTGGACAAAACGAGAGAATAGATGCTAGGATGAACTGTAAAGTGATAGGACTCTACCCTTTTGCTGTCAAAATCTACATTTCCATCCCCTAAAAGAGCTGACTGGTGAGTCTAGGCGTGGTGTTTTTGAAGAGCCGGCAGGTTCATGTTTGTCAAACATCAGAGATAATTGTTTCAGCTTCATCTAGGTTATAGATATTTCACAAAGGTATCTTTATGAGGTATACGACAGTAACCACGGCGGGGGTGGTGAGGAAAAGTGTCTCTGAATAATTCCGCTGGAGGCTTCGTACATGGATAAAACTCCTTTTTAGGCCAAATATGACAGAAAAGTAGTCATTAATAAATTTCTGAGCAAAGACTTGAGATCTATACTTACGATCGAAGAACCACTCCTCGCAATCTTTGTTGTTGCCCGATCCAATCATGTACTGTGGACGGAATGATGCCCAGTTGTCAAAAATCTCTGAAATGTACTTCTCCACTCCAACATGACCCGCATCAGCTTTCACGACATCCTGTAATAGGTTCAATTTGAACCAGTTCAGTGTGATATCCTATGTCTCATTTGTGAATCTACGTCCTCGTCCCCAGTTTAATCATACCCCTTCAACGTGAGGCGGTTCATCAGTCGGCTTATAGATTCCAGCGCTGCTGATGAAGAGGAATTGCTTCACTCCGGTGCTCTTTGCCCAATCTGCTACCGGCCTGTTCATGCATGCGAGAAGAGATGTTTAGAAGATACCGCTTTGGGTCCCATAGAGCGTGCAAGAGCGTCTGCCTATATTGATATCCTCTCTATCTTCGACTTCTTTTCCAAATGCTTGCAGAGCAATGCAGTACACCAACATACCAGCAATCAAAGCATCGAACTTCATCTTAGATATCGTGAAAGTAAGAGGGGAAATGAAGCATGACAAGCGTGCACGGGCAATTTTCAACGTGCCAGTCAGTCTCGATCATCCAATTTCACTTATTTGATCATTGTTCAAGATAAAGGAGAAAGTGATGATGGGTGATGATTAGTTAGCAGTCAGACATCGAGCCAGTCGATGGCGTGGTGTCTTCAATGTCTAAGAAAGCTATGAACTGTCACAGATATGAAAAGAAGAAAGATCAAAGAGTAATGACAGTAACGAGAACAGAACCTGACAGCATCCAAGTCCTTGCCATTGTTGTCAAGAACCGCATCGAATGCTTCTCCTCCCACCGCTTTCCCCACATCCGCAGGGTCTCCCCACACCGTTTTCCCCCCTCCACTCACGATTTCCTGCAATACGACATACAAATAAATAACTCCAAACAGAGAAATTTGAAAGTTCATAATTCACTACAGAGTCCCGAAAGCACAGACACTGCAGCACAACACACACATCCAACACAAAACTGCGCAAGAGCAATGCAATGCTGTTGCTAAAACTAAGTGCCGGTTATTGCTAAATATCGGACGTTCAATAGAACTTCATGGATTGTGGAAAGCGTTGAAATTTGCGAAAATAAAGCCGGACCGAGAATCGGTTGAAAGGGGGCTTCTTCATCTTGTCGGAGCCCTCCTCGCCGACGGTGAGGACGGTGACGGAGTGGCCAGAGGCCAGGAGCTCCTTGGCGAAGTAGAAGCCGATGATGGCGTGGCCGCCGCTGTTGGTGTTGACGATGAGCACCTTCTTCTTCTCGGCAGCATTGACATAGAAGGAGGAGGAGGAGGAGGCAGAGTGGGGAGTGGAGTGAGGCCTCGCCAGGAAAGGAGAGGAGGGGGAGATGGAGAGGGAGAAGGAGAGAGGAGGAGAGGAGCGAGGGAGAGAGGGGAGGGAGAGGCGGGGAGGATGAGGAGAGGAGGAGGAGAGGGAAGGTGGAGAGAAGAGGAGAGAGGAGGACGAGGAAGCGAGAGCAGCCATTGATCTTTGGATGATCCCCTTCTGCTTCTGCGTCTCCGCTCAGGAGATATGGGAGCCAGCAGTTTTTGTTTGCTCTGGATAGGAAGGAGGAATTCGGTTGGCGAACCGGACCGGAGCCTAACTGACTGCCTGTCCGGTTCAGTTAATTCAGTTTATCTCCCCCTCTTTTTCCTCTTTTGCTTTCGTTTTTTTCAGAGTTGGAAGATTTCAGAGAAATGTGGCAATTTGGCTCAGCTCCATCAGGCTTTTAGCATTAAAGAATGTGAGGTGTTTGATGTTGGCTATTAATAAATTAATCCTACCTCGAATGTGAGGATCCCTCATTGGATTGGGTGGCTACGGCCCTTGCTTGGGTTGGCGAGGGTAGCCCTTCGCCAATCCAGGCCTGCATACCTCGATTGAGGGCATTGACCTCCATTGGTGAGGGACGAGGCTCAACAATGGCTGGTAGAGGAGAAAAGGTAAAAAGGAAGAAAAGGGAAGTAAAGAAGGAAAAAAGAAAAAAAAAAAAAAAAGAAACATAAAAAATTAATTAAAATTTTGAAAAATCATTAAAAGATGTTCTCTTTAGCGCGGGTCGTGCTTTATGAAAAGATGACGAGCGTTCGCATGAACAATTTTTAGCTAAAATTGCTTATATGGACTTAATTGACAAAAATCTGAAAATATTTAAGACTCAATTGATAAAATTAAAAAAGTTTAAAAATCGAATTAGAAAAAATGTAATAGGTTTAAGACTTTGATAATTTTCCTTAGCAAAAGAATGTCAAACTCTTCTTCTTTTTTCCTTTATCTTTGTATAACATAATATTGAGGAAATTGCAGGCTTTTCCATTTAAAAAAAATGAGGTCTAAATGAGGTCCTCAATTTTCTTGCATTTCAATAATTTTAATTCCTCGATTTTGTTTTAGCAATCAATAGTTCTAATTAACTCAATTTGCACAATCAAGCTTTTCGATCACCTGATTATCTATGCAGGAAAAATTGTTGAGTCACATATTTAACATTGTGCTTTAGGCACCACATCAAAATGATAAGAAGACATCAAAATGATAAGAAGAGAAGGAAAAATGAGAAAAAGAAAATGAAAGCACGAAAGAAAGAGAGGCTCCCAAGACTCAATTCAAAATCCTTTCGTTGACAACTTTGACTAGTTGGTGAAGCTACTTTGAAGATTGGGAGGCCCTCTCGAACAATTTCAGAAAAGCACAAGGACAAAATGGGGCCTTGTAAATTGCAGAGACGGAATTAAACATTTTACTAAAGAAAGTTCTGAAAACTTTAGTGTCATCAACGGTTAGACTTATAGTTTTTATTTTCTGAACATAACGTTCACATGTTATTCGAGTGGCATTGAAACCTTCGAAAACGATGAACTTGGGTTCTACCAACCGATTTAAACTAGACTTGCGCAAACGTACAAATTAAAGTCAAGCTTGTAGATGGCCTCAACTTGATCTCACCATAGCTCACAAAGTTGGGGCAAACCTAGCCCAAGGCAATGCTAGTCTCGTTCTCATTTTGTCTTTCTAAAACATCGTTGCTCGCCTTGTCCAAAAAGCGTCAAAATCTTCGAAAACAGTAATTCCATATCTTACAAAGAATTCAAAGTAGAGGCGTGTCAAGTCGGGCTTGTCATTGGCCTTAATTTTATTACTCAAGCCTATTAATCGTAACAAAATAGTTAAACTTTAATTACATCTTCAAGTCTAGATCGAGTTAAATTTGAGTCAAACTAAGCTTTATATATAAGGACATTTCTTTAAAAAAAAAAAGAGACTACATATATCGAAACTTGTTTACAAAATTGGTTTGTTAAGAATGCATTATGTTATTCTTGGTTTTTAAACGAGTCATGCTAATTTGAAGGATCATTCATAATTTGACACACCATTTTAATAAATCGATTATATCAACAGTTTTACGAAAAATCTCAAACCCATACAACTTGGCCAGGTGTACTAATTTAAAAATTTTCACAACAAAAATATTAATTTGGAAAACTAAGACACTCGTGTGTCAATTTGAAAGTTTTGATGGTATCATCCCAAAGAAATCGCATCAACAAGGCTCCCTCAGAAGGCGCGCTCACGAGTAAATCCATCTTTATTCTTTACTTCATTTATCTTTTTGACTTTTTGGATGCGGACCGGATTTTCTTATAACCAAGATTCATGGGCCTTTCTAGTTAGACGAATTTAATTTAAATAATAAACATATACAATTTTTTTTTTTTTTTTTGAAGATTTCGGATATCAGAACGTTACCCCAAATCGGCGCCCTCCATTTAAAAGCCACTTTACCTTCTTCTCCATCGATCTCTCTTTCTCCCAAGTCAAGGCACGCTGAAACTAGCCGTTGCTCTCTCTCCTTTCTCTCTCTAAAGCTCCCATGGCTGCTTCAGTGGACTCCCCTCCACCTCCCCACTTCAAGGTATCTCCATCTCATCTTTTTCCGACGTGGGTTTTTCAAGCGAGATCTTCTTACCGAAACTGGGCGTGTTTGATCGATTGCAGGACGGCGCAGGCGGTGGCGGCGGCGGCGGCTTCGCCATGGGCCTTCTCCTACCCTCTCCGCTTCCCCCCTGTTCAGCCCCTCCTCCGACAAGCGCTTCTGGAGCAGCCTGCGGTGCCGCGTCGACGCTCTCCTCGAGAATCGAGACCGCCGCGGGGCCGCCGGTGGTGGCAGAGCAGATGGAGGCAATGGGATGAAGGAGGACTCGATGCTCTTGCTGAGAGGGTTCGACTCTGTCGCCCACAGTCTGTCTCAGCTCTCCGACAACATCGACAACGCCCTTCAGGTGAAATTGGATTTTCTTCCGGCGTTTTCCCATTTGGACCCGTCTTCGTTCTTGATCTGTGAAAAATGTTGATCTGAAGAGTTCAGAGCGTTCGACGATGGCGGTTGTGTAAATTTTGAGGCTTTCGAGGCTGATTCTTCCCCCTGTTTTTCATCAGGGAGCTAGAGATCTGGCAAAGCCGCCTACTCTGACGGCCATCTTCCACAGCAATCTGAAGAAGAGTTCAGATGAAAGCAGGGAAACAAAACAACATTCTGGAGAAGAAGAAGAAGAAGAAGAGGAGGAGGAGGAAAAAAAGAAAGCCTTGAAAAGAAAGTTCGATTCGAGCAATTGCTCCAAAGAAGGCAATTCGCAGGACGAAAATGCTCCAAGCCCAAAACTCGCAAAGCTGAACAAAGCCAAAAATGTCGGTAAATGTCGATTTTTTTGCTCTCTTTTGTTGTCTTAAATTGACCATCTGATTTGTCGGTACCGTTTTGAGCTGACTTAAGCTGTTCGTGATTGGGGATTCTTCTTCAGCTTGCAGTGTCTATGGCAACCAAAGCGGCCTCGTTCGCGAGGGAGCTGAAGTCGATCAAGTCGGATCTGTGCTTCGTGCAGGAGCGATGTGCTCTGCTTGAGGAGGAGAACAGAAGGCTTAGAGACGGGTTTTCTAAGGGGATTAGGCCTGAGGAAGACGATCTGGTACTTGGTTTCATTACAATATCTTAATTTGAATATTCGAGTGTCTCAAAGTGCTTGATCATCTTGTCTACTGATCCTGAACACAACCCGTCTCATGAACACAACTAGAGTCTCTATCTTAGGACCAAAAATAAAAAAAAAGTACGTCTGTTTATGGAAGTGGGAATTACAGAGATGTACAACTTGCCTGCCCATGATGCAGTTCAATTTGGTTGGTCTTGTTTCTGATTCTTTCCCTCATAAGAAGAGGAAATCTACTCAGAAGTTTAGGATTACACACTGAATTACTGCTTACCAGTTTAAGCGCTTGTTGCTGCAATTGACATTGAGTGGTGACAAAGAGCAGAATTTGCAAGTGGTAGATATTGCTGATAGACTAAACATGGTGGATGGGGCTCTTTTGCAGGTGAGGCTTCAGCTGGAAACCCTACTGGCTGAGAAATCCAGGTTGGCAAACGAGAACGCGAACCTGAGTCGAGAAAACCAGTGCCTCAACGAGTTGGTCGCGTATCACCAGCTCACCTCACAAGACCTCTCGGACTCGTATGAGCAAGTCATGCAGGGCATGTGTTTAGACTTCTCATCTCCACCGCCTCCCATAGCTGAAGACGAGGCAGAAGATGGTGATGATGATGGAGCTTCTGCAACTCCTGGGGACGACATTTTCAGTTTTTCCACTTCTCTCGACGGGAGTTTCCAACAGGAACTGTTGTAGGAAGTGGAAGTGGAAGTGTTCATTGTATCAGAAGTCCCAGAAGTGCAGCAACAATGGCTTTGTTGCCTAATTTTGGTTTTGAATTGGGAATTTGGTGGATCAGCCCTTTCCACAAGTGATAATTTTAGAATTTTGTACTAGCATATCAATAAAATTCTTCATGAATTTGAATGAGAAGTATATGCACTGTCCTTCACGTTTTGAATTGATCAACATCAGCAGTTACATTCCGGACTCTAGTTTTGCCAGCTAAACCAGATGCTGGAAACGTGCATATATCTACCACAACAGAATGTAGCAAATCAAGCAGATTAAAGGCGAAATGTTGCAAATCCTGCAGAGCTTGATGCAGAGATGGATTGAGAATTTCCCGGATATCAAACTGTTAGTGAGTCGGATAATCGTTAGATCAGGAGAGCCAAGCTGACTTACCTCCATTTAAGCTCTTGGACTGACTGTTGCCGCATCAGTTAACTGATATAGCACGTGACTTTCTTAGTAAATGCTAACTCTAAGAGAGTACACTCAAATTCTAGTTGACTGTTGGGAAAGTATTGATTGGGAGAGAAAAGAATAAAGTCAGACTTTGAGGCGTAAATACACTATCTTTAAGAAATTATTGCCTCAAAATGTTGCTAATAGTTACCAGCAAAAATCGTCCAGGATATGACATTGCAAAATAGGCTGAAGGTGGCGGCCTTCTCACATTTGTTTCCTTGTTGCTTCAAGGTTTCTTTTGTTCATCCCTCAACAAGACTTGATAGAACCGTTTCTTTATGCTAAAATCAAGGTGCCTAAAAAGTTTAGAATATCTATACGAGAAATATGACGACATCTCTTGCGTGAATATCCCTTTACAGACTTATCTAGTTCAAATGACCTAATATGTCAACAACGTACTCTTGATGATTCAGTCACTTCAAGGGAGCCTGACAGGCCTTATCCTGCGATGGTACATCAAAAAAAAAAAAATCAACCTTCTTGAAAGTTGGGAGGATGTAATTGACGCCTTTCTTCAGCAGTTCAAATTCAATATGGAGATCACTCCATCATGTCAGAATCTAGTCCACACAAAGAAGAAGAAAAGTGAGTTTTTTAAGGATTATGCCACAATGTAAACTCTTTTCGAATATCTAAAGTGAAATCCAATTATCTCATAAACCCCATTTCAAGTATCCGAGAAGAAATCTATGTATTTTGTAAAAGCACCTTATGAATAATCCGTAAAGACGCTTCTCGAATGCTTTAGAAATCTAAATATTTCATGAAAGCCCCTTTCGAATACCTGAGGAGAAATCTAGATCTCACGTCAAGACACTTTTTCGAATACCTTGACATGTTGAAACGTCAATAAGGGCTATTTCCTAATTTGAGAAACAAGTTGCCACTGAATTTCAACGATTGCATTACTTCTGAAAGAATCTTGAAACGCCAATCCACTCAAGTTGCTTTTTAGACAAAACCAACTAGAAAGCTAAAAAGAGACTTCAACTAGAAACTGAGCGAAGGGCAGATGCACAAGATGCCTCAACAATGCACGTACCATGAACAAAACCAGCTAAAAAGCTAAAAGAGATCTCAACTAGAAACCGAGTTTGCGCTCTGACAGAGTCAGGATCTAATGTGAGGTACTATAGTCAGTTAACCGACATTCTAACGAAGGAAAAACTTAATGCCATTGAGTAACTCTTTTCTTCTTTTATTTTTGGCTTGGCATGCCTTTGAGAAACTCAGCTCTTCTTGGTTTCATTTATCGATCTCTTCCTCTTCCTCTCTTGGGAGAAGCAGTATTTCCAACTGCATCCGGAGAGAAAGAATCATCACGCATGTTTGGAGAAGTAGCATTCCCCACTGCACCTGGAGAAAAAGAACCATCCCGTGTGGTTTGCTTTCCATGAGCAACTGTTTCAGCGGGTTTAGTCAGATCAAATAGCACGACCATTTGTTTCAGTTTGTCCAATACTTCACTGAATATGCGGTTCCCTTGCTCATACTGCAGGTGGAAGAACAAAAGTTAAAGTACCGAGAAAGAAGAAGCGCGATCAGTAAAGGCTAGATAGAACTGTGTTTTCGGGTGATTCCAAAATTTGAATTAAATGAACAGAAAGATCAATTACTGGACAAGTTTCCAGCATAATGCTCAATTACTCCAATTTTTATCGGAGCACAAGTCATGCAGAGCATATAAAGGATACAGGAGATATGTTAATAACAGTGCACTACAAAAGAGAGAGAAAAGAGCAACTCCACAAGTGAGATTGAGTAGATCAGTGCCATATGCAGATCTCACATGCATATTAATTAAAGTAGTTAGCTGAAACAGGAAAAAGCTCTCAAATATAAACAGATCAGAAGCACAAGGTCATAAAGTTGAAGCATACTGACTTGTCAACAAATGCTCCTAGACTTTATAAAAGCTGTATAATCAAGAAAACTCTAGCATTTGCAAGGAAAAGCCAGAAGCCCAATTCAAGATTCTATGCTATTCAAACTATGGAAAAGCAAACAAACACTGTGATGGTAAGCATGCTAATTCAATATTCTAGTAGATAAAATTTAAGTTAAGTTCACCTTGAAATGGTCAGATGGGGAATGATGTAATGCAAATTCACGTTTTCAGTGAAATGCAAACAAAAACAAACCTGACTCTTTCAGTGAAACAGGCTAGTGTCTTGGAAGGCTCATTGGTCAATAATAGCAGCAGTTCAAAAGCTATTAATTGAAACAGCAATTTTATCATATGCAGCAATGTTTTGGAAATTCAAACAAGCCACAAGACAAGATCCATGCATATTGGACACTCCCAAAACATACCATTTCAAGTTTGCTGACAGCATTTTCTAGCTTCACAGTAAGGAGATGATTCTCATGTAGCAGGGCTTCAATCTGCATTTATAGTCAAAGAAATAGATAAGCAGAAAGCAAAAGTGTAGTCGAACTACTTTCTTGCTAGAAACAGGAGAATTGGCAAGGCGGCCATAACAACAACCTTCTTATCACAATCCATATGCAAAATTTTGTATTTAGGATCTGCGTTGGAAGCACTTCCACTCGGGAAAAAATCCCCAGCCACCTGTACCATTATTATAAACATGATGTTCGCAAATATCATCAAAATCATTCCACAAGACAGCATAAAAAGTATAAAGAGTTTTCTGCTAGACCACGTAAATGAAGGTATATTGGACCTTAGAATTGGAAGGTTCCATGAAACTTGCTAGCATTTCCACTTGTTTGAGCAGGTAATTGACTTTTGCCTCCAAGCTCATTTCACTCAAGCTTTGCTTTTGCAATGGATCTTCTTCAGGTAAAGGTGACCCATCTTCGTTCTCACTGTCAATGGCAGTTATATCTTCAAAAACAGGTCCTATGTCATTACACCTAGCAGGAACCACAGCATTTTGAAGACGTCCAGATCGGCGGATTGAACCATACGCCTCTCTCGACTTCTTATAGGTTGACAAGCCAGCAGGTGCTTTCCTTTTAGGCTTTGATGTTTTTTCCACAGAAGGCTCTGCACTCTGTGGCATTGGTTTTACTTTTTCAAGCAAAGGATTTGGATTTGTAGACTGCGTTTGTAGTCCATTTGGTGGTGATTTTGTACCTTCAGGTGGCAACTCTTCATTCCTCTCAGGGACAATTCCGCTTCCAACCTTTTGACAAAGCCACAAAAAAAAACAAGCCGCTTAAAATATGATTTGTGCTGCAATTTTTTGATGCATGCAGAAAAAACAAAAAAAGTGTTGACAAGTCATGATAAACGGCTCGGAAGTCAAGTTGGCATAAATTAATACCATTTTCTTGACCAGGCACCAGATTTCCATGACTGGATAATATCTGATACTATAGCAAATCAACAACTGCTAAACTTCACAAGTTGGCTACTCTTGAAATTCATTACTTCAGGGCACTTGTCGAGCATATTAGATAAAGAAGAACCCGACTTTTCGAAGCACTATTAATTGCACATATCACAAGAAAACCCATAAGCTCAGAAATTCAATTACCAGAGGGCACTTGTTACCAAAATCCTCAAAGATTCGCGTTTCCCCATGGGATAAAAGAATTCCCTAGAGACCTCTTGAAATGCCTACACTTTCCTCATCATACTATAAATACAAGCTCTAACATGTCTTGAAATATGGGCATTCCTTCAAGCAGCCTCTAACACCATTCCATATCCTAACTAGAACATACTTAGCACAGTAATGGTGAGAACAGAAATGAACGAGAACAGGTCTTTGAAGAGGCGTAAGCCATCCGAGCCATCGCGCGACTACACTTTCAACTACAAGCAAACAAAACAAGCCACTCTACAGAACCGCCCTTCACAAAACCTGCATTTGCCACCCTCGCTAGCGCCAGAGCGATCGAAACAGACCCAATGGGCGTCGACGGAGAGGACGCAGCGCTCGTCCCGGATAACACGAACCGGAAAAGGAAGATCGACGAACGGCCCACGTGAGTCGGAACCCTACTCAGGAAGACGCGCATTCGGCCCGATTCGAAGGGCGAAAACAGAAAACCCAGAGTGAAAAAACCGAGAAAAGCCAGCGCCGGTCGACGACGGAAAGCGACAGGGCATCGAAGAGCAGCAACGCTGGAAGACCCAGAAGCAGAGCATGAAAAAGGAGCGGCCTTTACCGGCTGAGCCTTCTCTCCAGCCTTCGCGACCTTCGGTTTCCTCTTCATGGCGCTCCACTCACTTCGCTCGCTCGCTCGCTCGTTGTGCGAGAACCGGAAGGTCTCCTTTTATGGCGTCCGTTCAGGGGCACTTCGGAGACCGCGGCGACGGCGACGGCGATCGCGGTCCCTCCACGTATCGGGACGCTACTCGAACTCGAACCCCGACGGAAATGACGCATCGTGTTGATGCGGCTCCTTTATTGTTTCCATCCCGTTCGTGATGTGTCGATCGGACGGCGCGGTCGCTCTCTGGTTCCGAGGGACGATCGCGGCCGTCGGTTCGTTCGAGTGCTGGGGATCGGCTCGGCTGTTTCCCGCCCTCTCTCCCCGTCGGGCTTCGAGCGTCCGCCAGGCTAGTCGACGCTCTGTCCCGATAAAATCGAACGGGGTATTTTTGGAAACAAAAAATATTATTCGAAAAATATATTTTTTGAAAAATCGTTAGAAACAATAAGTTAATGAAAAATGTTTTATCCTCGATATTAATGACAATCAAAATATTTTTTATTTATTCAATTTTGTGAAGATAAAGGCAATTATTTTCAAGAAAATATTTTCAAAATCATTTATTTTTTACAAGATAAACACGTTCTTAGAAAAAGATTTTACTAACAACCGCTTCATTAAAAGTTGTCATCTCCAATGCAGTCTTTCTCGCAATATTGATGACATGAATATAAAAAATAGAGGTATTTTGTTATTTTAAACATAATCAACAAGTATTTTGAATGCACTTATTGATAAAGCCTTCTGAAAAAAAGAAGAAGAAGATTAAAATCCTCAATATCCTATTATCCTAATTTTGCAAGTGAAATGAAAAGGCTCACCGTAGGCTTAGAAAAATGTTAGGCATACATCTGTGATGTTAGTCTCTGCTAATAATTGAATGAATGGAATGATGACTTCAACTTTACGCTTTTCATTAAAATTGTTCCATGAAAAGCCCTTTCATATATCAACAAAAATTTGTGAAATAGATATTGTTTCAAATAAAAATTTGAAATGATTGTTTATCTCACTTAAGGGCCTGACACGTAGGTCACCCAAATTTTCCTAGCTAGTGAGTTCCAACTAGTGGAGTAGGGGCACTTTTGCCCAAATTAATTATGGGTAGAAATCTTTTGTTATCCTTCCTTTTTTTTTCCCTTTATTATTTGAGAACTAGCTTGATCGATTTGCTTCTCCTTTCCATTGATCAAGTCTGGTTCAATCGTCACCTCATTCTCAAGGTACGAGTTCTATATTCATATGCTCTTTTGGTTTACTAATTTGTGGTTCTATAGCTCTTTTTCCCACTTTGATATGGTGAACTTGGTTGTAGTTGCATTTCTTTGGAACATGATGCCGTTTCGTGAAGAATTGAGCATTTGTTCTCATTAGGTGGGAAATTTTAGCTGACCTCAATTACTCTATAGTCACAGTCCCTTGTTCTTGCGATGGATACAAATTAATTCATAATTTGGATTTAGCGATTTGCAGCGAGGGTCGCATCTTAAAGTTCCAAGATCAAAATTTGGTTTCAGCTAACTTTTGTGAACGACAACAAAGTCAGGGCAGGTTTCTTCTATACACAGTGTGTATAATTTGTGCTTCCTTTACGAGAAATATGCACTACTAGACGCGATAACACCAAGGGACCAACATCAATCTTAGACATGCCTCAGTTGTGGCACGGTATTTGTATTGATGGCTGAATTTCTACTTTCATGATCATCGTATAGTGAATTTCAACTTTCATGATTATTGTATTGCCGTCTTAATCAACCAACATGGTTGTGAATTGTTAGCTAGCAGGTTCCAGTTCATCCGATTCTATTGCCACGGTGATTTTTGACAAGTTCTATTCAGTTGACTACAAATTACTTTGCTCAATTTATGTTGTGAATTCAATGTGTGGTACTTTTTAGTTTCATGAAGATCAGATCATTCTTCCCTTTTTGGATGGGTAATATGTGCTTTGGGGCTTTCTAAGAACCTTGTAAACCCTTTGCATATGGCAATTAGGACAAAATTCAGGATAAAATAAAATTTATTATATCTTGCATTTGGTGCTTACTCAAGACATGATAAAATTGGATATATGTGGGATATAAATTGGATAAAATTATCCCATGGGGAGGTAGGATAAATATGAATAATATTTTTAACATTCATATTAGGAAATTTATTTTTCTTGAATGACAAACTTCTTTTAAAATTATTCAACCAAAAAAATAAAAAATTAAAATTATATTTTAATATATACATACTATTTGAATTCTAATATAAGAAATTCAAAACAAGAAAATAACAATTTAGTTATTTTAATTTAATCTTATTTTTACTTATATATCCGAATTTAATTCTATTTTAGTATATAAATTCAATATATGAATATAAACATATGTTTATACTTATTACATATTTTAGGTATTTTAATATTTTAGATATATTTGTATAGTTTACAATTTGATAAAATTTTATTATAGAATGATAGAATGGGAAGAAAGAAATAACAAATAAATTAATCTAAAAAAAGAGAGGAAAATAAAATAAAAAAAGAAAGTAAAAGAAAGTATGCAAAAATGTCACAAGAGTTTTTTATTATTTCTTTTTGTAAAATATTTGGTTAATTTATACTAATATACCATTTATACAAAACAATGTAGATGGTATAATATGAATATATTCGATGGCAATCACCAAATGTGGATTAAATAGTAGATAGGATATAGTAAAATTTGTAAATTTCATATCTTATTTTATTTAGTCCTATCCTAGCTAGAAATCCAAATGATCAAACATAACCTTTTACTTTTCGTGTATTAAGACATTTTGCATAGGGGTCATGGAACCATGTGAAGAGTCATGGTAAGTTTTAATCAAGTGGACCCGTCCATTAGGACGATAGAAGGTACTGTGTGCTCTTTAGAGAGAATTTAGAGATTTTAGTATTATATATAATCCTATTTACGAGGCTTAGACAAAAGAAAACAAGGGAAATCAAATTAGATGTGCAAAATCAAAATAAATATAGAAAATATCCTTAATATCTCAAGAATATATTTAACATTGCTAACATTCCTAATATTGCTAACATCTCCCCTCAAACTCAAAGTGACATTTTCAATTTGAGTTTGAAATAATGTCAAATGGTGCCACAAAAAACTTATTCCTTTAAGGACATCGTGGGACAGGCTTGTTGATCCGTGGTGGGGCAAAGTGTGAGCCAGTATCTTCTAGTCTAGATCATTTGAGGGTGGTGAGTCATTTAGTGGTGGTGTTGGCTTCTTGAAATAACACAAAATGTTGAGGATTGGAACGGAAATAACAAGTGGCCAATGCGGCTAGCTTGCAAAACAATAACCAAGTGACATGGCCTATACGGCTGGCGTCGTAGCCATAGCATCAAGTGGCCTGTATGGTTGGCGCCACGGCTGGTTGGGGAAGATAGTTACTAAGCAATGTAGCTCGTGCAAATGGCATTGAAAGAAAGCCTCTTCCATAAAAAAGGCTTGACTATGCGACACAATAAGTGCAAATAGCATCAAAATGCCAACTATTGTGGAATCGACTCAATTAAGTACTTTTTCAAATAAGGTTTCGTTTGTTTCATGAAATAAAACTTTCAGGATAATATTTTTAGGATTTTTCGACGTTTGTTTCACAGAAAATAAATTAGTTGAGGATAACATTTTCCATGAAAGGAAAAAAGTCCTCTAAGATTAAGGAAAATGTTTTCCACATTTGAGAAAGAGGAAAACATTTTCCATATCTTTTTTCATCTCACTTTCCTTTATCAAATACCTTTTTATTTTTCCTTTTATTTTTTTTAAAAAATCAAATTTTAATTATTTTTTTTTTCTTTTCTTTTTTATTGATCGGTTGTCGGCCACGACAATGATTGGTGACTAGCCATAGGTGAGCTAGAGCCTTGCGTGATCATACAAGAGTGAGCTTGCTTGATGTCGCAAGCTCGGGCTTGCCATAGGCGGTGAGGTTCTAGCTCGCTTGTGACCAATTGCTAGTCATGGCAATGTTGACCAGCTAATTAAGAAGAAAATGAAAAGGAAAAAAAGAAAAAAAGAAAGAAAGAAAATTTAAAAATCAATTTTTAAAAATATAATAATAACATAATTATTGAAAGGGGTGTATGGACCTGTTCAAAAAAAAAAAAGGGGTGTATGGAGGAAAATATTTTTCTTACTAAATAGCGAAAAATATTCTCTAGTACATTTTCAAGTTTCAGCTAAATAGTGGAAAATATTGTTATTTTTTGAAAAATGATTTTTGGAATTTTTTTTTAGAAATGTCATATTTTCTGCGAAACAAATGGAACTTAGGACTTGCGCGTATGAAGTCATCATTGTTGAGACATGGGGATGAACTTATTTGAATGTGCAGCAGGACAATCGGTGTGCATTGATGTGCATTCGATGCATGCACTTAAGTTTCCCTAAAAAGCTCTACCACCAATTTTGAAATAAGAATGCGGAAGAGAGAATTGAGAGATTTTAGTATATTTCGATATATATATTTATAGGCTTAGACAGAAGAAAACAAGGGAAATCAACTCAGTGAGCATAATCAAAATAGATATAAAATATTAGAGAAAATATCCTAAATATTTTTAGAAGGTATTTTAATATTGCTAATATCTCTAATTGTTAACACGAGGAAATGCCGATGTAAGACGAGTTGACACATTCCATATTCTCTTCATCGTTGAAGAGAAGCCTTGCTTTGATGTTGCCTATTCAAGTGTAAGGTTCCTGGTCTGCCTTAGGAACTGTTAGAACTCCTGCAATTTGATTATCAACGCGTATGCATTTCGTATCCGTGCTAGTTATGCCGTCTCCTTTGATGTGCGCCTCTTGTTCTCTGGTGTTGGCATATTTTCCTGGGAAAATTTTAAATAATGATTCGAAGTACACTCATTTTCTTAAATAAAAGCTTGAAGTGAACCTTATTTTAAACAAGGTCTACTTTAGGCCCTTATTGGTCATATCAGTCTTAAAGAATGACCTAAAGTGGTTATATTTGTTTAAAATAAAGGCCTAACCTCATTGGCCAGCAAAAAATTCCAACCAAATGTATTTTCGTCGGAACACAATTTAAATTTAATTTAAATTAGATTAAAAATTTTAAAAAAATTTATACATATTAAAAAAAAAAAAAAATAGAGGAAAATGGCTCCTCTTGCTTATGGCCACCACCCCACCAGTCACTAGTACTTGGGTGAGGGTTGATGACCCTCGTCAACTAAAGGTGAGGGCCAGCAGAGGTGAGAGAGAGCGTCGACCCTCTTCCAAATCTAGGTGAGGGTTGCTTGCCCTCACCTAGGCCTAGGTGAGGGTTGTCGGCCTCCACGTAGGCGCCAACATCCCTTGCCCAGCACCCCTAGACCTAGGGTGAGGTCCAAGGGCATTGGGCGAGGGTCGTGGACAGTTATATGAGGGCTGATGACCCTTGCCCAAGTTAGGGCGAGGGTGGGCAACCCTTGCCCAAATTTGGGAGAGGGTCGCTCTTGCCTCTGATCAACAAGGGTCGTCACCCCTTGCCTAGGTGTCAGCGACTCGGCCAACCATCGCTATTGCCCATTAGCGATAGGGTGGTAGCCACAGGCAGGAGGGAGTCCTCCCTCCCTTCTCTGTTCAGTTCTTTGTTTTTTTAGTTTGTTTTTATGAAAAAAAGAAGAAAAAAGACAAATTTAAAAGGTGAAATTGCCCTCATCAAATAGTGAGTTCTAATCATTCTTTGAGACTAATATAGCTAGTTCAGGCCCTTATTTGAAATAATGTTTACTTTAAGATTTTATTTGAGAAAATGATGGTATTTTGGACCCTTATTTGAAACAATGTCTACTCTATATCCTTATTTAAGAAAATGATGACACTTTAGGTCTTTATTTGGAATTTTTCCTATTTTCCAGAAGATATGTGCCAGACGTACAACATGAAAATACTGACTTCAAGGACAATTTCTAATTTACAACCAAGTTATAATTATCTTATTCCAATGTGGTATTTTGATGTCCTAGATTATACCTAAGGTTCCTTGGTAGGAAAAGACATGGTTACATGGATTCCTTCTACCTTTCCTTAGATTAGGAGGTAGTCTACTTGCCCTTGCTAGGTCCATTAGTGCTTGTCCGTTTGATATATAGTGACGGAGGGTTGTTTGGATTCTCTTGATATAATTGCCTCGGGGACTCGGCTCCTAACACCCCCAGCTCCCTACCAGGTTTTTCATCCCGGTAGGAGGGGTGTTGACACCTAATTTTGGAAAAATAAAATTGCATTTTGAACAAATAAAAAGAAAAAAATGAAAATGGGGGAAATTGATTTGATTGAATTATGCAAGGAAATATAGAATTTTGATGGATGTTCGGATTTTGTTAAATGTAGCAACAAATTTAAAATCAAGTGAAAAATGGGCAAGAATTGAGTTGATTGCCAAATCATATAAATTTGATTTAATGTGACAAAAAATGGTAACTTCGGGAAATGTCATGTAAAGAGACCATTTCTAATCACTATAAAAGAGAGGCTTATTTTTCATGAAAAGGGGGGGAATTTTCAAAAAATTCGAGAGTGAATTGGAGAAAGAATTTTTAGAGCAAAAATGTGAGGAGTGCTTTTTCTTTCAGGTTTTTGAGCTCAAAAGCCCTAAAGAAAATCAATTCTTTTGTTTTGGGGAGAAGGGAGAAGTCAAAAGTCAAAAAGAAAATACAATAGAGAGAAGGTATAGAGAGTAGACGTGAGGTGAGAGAGAAAAAAAAAAAAAAGAAAAGAAAAAGACGTGCACTGTGCTTCTTCTTTGTGGGTTCCTTCTCCGTGAAGCCGCACGCCGTTCTGTTGCTGCCCACCGCATCACTAGCCCCTGCCGCGCCCTGCTCACCCATCATTGCACCGAGCCGATGTCGTAGCTTCATGGTTGCGCCCCCGCCCGCAACCCGACGCCGAGACGCCCGCCGCCCATTGCCACCGAAGCTTCCCCTTCACCGCGAAGCGCCCGCTCAACCCGCAACCTGCCCCTCCGCCATCGTCATCCCGCCGGCTCTGCCAGCCCCCTCCCCCCCCTCGACGTGTAGCACCGCGCCTCAACCCTCAGCGCCGCCGGCCCGGTCTCTGTCCAGATCTGCCACTCCCGCCTTCGCTGGTGATCCACGAACGCCTACTCTGAAGTAGCTTACCTGTTCGTTGCTCTCCCTTCGCCGGTAGCCTGAGTTCATCGCCGTGCCCTGCTTCCTCTGTGCACCAGCACCCGTGAGCATCGCCGCGCAGCAACCTGTGACCCGTAGCAACCCGCACCACCGCCGCGCCATCATCGCCATGCCGCGCTGGTGAGCCTCAGCATCACCAACCCCCGCACAGCTGCCGCTCCGCCCAACACTATCCGCGCCGGCCCGCGACTCGCCGTTGCTGCTCCGCCCTTGCCCGCCATCCCTTGCGCTGGAGCTCGATGCCACCGCGCCACCGCTCATCGCCACCGTTCCTCTCTTTTTCAACTTTCCCTAGGTAGTTTATTTTCTTTATTTTTTATTTTATTGTCATTTATTTATTCATTTTAAATTTTGTTATTATTTTTAAGTTAGAATATGGTTTGTCAATGTTAATATTAGTGCATTTTGTAGGCATTATTCGCTAGGATTTTGTCGAAATTAATATAATTATTAATTTAATATGAGAGACATCGGATTATTATTTTTAATTATATTAATTTTTGGGCTTTTTGGTAAAATTTTAATTGTTAAATCATTATAATTATTAATTTGATCCATAAGATTTCGGATCAGATTTTTAATTATTTTGATCTCTTTGTCATGATAATTAGGGATAAGATGTTAATTTGACGTGTGAGACAACATGTTATTTTTTCGATTATTTTAATCATTTATTTTGTTGATGGTTTAGATTATTTAGAAAGTCATGGAGATGTCTTCACAAAACACTCACTTTACTTCAAGGAACTATGCCCAACACATTACACCCTACCCGCCTTTTATAGATGATAAGATGTCACAAAGATACTCACAAGAACCAAGCTCATGGGTCCCGATACAAACAAAGGCACTGGAAACTTCTAAGAGGGAATTATTTGCACACTATGATTAGTGACAGTACTGTGAACAGTACTTTCCCTAACCTAGTGCTACAGTAAAAGTGAACAGTGACTTGTTACAGTGAAAATGTATGGACTTAACGGTCTCGTTGGTCACAAGCATTGTAGCTATAGACCGAGTCATCTAAACTGTATTCTAGAAAATGTTCATCATATTTCTGTTTAAGAGCTTCAAGGTCTTATGGTGAGAGGATTTGGTTCAACTGTCGTAATGAGGATGCTTTTACATGAACCCAATGGGATGCTTCTTTTTCAGCCCAGTTTGTATTGTCACTTGTAGTGTTAACAGGAATGCTTGATTGAGGCCAATTGAATGGCTATGCATAGAAGGATGCGTCCGTGTTTTGGGATAAGGACGAAGGTCCTGGATTATAGGGATATTGGGAAAGAGGACTTCCAAAGCGTGCATAGGGGTCTTGAGTAGACCGGACAATATCATCTTCACTTGTCACTTTATGATCTTAGAATGATGTAGCTTGTTTGTATTGTTTGAGTGCTTCCTTAACTTCTATTGCTATGTCATAATGATCCCATATAGTGGATACATTATTCCATATATGTTCGAGAATGGTTTTGTTTTACTGGCACAGGATTCTTTGGAGTTCTCCGTACTGGTGTGCACAAGATCTAACAAATCTTGGATAAGATTTATGAATCCGAGCTTCTCGGCTGTCTAAGTAAGGTTTATAGGATGTGATTCTTATTTCTTGTGGAACGTTGAGGATGTTGCCATTATTTATGAAAAAATGCCATGGAATGTTGGAAAAACAGGATGATATGGACTTTAGGATTTGGGGTCATGGTTCTCAATTCTTTTTCCAAGAGATGTTTTCAGTGAGTAGGATGATGGAACCAATTAAGAAAGTCTAAGAGATTCTTATCACTTTCTTTTTCAACCATTTCTTCCGAGTAAGAATATCCTGGTGAAGTTGGCAATGAATCTTTTGGTTGGAATTTCAATAGCTATTAAGTATTTATTGGTTAAGTATCATAATAATGTTTTGAGTTGATCAGGGAAATCATCTTCCTTTTAGATAATGGGATGAATGAATGGATAATTCAAATTTAACCCGAAATGATAAAGAATCAAACCTTCATTGAATCTGAATAGGTTTGTGTGGCATTGCCACATGAGGCTTTCCAGGTTCTTAGCGAGACTATCATTATGGATCTGTTGAATAATCTCCTAGGGATATTTTCAACTTGGCAAATCTTTGATCTTCTCAATCTTATATTTCACGTCATGATTGAGCATATGAAAAGCAGGCCTCTTGATGTATATGTTGATTTCTGCTGATACTTTTGGTTTTGACAAGAAGTCAGTAATCACATTCTTCTTCTTAGGAATATGTTTGGTTTCAAAAGAGTATTTTGAAAACCATTTAGCCCATCGAAGCAGTTGAGAATTTGGAATTTGCTTTTGTTTAAACTTGGTCATATGAGGGAAGGATACCATGTCTAATTCTATTAGGAAGTGATGGCCGATGAGATGGAATTCAAACTTTTTTATTCCATTTTTTACTGCTAGAATTTTTTGAAAGTGGAATGGTAATGTATTTCAGCTTGAGAAAACTTCCTACTTTTGTGAGCACAAATGTGTCTCTTACCATCAATTTCTTCAAATAGGATGGCTGCCAAGTATTCATCACTGGCGTCAATTTGAAGGATTCTCTTTCCTGTTGATGGTATTTGCAATGGTGGGAGATTTTGCATAATCTTCTTAAGCTCAAAACTGTTTTAGTCTGAAGTTTTCCCCATGGTGGGGATTCTTCTTCAGCATGGATTGCAAAAGAATTAGGAACTTTGCAATGTTTGGGACAAAACCCCTAAGATAATTGATTATCCCAAGACATTGTTGAACTTGTTTTGTCGTGAAGTTATATTAAAGAAACTTTAATAATTCTTGAGCGATATGTGGCCCTGAATAGTATGTACTTTTGTTGAGGTGCATACCAACAAATTCAATTTATGTCTAGGCAATATTCATTTTCCTTTGGGAAATCATAATACCATGCTTCTTCACAATTTCCTGCGAACTGCTCAAGAAGTTGGCAATGTGACTGCTCATCAGGATTGTAGAGTAGAATATCATCAATATATACAGCTGCACTTGACAAGATTAGTTGGAAAAATACGATATATGGCCTTTTGGAAAATGGATTGTGCTACATTTAAGCCAAAAGGAAGAACTTTCCACTAAAAGTGCTGGTTAGGGATACGGAAACCTGTCTTTGATCTGTTTCAGGATGGATGCCTAATTGCCAAAATCCGGCTTTGAGGTCGAATTTGTAATAAATGTGGGCCTTTGTTAGACCAGTAAAGAGGGAATCTTTGGATGGTAAAGGAAATTTATCATCTTGGAGAAAAAGGTTGAGGGGTTGATAGTTGATCACTAGCCTCATTTTTCCTCTGTTCTGCTCGGCATGCTTATTGATATAAAGGGCTTCATAAGCCCATTGAGAATTGAAGATTTCAATAAGACCTTGCTGCAATAATTTTGAGCATTCCCTTTGGGCTAAAGCCAAGTGTTCTGGCTTCATTCCCATATGACTTGCCTTTGTTGAATTGATGTCTTCATTTTTTTTTTAATGGAAGGCGGACAAAAATCTCTGGATTTTCCCATAAAGGATGAGAACATTTCTGGGCACATTCAGAATAGGATTGTGAACAAGATTCTAATAATTTTTGCATGATTGGATCTAATAAACTCATTTGAATGGAAAATAGTCTTTGAATATTGACGAACTTAGAGAAATGGTCTTTATACCTAAGACCTTTTCCAAAAATAATTCGAAACTGAGAAATTTGAGTCATGATGTCCCAACCAATGATTAAGTTTTTGTTGGGAAGACTGGATCTAAAGATCTTTGTAGATATTGAACACTGGGGGAAGAACTGGACAGTTATGGGGGTGGTTTTGACATTCGTGGAGAAAGTATTTCCTGAGGCAAAATTGAAATATTGGATATAAGGAGTCCAGAATTCTTCATGAAGAATTTTGGTGTCCAGTATTGAACAACTTGCTCCAGTATCAATGAGAGCAATGACAGTAATTGGTTTGGTAAACTTTGAGGTGATGATTTTTACAGGGAAATGGGGATAATGAGTCTGGCTTGAAAATATGTTAAAGCTTGGTTATGGAGATGTAGATGATATATGAAAAATATCTTCAGACTTAGAATCTGACTCAGTTTCACTAGAAGTGGGGTAACATGGAATGACACAAAGAGTTTGTTCACCTAGTTCTTCATCAATAGAGAATAGCGATTCGATATCATCATTTTCAAGAGAAATACCTGTTTCATTCTCAATTTGATGTATCAAATGATGCTGACCTTTTCTAGTTTGGGGGCAATTTTTGGCAAAGTGCCCTTTCTGGTTGCAGATGAAGCAGCGATTTGATTTTTTATGGCCTGTGCGATCTTTTCTTTTGCGAAGGTATTGCCATTTCTTCTTTCTACGAAAGTGCTTGTGACCATGTTTGGATTTCTTTAACCAGTACTTCTTAAAATGTTTCTTCTTTTGAGAAGACTTTCCATAAGTACCATCACAGTCATTTTTGGAACATTTGATTTTTAACTTTTGGCAAGAGCAGGTTGTCTTGAGTTCTCTGTTATCTGTGATATAGGTACGGACCATCTGGCGCTTCAGGCACAATTCTTCAAGGCATAGATGGATTTCTTGCTATATTTCTCCCAAGGAAATATCTTGTACTCTCCTCTATCTTGTAAAAAAGATCTTTCAACCATCTGAGATAGTTCTTTAGGGATATAAGTTATAAAGACATGTTTCAGATTTGGATTAGCTCCAATCTGATAAAAAAGTTGAAGCATTTCCCGATAATGCTTATCAAGATATTTTTTTTTGCAGGGAGCAGCATTTTCTTTCGAAAAATTCTTTTCTTTTCATTTCTATGAGATCAATGGGTTTTCCCACAAAGAAATGATATAAGAGAGTAATGGCTTGACTAAAATCATGTGACATTAGAAAATGAATTTGGTCTTGTTCGAAATTGATTTCCACCAAAGCTTGAGACTTCCTGTGAACCTTGTGACAAAATTGTAGATGACATCATTCATATTATGGTTGGTAATTGATTGAGTATTCAATCAAGTATGAAACTCTTCGAGTCTTTTTAGCCATTTGTGGTAGGGGATGTCATCTATGGTGAAAAACTGTTTTGAAGCCATGGACACATGATGTGCTGGATTGTTCTGAACAATCTCTGGCTCGGAGTAACTTGATTCCATATCATGATCTGGAGGATCAACCATGAATATTGATGAATTTACTGGTGCCATAGGAAGAGATTCAACATCAGGAATTGAAAATGATGAGGATGAGGAAAATGATATTGATTCTGATTCAGTATCAGAAGTGGTAGGAATAGTTTGTTCTACTGGGAGTAGAATTTGATCATTTGAAACGGCAGGATAGGCTGTTTCTGAGTACCCAAATCCTTTAAAAAAGATTCTAGCGGATTAGATAACATCATCTGATCTTGCTTTTCTTTTATAATGATCAAACTTGATTTTGTAGGCATTTTCTCTTTTCCTTTGTCCTTTTGCAGGTTTTTGAGACGATTTCGTAATTCTAGTATATCTAGTTCTTTTCTAAAAGAATTTTCTAGGATGGCAAAAAAATGGACGGTTGGGGTTTTGGAGGCAAATACCCAGTTCTGACAGGAGGTGCCAATGGATCGAAAGGTCTAAACCTTCCTTCTTCAAGGAGTTGGATTTGCTTCTTAAGCTTTTCTATCTCGGCTTGGGGCTCTCAAGATGATGGTACCCTAGGTGTTGTCTTGACTCCAAGGCATTTAGCCTTTTTTGGAATTCAGAAATCATTTTCTTGGTGGTCTCATCATATTTTCAAAAATCTTGTTGCACATTTCTAATCTTGGAATCAATTGCTTTGAAGGCATTGTTTTTTGCTAACAGAGTCTCTGGTTGCCAAATCAGAACGGCTTCAGCAGCAAGAGTTCTTCTTTGTCTTCCATGTTCATCCACATCAATGGGAGTGGCTATCTTAGGAGTATGACGGTATCTGCCTTATGGATCAATAAATTCCTCTAAAGTAGGAAACGAGAGTTTAGAACTTTTTTTGCCAAGAAGGGGAAATCTGTATCATGGAACATAGCAATGGAAGAAGTGGGTGGTGTTTCTACTGTAACCTCAAGTGGGTAAGAATGCTTCTTAGCCCATTTTAAGATTGGCTCGTAAGACAGGGAGAGAGCTTATTTTTTCTGAGGAGGATATGGTGGGGGTGATTTTGGTGGATCTGGTGGAACTTGGGACGTAGTACTAAACTCTGGTGGTGGAGGTGGTGCATATGAAACCATGAACTGGTATTTATCACACTCACCAATAGTATCAACGGAAGGATTTCCGTTTAAGTACCTTTGGTGTATGGGATCTTTTGGTTTTTTCCGTCGAGGTGGAGGTCTTGCAAGAGGATTAACCTCGTCAGGGGAGTTTCTACAATATGAACATTGGCAAAAAGGATCTCAAAAATAATGATCATAATTATCTTTGTAGTAATGGATAGGATGTTCATCACCATTGAAGTGTCGAACAAGTTTTTTTGGATCTGGCTCGGAAATTGATTCTAGAATGCATGGTTAAATCATGAAGAGTGTTTGGAAGATAGAAGGACTTTCTTTCTTTTCCTTGCCAAATTTGATGGAAACGGTTCAATCTTTTTTTTCGGACGAACTCAGAGTCCGTAGATTGGAAAGGCTTGTTATGCTGGTGCAGCTTTCCATAGTTGGTAATCCAAGTCTCTAGAAGGAGTTTGGCCAACGTATCTTTTGGGATTTGTTTGGGAACATGGATGCATGATGCCTAGTCATTTTGCATGGAGATGGACAAAGCGTCTTCATTGCCATTGTTGAAATTTAGATCAAGAGCATGGTTTTGCACTCGATAAACATTTGGTAATGAAGTGTTCCAGCTACAGAGTCAGCAGTTTGAGGTGCTCCAGTGAGTTGAGCTTGAACTTTAAGGAAAGAGAGTAGTCTAGGATATGAAAGAGTGATGTTGAAATTTGAATACAAAGTCATAAAGATTGTTCTAGTATTCAAAGTAGTTTGGATAATACCAATGCAAGCATGATGGTATTGCAAAAACCTGGTATCCAACAAAGCAATTCTTGCCACAACTAGCAAGCCTTTACGACCATGAAACGTAAGAGCAAGAAAAACTGCACCGTAATGGACATGAGAATATCTTTGTTGAATCCATTGTCTAGGAAATTCAGGGGGAATCTGGAGAGTAACAAAGTACTCTTTTTCAGTAGCATGTATGGGGTGCTGGTTGAATTTGGAGGACTGAACGTACTCCTTTATTTGCTTCGGAGTCTAATGAATCAGTTGTCGAATGGAGTGGATGGGTGAAAATGATGAGTTAGTTTTGGCAAAAGCGGAGTAAGGGTTCATGAGAGGAAGTTGGGTTTCAGAAATCTTGGTTTTATCACTAAGAGAGATTTCGTAGAGATAATCTATCTTAGAAGCATTGGAGACACGAAATTCTAGAGGGGTGGAGGATGAGGAAGATGGAGCGAGAGAAACAGGTGCTTCGAGAATTTTTGATCCTGTAGACATGATGTAAAGAGATCTTTTAGCATTGGATTCACCTACCAAGCGCATGTAATAGATAATCTTAAAAACTTATATTTTAAAAAAAACTAAAAAATTTGAAAATAAAAAAAATCAAAATTCTGCATGAGCATATAGGTTTAGTAAATCAGACATGTAGGTTTAGTAAATTAGAATTTTCTTAGGATTACATTTTTATTGCATTTTTAGAAATAAGTTAGGGTTGGACCTAAATGACTTTTTTTTTAAAATTTTTTAAATAGGGTTTTTAGATAATGTTTGCACATCTTAAATCTCATTTAAAAAAATAGTTTTCTAAGATATGATAGGATTTAAGTCAAACTAATCCCTGAATAAATTAGAAAATTATCCTTTTTTTTAGACAGTTTAATTAGGGTTTTATAATTCCGAATTTCAATAAAAAATAAAAAATATTAGGTGCATGTTAATTAGTTTGCATAATAGGTTCATTTAATTAGGATTTATTTGTTAGTAAAATTAAGTCATGTAGTTAAAAAATGCATCTGTATAAAAAATTCTAATTTTAAAAAAAAACCCAAAAAATTGTTCGCTTTGTGTGATGCAATTTATTTTTATTTGAATGTTTAATACTAGATGAGCATTCGTGTGGTCACCATATTTGCATGATAGCATTTTAGGTTAAAATAAATTCAAGCTGCTTGCAAAAATATTTTGAAAATTAAAAGAAATGGTACCGAAAGGGTATTAGAAAACTCTAATGTAATCAAGTCCCCATACCCTTAATCTCTGGTTCGTAGGAATAAAATAAATCTCCCTTTATTTTACTTAGGTGTTTAATCGACTTACCAAAAATCGATTAGTGGCCACTCCTAGTTAAAAATCTTTTGTATGTTAAATATTTGAATCTTAAGTTGAATTGGTATGGGTTTGGGAGAGCCCGAGTTAAGTTTAAAGACTTAGTAGTCCATTAACCTAATTTTAGGTGGTGCACCCAAAAATTAGGTCGCGACAAGGGGAATATAGAGTCTAGACAGTGCAGGGTCTCTCACCCCTAGACAAATCTCTCACCTGTCTTTTCTCTTTGAGCCTTTTAAAGACTTGCTCAAGTCCAATCCATCTATAAATGGTGTAGAGAAAATGAGAAGCAACTAAATTGTTGAATAGCTAAAGCTAGCATCGATGTTGTCCTAGCAAAAACTCAATACTCTTCTCCCAAAAGATACTAAAAACACAAGATCAAATGTGTTTGAACGATATGCAAACTAAGCACAAGTATATTGGCAAGTGAAGTAAATCAATTATATGAACAAGGAATCAAGAATTTGCTCGATCAATTTTATAGTGGTTCGGCCCAAACTTGGTGCCTACATCCACTCCCCGAGCCTCGCCGGGAGTTTAAAAATCCACTATCTCAACATTTTTCTACAGTGGTTAATGAGGAGCGCCAAATACCCGGCACAACTCAGATTCATAACTAGTACAAGTAACTGTCTCTCCATATAGACAATGCCTAGTCATTCGCACTACTGCTTCAGTAATCTCCAACAAAATACACGTGTTCTGCCCAGGTAAAAAAAACTCAAGAGAGACCTCACTATTTCTGGGAATATAATCTAAACAAAAGCTAGCCATTGCAGCTTCAAAATCAAATTACTCGAAAACAGGGCTATTTTGACTGGCATGAAGGACATGGTGACCAGGTAAGCTCTTTCCATAACCTGTCTGGTCCAGAAGATCGCTCCAATGTTGCAAGGCAATCCGGTCATGACTTTGATCCGATCTCCTTCATGAACCCGGGATTGACTTCGGCTCGAGTTGTTCCGGTTCTTCTTTGCCAGTCCTTCACAACAGCATTACTCTTGGAGCATTACTCTTGGAACCACCTCTTTGTGGCCTATGTAGCAGCCATATAAGTTGATTGAGTTGGGTACCGGGCACCTCACTAGCGGTCTGTCTGGTTCAGTGGTTCACTGTGGCTCTGGAATGAAACATTTTGGAAACCAACATATGTAAAATTAGTTCAAGCCACCTTGACTTCTGGTAGAACTTACAGAATAACCTGGAGTAGCGCTTATACGATCCTAATCAACAGTCTAAAACAGCAGTATGATGTGCTTGTCCCGCATGATTTGGTAACGACTATTCGGGAATCACCACACTAGCAATTGTTCCAAACATTCATCTTTAGATGTGGGCAAACTCGTGACAAATCAATTCATTTTTAAGAGCAGCCCTAAAGAATCAACAAGCTGGGTTGCTATGCATGCAAGACATGATACCAGTCAACAATATAGAATAAGACGTAAAAGAAGATCCTACCTGTAGAGCGTCGTCCATGGTTTCGCGATACTTCACCAAGCGAGATTTGTGCGACTCAAAAGGCATGAGGAGATGAAATATTTCTTCATGATGTATAACTAGCGGATATGGAGAAACCGATCCCTGTGACAAATGAGCAAAAGAATTCCAGTAGTTGAAGCAAGTTCTCCCAGTGAATACAAGAATCACCAATCACGGTTTTAACGGCAGCATCTTTGGTGCATTCCCAACGGCAAGAACCTACAAGGCCCTCTTGATACAGTCGTCAACCAATAGATGTTAGACCCTCTTGACAAACTCTTCAATTCTACCAACAAGAATTAGATCAAGATAGGGCACCTTACTCGAGGTGAAAAGAGATGAAAATTTTGAGTAGATGAAGGAAAAGAAAGGCATCACGATGTTTCCTCACCTAGCATCAAGAAAGTGGCATTGCCAAGAATCTCTCATAAAAGACTTTGGACCAAAGAGCATATTCAGTGAAAATTACCATGTTTCACACGATATTTCAGAGTTCCATGAACGAGTCTGAAAATACGATACAAAAGAAAGCAGATGATTACACAAAGCATGGCCCCATCACGATCTTGTACTCATTGTCAAGCGATGACGATAGACACGAACCGGGACTTGATTCTTTGGGCCCCAACTACCGACACCCATTGAATGGACGATGAATACCTGGAAAAAGAAAGAAATTATCAAACAACCAGTAGGGATTCGAACGTTGCCGGATTCGCAGAGAATGTAGAAGGATAAGGTTAAAGAGCATTAGGAAGTCCAGCTACAATCTTGAATACGAGAGAGTCGAGACTTACAGGGGTCTTGCTTTGCGGTGACAACCGGAGATGACCGAGGGGAGCGAGACAAGCGGCGCGAGAGAGCACTGGGGAAGGAGCGAGCGATTGAAATGGAGGGACGCAGGGGATGCGAAGGTCGTTTAAATGGTGAGGAAAAGGCGGTTAAATTCGAAAGACGGCCTTGCGTCGTTCCTTGAAGACCGTTAAACGGCGGGCGGTTTGACAGTTGGTACTCCAAATTTATGATTCTCATTTTAATCAAAAAGGAATTAAGCGCATTATCGATTTTCCGAATAGTGTTACTGGGTGAATTTTGATCATTTACATTATGTTATCTGCTCCATCGGTAATAAATATTTCGTCGATATCATTGTTACTAGTAATATAACACTTTTTTTTTTTTGTTAGAAACTAATAAATAGATAATATTAGATACGGATTAAGTCAAATTTTTTTTTTATCTAAAAAGGAAATAAGAAATTGAAAAGATAGAAAAGAAGGATCAGGAGGGATAGTATGACTGATTTATTTAAAGAATTGTAAATGGGAACTTCTTAACGAGTTATACGTACATTATAAAGAAGAGTTTTATGGAAATGCGTTCGTTTTTTCGTTTGACAAAATTGATCATTCGACGATGTGTAAAGTTTTTTTTAAGCGTTGCTTCCCAAGTTTACAGAAGTAGTGGACACATTAGAAATTATAAAATTTTCTTAATTGATTATTCTATAAATATCAATAAATCATGAGGACAGAAACAAAATTTTAAGGTCGCGGCAACGTCGAAATTACTAACAAGGCATGGAAGCAATCTGGTGATTTACCAACAGATCCAAAAATCTTCTAAGAACAACTTTCATCAATACATTTTGCTCTAATAAATTTCTTATTTTTCTTTATAAATTTTATTTTTTTATGCTCAATCACTTATTTTTTAAACTGTCTTTGAATTGCATATTACTATCAAATGTTAAAGCTATAATAAACATAGGCACAATACAATTGGGATTATATCATGGAAACCTATTGTTCCTTGTAGTAAAATCGTCACCTTCTCCTTTATATCCTTAAACTATCATATGTATAGTTTCATAATACTCCGTCTCATAACCGGTTTAAACATTAACTACACTATTTACATCAAATTTTTGGGATAATACCAATGCTATGGACAATTCCCCTATAATTAAATCCCTTGGGGCCTTCCTGCAAAATTTGGTCACATTTTTCCTTGTTTCTAAAAGCTCTTCGTTATCAAGATCATCATCATTAATCTAGAATCTTACATTGTTGAGAAATTTTTTCTCATCATCATCATCATGATCCACAATATCATCCTCTATACCAATATAATCACCTTTATCAACTAAGTCATTAAGATGTAAACCACCCTCATGCTCAACAACCATTTCATTAACTAAAATCAATATCATCATGAGCACCCTCACCAAGTAGGGGTATGCAATGGGAACCACTTGCACCGGACCTGTCTGACCGGTTCCATGTGACAGTCTGATTCCTAGTTCTTGTTCTTGGAAGTGGTGGCCGGTCGTTCTGATTCCCAATTCCAAGGTTGGGGACTAGATTGACAGTGTTTTATATATTTTAATTACTTGAAAAAAAAACCCTAACTTTCCTTTTCTCAATCGTTCAACTTCAATCCCTCACTCTCACTAACGTCTCTCTTGCCCTTGACGACGAGCCTAGCAACAACTTTCGACCAACCTAGATGCTATTTTGTTCTTGTTTCTCTCTTCCATTTGTGCAAGTTTTTTTCCTTTGGGTGGTGGGTCTTGTGAGTGTTTCATTGAGAACTCAAGTTCCTTGTTGAAGAGGGCTAAGGAGGAGGAGGAGGAGGAGTGCTTCCAAGTTCATCAAGTGCATCACCATTAGAGATGGGGCTCAAGTTGCTCATCTGTATCAGCAACAAGAATTTGTTCATCTTATGTGGAATGATAGGAAGTAGTCTTAGGATGAGCCATTAGCAGTAGTTCTATTTTTTAGGAGGAGGAGGAGGAGGAGGAGGAGGAGGAGGAGGAGGGGTGCTTCCAAGTTCATCAAGTGCATCACCATTAGAGATGGGGCTGTGGGCAAGACTTTCATGCTCATCTGCTATACCAGTAACAAGTTCATAAGATTTGTTCATCTTATGTGGAATGATATGCCCAAACTCGTAGTCTTAGGATGAGCCATTAGCAGTAGTTCTATTTTTTTGAGTTCTTGCTACTGCATGGGTTTCTCTTATGGTTGTGACAATCTTGATAGCTGGTTTTGTATTTATTTTGGTCAGCTAGGATCCTTTGATAATAGAGTCTGCATGACTACTTTTTTTTTTTTTTTTTTTAATCTCTTAATGCGTCAACTCATCGCCAAAATGGCAGCCAACACAGCAAATTGACTGATTTCACCAGACCGGTTGGTTGGTTTGGTTCCCAGTTTTAAGATTGGTTGATCCGATCCACGGTTCCAGAAATTGAGAACTCCACCTTAGAAATGGACCAAATTGAGAACCGATTATCCCTATCACCAACCCCTAAATCAACATCCTCACTCGGACCAACACCCTCACCCTTACCCCTCCCATACCTCACCCTCACCTTCACCACCCCCTAACAATGCCTTCTCTCGGAATAGCACCCTCATTTACCCCCAAACTGACACCTTAACCATCACCCCCATCTATTTTATCAAGTGCAAAATTTTCTTCATATATCTCAATTAATCTACGATGCAAATAATTGAAGTAAATCAGCAACATTACTTTCATTCCATATCTCAACTCATCTTCTATAGACTTTCCAAAAAACTTAAAATAAAGAAGTTTATTCCAAAAGGTGCCAGATGCACTCGTTTAGTTATTTTATCTAAATTTGAAAAGGTACGATCTTTTGTTTGGTAATAACTGTGTGGAAAATTCGAAAACTTGTCTTTTAAAAGAATTAATTATAGCAGTTATTGATTTTGGAAAGAAGTGTTCAGACACTTTCTCTTGTATCGATTAAACTTCTCCTTTCAAACTGAGGTATATATATATACAGTTTTTCTTCGCCCACTTTAAAACCCTAAAAGTCACTCTCCCTCCGAGCATGTTTTTACTTCTTGTTCGTCGTCGAAAGTGGTCATTTTTCTTGGGAAAAGCAAGTGAAGGAATCTTCCAATAGACAAAGGAAGATGTCGTTCTTCGAGGAAATCATCAAGAATCGTGCTGTGGGACCACAAAGAATGGAGAAGGACCCACTCACTTTGATCTTTTACCGAGGAAGAAGACTTATCAAGTTAGCGACAAAGTCCGATTCGCTCCTCTCTCCACGCCATTCAACACCTCCTGCCCTACAAGATGCAAGTCAATCCACTGAAGATGAGATAATCGAGAAGCCACCCAGTAAGAGTCCAAAGACCTCTTTATCTATGTTTATCGTGCGTTGAAAAGCTCCCGGTTCTTCATTAAAATATATAGATGACTTCCAAGGACAAAAAATTATGAAAATGAGTATCTTTTCTCATGAGAATGGAGGAATTGGGAATTGCTCTGAAAGGAAGGCGTAGGAGGCTCTGCGAACATTCCTGATCCCTCGTGTGCCAGACAAAATCTGATTGAAGGGAAACGATGATGACAAAATGTTCCTTGAACTTAAACCTAGAATGGGTGTGGTAGCAAAGGTGAAAGGAAATCGAATGGATTTGTTTAAATCCAAGGATCAAGAAAGTGGGGGCTTCAAAGCTGAAAAGAGGGGTGATAACCCTAGAAGTGCTGATTTTGACTTCCGGACACCATCAACATGAACTTAAGAGAGAAGTTGAATTTGCTTCAACTTGAGACTTTTTGCTTTGACCATCTTCTATAGACTTTCCAAAAAACTTAAAATAAAGCTTTTCGAATTTACAATTTACTCCATTTTCAATGTCTCTGATGAAGCTTTAGAGTTTCTTGAATTGATATCAATTTTTACTAAATCAATCTTTCCCTCAACATATTCAAAATATTGGGCAACGGTAAAAATTTCTATCATGAAAAAGGCAAACTCATGCTCACTTGTTGCTCATCTTGATCATACACAAAAAAAACACAATGTATATTGTAAGTAGCCTCATAATTGATATTTTAACTTTAGCAGCCTAAAGTGCTATCAATCTATGGTGGTTACTTGCGTGCCTCCCCAGAGTTTACTTCCTTGCTACCGGCCGTGCGGTGGGTTCCCTGGGTCACAAAAAAAAATGTGAAGATTTTAATTTGAGCATAAGAGCTTGTACTGGCTAATTCTTGGTTATTGCTATTTTTTGGTTCCTTGGAACAAAAAAAAATTGATAACGTTAATTAATTTTTCTACTCCCGGGAACAAATTCATTTCGAGGAATATATTTGGAATAGAATTAAGAAATAGAAAAATGTTACTTCTTTGTTCTCGAGAGCAATTTTAGAATCAAACCATTTTTTTCTCCTTTTTTCTTCTTTTTCCTCCTCGTCTTGGATGGGCAAGGCTTCAGCTAAGTAGCATCTATATCAACATGCGATACATGACACAATTCAACACAACATGTCGACACGTTTTTCTAAAAAATAAAGAATTCTAACACGTTATGACATGTTATATATTAAATTCATATTTTTATATATACATAATTTTTATGAATATTTTAATCAAATTAATTTGATTCAAGTTCATAAATAAATAAATAAATAATAAAAGGAGCCTAAAATAAATTTACATTAAAAACATTAATCCATGATTTTTTAATATAATTTATTATATCAATTTGACAAATTCAACTCCACTTCAATAATCCATAAAACTTGGAGAAAAAATAAGCAATTCACATCTTGGATTCATGTGTTAGAGTGTATCGGAAGAGAAAAGGAAAAAATAAACTTGAAAAGTGAATTGTGTGTCATGAGAAGTGAGAGTTAGAAGAGAAGGCTATGTTTTTCTTAGTTCCCCATTTATTATTTATTATTTTCTTATATATTTACATTTTGACCATTTGTTTATTGAATATTTTAAAATTATGTCAAAATTTCGAATTTGCATGTTGAATTCCCAACCTATGTGTAGGAGAGTGTTGGGAGTTAGGTGTTGGATTTTCCAATACATATTAGAGTGTATCGGAGAGTGTCGGACATATGTCGGAGCATCCAACATGATGTGAAGGCTCTCGGAGATTGTTGATACTTCCTAGGGCTTTGGCAAGGTTGCCAGATCTCAAGGTCGGTGATTGGTTAGAGGAAAAAGAAGAAGAGAAGGAAAAAAGAATAGTATGAAAAGAAAAAAAATGAAAAAAGAGAAAAATCTCATAAAATTATTAACAAATTAAAAGAAATTCTATGGTACAAAAAAAATTCTAGGGTTATATCAAATATCAAATGCATTTATATTCTTTTTCTGTTTCCGAAATAGAAATTTTTTTATAGTTATTAAATGCCTTTAAATGCTCAGAAACCTATTCAGAGAATTTTTTTCTAAGAGCATAATGATTATCAAAAAGGCCTAAGTATTTAATCCTCTTGGTCTCATAATTACAAAATGAATTTCTCTCTTATTGACGAGATTTAACTACATCAGTCTTCTAACTAATCTTTGAGCAATGATGTCCTCTCTAATTTATGAAAATTTAATTAGGTCAATTTACTAACTAAAATCCAATACTTATGATAGAAGAGTTCAAGGTAATTAGTTAGTTTCTCTTAGCGGAATCAGTTTACTTTCGAGATTGCCAATCACGGGGGCAATAATAAAAAAAATATCTCACTCATCTATTTTCAAATTCAAAACTAAACAGTCAGTTTAGTCAACAAATGCGTAGAAATGAGGCAAATGGATTATATAAAATAAGACAAAGACAAGCTCTGTTTGCGACTATGACAATGTACCTTTAGTCCGTTTTATCGCTAAAGTCGTGACCACTATCACTTGCTCAGCACATGCTCACAACACAACCAGACCAAAGCCACATCACTTGCTTGTGTGCAAGTACTCCAACCGGGCCTAACACCTTTTGTTGAAGACTTTTTTTTTTTTTTTAAAAGAAAAATGACGTGATTTTGCTTTTTGGTACCATTTAGTGCCGGCCCTAGCAACACTGATTGACGTTGACTAAGATGCCATATCAAACTTTTTGGATTATGCCATCGGATGGATTAAACTAGCTTAAATACAAAATATAAAATTAGATTTGTCAAAAACAAAGTTTCGGATTAAATTATGAAAATAATAATGAATTTAATTTAATTCATTTTATTTTATTTTGTAATCTTCCCAATTCTAACGGTCGCAAGCGAGTCGGTGACTGATTTCGACATCAAGCATATTCAAATTACTTTCATGCTTATTTTAACTAATTACCTCATGTTTACTTCATGCAATGCTGTGCATGAAAAAGAAATCACCGCCTCGTGTTCTCATTCTCTACTGGCGGCGGGAAACGAAGCATCGGCGACGGCGGCCGGTCCCGTCGGGCCGGTCCGATTCGGGCTACGCAGCGACGGTTGTCGTCGTCCGCATCTCCTTCCTCCTCCACTGGATAAGAAGATAAAACAAGCAAAAACCACACACGCACGACGCAGAAAAGCACCGCTCTCTCTCTCTTCTCTCTCTCTCTGCAACTCCTCCTCCTCACTTCCCATGGTGCTTCTCCTCTCTCCCCACGCCGCCGCTGCCGCCGCCACCGCCACCGCCGCGCCTCTCTTCTTCGCCAGATCCCCTCCTCTCTCCGCGGCTCCCCTGTCTCGCTACCTCTCCGCGCGCCGCAGGGCTCGCCGCCTCCTCCTCCTGACCGGCTCGCTCTCGAGCGACCGGTTCCGGTCGATCGAGGCCCGGTCCGGGCTCCCGCAGCCCCGGACGCTCTTCCCCGGGGCTACAAGCGCCCGGAGATCAAGGTCCCCACCCTCGTCCTCCAGCTCGACCCCGACGACGTCCTCGATGGCACCTCGGCCTCCGCGGCGGCGGCGCTCGACTCTATCGACGAGGCGGTGTCGGGCAGGGTCGGCATCGTCGTCCTCGGCGGCGGCGAGGGCACCGGGAAGAGGCTCTACGAGGCGGCTTGCCTGCTGAAGTCGGTCGTGAGGGACCGGGCTTACTTGCTGATTGCCGAGCGGGTCGACATCGTCTCTGCGATCAATGCCAGCGGCGTTCTGCTATCTGATCAAGGTTAGTGATGACTGATGAGGCCATTTTGTGAATTCGGGGGGAAAAAGAGTTGTGCATTTGAATTTGATTTTCGGCCTAGCAATCGGGTCTTGGTAGAAGTGGTCAACATCGCTCCGGTGTTTGAAACTTTTATAGTCCTAGAGTGTAGTTTAGGGCTTGGACAATGAATTTTGTGTAACAACTCTGTAGAAGTACTGCCATTTGGAGATCCTCACGAAGTTGATTTTTGGTAAGTGGAAATGCTGTGAGAAATGCTTAATCTGTGAGTTAGGGCACTTAGCTAGTTGCAATGGTCTGTCCTGCTCTGTGGTCGGTTATGAAGGCGTCCTTATGCTTTCTCCCCGTGTGCTTTTTCAAGAGACGATAATTCAAGGCCGGAAAACTTGAAGTTGTACTTCACCTAGGCTATATGAAGGGTGATTGGGCTACCTGTTTCTTCTGCAATTGAACCTGGATAATTTGATTTTTGTATCTCTAGTGCCTTGGTGTTAGTGTCTGTGATGTGCAGATGCATTTGGCCAAGGTGGGTCTATCGATTGTCCTCTTTGGTAACTGGAAAAGCACGGTTATTAAGCATGCTTGTATGCGCATATGCACAACGATATGTGCTGCTGTGATCATTAACTTCTCTTTTAAAGATATGTATCAAGGACAAAAATATTCAGCCTTCTATGCTTCTAATCCTTTCAAAAGCAGTACAACAATTAGTGTTTGACATGTGGATTCTAATGGAAATCGTCATAGAACAAGGTCCATTATGTTTCTATCGTTATTTACAGGACTTCCTGCTATTGTGGCCAGAAGCATGATGGCAGATTCTAGGTCTGAATCAGTGGTTCTCCCATTGGTGGCAAGGAATGTGCAGACTGCAAGTGCTGCATCAAGCGCATCTACTTCCGATGGTGCTGATTTTCTTATATGCGACATTGGTGAAGAGAACCATGAGGATAACCTTGTGTCATCCATGTTTGAAGATGTAAAGATACCAATATTTGTTAAGCTTCATTTAAGTGGTAATGGAATAGCATTGGATGAGGCATCGAGGTGGATCAAATATGGTGCTAGTGGTTTGGTGATTGGATTGAAAGATTTGGGCTTGTTTACTGATGGTTTGCTGCAACAATTATTCAGCACTATAAGTACATTGACGGAGGACACAAAGTTTGAACGAGGAATCCCCAATAAGGTCATATTGGAGGAGATGGGGAATGATTTTTTTAGAAATGAGAGAGTTGCTGGCTTTTTGAAGTTGGAGGACAAAGAAAAGCAGCTAATAGAAACCGAGAAGGTAGTGTTGCTGGAAGCAGTAAATGTCATCCAGAAAGCTGCTCCGCAGGTGAGGTTCTTCATAAGTAGAGGGAAGCTTATGGCCAAAAAAATGAACAAAGTTGTTGAGATCACTCTTTAAATAATCAGCCATAATCAGTTCTTACAGTTTTCCAGTATCTGCCTAAAACAAATACTGCTGGTTGTCAATGACAGATGGAGGAGGTTTCGCTACTTGTTGATGCAACTTCTCATATTGATGAGCCATTTTTGCTGGTTATAGTGGTAATTGTGTGCTGAACTTCGACAAATTCTGGTTCCACGGTATACATTGGTATTAGCCCTTAATTTCAAACAAGTTCTTTTATTATTTGAAAGAGTTTTTGATTAATATTGTTTTTTTTTTTTTTTTGTTTTTCCCGCATTTAGCTCTAGAAGTTTTCAAATTTTAAAAAAAGTATGTAAATGCAATAGGGCGTAAAGGCTTCCTGGATTGTCCTGTAGGTTTATGTTTTAGTTTGCATGACAAAGCTGCTTGATGAATAAAATGCAAGCAAACCAAGTCAACTGAAGTTGTCCTGATTAGCAGGGTTGGTTGAGGAATTTCATTGGCCTTTTCTTTGTGGAGAGATAAATGATATTATATAACAGATGTGGATACGTCTGGCTATCTATGAATCCTTTGTGACACTACTTTTGGCCTTAATTTTGCATTGAGCTAGTGATTAGATGTGTTGAAGTTGAACTTGAAGTAGATTTATATGGTGCCAATGGGGACACTGTTTTTCAGTTGCAGTTTGGGGGGCCTGAGCATTTTTTTAGCTAAAAAAGTTGCAGTATGGAAGAGAATAAAAGTGATATAAGTACAGATGTTTGCTTATGAACAAAGATAACAACACCTTAAAGGAATTCCTGATTTTAAATCAGTGCATACTAAACTCCAAGTTAAGTTACTGTTATTTGTTGGAATTTGGTAATTACCTGTCACTGTATCCAAATGTATTCATTGTTGTCTTAGCAAATAGTAGTGCGAATTGCAAAATAAAGGGAATGGTAAGATATGATGTCCGTGCAATCAATAATAATTTGATCATGTAGCTCGTATCGTAATTTTCTTTCTGTAGAACCACTATGGTATTTTTCTCCAAGAATCTTGCACATGTTCCAGTACATGTTTTGGTCTGAATCACATGATCTTGAGAATAATTTTACTCGGAGCAGACAATGTACTACCATTATTAAGTAGAAAAACTTCAATACCAGAGGTTGTGTTGCACCCTTATCTCCCATGGTTAAGTCTTTCCCAAGTATCATTTGCTTTTTGGTGGCAAACGTGCCAACCAGAAGCACTCACATTTAATATGTTTTAATGCTGTTCAAATTTGCATTTTTTTTCCTTGGCAAAATAGATTTTCTGTAACCATCGCAATAAGGTTGGATGTAAGCAGACTGGTGGCATGCGATGGAGGCTCCAAAAAATAAGATGAAAAAATTTACAACTATTTGAAAAGAAAACCGGCTGAGGAAGGTGATTGTAAAACTTGATCTTTTGGCAGTATGAGCACTTACAAAAACTAATAATGTTATATTCCAAATCAGAAGCTTTGTAGTATATGTTGGCTTGGCCATTGTGCTGTAGACCGTATGAGTCTTTATTGAGGTTTTGGTTCTGAGTTCTTTATTCTGTGTTTTATCACCAGGGTGAGTTTAACTCTGGTAAATCAACTTTTATCAATGCACTTCTTGGGGAGAGATATTTGAAAGAGGGAGTTGTTCCCACAACAAATGAGATCACCTTTTTACGGTATTCCGAATCTGATTCTGATGAGAAACAGCGCTGTGAGAGGCATCCAGATGGTCAGTACATATGTTATATTCCTGCTCCTATCCTTAAAGAAGTAAGCAAATCTAATCTGTCTTCAGCAAATGCTTAATGCTGTGCATTATGTGAGCATTCCATCTTCTTTAATAATACCTTTATATATAAAAGTGTGGATGTCTTATTCATTAAAAGAATTCTTGTGCTTGGTGGCTCGGAATGGTGAGAAATGATTTCTGCAGTTTTTCTACCACTCAAATTTTAAGTGTTTATGCTGGTCATTACTAATCTCTTGCTGTAAGACTTTAGACCTGAATGCCGAAGTCAAAAGTCAATTTCTTGCCCAATGACACTCCATAAAGTCATCAATTAGTGACATTTATAAACATTAATGTCTATTAAATTAATTCGGTGCTGAACTTTGTGAACATATGGTAGCTGGGTCAATGTCCAGATGCTAGCACCATCTTCATGGCTGGCAAATGAATAAAGTAATAAGTTTATTTTGTAAATAAAGTTTCATTTTCAAAAGACTAGTTATACACTTTACAAGAAAAGTTAAGGTATCAAAAACTGTAATATTTCCTCATTCGGATACTCATGAAGTGCCCTGGACCATCGTTTCAAAATCCAACTATATAAAATAAATATTCTTTTCCAAGAAATCAGAGAGAAATCAAGATCTATTTTTTGATATCAGATGTCAAAGATCCAGAAATAGAGTGCAGTTAATTAAAAGGAAAAACTGGTAGTTTGATTGTCTGAGAAAGAAATGCTTAATGTTGCAGCTATCTCAGATCCTGTGGAGGGGGGGACCCAGAATTTAGCTTTTGGGTGCAATGAAATATCTCACATAAAATTTCAAGTATACAGTTTTAAATTTTTTTTTAGTGGCAGGGGGCAACAGTGCAACCCTAACTCCCCATCACAAGTCCACATTTTTGTGGTGTATTTTTTTCTCATTACCACTCCAGAGATGTGATTTCGTTAGAAGTTCACAATTGTAATTTATTTACCTCAATAAAATATTGTTACAATTTACCTCATTCAACTAATTTATTCATGTAATTTGGGTGCAGATGATTATTGTTGATACTCCTGGAACAAATGTGATTCTCCAAAGACAGCAACGCCTAACTGAGGAATTTATACCTCGTGCAGATTTGCTAATTTTTGTAATCTCTGCTGATCGTCCATTGACTGAAAGTGAGGTAAGTTCAAGATAAAGTAATTTATCTTCATATAGGTTTTCATTGCATTGAAAAGAGATGCCATGATTGTCTATGATGAGTTTGCATGTTACTTTGGTTTTAGAATTATTTTTCTAATATGTCTGTGGGTCATGTAGGAGTAATTCTTATCATGGTATTATAGCATCTTATGAAAGCAACAAACTCTTTGAAGGGTCAAGTAAACCTCCTTCTCCTTGCACTGTGGTAAATACCATGTGGGATTTGGATCTTTTAGCTTTTCAGGGATGGAGTCAATGGATATATCCTTATAAGAAAATTAGTTTTCTGTACTGTGTGTACTGTTCTCGGCATCCTTAGCTCACTACTTGATCATTTATAGTTACATAACAATGAAACAACTACAAACCGAGCTTTTCGCACTAAGGTGCCCTTTTATTTTCTATAGATCTAATTTTCTGGTCGGTTGATAGATTCTGATGTTGGCCATTTCACCTTTTGATAATCATCTCTCTATTCAATGTCATTCTTTGTGTTATGCACATCCATTTTCCATAAGTCTTTTGTAATGGCTTTCGTAGCAACTTTTACAGCTAGATACCAATTTATGACATTAGTCTGCAACAATTACTGACTTGAGCTTTTGTTCATGTTTTTTTAGGTAGCTTTCCTCCGGTACACTCAGCAATGGAGGAAGAAAGTTGTCTTTGTTCTGAATAAATCTGACATTTATCAGAATGATCTTGAGGTATAAATATTCATTCAATGCCTTGACTTTTAGTTATGCATTTATTTGTTTTAATTTCAGTGATGCTTTAGTGGAATTTGTGCTTCTCTAATTGAGGACTATCTTATTCTATGCTACTGGCACAGCTTCAGGAAGCTACGTCTTTCATCAGTGAGAATGTGCAGAATTTACTTAATGCAGAGAATGTGGCATTATATCCCATATCTGCACGATCTGCTCTTGAATCAAAGCTTTCGGCTTCCTATGAGAGTGCAAAAGAGTATACAAATTTGTTGGTCTCTGATTCTCGATGGAGAGTTGGTAGCTTTTACAAACTCGAGAAGTTCTTGTACAGTTTCTTAGATGGGTCAACAAGCATGGGAATGGAAAGAATAAAGCTTAAACTAGAAACGCCAATTGGAATTGCTGAGCGGTTAGTTTCTTCATGTGAAACTGTTCTGAGACAAGACTATGAAGATGCCAACCAGGATTTGAACACCGTACTTGGCATAGTTAGTAGTGTTAAAGAGTATGTGATGAAAATGGAAAGGGATAGCATCTCTTGGAGAAGAAAAATCTTATCACTGGTACCTCCACAGAAATCTCTCTCTCTTATTACCCTATCATGTTATCCCTTCTGTTATAAGTACCATCTGTCACACTGCAGGTTGACACAACAAAATCACGTGTTGTGGAGCTGACTGAATCTAGCCTACAGTTATCAAATTTAGATCTTGTTGCAACATACGTTTTTAAGGGTGAAAAGTCAGCTACAATGCCAGCAACTGCTAAGGTGCAAAATGACATACTCGGCCCTGCTCTTCTTGATGCAAATGTAAGTAGAATCTCCTCTGCTGAGGATCCCTTTAGAACACAGAATACACTACAGCTCTTTGTGAGGATCATCTATCTTGTAGTTTTTAAATTGTTCTAGAAGATTCTTTAGTCTGAGAAGATCTAGGGCACTGGCTTTTCAGCCTGATCTCCTGGATTTTAACTAATGTACTATTTTAATGATGAAGTAAAGCATAGATATATCCTGCCGTTGTTTCTGCTTATTTATGTAGGAGTAGCTGGCTCAAATTAGCATTTATTGGTGCTCTTTGGATTTTTACTGTGTAGAAACTTCTGATGGACTATGTGAGTTGGTTACACTCGAGCAATGACGGTCAAGGCAGGCTTTACAGGGAATCTTTTGAAAAAAGATGGCCATCGTTAGTACATTCAAACACTCAGATGACATTGGAGAGGTTTGACTTGCTGAGGAAGTTAGATGAACAGTGTCTGAAAGTCATAGAAAATTTCAGTGCCAGTTCTGCTTCTAAGACATTCGACCAAGAAATTAGAGAAGTGGTGAGTTGTGTTTTCCCACTATTCTGGAGCTCAACACCTGCATGAGTGGGTTGTTGTGACTACTTATATTACATTCTCTTGCCAAGCATTTGGAAATTTAGCTTGGATCACGTCAATAGTTGTACGTGTTGTGCTATTCATCTATGCATGCCTTATTCAAGGATCTCTTTTCTTCTGGACTGCTAGATTTGGTGAGCAATTCCTTTTGTTCAAGTGCTGTTGCAGTGTGATTGGTACTCAATTCAATCATATCTAATCATCTGATTGTCCAGAATCCATGTAATTAGTATTTATGCATAAGTATGTACTATTCTTGGATATTCAGAGTCAGGAAAACATATCTCAGAGTTTCCCCAGTAATCAGTTCGTTTTAGCAGTTAAGCCATAATCAGTTTGCTGAGCCTTTCTTTCTCCTATTGTGGAACCTCCCTGATTCAGATGCGAATACCCTCTAATTGAAATGGGATCCCTTTCCTATCATAGTAACATTTTGACATTGAATACTTGTTAATTTACTGGATATGTCACAAAATTAGTGATTTAAACATTCACTTCGTTTGATTTGACATTGATGTGGGATATGTCTTTGATTCAGTTTCTGGGGACTTTTGGCGGGCTTGGAGCAGCTGGGTTGTCTGCTTCCCTGTTGACATCTGTGTTAGATACAACTCTGGAAGATCTCCTGGCACTCGGCCTTTGCTCAGCTGGCGGGTAATGGGTCTCCTTCCAATTTGAACCCCTTCATTTGTAGATGGTTTTCATAATTTTAGTCTCTCTTTGAAAGTTCTGTTTGACTCTCTTCTCAATGCGGGCAGCACCTTGTCCCAATGATACTTCGGGTGTGTTTGGTTCAGCTTTGCAAATGAGCTTTGGGTGTAATGCAAATACTGAAAGTCAAAGCTATTTGGGGAAATGCAAATTGTGTTTAGTTAAAACCTCTTTACAAATAGACTTTGAATTGAATGTGTGTTTAGCCAACTAACTTTTGCAATGGGCTTTGGGTATATTATAATTTATTATTTTTCTTTTTGAAAAATGAACCAAACCCTTTGCCAGTCCGGTGAAGGGTTGTCTTCCTTTTATTAATAAAGAAAAAATAAAATTAACCAGGGACAAAATCGGAAATTTGAAAAATTAGTAAGGATAGTTTTGGATGGAAAAAAGTAATTTCAGCATTTGGTCAATGCTGAAACCTCTATTAGTATTGGGCTTTCAGCTTTCCCAAGCTTAGCATTTGGCTGAAAGCTCATTTAAAATGGTTGCTAAGGTTGCACATGATAAAATTTCTATTTCTTGATTTCTCTGTTTCTTTGTTCCCCGGAACAGGTTTGGAACAGAAATCCGTTTGGTAACGCAATTTGATTTCTCTATTTCTGAAACAGATTTCGATTTCAGAAATAGATTTGAAGAAGAAATCAGAAGCTAAAATTTTTAACTTCTCAGTTTCTGAAATAGAAATTGAGAAATCAATTTCTGGCCAGAAATCAATTTCTGTTTCAGAAATTTTGTCATGCGCACCCTAAATGGTTCAGCATTTCCACAAGGGATTTTGGGGGCCAAAAGCCCCTTGGGAATGCTGAACCAAATGCACCCTTCTTGTTCCACTCTCGTCCCTCTTAAATACTCGGCCATGAAACTTGAAATATCACTTGGACCTTATATTTTGTCTGTCATGTGGCTTTGGAAGTTCCCCCACCTATTTCAGAAAGGCATAGGTTAAATTCCTTGCCACTCCCTCATTTGGAAATTTCTTGTGGTCTATTAGGACTTTCCATTGCGGATATACGTTTGATATATTTTACTTTTATATTTTCTTTCGCATTTGGGATTAAGTAACCTTTACTCAATGCGAGGTATTCCTAATGACTCATGCACAGCTCATAAAGCTCTTGAATACGTAGTATGGATGATTGCGACATTACTTGAAAAATCAATGCCTTTTTTCAGAAAAGTGGTAATGCGGGACTTTTTGCTATTTAAGTATCTGGACTGATAAAAAGAAGAGGAGATGTTGAATTGGATAGCGTGAAAATGATGGCCCTGCCTTTGAATTCTGTATCGTCTGGGTTTCGTGGATCTGCAACTCATCTTTTCTTGGATGAAACAGAAGTTCTGAAATTATCACAGCCCTCTATTCTTTAATTTTATCTTCCATCTAATCTTACTTTTTCAATTACAGGCTATTAGCAATTTCAAATTTCCCGGCCCGTAGGCAGGTGGTGGTGAATAAGGTGAACAAGACTGTCGATGCTTTGGCACGCGATCTTGAAGAGGCCATGCAGAAGGATCTCCTTGATACTGTCATGAATATGGAAAACTTCATAAATATTATCAGCAAGCCTTATCAAGAGGCAGCTCAAAGTAGACTGGATAAGATACTAAAATTGCAGGATGAACTGTCGGCTGTTCAGGATAGACTTCGCATGCTGCAAATAGAAATTCAAAATCTTCACACGTCATGAGATTTTTCTGGGTTTTGTTTGCCACATTTTGAGACACGAGAGGGGCACGATTTGCAACGGAGATGTAGATTTTCTATATACTGGGTGAAGTGAAGTTCGGCCAGTGTATTTGAGCCTTGCTTGCAGGAACTACTCTGCTGTGTATTCTTTTTTTTTTTGGTAAGTCTGCTGTGTATTTTTTTCTCCCTCCTGAATGTATAAATATCAGCATCTTCAAATCATATATTGAAATGTCCAAGGAAATTGGTTTTGGACATTGTAATTCTGAAAATTTGCATAAAAAAGAGCAAGACAGTTGTTTTTATTACGTCATCAGTGTTAGTGAGAGGGAGTTGTCAACCAGCACGGGAAGTTTGAATCATCAGGATACAAATTCACCGTTGGTCTTCCTTTCTACATTGGCATTTCCTTGATGCATCAAGCCGTGAAGCTGAATCAGGCTTTTCGTGCTAGCTGAGTAAATCCTGCATAGGGTCGAAACTCCACTTGCTAGTAGCTCAAGTTCAGATTTGACGATGCATTGACTTCGACTTCCCTAAATTTAAGTGAAGCTTGAGCTCCAGCTACTTCAGTCAAGCTTGGAGCTTGCCACTTCATCGGCTCTCTGTGTGGACTAATGGCCCAGGTTTGACTCGAATGATTTCGTCCCATTCTTGCTTGCTAAAGGTCCACGTCCCTCTTGGGTTATAAAACCAAAACAATTACGTGAAAATGTGATCATCAGCATGCAAAAATAACAGAGGACATGGAGGCCCTCCTTCCGAAATTTGTAGTCACGGAAAGAGACATTCTCTCCCCCACGTTCAGATACCGATAGTAGTTTATCACATCATTTAACGTATTGATATTGTAAACAAACAGGGACAATGATGGGAGATTCTCTTCTGCACGTCCGGACACCGTTCGAAAAGCAGAGATTTGCAAAAAAAAAATTATGTACCGTCCATAAAGGTCACTTTGTACCAACAAGAATCTCTTTACCTTTTGCAGTTAACATGGGAGCGACCAGTGATGTCATGACGTGTCTGCATAACGTAGAGCTCTCAATGAATTCCTCATACAATATCAGCAGAAAAACGAAGAAAAAGGTTGAGCTAAGCTATGGTGGTCAAAAGTTGAACAGAAAATTGCCGCGGTCGCGACATGTCCTATAGGCTGTAGGCCATGAATTTGATGCCACCACCTTTCTTCCCGAAGATTGCAACTCGTGAACACACGATATAAAATATGGAAAAGAAAAAAATAAGAAGAAGAAGAAGAAGAGAGAGAGAACTCCAAGCAAGAACTTTGACCACTGCACAAAGGTAATAATAAAAGCAATAATAAATATTATCAATAATTGTTGTCGCCTGTTGGTGCTGTTATCATTAGTATTATTGTAATCGTTAATACGGTTATTATTTTTTTTATTGTTATTATTGTTAGATGATGCTTTGCCTTTTCGGGTGAGAGGTGCTCCTGTCAATCCGTTTTTCTTGGGGAGAATTACACCAGAAATATCTTAACTTGCGTACAGCATTCACTTTAGTATCATACTTTTTCGTTGACTTACTTAAGTGCCAAAATCGAATAAAAACGATCAAATGCTTTCGGCGAGCAAGATAAATTACATAGTTTTTATAATTTAAAAAAATTATCTGATGTTGTATTTTTTGGCATTGAAGTGATCACTTTTTAACACTGATTGATACTAAAGTAATCATTTTTTTTACAATGACTGGTACTAAAATGATCACTTCTTAACTTGTTATATGACCTTGCTTAGAGTTTTTTTTTTTTGGCATGAAGTGATCACTTTTTCATTAAAATTAGCATTTAAGTGATCACTTTTAACAACAATTGACACTGAGGTGATCAATTTTTAACTTACGACACAATGTTGTTTAGAGATTATATGCTGACTAGACACTCTGGCAAGTCATGTAAGATTGAGAAATTAATAAAATATTGTCAAATTAAATTTTTGGCGACTCAGATTAGAGTTGACACTTAAGTGATTGTTTTTTTTTTTTTTAAGTGACACTTAAGTGAGTTCGCAAAAAGTTGTAGCACTAAAGTGAGTGCCATATACAAGTTAACTTACTTTTGGTGTATTTCTTCCGTTTCTTTTGTTAAATGAATTGTCTCAAACAAGAAGATTGGGATCAATAGTGTATTGATTTGAGGTTCTTTGAACGTAATTCAAATGGGGTCTGTCTACAATTTGGCATAGATGCAGACCCTCGTAAATATTTTTCTTTATGGATAAGTGAATTATAAGGTGAAAGAAAAGAAAAAGAAAAAGAAAAAGGAGAAGATGGAATGAGCAATCAGATCCAACTTTAGTCAGATTATCTTGGACCAAAGAGAGGGAGACGGTGGTAAGAGAAGAAAAAGGTCCCTTTTCCTTAGTCTATAAGGGTCTCCCTTTTCCTATGGTTGGCTAAAGTTCATGACAAAGGCAAAGAAGCAAAAGGTGGATTGTGAAAGCACCATTGGTGGTCAGGGCTGCGCAGAGAGAGAGAGAGAGAGGCACATATTCCTGTCTGCACCGTTTTCACACCCTATGTCCTTTCACTTTCTTCAACACTACATGCATGTTCTTTAGTCCCACCAATAGGCATAATCGAGCCGTGACGCGATGTGGTTCGCTGCTTGCTCTCGATTCAACTCAAATGTTCAAAGCCGAATACCCTGTGCAAGTTCGAAAAGTCGAGCTCAATTAAACTATATATGATCTCTAAAGCTTGACTCGACTCAATTTGATTATCAAAATGCAAATTCCGCTCTAAGTTTGCTTGAAACTCAAGCTCTAATTTGAGCTCGTGCTTAGCCGATCTCAAACTCAATCTTGAGTTTCGAGAGTACAATACATAAATTTGAAGAACCATTTTGTTTAAACGGGTATAATGTCTTATTCTTCTATTAACAAAACCAATCATGTTAAAAGAAAAAAGGACCTACTTTGGAATTTGAAAAATCAAATTCCAATATATTTCCTTAAAAGTGGTTAGTTTTTATTCACTATATCATCCATAGAAGTTATGTTTTCTCCTGTATAATGATACTTCCCTTGGCAGGTCCCCACAGTGGTTTTGGTGCTACTGTGTATCAGCTGGTGCTGCCTAACTTCGTAATAACTTCTCTAAATCAAACAAAAAAGAGTAAACACCTGTGTTTTATTTCCTGCACTGCACAATGGGGCAGCATAGGAAACATAAACAAATGAAGCACCATCTGTGTCTGATATAATCAAGACAAGAAAAAAAAAAAAAGGGAGAGCAAAACAAAATGCACTAGGAAGTGTATAATTGGACTTGCAACTTCCACCTGCTTTCATTTTCGTTAAGTTTTGTATTCTTGGCTTTTGGTGTTCAAATGTGATATTTTCAGTGTTAGAGAAATTCGATGCTGACTGCATTCTGTAAGCTAGGAACACCAGGGGAGAGATCCAGTTACTTGTAAGCTCATGAAATACCTTGTAAATCTTAGGTACTAGTGAAATTCAAGTTTTTGACCTATGTAGTTTAGCCTGATTCAAAATAATCTGCAAGCAATTAGGCAATTGGACTTAGAACAAATTACCTCAAATTCTCGAGCTAGTTAGAATCCACAAACATTTCAATGAACTACACAACCTTGGGATAAATTTTGTGTAATTGCTGTTAATTATTTTAAAAGCAAAATAAACGAATTTTTTTGTTCACAAATACCACATTAAGCGCAAGCAGTTACAGCTTCCAACATTGTAGACGATAATCTTTTATTTCTAGTCACAATAGTGGAAAAATACGGGTCGACTACCTGTATCACAATAGAAATGTAAGGAGTACTTGCTGCATTGCATTGCCAATATTAGAAAATCATGTGCCTCAGAGATTTGTGCTAATTGTCACTTCAGATGGCCTAATTTAGGTCAATCCATTGGTGGTCATAAGCACATTGTGGGCTGCTTCAGAGGACTTGGCATTAGAGGGTCAAGCCCTTGCATCCCCCGCTTGGCTCCATTATTCATGGATTGAGATTTATTATTACTTGTGATTTTGTACCAACTCTCGTTGCACAGCTAAAAAAGCGTTTGGAAATGATTTTCAAAGTAGCTTTGAGCACTTAAAAGTGTCTTGAACAATAGTTTGGGTGTTTGATAATTGTTTTTTAAAGAAAATTTTGGTGTGAAAACTGCCTTGAAAATGTTCAAAACCCAAAGCCTCCCCTCTGCATTGGCTTCTTAGCAATTTCAGTAATCACTTTGCCCTTTAATGAGTTTTTTCAATTTTAGCCTGATCAACTAAAAATGTTTCCTCTTCTAACCTTCTATTTGCATTTTAAAGAGAGTGAAAAATAGAGAGATAATCACGATTAGTTGTCAAAGATGGGGTCATGTGACGCTAGCATCTCAGGCTAAATAGTCCCTAGGTCACATGACTTTAATGCCACCTTACATGGGGCTGCGCAGCCTCTGACAAACACTCGTTAGGATCGCACAGCCTCAATGACGCCTTGCCAATATCGTGCGACCCCAACAACACCTTACCTCGGATCCAATAGCGGTCTCTGTGGTGATGCCTTTGCTTCCCCTTCTATAGCATTTTTTTTTTCTTTTTAAATGTTCCAAATACCAATTATTAAATGCTATTTGCTTGAGTTGGGAACATCTTTAGTCAAAGGAAGATGCAAAGTCTTATGGCCAAAGATATGGCAGATACTCTTATACGATAGTTGGTCAACAATGGCAAGTGTGAGATCAGAGCAGAAATCAGTCGACCTATCAGCATAGCCCTACTTTAATTTGAGTTCGCAATCGAGTAATCATCGATTCGTCAGTCAAAAGTATAAGAATACTTTTATCAAGGGGCAATCCCAATGTAGATTACATATATCTCGATGGTTTAGACCGCAAAACAGCGTCAGGTGTACTGCCATGGCCAAATCATGTTCACCGCCAAAATCAATTGAGACTATTTTATGACGCTGACTCGGGTGTAGTGCAAGCATTTCTTGAACTTTTTGGGTTTTAAAGATTGGGAGTATCAAACTAGCTGCATGGCCGGCCGCCCGGAAGTGGGAACAAATAACACTTTCCATGTGCCCAATACTGGGAAAAAGTTGCCCTTGTCAGCGGGAAATTTATGTTCTTTAATAACTATTGAGATCCATAAATTAGATAAACAAAGCTTTTGAATATCTTCAACCAATGAGCGGTTCCGTACACATTTGGCATATAGTTAGCCATTCCGCCTCAGCCAACAAATTTCCTTTTCAAAAAGGGATTAATAAAGCTAAAGAACAAGGGCTGCTAGCTTTTACTCTTAATAGAATGGTGCGCAATTCTTGTAAAACTAAGTTATAATGCTCTCATGAGAGCCACTATCATTTAAAGAATATAGCAAAGTTCGTGCATTGGCTCATCCGCAAAGCTAAGAGATATTCTTAGATATTGCAGCGCACCAATAGGTCGCTTTACATATGGTCGGTGGTTTTAAAGGTTTTATTGTGGGTGTTTTCAAATTGGCAATCTATCATGCCTTGATGATATTATGTCATTATAAGTTAATACCATTGGATCATGGTTTTTAAACTTGACATCTCAATGATCAACGGACAGGATTCGATTCGATTCGATATGGGTAATCAAGCGGTCTTAGTAACCTGACTCGTTTTTAGTTCCGTTTGAAATGGGGGTGCAATCACTTTCCTATACTTAGAAATCTGTCGTGGAGCTTTTGCTACTTTCACGTGGCAGTGTTGTTGGGCTAAAGAGCTAAGCCATGCACCGACAGTATATATGGTACGTAGATTTTGATTTGACGTTGTTGTTTCATGCAAGGAATTGAGAAGGTTTAGAGGGTGAATGGACACGTCGTTTGGGTTCAACGGAGAGAGAAAGAGAGTTAGGCCTTCATGGGCACTAGTTGGTAAATCAGCAAAGACTGGAGGAAGAGTTTCTGCCTTTGGGTAAGCGAAAATGCATAGTTTTTTGATTTCATCATGCAAAGACGGAGGAGCAAATGTGCAACATGGCCAGATCTCAGTATATCTTTGAGAGATTGTGTAAGAATTGGCATTTAATTCAGGAACAGTGACCTTTCGTTTTGTCTCTTTTTTTACAACGTAGGTGTAATATTATGCAATAATGTAATATTATGTTAGTGGGCCCCAAAAGAAGAAACTGAAAAAGAAATCGAAAAGTTAGTAAAACAAAAAGGAGAGGGCAGAGGGCTCGGCTAAATAGAAGCTGAGGGGTCCTCTACCAAAAAGAAAAGAAAGAAAAGAAGAAGAAGAAGAAGAAGAGAAAGGGGGAAGAAAGGAAATGAATTGGCACGTGCACGTCTCGGATGCCTCGCTAAGCCAACTCGACTCCATAACACAGCACCCGGTAAGAGATCAAGCCCTCGTTTGTCCGATTGAAGTAATTTTTGGATTTAGGATTTAAATTGAAATTTTTGGAAAACTGAGCGGCGAAGTCTAATTTTGGAGTCGTTGAGCCGTGTATTTTTGCAAGAATGGTAATTTAGGGTGTTGTGGAGCCGTGGGATTTTACGGATCGTGATTTGAGCTTATGGTTTGTCCGAAACAAAATTTCAAAATTTCCCGCGCACAATGAACAGTACGCGTCCAGCAGCTTTGGGCCCGTATTTTGTCATTTTTTGGCTTGATTTTGGGATGGCCAAGTTGGGATTCTTGTGATATGTTTCAAGGGCTCTCTATTGAATATAAGCACGTTCGAATCGGAGTTCGGAAGAAAAAGTTAAGGCGCAATCAAGTTTTGCACTTAAATTTTGTGTTGCGAATGGCTTGAACAATCACTTTGGTTATGTGATTTGTTAGCGCGTAGAAGTCCTTTTGTTAGAGTTAAGGCATAATGTAATTGTTTCGAAGTAGAGACAGAGTTTTATTAGATTTTAACATTTTTCTCGGTTATTTGATAGGACCTTGAATTCGACGATACGAGTATCGTCTGTCGTTTGGTCGTCGACGAGGAGGTGAGTGGTACTATATCTTCTTTGGTTTTATAAAATCATGTCTTGAAGTATGTATGTATATATATATTGAATCAAGAAGAGCATTTTTATTGCATAAAAGCCAGATCAAGCAATTGCTACTCTTTGATTAATTGTAAATGTTTGAAAAGCATGTTATATAAGATTTGTGGAGAAATATATATGAAATAACTTTACGACTGATTTATGGAAATGTTTATGATGATTTGAGAAACGGATATGAAATGGATGATGGGCTATGTTGCAAAATGTTACTTGTCTGGTTTAAGATATTGATTTTTGGATTTGATTTCTGGTATTGGAGAATGGTTATTTATGCTCAATATGACTGTGAACTCAGTGAGAGGTTTTTGGGGGTATGTATACCAGGTTTAGGATATCCTTCTGGGCCTAGCCACCGGCTTTATAGGTGGAGACCTTACTAAGGGGGGAATCTTGGTCGCCTTGTCACAAGGCGTTGTGTCGTGACCATGGTTAGTTATTGAGCAAAAGATTGATCAATGGATAGACCATTGATATGTGTTTTTGATGGAGATTATTCAATGTATTCAACCATTGATACTAAACTTTTGATAGCAATTTAAATGAGTTTTCCATATTAGTATAAAGCTTTGAAGATGAGAAATAGCTTTTATATGTTTCGATATGTATTATATATATTAAATTGGCGTTATGAGATTTGGTATTAATTTGTATACATGCATAGGGGTTGTTCGATCTGCTTAGAAGATATGTACTACTCACTGAGCTGTGGTTGCTCATCCCATTCCTCCTTTAATCTTTTCAGGTTCCTCAGCTAGCGGCGAATAGAACGAGTGCGTAGTCGGTGGGAACTTTTGGGGAGTTCTATTTTGTTTTTGGTATGGTTCAAGGAAGTGGTGCAAATAATACTTACCAAAGTAGTTGGATCGTCGAGTTTTAAACATATATCTCTTTTTCTTTTGGTGGATTATAGAAACTCGATGTTGCAACAAATTTGTTGGTTTATCGATATATATATATGGTTTGAGATTTATATAAGTTAATATCAGTTTATTGATTGTGTTTGAGGCTGCGTTCTTTGTAAAGAAGGACGGCCATGTCATTCCCATTCTTTGTGGTTTTGGGGTGTGACAGTAGGACTCGAGGGCCAAAACTGTTTTTTCCACTGTCATTTGGGTTACTTAGTTGGCTTGCTTGCTGACTCCAAGTTGGTTTTTCGCGCCCTAGGATTTGGTCAAACCTAAGATCAGGTGTGTGAGATCAAGAAGTGACTGTCCTTGTCCCTACATTATTGTTTTGTCTTTGACTAAATTGGAAGGCTAATTAAATCTGATGTTCGATTCGTAGGACCATGAGATAGCGACCCGACATCAATTGACAGAAAAAAGAGCATAGATGAGTGGTCAGTGATGCGTATTGTGGTTAGGGTTTGGAAGTTTTTCCTCATAATTTATGCTTCACGAATGCATGTGGCCCTCGTTAACATGAAAAGAAGGTAAAATCAAAGTAGGGATCACAAAGTAACAATTAGAATGAGAGCCTTCTGGTTCATTTGATCTTCTTCAAAGTAATCTGAATAAAACATTTAAAGTCAGTCTCAAGGCATTAGGAAATACATGATTGAGCTGTGGATGTTCAAGAATCCTCCAAAACATAATAATCTTGGGAAAAGTATAAAAAAGTCATAAACCTATTGCATTAATATCAATTTAATTCTAAATCTTTCAATTTGACTAAATTTAGTTCTAAATTTCTTTAGCATTGGTACAAATTCAATTTATCTAGCCAATTTAAGCTAGAAATTGCAGACGCGGACGCCATCGGTCTTATGTGGCACACTGGCTATGACATGAACAGATTTTATAATTTTTAAATATTTTTCAGAAATTTTTAATTATTTTTTGTCTTTTCTTTGCTTTTTTTTTTTTTTAATTTTTTTTCTCTTTTTCCTCACCCTTTGGTTGGTGAGGTCGTAAGCTCACCATCGTTGGTCACAAGTTGGTTTGGGCAAGGGCCTTTGTGCTCTTGCCAGTCACAGGCGTGGGCATCGAGCCCCGCCTAGATTCAAGAATAATTTCTATTCAAAAATAGTTTTTTCTATTTTATTTTTGGAAACATCGAAGTAGAAATTTTTTTTATTTTTTATTTCTGTTGTAAATATATTCTCTAGCTACTTTTATATTTTGGGGAATAAAATTAGCTAATATTATCAAACGAATTTTTGTTCTTTTTTTTTTAATTCTAGAGAATAAAAGAATAGAAATATAGAAAAATTAAATGGTTACCAAATAGGCTCTTAATATAATAATCTATGCATTAATTAATCAAATGAATTGTTTAATGAAGATATAGTAGATATTGATGAACCTAAGGGTTTCTTCGCTTATAGCTAAAAATAACCAATTTTTTTTTCTTTCCCATGAAAATTTAAAGTATTTAGATTTGAGAAAATTATGAATAATTTATATGTGAACCACGCGAGTCAATATTTACGTGTTGTGAAAGTTGTAAGGATTCTGCATTTAAAAAGTCGAAGTGCATGGATTACAAATTTTAGAGTAAGTGTGAAATATAAAAGGTAAAGCTCAATCCATTATTTTGGATATGCAGTGTTGGAATTCATTTATTAAACTTTAGATGCATTAAATTGGTTGGTTGGTGTCCATGGAAGCCAAGCCCTAGAACATTGTGAAATGCATGACTGACAAGTGTGTCGTTAAGAGTTCTTCAAATGTACCTAGAATGCATATACATGCATAAAATAATCAGGCTAATAAATAATTTATTATTCTATCAACTTACAAAATTTATCGCCTAAGAAAAAAATTTGTTTTGCTAAAATTGTTATCAGTCCATTACTCTAATTGCCGGTTTAGTTGAACATACAATCTTTCCTAATCATAAAACACCAGAATTCCAAGATAGGCATCTTACCAAGATTTTACGTAGAAAATGATAAGCCTTATTCAAAGTTTCCAATTCTCTATCTTTAAAATACATATAACATGGATCAATAGGTGAGCAACATCTACCTTTTTCAAGTCTACGATTTTGAGAAAAAATACAAATAAAAGCATGACCCTGAACAAAGCATAGTATGAACAACTTAAATACAAGTAAGTTTTCCGACAAGACAAGAGGTGGTCGATGAGCGGACGGCCCTCCAAGCAACAATCTTACATGAGAAAGCCCCGGCTGCCCAATTTTGGCCAAGGCCTAGCCCAACCTAGCTTGCAAACTTCTATATAAAATTTATGAATAAATGTATAAGAAGTCCTAAAACTTATCAAGACAATGCAATTGAGTTCTAAAACTTTTAAAAAATACAATCAAGTCCTAAAACGTGTCACAAAAGTGCAGTTGAGCCTTAAAATTTCAAAAAGTATAATCAATGGAATGACTTAATTGGATCAATTTGACAAGTTTTAGAATACAATTGCACTTTTTAAAAGATTTAGGACTCAATTGGACTTTCTTGATAACTTTTAGGATTTTATGATATTTTTTGAAATTTTTATAATTAAATTGCATTTTGTAACAAGTTCTAGGACTTCTATTGCATTTATTCCTAAATTTTATGTCATGGGTTAGACTTGGGCTACACATTAGGCACAACCATTAGACCTTGTTTGAGCTTATCTAGTGATCATTTCTATGGATTGCAATCTAATGGTGCATTTGGTAACAATTTTATTCTTGGGAATAATTTTTGATCATATATGTTTTTTTTTTAATTCTATTCTCGGAAACAATTTATGAACAAAAGAATGCGCTTTGTAACTGTTCTTAATTTCTATTCTTGGGATAGAAATGCGTTTGATAAGATTCTTAAATTATTTTTTTCTTTTAATTTTTTAATACTTTGATTATATTTTTCTTTTTCTCTTCTTCCTCTTTTATAGCCGGTTGCCAGCCATCATTGTGGCCGGCGAGTGGCGGGGTGAGGTCCGGCGAGTTCGCCAAATCTAGGTGAGGCCGAGCCTCGCTGTGGCTATGTGAGGCTCGGCCTCGCCTTGGTTGGGCAAGCTTGGCCTCGCCAAATTTGGGCGAGGTCATCATGGCTTAGCGTCACCGGGGTTGGTGATGCTTTGGCAAGGTCACTGGCCCTCGCTTGGCCAATTGCTAGCCATAGCCAACATCGACAAATGGCCAAAAGGAAGAAGAAGAAAGGGGAAGAGAAGAAGAGAAAAGAAAAGGAAAGAGGAGAAAAGAAAAAAAAGAAAAAAAAAATAGATTATAGGAATTGTTCTCGGGAACAAGAAACTATTTTTTTCTACTTATTGATTCCATTCCAAATTTATTCTCAAGAAAAAAAAAAAAAATAGATTTTTGTTCTTAGGAATAAAATTTATCAAATGGATTTCTGTTCTTTTTTCGTTCCAAAGAATAAAATAATAGACATAGTTGTTCCCCATAATGTTACCAAATAAGGCCTAAGAGAGCAGCAACGAGGGACGCGGTTTATTCTACTTGGTCAAAATTGGTGGGTCAATTCATTTTCTTAGAACCGTACCCAAAAGTTTCCTTCCTCACCGTTCATTCTCTTAATTTCTTTTCATTTCTTAGGTTAACCGAAAAGCAAAAGAGGTTAACTTTATGAAGTTTCAATCTTGAAGTTTGATCGACAGCAATAAATAACCCTGCGTCTTTAGTTTTAACTTTTCTGTTACCTTCACAAGAATAAAACATCGACATTTTTACCGCAGCTAGAAGTTTTCTCATAGGTAACTGTTTGGGTTTGATAGATAAATTGATATAGAATCCTTGAAGTTGTTTTCATGAGAGGCAATTCCGTGGAAAACTGGTCTGTTTTGCTTCGATTTTCTTTCCCCCACTTTTTCTAAGAAAACGAAAGAAGTGATCCACCAACTGACCCACCTTCTTATGTTCCCGCTCACCCGTGCACAAACCCAATTATCAAATATGATTGGTAGCAATTGTAGCAATACTTCCGGGTCTACGGTGGTAGATCAAAACCTATAAACATTTAGAACTACCTTTTTTAACTTTACGATAAATTCATATCACGCTAATTTTCAAATTCACTTAAGATATTTAGTGATTCCCACAAAGAATTATATTTGCAAATATCGTGATTCTTGATGCTCATTTTGAGTGGATTGATAAAGGAGCATCGGTTAGAGTCGCGACAAATTTAGTGGAGAAATACTCGCTTTCTGAGCCATGTTTGGTCGTCGTGATTACTTGACCATATAGGCTAGAACACAAACTCATTACAGTGGCCTGACCTACTAAAAAGCATATAAACTCATGAAATGTTCTGCCTTTCTCCTCCGCCAATTCACCATTGCAAGGTAGCTAGAAAGGCTACGGGCCAAAAAGGAGCACATTGCAACCCCCTTCTTTCTCCCTGCCTTCACCTATAAATTCAGCTTCAACTCCTTTCACTCCTCTCTCATGTTCACTCCTTCCTCTCTTTCCCCAACCCACCTCTCTCTCTCTCTCTCAAGAATGCCCTCCTATCTTACTTCAATTTCCATCACATAAGTCCAAACAACCCCTTTTTTTACAACCCAATTCAAACCACAGGGCCTGCCCTGCATCTCCCCTGTTTCTCTCACGTTCTAATTTTCCATCAGTTAACCAAACCACGCAATTTTGTGGATAAGGAGAAAACGAAGGAAAGAAAAGAAATGTCCTCAAGCGGGTGCCAGGGGCTGCAATCATGCCTCGAGCCCAGACGCGTCGAGCCACGCGCTCTCAATCTCAAGCTTGCCCCGTGCAGACCCTCCGCCGGCTCCGACGCTGCAGCCATGATGAAGACAGCGATGGCCCAGCCGGGCACTGAAGCCACGGACTGGAGCTTCCTTCAAGCTTTCGCCCCCGCGGAAGAGGAGAGCAAGGGTGAGCAAGCCGCTGTCTATGTCCACCCGCTCCTGAAATGCTCCTCCTCCTTCCTCAGCGACCAGAGCCTTGAGATGTGCACTGAGTCACTCGGAAGCGAGACCGGCAGTGATGTCGGCGATGGTGAGGCCCCGCTCCTCTCTCCTAGAGGAGGCAGAGACTACTGCCCTGCGATTCGGCCGGCGAGGAAGAAGCGGAGCCAGAGCAGCTCGTTCCCGCCTCCACTAACGTCGGTCGGTGGCTCCACGGGGATCCAGGTGCGGTCCTGCCGGGAGGGGGGGAGGCTGGTGGTGGAGGCGGTGGCAGTGTCATCCCGCCACAGCTTCTTCCATGTGGAGCGGAGCCATGGCCGTCTCAGGGTTCGCTTCTTGGAGGAAGGCGATGGCCCTGAAACCGAAGCTGAAGAAGAAGAGGAAGAGGAGGAAGTGGAAGCAGAGAGGGAGGAGGTAGAAGAAGAGGAGGAGGAGGAGGAGGAGAATTTGAGGGTGGAAGGAGAAGACTCTGATGACGAAGAGTTTGAGGAGGAGGAAGAAGAGGGCATGGAGGGAAATAGGGGGTTCGTCGGGGGCGAAATTGGAAACGGAAAGTGCTTGAGGACGAGCATGAGGTGGTGCAAAGATGGTGCAGCCTTGAATTGGAAGCCCAAGCCATGTTGGGTGGCTACTTGAGACCTCTCTATCAAACACCAATCACTATCATAACTAAGCTCATATACTCTCCCTCTCTTCTATGGACTGATTATTGATGTTGGGTGAGGAATTATGGTAGTTAGACATACTTGATTTTGTTACTGCAATCCCATGTCTCGACCTTCTTATGTGTAATGTGAATTCAGAGGGGTTGTTTGCGACTACAACAATTTGCTAAGGATTAGGGATGTACTTGTTAACCTGCTGGATGAGGTGATGTGACGTGTCTTTATTAATAGCATTAGTTATGTCACCTGGAGGTTTTTTGCCATCTATTTGCTTTATCAGTTGCCTCTGGGCCATCTCCCCCACAAGACAGTTGGTATGGATTTGTGATTCGATTGTTTTTGCGGTTCGCATGGACCGTGCATAATTTTCCTCCATCCTTAATGACTCAACAGTGAAACGGGTCACGCTGATTAGCAAACATCGATCTCGACTGATATTCCGGTGGCGACTTTGGATTTCGCGATTCATGACTCTATTCGGCATGTTAAATTCCTTTGAATCACATCCTTATGAACTCAACTATTTTCTTGGACGACAAGGGTATTAAAAAGTGCATGAGGCGTGAAGACCACATTTGCTTTGAGGACCTAGCTACTTTTACTGTCATGATGCATAACCACATGCATTCCACCTCAGCATGGTGGTCCTCACTCTATCCGCCTAAATGAGAAGGACAACCAAAACTTCAAAAATTGTCGGCATTTCCAGACATAGTTTTCATAAAAAATGAGCATTAAAATATTGAAATATTGTCGAACATCATTTGATGATGTGTCCCAAATACTCTTTACATTCATGTGGTTTCTCTTAATATGATAGTTTAATTTTTTTATTTAGATTTTTTATACAAAATTCATGGCGAATTCGCAAACATACGTACAAACTACACTAAGATGGGGGCCATCTTATGAACAGTGGACGTGAAGGAAAAGCTGAGCGTTGTCCTAAGTACGAAACAGGACGCCTCACGTGTAGAAAAACGTGTGTAAGGAAGAATTCCCATTGGGCGTCCGAGCAGGAGGGATGGTACGAACGTCTGGTAACGATCAGGTCGGAGGCCCACGACGAAAGCATCGACGGGGACTGAGCTCATGGACGATTTCATCGGCCATGTGGCTGCCTTTTATTTTACCCAAATCCTCCCCAGATTTTTAAAGCACCCGAGGATGACGTGATATTTTCTTACCGGGTCTTGCAGAATCTGATCCCTCTACTTCTTGGAAATTGCAAAACCTCCCCCCCTTCATCAATCTTTTCTCTCAATCTCCTTTCCCCAGAGCTCTTCCATTTCTTTGTAAATCGGCTCTTGGTAATCACTTGTTAATGTATCATGTTCTCCTCCTCCGAATAAGCCTTTACTATGTGAGTGACAAGAGTGTACATTATCCGCATGCAAACTTAGCTTAAGCACGATCAAATTCATCCTCTCCCTATTTCCTCCGCCTCTCTCTCTCAGCAATGCCTATACTGTGGCTGTTGTATCCCGCACTGTCGCCCGTCGATTGCTGTCTTTGACGCTTGTCCTCGTCGTCCGTTCATGCAACGCCATTCATCATCCACAGCTATCTTCAGTGCTCGTTCACCAATCACTACCTTCCCTAGTGGTTAATCTCTCTCTCTCTCTCTCTCTCTCTGTTCGAGCATTGTTGCAACCGTACCTCCAATCCACTAGGTCCGATGTAGTGGTCCTTGAGCGACCTTAGCGAGTCCTGACAACAAAGATGGAGCAACAAAGATGACAAAGCATCGGCGGGACAATGAAGATGGCGGCGGCAGCGGCGGGATGAGTGCTGGAGCATATATTTATCATCAAAGTAATGACATTGGAGCTTGTGCATATTCAGTCTGTAATTATGTTGTTAATTCTCGGCTGAATTTCGTCCGGTCGATCCCTACTCTTGGAATATGGATTTCTTTTGTGGACTATATAGGGATGTTCAATCTCAGGACATGACAGAAAGATAAATATTGGGATTTGCGGGGGTGAAAAGTGGGTATTAAGAGAAGGGAGGCCCTAGGAGAACTTGGAAAAAGGACATTTTTGAAAAAAAACACTGCACTGTGGTTGGTTACATGTTACATGGGCCATCACGTGATGGTGGGTAACATTCCTTGAAAAGAGGAGGACAGTGTCCGATCGTGGAGTTTGGCCATCCATTCGTTGATGTTTTCAGCATTAACTGATGGGGATGTTGTCGTCGACATGCACATGCACTACCCTGTTTTCCTTCTGATCTTCTCCAAAGAGAAAAAAATACTTTCGATAAGAAACTTGTTTATACAAAATATCTTGAACTTTTGTTATATACACGATCCGTGTAGAATTTCTTTTGTTCCTTATGCTGCGGAGAACAAGGGGTTGAACGATAAAATAAACAAAATGAAGAAATAAATCAAATACCGAATATACGTGGTTTAGTTGGTGTGACTTACGTTAACATGTTAAGTAGTAAAGAATTCTAATATAGATTAAGAATGAACGTAGATTATAATCACACTTGAATTGCTCAAAGACTCCTGGTGTTTCCCAATCCCAATTATGCTCAATAACTCACACAATAATTAGCACCACAATTTTTCACAAAATAATCTTTCAATCTTATAAAAGAATCACACAAATTTTATCACAAGATATATTAGCTTTGACACTCTTGGTTTAAGCCAAGTTGTAATCGCTTAACTAGAATCTGAACTTCGTTGTTAGTCTCCCACAACCCATCATGAGCTTAACTGCCATGGAGATTTTCTAGGTTCAAGTTGCACTTGAACTTTTGCCATAATTGTGGATTTCATCATAATACTAACTCCACTTGTACCTTTCACTACTCCATAAGGATTTTCTGACATAATAATCTCAATCATAGATAAGGCAACACCACTGTTGCATTCATATTCGTTGAGAGATCGAACACACATATTGTTAAACTCAACAGCTACAATAACTTTTGGTTCCATAGGCTTCACCTCGCTATATGCGCCATCCTTAGATTACCTTACTAGTACCCATGTAAATAATAATATAAAAAAATAAGAAATTTTTAAATTTAAAATTTTAAAAATTAACTTCACTAGTTTTTATTTTAACTCCATTTTGAGCTAAACACTATCTAAATCAATATAAACATTGTTGCAATCACTCCTATCCACCAAGAAGTGTTGGAGACTCATCAAATGTAGATAAAAAGTAAATTCAATTTTGGGTCACACAATTGATAGCATTTGGCCGGATTTTCGCCGGAGTGGTATTTAAATGTCCCATTTAACTTCAAAACTAGCACTCAAGTGTACCGCTTATCTTGTGCATAATCTAAAAACATGTACTTTTTTGCCCTCACATTGAGTTTACTATCGCTCACTTGAATATAACACGAGCACATAAATAAGAAAAACAATTAGTGACGTTACTTGACCACACTTTTTGGGAGTCCAATATTTAATCATAGTTAATTGGGATCTATTTACCAGGTTGCTCACAAGACCAACTACCAAGTGCATTCATTAGGAATCTCCTAACCATACTTATAGTAGAACATTTCTAGTAATGTTTTGCTCATCAATTTTGCAATCTATTATGGTTCACTATGATAATTATGGTATCTCACCGTGCCTTCCTTTATATAAAATTCGTTTAATAGCTTCAAATAGAACTCTATGCTACTGTTAGTTTGCACATGCTTGATCACATTATTAGTCTCCTTTTCGATCAAAACTCTTAACTATATTATTCAAAAAATGCATCAAACTTGTGTCCATAAACACGCGGGTCTTCTTGGAGTAGTCATACACAACTATATCAACATAAATCTTGCACTCTTTCTCAAAGGAAACCGCTGCAACTTGCAAATATCCAAGTGAATCAATTTTGCAATCTTTGTGGTTGATCCAACGATCGTACTGAATTGCACTTTTCACCATTTGCTTGAGTCATGGCACGTGCATACATTTAGTTTATCAATCATATAACCACACATTGGATTCTTTTTGCTCAAAGCATGTAGACTTCTCTCGTCAATATACACAATTCAAACTCTCAAATGGATGTATCCAATGTCTCCGTGGCGGAATTTGTTACCATCTCTCCTTGAAGCTCATCCGAGCCACCATGCTTGATTACTCTCATTATCACTTGGTTACCTCAAACAACTTATAGATACTATCTTTTGAAGTATACAGAGACCAAGCTAAATCTAAGGTTCTCAAGATTATTAGGTTCTTCTTTAATTTTGAAACCTAGTTCACTCCAATAAATATTCCCACAATAGCATCATACATTTTGATTCAAACATTAGTAACACTTACAATATTGCACTTAGTATTGTTTCCTAATTGCACTTTACTACCATCCATGCATTGATAGCAGTAAACCAAGTTCACGTTTAATATAGCATGAAATGAACAACTTAAATCCATAACTCATATATTAAATGCTGAATTTTTAATGATAGGCAAGACTTGATTATTACAGTTCAAATTACAATCATTTACAATTGCAACATTATTAGTAGATTCAACTCTAATTCCTTTACCTTTCTTGTTTTTAGTTAAAGACAATCCCTTCTAAAATGCCCCCTTTTCCATAACTCCAATACATAACGCCACTACTTTCAAATTGACTATTTTAGTTGAGATTTGTACTATTGCTAACACAAGAGCTAGTTCTTTCCCTATTAGAGCAATAGGTACAGGGTCACCCCATTCTCTTCTACTAAAACCTTCACTCAAAATAAATTGTGAACTTTATCAAACGTTAAACTTATTGACCTAGAATAATTACTAACAACAATAATGATATTATTCCAACTATTATTAAGTAATGAGGATTATAGGATCAAAACGTGTACTTTATTATCGTAGTCAATCTCAAATGAACTCAATTGACTAAAAACCATGTTAAATTCATTGATATGCTTAGCAATTGATGCACTCTCACCCATCTTTTAAATGAAATAGATTTTACATCAAGTAGACATTGTGGATTGCAAAAGGATTCTCATACATGTTCCATAGGGTCTTCATCAAACCTGCAATAGTCTTCTCTTTCATGATATTAAATGTGATATTATGAGCCAACGTTAATTGAATAACATCCAACCATTGTCTATTTAGTAATTCTCAATCAGCTTACTTTTCGACTCTAATTTCTTCCAAAGTTGGGGTAGTGTAGATTCTTTGGGTAAAGATAATCTTCTATCTGCATCTTCTAGCAACCAAAATCCTTCATATCAAATTTGTCAATTTTCACCTTTCCTTTTTATTTCGGCATTGATTCACTTTAACTTAACAAGCCTAGCTCTAATACCAATTGTTGCAAAAAAAATAAGCAATCGAACAATAAAATAGATAGAATAAAAAATAAAGAAGATACCCAATGAGCATGGTTTAGCTAGTGTGGTCTACGTTCACAGAGAGAGTAATAATAAAATTCAACAACAGATCAAGCAATACAAATGGAGATTACCATCATATTCGAGTTATTCAAACACTCTCAATATTTGTCAGACTCAATTACACTCAATAACTCACATGGTATTTAGCTTCAAAATTTCTTATGAAATAATATCTCAATCTCGCAAAAGAATTATACAAATCTTACCACAAGATTTATTGACTTTGACACCTTCGGATTACTTCAAGGTGTAATTCATGAAAAAGTTGCCTCTTTATTCTCTTCTTGAAGAAAATACCCTTCTTTTATAGAAAAAAATTGGATTCAAAATAGGGAACATACTCAAACTAGGTAATCATTCAATTACAAAACCTACTTGAATTATAAATGTCTTCTTGTCAATCTCAAACTTGAGACATATCTTCAACACCTTGAATGATTGGCAAGCAAGTATTTGAATCTCGAAAACACGATTAACCTCTGTAAACTGGGCTTTCCTTTTTTATTTTTTTGATCGAAAGAGTCGATTGCTTATTCAGGAGTTGATTGCCTACAAAATTTCTTTATGACGTCAGCAAAATCCTCCCATGCAGACAGGAAATTATCAAACCCTTGTGTGGTATCCAACCCTCAATTTTTTTTTTTTTTTTAATAACATCAACAAATGCTCCCATGAAGGCTGGAAATCATGAAAGTATCAGGTATCTCAAAGAAATCAATGCCCGAGTTGAAATTTGCTCAAGAGTAAGTCCTAGCCAATCAAATCAAACTCGCCAATTTCTCTCATGCACATGTGACATCTTGTCTTGAACATCATAAGATATGAGCAACCAAATCCGATCAGTGCAGATTTTTCGTAGTGGACTTATTAGGCAGATGTTGCCTGGGACAATTGTATTAGCTAAGCTAATTCAAAAACGTTTCGAAAAATTGAAATTGATCCTGACTAGAACCAGCATAAAAGATTGCAAGTAACCCCACATATGTATTTCTCAACGTTTAATTGTTTCAAATTCATTCGTCGGCAATTGAAATGAGTCTCTATACTAAATGTTTCTTTGTATTCTTTATGTCGTCGCTCTTTTGCTCCACAATGATGGGAAAATCCCTTGTGGGGCACATGCCTACCTAGGTGAAGCAAAATGTACCGTCCAAGATATTTCTTATATTTTCTTTGCCATCAATCGTCATGCTCATTAGAGTCATGAGGACCCCTTGGTGAGTATTCTCTACTGATTGATTTAGAGAAGAGAGCCTAGCTTTGATTTTTTTTTTTCTTTTTGTTATATTTCTATGGTATGTTTATGATGGGGTCAATTAAGACACACCGATTCGTCTTGATGGGACATAATGGAGAGACACATTTTGAAAGGATGTGGGGGAATTAAATAAATAACTTCTGAAGAGAACCGTTAAGATGGTTGGCAAAAAGAACATTCTAAAAGAAATTATTCTCTCTTCTTCTTCTCTCTCTATCAAAGAACAAAAGGCATTGCATTACTACTTTGAGAAGACAATCGGCATTAACTTTGTGGAAATTGAATGCTTTCCTTGTGATTGCATTCAAACCATGGTGAAGTCATATCATCCATCGTTCGCTTGTAATTCAATGTTCATTCCTAGGTAATTTGTTCATTGCACATAAAAAATGTTAGTCATTTTCTTCCGTTGACTTTCTTCCTACATTGGTATCAGAGTCTGTGTTATGATCTTTGCCCTATTCTTCTGTCAAATTTTTTTGGTTGTTGTTGGATACGAGGATCAAGAGGATAAACTTCATCTTGTCTGGATGTTCATTGCTTGGAAATTGCAATGTGAATTGTTGAAAATGAACTAAATGAAAAATAGGTTTGGAGGTTGCAGACTATTTTTTAGAATATTTTTTTGGCCAAAATCAACTTTTGAATATATGGGATGAAAGTACTCGGCAAGATGAGTAGAACGGCGAGTCGAACATTACTAGACGATGCTGGATGCACCCATACACATGGCGAAGTTGTAGCATGTGGGCATCACGTGCCTCACATGTTGGGAACACTAAGTGCGTGAATGCCATGTATGCATCAATGAATTGACGTTTGCTGACATCATTTGATGATGTAGCAAACGGTTAGTAACTGACATGCTTACATCATTATTAATGTTGCCACCGACTATTTGCCGTTGGCAACTGACCAACAACTCGACTAGACCACTAACTCAACCCAACGACCTGGTCGGTTGACTGGTCAATTGGTCCGATGGGTTGGGTCGATCGATCGATCGGTTGCCGGTTGGATTGGTCGGCGGTCAAACTGACCAGGGCCTTTTTGGCTCATTGGCGCATGTGCAACATGTGTTGTGCATTCAAGTGGTGTGTGTGGACCACTAACTCAACCCAACGACCTGGTCAATTGACTGGTCAACTAGTCCAATGGGTTGGACTAGTCAGATCGGTTGCCAATTGGACTGGTCGGCTAGTCGGATTGACTAGGGCCTTTTTGGCTCATTGGTGCATGTGCAAAATGTGTTGCGCATTTAGGTGGTGTGTATGGGCACGTGCGGACTTGATGGGTGCATGGTTAGTGGTTGATTTGTATGGATATGCTCTACATTATGATATAGTTATTTTACATGTTTGAGACTTTTAAAGATATAAAAATGTGTACATAACACTAAGCACACGTATTTTTGGGGTATTAGGGCATTGTTTATTTATTTTAACCTATATTTTCCTATGGTTTTGGAAATACAAAAGCAAGCCTACTTGTAAATGATCACACATATGTTGTATAAAGTTTGGTTCGATGACAGCATACATATAGTTTAATGCCCTTGCAATTTTTTGGTTTCGAGCAGATTTGAACAATGGCTGAAGATCCTTGATTTTTTTGTTATGTTGTGAATTCCGCTTTCAATTATAGTTATTGCATGGATGTTTTGTATGTTGATTCATGTCATGCTATGTCTTTTGATATTAATAGAAAAGTGTGGAAATTACACAATGTCAAGTAATTATTTTTCAAGTAGAAGTTCATAGGTTGGTAGAATTCGAATGAGTCACCTAGAACTTAAAATTTACACAAATTAAACTAGTTAATGATAGTTAAACAATAATACACAAACTGATTGGGAATATAGTGAACTTTTATTTCCGTGTCTTTTGTTGAATTATCATTAATTTAGTTTATCTTTGCTGTAAATTAAATATGTGTGTTAATGTGGAAAATGTGCTAATATTGATTTTGCATTTATTATGTTAATGTGGCTATAACAATTGATTATTGTCGTGACCTTTTTTTTTTTTTCGACGCTCGCAATCGCGTACGGTCGCCTAAGGAGGCTAATGGCTCGGCTGAAATTGGTTAAGCCCGGACTCTCCCAAGTCCACCAATTCACGACTTAATGGTTCAAGTTTTTAACCTGTAAATCAAATTTTAAATTGGAGTCGCCACTAATCGATTTGGGGTGGGTCGATTAGAAACCCAAGTGAAGTATCGGGAGAAATACTCACTCTGCGCAACCCAGAGAAATTAGGATCGGGGACTTGATTACACTAGTTAATCACTAATGTCTTTTCGGTACCTAATATTGTTTAAACCTTGAGGTTTTTGGATGCTTGAGGGATTTTCCATGCATTTTGGGAGGAAAAACATTTTCTAGGTCTTTTTTCTATTTTTTTTAAGACACAAAAGGGTTTTTATTTTTGGGATTTTTGGTATTTTTGGGAAAATACAAGTCTTTTTGGTTTTTTTTTTTTTTCTGAATTTTTTTGGCTTTTTCATGAATTTTTGGCCTTTTCACGAATTTTTGGCTTTTTTGGATTTTTGACATTTTTTGGAAAATATGAAATATTTTTGATTTTTTTGGTTTTCGGAAAATAATATATTTTTATCATTTTTTTTATTATTTTTCGATTTTCTGGAAATTAAAACATTTTCTTAATATTTTTGGACAACAAAATATTTTTGGATATTTTTGCTTTTTTTTTGGAAATTAAAATGCTTTTTTAAAAAATATTTCGAAAAGAAAATATTTTTCTTTTTTTGAAAATAAATTATTTATTTATTATTAAAATATTATATTATAATAAAAACCGACCCGGGTCGGATCCACGGGTTGTGCCCGACCCGGGCGGCGACCCGAACGAGGACGGGCCCGACTCGGATTTTTTCATCTTTTTTTTCTTTTTCAAAACGCGCTATGGCCGGGCGTTTGGGGACGCCGGCCCGGCCCGACGACCCGGATCCACCACTCGCTCCACGGCCCGGTTCGCGGCTCGCTCCCCTGTGAAACCCTACCCGGATCCGGCCCGGCTTTCGACTCGACTCGCGGCCGCCCCCCTGGATTGCAAACCCTACTCGATTTTCCGGGTCCGGATCCACTTCGCGACCCGGAAAATCGCAAACACTAGGGTTTGCGGGTGGCCGGAGAGGAGACCGAAGCGGTCTCGCAGCGAGGACGGCCATGGCGGTGACGGCAAAGGTGATCGGACTATGGAGAGGGAGATGGCGACGATGATGGGGGACGGCGCGATACTGTTCGGCAATGGTGCGGCGAGGGCGAAGATGGTGACGGCGAGACCCACGCGAACCTCTCCTGCGTCTCTCTCTCTCTCTACTCTCCCTCCGGCGGGGCTCAGATTTGAGGCCGCGAGCCCTCAGCCCCCCTGAAGTCTCTCAGTGAGGTGTCCAAGGGCCACAACTCGATCTGGTTTCCTCTCTCTCTCCGGGATCTCTGTGTGTTTTTCGTCGTCGTTGGGGGAGAGGTATTTATAGGCGAGGGGCGGCCGGTCGACGGAGTTTCGACCGTCGATCGCCACGGCCTTCGCTGGCCGAACCGGCGTCCCATTCGACACCAGCTGCCCCCCTGCTCCACGTCCCATCGCTGTCCGTCCGTCCCCTTCCCCTCCGTCGCGCCCTATGCGCGTGCTCTGCAGAGGCGCGAGGAAGGAGACGACCTGGCAGGGCCGGGCCGAGGCGGAAATGGGCCGAGGGCCCATGCGGAGGCTGCTTCTTTACTTCTTTTCCGTTTTCGCTTTTTTTCGCTTCTTTTCTTCTTTTTTTCGTTTATTATCCAAAAAAACAAAATAAAATAAAGCCTAATTTTAGGCGTCAACAGCTGCCCCTCTTTGAAGGTGAGCTCGCAGAGGTTGCATTCAAAGACAAAATGATGCCTAAAATTTGGCCATATATGCGTAGCGGATTATATTTTATTTGGAACCTCTTTGTTCTATGTAAAAAGAGCAATATAACATTATATATATTAAGATAGATAAGAAGATACCTGTAGTTACTTACCGGGAGTGAATGAGATAGGGTGTGAGCCCCGAGCTTTGGCAAGTATCAAGGCGTCATCTTACCTGGTGACACGAGGAGGTTGCTTTTCCAGGGCTCGAACCATTCTTCAGTCACCTGTTAAAATAATCAATAATTTGTCTAGGACCCGAACCTTTCTTTGGTTGCCTTGACAAGAAATTGCTCATTCAGGACCTGAACCATTCTTCGGTCGCCTGTTGGAGCAATTAGGGGTTTGTCTCGCACCCGAACCATTCTTCGGTCGCCGTGACGGGAAATTGCTTCTCCAGGATTTGAACCATTCTTCGGTCGCCTTTGTTAAAACAATCAATGATTTGTCGAGAACCCGAACCTTTCTTCGGTCGCCTTGACGGGAGATTGCTCCTCTAGGACCCGAACCATTCTTCGGTCGCCTGTTGGAGTAATCAAGGGTTTGTCTCGGACCCGAACCATTCTTCGGTTGCCGTGACGGGAAATTGCTTCTCCAGGACCCGAACCATTCTTCGGTCGCCTTGACGGGAGATTGCTCCTCTAGGACCCGAACCATTCTTCGGTCGCCTTTTGGAGTAATCAAGGGCTTGTCTCGGACCCGAACCATTCTTCGGTCGCCGTGACGGGAAATTGCTTCTCCAGGACCCGAACCATTCTTCGGGCGCCTATTAAAACAATTAGTGATTTGTCTAGGATCCGAACCTTTCTTTGGTCGCCTTGACGGGAGATTGCTCCTCCAGGACCCGAACCATTCTTCGGTTGCCTGTTGAAGTAATCAAGGGCTTGTCTCGGACCCGAACCATTCTTCGGTTGCCGTGATGGGAAATTGCTTCTCCAGAACCCGAACCATTCTTCGGTCGCCTGTTAAAACAATTAGTGATTTGTCTAGGACCCGAACCTTTCTTCGGTCGCCTTGACGGGAAATTGCTTTTCCAGGACCCGGACCATTATTCGGTCGCCTGTTAAAACAATCAATGATTTGTCGAGGACCCAAACCTTTCTTCGGTTGCTTGTTAAAACAATCAATGATTTGTCGAGGACCCGAACCTTTCTTCGGTCGCCTTGACGGGAGATTGCTCCTCTAGGACCCGAACCATTCTTCGGTCGCCGTGACGGGAAATTGCTTCTCCAGGACCCGAACCATTCTTCGGTCGCTGTTAAAACAATTAGTGATTTGTCTAGGACCCGAACCTTTCTTGATCGCCTTGACGGGAGATTGCTCCTCCAGGACCCGAACCATTCTTCGGTCTCTGTTGAAGTAATCAAGGGCTTGTCTCGGACCCGAACCATTCTTCGGTCATTTGTGACGGAAATTGCTTCTCCGGGACCCGAACCATTCTTGGTCGCTTTGTTAAAACAATTAGTGATTTGTCTAGGACCCGAACCTTTCTTCAGTTGCCTTGACGGGAGATTGCTCCTCCAGGACCCGAACCATTCTTCGGTCTCCTGTTGAAGTAATCAAGGGCTTGTCTCGGACCCGAACCATTCTTCGGTCGCCGTGACGGGAAATTGCTTCTCCGAACCCGAACCATTCTTTGGTCGCTGTTAAAACAATTAGTGATTTGTCTAGGACCCGAACCTTTCTTCGGTCGCCTTGACGGGAGATGCACCGACCTTTCTCAGGGCATCTCATTTGTGGGTGCCTAATTTGTATCGAGGACACCAGTTGGTACCCGACCCTTTTTCAAGAGGACGCACCGACCTTTCTCAGGGCATCGATTTGTGGGGCATCTGACTTCTGTCGAAGACACCAGTTGGAACCCGACCTTTCTCGGGAGGATGTGCCGACCTTTCTCAGGGCATCAATTCTGGAAGATACCTAGACATTCACAAGCATATCAAAGAGTACCTAGATATTCACAAGTACTAACCTAAAGGGTATATGGGCTCTTACAGGTGTCAAAATGGGTATTTGGCTGACCATAGGCATTAAATGGGTACTTGGATGATCACCGGTATGAGTTCTTGGGGGATACTTGGGCATTCACAAGTATCGAATGGGTACTTGATAATTGGAAATATTGAGAACATACATTGGATATTTGTGAAGGTATCACACCTCCTGGCAATTGGGAAATATCGAGGGCATACCTGGGATATTGGTGAAGGTCTCTCACCTCTGGTAGTTGGAATATCGAGGACGTACCTTGGATATTCATGAAGGTTTTTCACCGACTGGTAATTGGGAATATTGAGGATGTGCCTTGCATATTCGTGAAGGTCTCTCGCCTCCTGGTAAAGGGGAATATTGAGGTCATGCCTCGCATATTCGTGAAGGTCTCTCGCCTCCTGGTAATGGGAATATCGAGGGCATGCCCCGCATATTCGTGAAGGTCTCTCACCTCCTGGTAATTGGGAATATCGAGGGCGTACCTGGGATATTCGTGAAGGTTTGTCACCTCCTGGTAATTGGGAATATTGAGGGCGTGCCCTGCATATTCATGAAGGTCTCTCACCTCCTGGTAAATGGGAATATCGAGGACGTACCTGAGATATTAGTGAAGGTCTCTTACCTCCTGGTAATTAGGAATATCGAGGGCGTGCCTCGCATATTCGTGAAGGTCTCTTGCCTCCTGGTAAAGGGGAATATTGAGGCCGTGCCTCGCATATTCGTGAAGGTCTCTCACCTCCTGGTAATGGGAATATCGAGGGCGTGCCCCGCATATTCGTGAAGGTCTCTCACCTCCTGGTAATTAGGAATATCGAGGGCGTACCTGAGATATTCGTGAAGGTCTCTTACCTCTTGGTAATTGGGAATATTGAGGGCGTGCCTCGCATATTCGTGAAGGTCTCTCGCCTCCTGGTAAAGGGGAATATTGAGGCCGTGCCTCGCATATTCGTGAAGGTCTCTCACCTCCTGAGATATTCGTGAATGTCTCTCACCTCCTAGTAATTGGGAATATCAAGGACGTGCCTCGGATATTCGTGAAGGTCTCTCACCTCCTGGTAATGGGAATATCGAGGGCGTGCCCCGCATATTCGTGAAGGTCTCTCACCTCCTGGTAATTGGGAATATCGAGGGCGTACCTGAGATATTCGTGAAGGTTTCTCATCTCTTGATAACATAAACTTGAATGTAGCATGAGGCTTACCCGGATGGCTGCAGGCATTTAAAAGGGGTAGAGCACCTGGGCGGCGGTGCCAAATAAAATAATGGAATGCTTAAATAGCTGCTATATTATTTGGGGACAACTTGGACGAGCTGAGTGTTATGAAAGGGAAATACCTGGACAACAGTGAGTACTTGACGATATGGGGATACCTAGATAGCAGTAGGTATTCCAAGAAATACTTGGTCAGTCACGAGTATCAATACTCTGGGGACAACTCGAACAGGTCGAGTGTCAGGAAAAGGAAGTATCCGAACGGTGGCCGGTACTCAAAGACAATAGGGATACCTAGACATCAGTAGGTATTCAATGATAAATGGATACTTGGTCAGTCACAAGTACCAATACTCTGGGGATAACTCGAATGGGGCGAGTGTCGATAAGAGGGAGCACTCAGCAAGTGGTGGGTACTTAAAGATAAAGGGGGTACTTAGACAGTTGCAAGCACCCAAACTCAAGGGACGACTTGAATAGGTCGAGTGTCAATAAGAGAGTACCTAGACAGTGATAGGTACTTTAAGATAAACAGAGACATGCTTACCTGGCAATATCTCTGATCTCTGAGAGTATGCCTGCTATTTGCATAATATGCACACATGATTGTATATACTGTAAATTCATAAATTCAGATGTGATTTATGCATGACAATCTTGTCAGTTTTGTATCATTCGAATTCCACTTTGGGAAGATTTTGAAAGACAACATTCATTCGGAATATAGATGCTTTGAGCATGCCGGATGAGAGACTTTCAATCTGAAAGGACTTTTCACTCACTCTCATGGAGAAGGCTATCCTGACCATTGCTACAGGATTTATAAGGACCACACTATCTCACTGTCATCATGTCAGCAGGGGTCCGAGTATTCTCGCAAACGGTACGACTTTACTAATGTGAGAGGTCTTTGTTGAAACTGTAATGAAGTCTTGGTTAGCAGCTCATCAAAGGGGACCATCAAGGTCAAGGCTTATGAACAGAGTGCCGCACGATCGTCTCCGGGTTTGCAAGTCAAGAATCCTGCGAAAAGAGATAGAGTGATCTTGCCCGTACTTCTTCGAGCGAGGTTTATAGACAAATGAAATCTTACGTTAATTGAAGTGCCCCTAGTCTGAAGAGACTTTTACAATGGGATGCAACGTAGATTTGGCTCATGTGTAAAAGGGTGAGAGTTGGTGATTGCCTTGGCATTTGTCACCGGTCTTTTTTCTCACGGTTTGATGAAGGTTCTATGGACCACAACAACAATTTCTCCTAGGAATACAAATGACTGTGTTTTTGTTTGGGGCATTGGCCTTGCTTTTACCAGGCACACTGCTTTTTTTCATGCCTCTATTTCTCATTTCAATTTTTCATTCATGGGCATTGACCTTGCTTTTATCAGGTACACTGCTTTTTTATGCCCCAGTTTTTTTGTTCTTGTTTGCTTGAGGAATTGATCTTGGCGAGTTCATGCAAACGCCTTTGTTAGACTATGGAGTCTTCATCTTTTGTTGGCACTTTTGATTATGCTGCTCAAACGACAGTGACTTCTGCTTTGCCTCCATGTGAGGGTGAATTTACAGACTCAATTGAGTTGTACAATGGATACAAGTGCGTAAATAAAGAATTGCTCTTCACGACTCTAGGGCACTTAAATTAACGCGAGTGTTCATATGCAATAAAGACACTCGAAGATTGATGCAAGTGCAAGCAAGAAAATTTCTATCCCCTTTCTTACCTTGTGATGTTGATTTGCTTTCGACTCGCCCCAGTGTGGGGTGGTTCTTTGTCGGGAGTATAGCAGAAATTTGTCAGTGTATGGGGCTCAAAGTAAGCGATGGAATGCCTCTCACTGCTTTGATCATCGTACCATTCGCGAGAGAACTCTTTACCCTATAGTCATGGAATCTTCTGCACTTATCTCACAAGTGTATAGATGGGGGGACTGTGTGTAGGATATGGCTTGCCTTTCATCATTCTGATGCGCCTCATCCAACATGCTCAATCAATCTTGTATTCTTCAATTAGCTGTCTATTCTAATAATTCTCAATGGAATCAATGATTTAGACAGACAAAATCATCACGCAAAATTTCACCTAGAAAAATGCATGCGGTGTATGATGTGATGGAGTTTGTACTCTCAAAATAAATGAATGGCTTTTTACTCAAGAAGAACTTATTAACAGCTATTGGGGTGTTTACTTGGTGGAACGGTATTCACAAATGCGTTGAAACTTGAACATTAAAAGAGATATTTACAAAAGGGTGATTCACAAATGAGCGTCAATAGATTACTCCTATTGGTTAGGGACATGACATATAAAGGATCAACCAGGGATTGGGAATCGATCGGGAATTTCTACTCTTGCTTTTTGCGAGAGAAGAAGCTGAAAATGGATCGATCAACGGGGCCAAAATTAAAAGTGAATTAAGGCCTGAAGGATCTCTGTCATTTGCTTTGGCAATACTTGAGACGCCATTTTGCTTAGGAGAGTCTGTCATGCCTCTCATTGATTTGTTATCTTTGCTTTTTACAGTCAAGTGATCCTGCAACAAACAAGAGGGAATGTGTTAGTCATGAACTCTTTCAAGAGTCGAATAACTGGAATCGATGCAACTTTACCCTTCACTGGTTTGCAGCTGATTGGGTGAACCTGAGGTGGGAGGAAGACACGAAGTCCTATATCCCTTGCTTCGTTAGGTCAAATATTGGCTCCTGGATGACACATCATTTTTCACGAAATCAGGTGAATTCGATGTGGGTCATTTCCACGTACTAGCTTGGCCAATGTTGATTTGCCAAACCTAACCATCAAGTTGGGCTCTTGAATTCCGATGCTCCCTGTCAATAGGGAAAATATGTCAAAAGTGGGTTTGAGTAGTGGGAGTATTGGAAATGATACCAAGTTATCCTTTCCCAGAGTTTGTATTTGTTGATTCCTAAGGATATTTGAATGTCGATGATGGCTTCTCTATCTTAGCATAGTTCAATGTTTCCTTCAATTGGCCTCCCTCATTTATGACCATGTATGCATGATTGCTGGTCGTTGATTCATCTTCAACGCCTTCCTTCGTGGAATTTCTCCTTGTCTTTGACTATATGACCATTAGCAGCATTGAGCAAAGTCATGTACTTCAACCTTCTATGGAATCTGAGATGGACAATCAAAACCTCAAATTCTCTTATGGCAATTACTTCTTGCAAGAATATGCGTCTGGAGTGAAGCTTCTAAATTCCAAAGTCATTGTCCAGGGTGTGGGGCTATAGATCGCCTTGACTGTCTAGATTTTCTCCCTGTTGACAGTAATCACTTAAAAGGAAGAGGAGGAACTCCTTCCTTATGTTGAAGTTGATACTGTAACATCTAGCTGTTTGGGCGCGTCGTGCGACAAGATAGTCTTTTAGCTTAGGATGGAGCTGGGCAGGAGTAAGGTATGTCATGGATGCTTCGATCTCAACTCTATGCCTGTACCTATTATGTCTCATCTTTTGTATCCTGTAAATAGAAGAGAGAAGACATCATTTCCAAATTATATTCGAGAGGATAAGACTTACCCTCTTTTGGTGTAGGATGATTCTTTCTATTTGCCCTGTTTTCTTGGCGGGGTGTCTTTGAATTTGGTGAGTTCGCCCGATGCGCTTGCTTCAAATGCCCCATGTCACACTAAGTCAAAGGGGATGGGAATGATCTTCTGAGACATGAAGTGAATGAGTCAGAAAAACAAACATGGTTAAATTTATCATCTTGTTTTAACAAAAGCTTTCGGGTGATGAAATATTATTTTTTTTTCTCAAAATACGTCTTTGGGGGAGAAAAAGCATGAGGAAGCCCAGCCCTCAGTATTCTCCTTGGATGCTATTTTCTTTTCATGGTTGGATAACATCACTGGGCAGGTTTGGAGTACCGCCTCATGCTCTTAAAACAAAACATTAGAACTATACAATAGAGTACTTGAAATGGAAAATACAACGGTAGCACACCGAGACAAGATAAGAAATATGAAATTACAAAAACGAGTAAAACCCATGAAAACTCCTGTGTAAATGAGTGCTTTTGATAGTGCTGGTCTTGAAGCTAAGCGTGTTTGAATTCCTCGCCTTGATAGACTCGAAGTATTCGCATGCGATGACTACCTCGGCGAAGCTATGGAAGTGTAACCCATGCAGCCAACAGCGATGCTTGCAGGACAAAGCTTCTATGAACTGCTTCATTAACTCCTATTCAGCCAGTTGAGGGCAGGTTTGCATCATGAAAGCTCTCCACCTCCCTGCGTATGCTTGGAAATCCTCCATTGGTCTTCTTGTGAAGTGAGCTAAACTCTCAAAGGGCAATTCAGTTCCAATCTGGTTTTGGTACTGATGCAAGAATGTGGAAGTCAGATCATTCCACTCCTTTAGAAGATAAACATTTGCTGTGATAAACCATTGCAATGCAGACCCCGTAAGAGTTTCTTGGAATGCCTGAGTTGTGAACGACATCGGGCCATAGTACCGACTCATTTCTGCATGGAGATACTGCAAGTGGGCCACAAGACAAGTTGTGCCGTTATACTTGCAAAGATCGGGTATCCACATTTCTATGGGGGTCATGATCCTACGAGGGCAAGACGAGCCGGGTATGTCTTGGCTAGGCCGCTGGTTTTCCCACTGCATATTTGTTGTAGTGGTGAATTTTTCTATTTCAGGAAAGTTGGATTCTGCCGAGATTACTCCATTGCTTTCTTCTTGGTCAAAATTTCCGAATGAGGATGAAGTATTGAAGCTATCCTCATGGTCAGAGGACGAGCTTAGTACTTTGTTAGGATCGTAGCGGATAAAGACGTACGCTTCCTCTTATGACGGACCTTCATCCCTGGATGAGAGTAGCAAACAGTTATACGATGAATCGTCAGTTTCATTGTTGAAATAACGCTGGAAGTCTTTGGGATTGTATTCTAGGGCCGGGAAGTCTTTAGGATTGTACTCTAGAGGATGGTGGCCTTCAAAGTTGTATTCTTGGGAATGTTCAAAGCTTTGGTGCGGTGGCTCGTCGGTAGATGCTGAATCTATCTGCTTGGGCTTTCTTTTCTTGGCTTCTGGTCTAGACCTTTTGAGTAAGGCCCTTCGTTTTGCTAACTTGATTCTGTCAAGGGAAGTGAGAGACATTAGAGTTTCACTTTGTCGATTCACTTTCCAAGTTGATAGGGGTTGGTATTCTTTGGACCCTAGCTCTTGGAGTAAGCTTGGGGAGTTGTCCAGTTGTGCCCCACTCTTGAACAGACTCTGTGTCTTTGATCTTGTACAAAGGCTCCTTGCCTTTCCTAGTGGGAATTTTTCCAGTAACAGGATGTTGCTCAACTGTCCATTTATCATGCAAGACTTTATTGACATGCTCCTCTCCTATCTCAACGGCTAACAGCTCCTCGTGCTCCGCTATCATTGGCTCTTCGTAGGGCAAGGTGATGTCAGGGGTGATGTCAATATCGTATTCTTGATGGAAAATATGAATTAATTCCCTCCAGGTTTTAAGGGGACTAATTTTCCTAACAATGTACCATCGCAAGGCAGGGCCAGCTAAGTTCGATTGGTACGATTGAATCATCCTTCGAACTAGGTAAGCTTGCAAGTATGTCTCTGGGCGGGAGGTATTAGCATACCTTTCGCATTCAGGTGCTTTGAGTTTTTCAGGGATCTCAATGCCGGCGTAATTGGATAGGTCCATGGGATTCTGCTCTTGCAGCTAGTTTAACTTTTTCATGATCCTTTCAAACTGTCTATGGTACCGGCTATTTTCTGGCAAATTTGCGGGCATCATGACGGTGTTTGAGGCAACTATAGAGTTGGGCTCAGCTTGAGTGGATTTCATTTGTCTCGAGAGTTGTTGAAGTACAATGGACATCTGTCCTACGCCGTCTTCGATGTTAATGAGACGATTTTATACATCATTTTGATCGGGCCCTAGCGCATGAGGCCATGCACGAGCTACTGGTGGCTGGCGATTCATAATTACCTGCCGTTTGCGAAAACAATGAATGAGTATGACAAGTAAACAAAAAATGACCCATGGCAATGGTCTAACTATTTTTTTATTCATCAAAAGAGGATTTCATAGGCTGCAGACTTCGACATCTAGAACTTGAAAGCGAAAAGACGGGACGAAATACTAAATATTAAACAAGAGTCCCTAAACAATGGGACAAAATTTTGACACTATTTACACTAAGGGGCACATGATTGCTAATTTATATGTGACGAGGAGCCTTGTTCTTGCGAGGACGCCTACTTCCTTGAACTGGTTCCGAGGTGCGCATCCAGTCCATTCGCAAATCTCTTTCCATGAGCTCTGCTTGCTCGTGCTGGTTGCTCTCGCTGACTGAGTGAGGGACTAATGGCTTCCATCTTGTCGGGATACAATGGTTGTGGATGTAGGACATGGAGGCGTGGTGGGCTTTTTCTTCTCCCTCAAGCCCTTCAGGTATCACAATCCTTTTACGATGGCACTTGTCCCAGGTTTCCTCAGCGGTAGAAATTTCGAATTCATAGTCACGGCTTGTGTTGAAAAGAACTGGAGGGACCATCATCTTGAAAGGCGGTGGGATCTTTTGAAGGGCTCCATATTGTCGTGCTACCCGATACGGGTAGTAGGGAATGGCGCCGGTGAGACCGAGCAACGGAATTGGGCGGGTGCGCATGTAAGCAAAGCGGGCCCTTTTTTCATGGAACCAACCAGCACACCATTGGAATGCCTCAGGAGCTGGGTTTCTTAGGAAGTTTACCCAATTTAAACAGCTTTGATTGGGAATGTACGGTCCTAAAACCATAAATTTTTGTAATGGATTTTCAAAAGCATTTGTTTCAGGCGATCGCATGAAGTCTCGAAATTCGCTTAGGTGAGAAAAGAACCAGACTTGTAAAATTTCTTCGCATGATTTTCTCCGAGTTGTCTTTAAAACGATTAAAAGACAAGAATGTTTCAGTTAAAATCATGTTGACATAATTCCCCCCTCTTAAAATCTGATCAACTATCCATGCCATCTTGGGAGTTATGGCATTTCTTTGATGGGGGAAGATGATGAGCCCGAAAAAAGGCTAGGAGGAAAATCTCACTTTTACGGGTCATAGGCTGATTTTGGAAACAGGCATTCATAAATTCTAGTGGGCAGGTATTATGGTTGTCTTCAAGAATTTGTCTCATGACATAGATTTCAGTTCCTAAAAGTCGTGCTAACCTGCGCCATGGGAGGGCGCCTATCGATGGCTTGACAAGCTTTTTCTCAAAAGACATTTCAGTGATGATGTTGTATTCTTCTAGGGTTAGGGTTAGCTCAAACCTACCGAATATAAAAGTAATTGTCTTCGGGCACCAAAAATGTGCCATGGCTTGTATGACTTCAGGACGAACAGTGATTTGGATCAACGATAGGAGATGACCCATTTTGGCCTTCACGCGCTCCTGGGCAAACTGATCTAATTGACCCCACCATCTAAAGAGCTCCGCCTTGGGAGCAGGAATGAACTGGATATCGTCTTTCCCCATCACATATAAACTGGGACTTGAAAAGCTTATCCTACATTGCCATGGGCCAAATAAAAAGACTAAGTAAAAGTAAAGAAATCACTTTACTTTTAAAGAAAAATGGCAAGCACAAAGACATGTGCATGGGACGTGCGGCTCGATTTCTAACTCAGAAGGCTTGATGAAATTAAAAAGTATCCGCCCATCGCAGTCTCGCGTTAGCAGCATACCCCCTTAACCTCGGCTAAGAAATTCGGGAAAAGAAAGGCAACCTCTACATCGCAGTCTCGCGTTCGAGGTCGTATCTTTCCTAACACCATCATAGAAATCCTATGGTGGCCCAGGTCCGGTAGCCGGGTTGTGTGTGCCATGTGTAGTGCTAAAATAGTAAAGCATGCACAATAATTTATAATCACAAAAAAATATATAAAATGATGATAAATTTCTAAACTTTTGACCTGCATAAAGAAAAAACCTAAGTCAGTAAAGAATTTAAACAAGACAAAAATGGCCTAAGTCCTCAAAGTCCCCCGGAGTCGCCAAGCATGTCGCGACCTCTTTTTTTTTTTTTTTCGACGCCCGCAATCGCGTACGGTCGCCTAAGGAGGCTAATGGCTCGACTGAAATTGGTTAAGCCCAGACTCTCCCAAGTCCACCAATTCACGACTTAATGGTTCAAGTTTTTAACCTGTAAATCAAATTTTAAATTGGAGTCACCACTAATCGATTTGGGGTGGGTTGAAGAAACCCAAGTGAAGTATCGGGAGAAATACTCACTCCTGCGCAACCAGAGAAATTAGGATCGGGGACTTGATTACACTAGTTAATCACTAATGTCCTTTCGGTACCTAATATTGTTTAAACCTTGAGGTTTTTTGGATGCTCGAGGATTTTCCATGCATTTTGGGAGGAAAAACATTTTTCTAGGTCTTTTTTCTAATTTTTTTTAAGACACAAAAGGGTTTTTTTTTTTTTGGGATTTTTGGTATTTTTGGGAAAATACAAGTCTTTTTGGTTTTTTTTCTGAATTTTTTTGGCTTTTTCATGAATTTTTGGCTTTTTCACGAATTTTTGGCTTTTTTTGGATTTTTGACATTTTTTTGGAAAATATGAAATATTTTTGATTTTTTTGGTTTTTCGGAAAATAATATATTTTTATTATTTTTCGATTTTCTGAAATTAAAACAATTTCTTAATATTTTTTGGATATTTTTGATTTTTTTTTTTTTGGAAATTAAAATGCATTTTTTTTTTAAAAAATATTTCGAAAAGAAAATATTTTTTTCTTTTTTTGAAAATAAATTATTTATTTATTATTAAAATATTATATTAAAATAAAACTGACCTGGGTCGAATCCACGGGTTGTGCCCGACCCGGGCCGGCAACTTGAATGAGGACGGGCCCGACTCAGATTTTTTCATTTTTTTTTTTTTTTTCTTTTTCAAAACGACGATATGGCCGGGCGTTTGGGGGCGCTGGCCCGGCCCGATGACCCGGATCCACCACTCGCTCCACGGCCCGGTTCGCTGACCCGCTCCCCTGTGAAACCCTACCCGGATCCGGCCCGGCTTTCGACCCGACTCGCGGCCGCCCCCCTGGATCGCAAACCCTACCCGATTTTCCGGGTCTGAATCCACTTCGCGACCCGGAAAATCGCAAACCCTAGGGTTTGCGAATTCGTGGCGCCGGAGAGGAGACCGAAGCGGTCCCGCAGCGAGGACGGCCATGGCGGTGACGGCAAAGGTGATCGGACTATGGAGAGGGAGATGGCGACGGCGACGGGGGACAGCGCGATACCTGTTTGGCAACGGTGCGGCGAGGGCGAAGATGGTGACGGCGAGACCCACGCGAACCTCTCTTGCGTCTCTCTCTCTCCGTGTCTCTCTCTCTCTCTACTCTCCCTCCGGCGGGGCTCAGATCTGAGGCCGCGAGCCCTCGGCCCCCCTGAAGTCTCTCAGTGGGGTGTCCAAGGGCCGCAACTCGATCTGGTTTCCTCTCTCTCTCCGGGATCTCTGTGTGTTTTTCGTCGTCGTCGGAGGGGAGGTATTTATAGGCGAGGGGCGGCCGGTCGACGGAGTTTCGACCGCCGATCGCCACGGCCTTCGCCGGCCGAACCAGCGTCCCATCCGACACCAGCTGCCCCCCTGCTCCACGTCCCATCGCCGTCCGTCCGTCCCCTTCCCCTCCGTCGCGCCCTCTGCGCGTGCTCTGCAGAGGTGCGAGGAAGGAGACGACTTGGCGGGGCCGGGCCGAGGCGGAAATGGGCCGAGGGCCCATGCGGAGGCTGCTTCTTTACTTCTTTTCTGTTTTCGCTTTTTTTCGCTTCTTTTCTTCTTTTTTTCGTTTATTATCCAAAAAAACAAAATAAAATAAAGCCTAATTTTAGGCGTCAACAATTATGATTTCAGCAACCAAGATTATTGTGGCTGACCTCAATAAAAATGAGAAGCTAAACGGTGACCATTATAATATTTGGCACCAAAAGATTTAGTATCTTAAGGAGTAAAGGGTTTTGGAAACCCTCCAACACACCATAGATGAAACTAAGCACATAACCTTAACTTAGTATATAAGAGATCTAGAAGCTTATCAAGCTTGAAAAAAGGAAAATAGTATTGCTCACATCGCATTGCTGAATTTTATGCAAGATGATCTCATGTGTAAGTTTAAAATTTTATGATAAAAGTCAAGCTATGTGGGTTGCCTTAAAAGATGAGTTTAGGGGTACGTGTTGACACCTAAATTTTGGCGATCCGGTTATTTATTTATTGCATAGAAAATTAGGGGTTAATTTTATCCCTGAAAAAATATTAATTGCATAACATATAATTTTAGGTGCATTCATTTTTCTATTTATTGCATTCACATTGGGTCGACGATGGTGGATGGACTCGAATGAATGGTTTTAAGCTTGATAGATAAGAAGGCATTTCTTTATTTCAAACAAGAAATTGATATTTTCATCAAATATCCGGAGGAAAATTCACGATTGGAACAAGACCAAAAGAAATATCGTGTCAATATTCATTCAAGAGCATAAAAGGAAAATTTGACCAATGAAAATGAATAAAAAGGAAGGATGATATGGTAGTCGGCGTTTTATATATTCATGCAATGTATCAGCAAGAAGCGTACACGGCGTGATATATTCTTCGTTCGAAAACATGAAAGTCGCAGATTTTGAGCGCACCCCAGAGGGGAAAGAAAAACAAAAGCGAATATTTTATAATATTTTATCACATTTTCTTTCCATGGTGGGGGCTTCGTGCATGCATATAAAAGGACGATTGAAAACCGGGGGGGGCGACAGAATTTAGGTCAGCCACAATATAAAAATTGTGAGTGAGAGAGAGAGAGAGAGAGAGAGAGAGAGAGAGAGAGAGAAAGCACGAGAGGTGGTCTTCTTCTTCGGTGCTTGACCTACCTCAACCCATGACTTTGTTGTGATCGTCCAAATTGCTTGCTGGCCACCACTCTACGAAGATACTGGAGTCGCAAACGTCCAGGCTTGTTGCACTTCATTGTTCTTTATTCCGGGTGCACCAAGACGCACCACCCTTGCCGACGCTGTGCCATTGCCATATCGTTGCCCTCTGCACTGCGGCCAAACCCTTCGTTGTCGACCCGTTGTTGCTGCTCACTGTCGTGGAGCCGCAGCCCGCATTGCCCTAACGCTGAGTTCCACCCCCATGAGCCATGGCGATCCTGTTGCAGCTGTAACGTTCCTCCAAGTCCGAGCTGTCATTACCTGACGTGAGCCGCACTCATACGGCCTGTTAAGCCCTCCGTGGAATCCCTAGCAATAACGGCGTGCTGCTGTCCAAGCTCAAGCCTGTGGCACCCCTCGACGGCCCCCGATCCAATTAGGGTCGCCACAGTTCGCTTACCTTTCATTTTCCTTATTAACATATCACTATGATACCATTTCAATTGCAGCAGGTCTATACAACTATGGGGGTTTACACTTTTTTTTGACTTAAGGTCCCTTGCGCAATTCATATACGGAAGCACGTCCAACAACTCCCTTCCCTATATTCAGAAAACAATGCACACCTACTAAACATTTTATATAAGTCAAAGCCGTACACTTTTTATTTACTTAAATCAGATGGACAGCATTCATCGGTACATCAAAATGCCGTAATCTTCTATATTCGGCTACACTCCAAAAGATGACCGACATTTCCTCCAATAGTCATACACTTAAAGTCCATCGATCAGTGTCGGCGTCCAAAAGCTCATTCCCTTGCTATCTTTCTCCTTGCTGGTGTGAGAGTTGAAAGCCACAATTTTATGCTAAATCGACCTCGCCCTAATCCTCCAAGAAGGTGAGAATTCGAAACCCTATCTTCCCATTCTCAAGTGGGAAGGGTGGCCACTGGGACAGTGGTGGATATTCTCTTATTGATTTTCCTTTTCTTTTGTGGACATCATGTGATAGTGATATGGTGACAAGCGGTCATCGCATTAGAATAGGAGACCAAAGAGAGAGGAAAGGGGAACGAGGGCCTGCTTGCCACTTACAAAAGGGTGAGGGCCTACTTGATCGAACATTTCACGTGGGAGTCACTTGAACTTCCGACACTTGAATTTCACCGCGGGGGAGCTCGAGCCCTGATTAGGGCCTTTAATTCTTAAATCCTCAATTGATGAAAAAAATAGAACCTCAAATCTTCAATTGACCAGCAACCAAAACCGTAAATCTTTTTTTATGCATGTAAATGGTACAAGGCTACACAATCAAAAGTTGGAGCAGGAAAAAATTTCCACTTATTATTCATATTTGGAGAAAAAGATAACCCTAATTTGGCATTCTTTAATAACATGAAGACCAATTTTCAAAGAGATTATTCAGTTGGATAAGGCTCCCATGATCTTTTGCGAAGAGGAGAGAATCCCGCAACGGGATCAATGGACCCTGGGATAGGCTGCCGGTTGTCCGGGGTTCTCGGGTCATAAAAAAAAAAGAATTTCAAAGAGATTCAAGACATAGGCAAATCAGTGGAGATATTCAGATTTGCCAGGCTGAGGGCAAGATCATTAAGACTAAATTCTCCACAAGGATGGTCTGGTAGCACATAGCTATTTCTTTCTAGATAGGAAGCTGAAATGCACCGATAATCTATATAGCTATCTAGCAGTTTGAATTGCTCAAAACGACATGAATTCGCTGAGAAATGGAGGGTGTACTGTCAACAGTTCATATTCTAATCTTAACATTACCAAACAACGTGGACGAAGAAAAATGTCATCCTACATGAGGAAGACGAAATGAAAAAGGTCAAATGGCAGTACCATTTTCAAGTGATCTGGCACGTGTGTGTGTGTGTGTGAGAGAGAGAGAGAGAGAGAGAGAGAGAGAGAGAGAGAGAGAGTAAATCCCAAAAGTTGCGGAAGCCGAAATGAGGTTCAATTGGTCGGGGAAAGGAAGGTGGCTACATGATAATGCAATGAACGAAGGGAAAGAAATTAAACAAGGACAAAAAATAAAAGAAGAAAAAACTAGCAAAACAAGAACCTAAAATGACGCGAAAAAGCATTGTCTTTGTTGGGTCTACCAATTTCAATTGCCAGCAATCGCAGTAATTAGTCGTCGAGGCCCCTACCTCTCCTGTCTACCCAACCATGGACACCACAAACCCCAAAAAGAAAAGCATTCTATGGAGAATTGACCTTTTCTCTTATACCATTTAATAATAAATTGGCCTTTTAACAGACTACACAAAATGTCCTTTTCTGCTTGTGGATGACAAAGGCATACCTGAGAGACGAGCCACATATACATGCGACATACACAGTCACATGTATGTAGACGCTGGAGTGTTGATCCCGGGAGACATGGTCCAAGCTCATCGTGCCAACGCAAATCAAGATTTCTTGTCCCTACCCTTTTGTGTTTTTGTGGTTATCCACTTACTTTTGTCAACTATATGTATTCTTTTTTCCTACGTGTCCTAGTTCGCTTTTCGCCACACGCACACCCCTTAAAAAATGCTCGACTAATCATCCTTGTTGGGCATCCATGTCACCATCCTGATCCACTCTCTCTCTCTCTCTCTCTCTCTGGGGTACGCAACTAACTTGACATATAAACAAGAAATGCTTGCAACAATCACTCCATTTCCCAAGAATTTAGGGTTTAATCCTCTCTTTTGTTAAAGAAGGGCAAATTATTTTGGAGAGTTATTCAAAATTCACAAGCTACGGACAATGGTTCAGATGAGCTTTCACGGGCGATCTTGGTCCAAGAAGTCCTACATCTATGGTGACCACTACTTGGGAATGAGCTATCATTTTCTAAAAGAATTACACGTCATGTGCATGTTATATGGTCGACACCAACTCAAAGTGAAAAAAGCTAGAGGTGCATGCTTATTGTGAAACCATGAAAAGGAAAAGAATGGATAGGAAAAGGAGCATTTTGGAAACCATGTTTCATGGAATTGAGACAGCCCTTGGAAATGTTGTCTATGAATGAAGGCCAGAAGTTTGGTACTTATCTTACCACAGAGATGTCCCTCTTAGTTGTGCTAAGCCTTTGAAGATGTTCAACTCTTGTTTCCTAATGATTTTCCAGTACATTATTGTTCGCGCGTGTGAGAGAGAGATGTTCACACCTAAATTTGGCTAATCATTTAAAAATTTATTGCATAAAAATTAAGAATTGACCCCAATTCCAAGAAAAATTAAATTTATTAAATTGCATATTATTTTTATGACTATGTTTCATTAATAAATAAGTTCATAAAAAGTATTACAATTGAATCGGTGGTGGATGGACTGATTAAAGGTTCTGAACTTAAGAAAACAATTGAAATTGAGCTCATAAGCGAGTGAAATTTGGCCAAACCCATGCACACTAGGACTGGCAAAAATTCACTAGAGAGCGAGGAGGGGCCTTATTGAGCTTTAATTGATTGAAATTTAGCTCATAAAATTTAATTAGTAAAAGGCCTTAGGTTATGCAAGTCCATTATATTAATAAGGTCGAAATTGAGCCCGTAAGATAGAATTACAGCTAGGTTTTCCACTATATAAGCACATTAGGTCTTCAAAATTCGTGGTCGACACATATTTATTAAGAGAGCATACAAGAGCATGGAGAGAAAAGGAGAGCGAGAGCCCCCACGGCCGAGCCTTCCCAGTCGTGTCTGGCTTGTGCACCGCCATGATGAGCCGAGCTCCCGAAATCAAACTGGCACGGCTGCAACATAGCAGCCCTCGCGATCCCACTCTGATGATCTATCGTTGCCGTAGCTCTTCCAGCCATGTAGATTTATTTCTAGATAAAATGGCATGTTAGGATAATATTTATCTAGTTATGGTAGGTTTCCAAATTAGAATAAGATAGATTATTTCCTAATTCAAGTTGGATAATCTCTTACTTTAGGTCGTTTATTTTCATTTTTTATTAATATAAAATAACATGTGCATGTCATATTGATTTACCTACATCATGCTTGCATCACTATTTGTTGTGTCTTTATATTAGGTTGTTTACACATAAATTTTGACGACCTCGATTAGTTATTCATTGCATAGAAAAATCAGCACTCGATTCTTGACTCCTAGAAAAAAAAATATTAGTGCACATTGTGTCCGAGTTGGTCCAATATGACCTTGCTCAACTATTTCCATAATTGCACACGAAGCACCCATTCATGCATACATATTTGGCCGTTGAGAGATTCAGTTCCTACTGAAGGGATAAGTTAAGAACAAGAAAAGAAAGAGCTGGAGAGAAAAGATTTCCGTAAAATATTCTCTCAACTTTGGCAAAGAATTCCCCCGCATGGGAAAGCTCATCCCCATCATATCCCTCGGGTTGTCTTTAGCATACAGAGGGGAGTTTGTTTTGGCAATCACCAAAATAAAAACATGCGTTTTCAGCTGCTAAGATGGGAATTAGACGGCTCCGTCATGGGAAGGTAGGGAGCTTGAAGCGAAGAGGACGAACCGAATCCCCATCCTTTCGTGGGCACCTCCAGATTTCATTGAATTGTTTTTGGCAACATTAAAAGACACATTCTGTAGAATTAGAATCGGGAGATGAATCAATGGAATTTGTCCAGCAATATGGAAAGAATTGACACTCCCTTGGCCGAATATTTTGCGTTCATGAGCAAGGCAACACAGCCCAGAAAAGCCGAATGGAAAGATTGAGCGGAGAGGAAATGAAGAGAAAGAATTAAAGAGATAATACTAGTCATGAAATCGTAAATAATGGTGAGTGAATCTGGACATATCCGCAGCAATATCTGTAGAAACGCAGAAAGGGAACCAAGTGCTAATTCACGGTGATAAATCGGGGCCAATCCGGCTATCCCCACGATTGAGGGAGGAGGGGTTTAGACTTTCCAATGATAAGTGGGAATTTTTTGCTATAAGAGGACTTTTCTTCAATGAAAGGGAAGTCAATAGACTGATTATGACATATTCTCTGAGCATCTCTGAGCAACAACATGATGATCACTCCCTTCCATCTTCATAACCACCTTCATCACGTGACATACTCCACCCATCATCAACTCCCATCATCATCATCATCTCTTTTTTCGCAATATATCACGTCCATCTCTAAATCTTCACTGGGAGTACGCACAAGCAGCTAGTGAGATAGAGGATCGTGAGAAAATATAGAGGCTCAAAGCACAGAGAGGATCTTCATCTCATCACCCTTGCTGATATATCGAAAGAATAATTACGTTGGAAGAGATCCAAAGGTATCAGAAGCTTGGCCCTTCCCGGTGTCCATTTAGCCACTCAAGCTCGCCCGCTCGTGATCTTTCTGACGAATGCCAGCAACTCAAGCAGAGCCTCCACAACGGCCACAAGTGCACCAGCAAGTCCTACGTCTGTCATTGGCCAGTCTCGACGCGCGATCAGCCCCATCACTCGCTCAACAGAAAAAAGAGCTCTCACTTTCGCGCCAGTGATGCTTCAGTCCAGCGGGCAAGTTTCTGGCAATTTCTCTGGCCTCCATCCCCGTTCCAGCGACTACCATTCCCATTGCTGCACCCAGCTTCCTGGAGGCTCTTTCCTGACGCGTCCAACGAGCTTTGACAGCGTGGCCTTGAACTCTCGTCCTTCGCTGCAGCACAGACATCTTGGTCCTCATTGTAGTCCCTGCAGCGTCCAGAATCATTCCGGGTGAACCAGCAATCTTAAGCAAGCTTCCAGTCGTGCCAATCTAGCCTCGCCAATTTCCTTGTGATCTCAATGACCAGTTTGATCTCGCTCACATCAATACCCTACACCAAAGTAGCATTGTTTTCTGTCTACCTCCTTGCAAGTCTTCCCTGTGTTGTTTTAGCCCTCATTGCCCTAAGTTATCTCTAATTCAGGCGAGGACAAGGTTGATTTTGTTGAGAAAACATTCCCTAAGTTATTTTGATATTGACAAAACTTAGAGATTTTGATTATATTATAAAAAATTTTCTGGTGGAAAGTTTGATGGGATATGATCGGATGATTTCAATCAGAATCAGAATTGTAATTTATTTTCCTTCCTTGCATATTCTATCAAATGGCTAGGAAGGAGTCAAAATACTCATGTAACGACTAGTGGCTATTGGTTGGATTCCCTGTCATCTTTACAAAAACTTTTAAAATGAAAGTTTTTCTAATATCCATCGAAAAGTTCAACTTTCCAAGAACAATGTATTGGGGGTGAAACATTCTTTTCAATCCTAAATGCCCAACTTTTGGAAACTCGATTTTCTATATGGGCAGCAAAACATATGGGAAGCTTCACTCTTGACATTCTTAAAGCAATTAGATCTTCTTCTAATTTCAAAGTCCGAAGAGTGTTTTGTGATCTTATACATTCGTCTTTGTGAGCAAAATTGTATAACCTTTTAGAGGCTAAGAGTGTGAGGAGTGGGTCACACAAGTTTGAAAATTCTTAGCTCAGTTCTTGTAACCTCTTATTGGTTTTTATCAGTGGATATTAGTGGATTCCAGCCAACAAGCTATAGCATGAGAGAGTAGGTGTAAGCTTACAAAAGCCAAACCACTATAAACTTTTGTGTACAATTCTCTATCCGTTACTCATTTTAGAATTACATACTAGTAAGATCTGACCACTTTATTAGAAATTGTCTTGCTACAATATTTCTTTAAATTCTTTCATTTTTGCACAATCACATATTCATACCCTCTATGTGATAGTTTTTGCCCTAACATGATTAATTAGTTTAGTAAATAGTTTCACTTATATTATATTAGTTGATAAAACCTTGGGTTATCATGACTCGATTATTTTCAGCATTAAACAAGATGCATTGAGCCTCTAAACCTTTAGACACTAACGTCAAATCCTAATATCTTTTCGCATGACTTGTGATGATTGATTTGATTAAGTAGATATTCAATTGCTTTGAAATAACACATTATCAATGAAATGATGGATTTTAAATATAATTTGTGTTTCAATACATTGCAATTTCAGTCGTCCTTACATATGACTTGCACTTTAGGGATTTTTTAATTAGGACCATGCATGATTAGTCTCATAATTATATAGATTTAGAGTGTTAAATTTAGAAAGCATAAAGATTCTAGTGTAATTCATATCTTTCATAAACAAGAAAAGCAAATAATAAACATTATTTAGTTTTCATTTATATTGCATCTAGATCTAAGATTTATTAAACTCGAGTGATACAATGCATGTCATTTGAAACTAAGTTTTAATAATCGTATTGTGTAGATAGTATTAGTTATTACATTGCATGCAAGATTCACGTCTAGATAGTTTACTAGGCCACTTATAGAGTGTCAGGCTTTAAACTTGCTATTTTTATAAAATAAAGAACAAAAATGATATAGTTTGCATTATAGAATAAATCCATAGTTTCTATTAGGTCATTCATACATTTTAATAAACTTAAGAATTACTTGCATGCATTATCTTAGAAATAAAACTAGGTCATTTAGTATGCATTTTCACTAATAAAATAGATATAGGATTAGGAATCATATAATTTGTACTTATAGGGTAATTTGTCTTTTGTTAATTGCTAAAGAAGAATATCAAAAATTAGAATTAGAGTCTTATATAGATTTGCATAGTAGTTAGTCATTATTTCATGCATAACATTTGTGCATTATGCATATTTTTCTATCTAAATAGTTTTGCAGAAATGTCGTGCCAATAGATAGTCATATGCTTTGCTTGCTTAGCACATCTAGATTCTTTAAATCTTTTGCAACCTATTTATGGTTTTAATTATTAGGTGTTACTTTCTTGATTGCACATTCACAAGATCATCCTTCACATGTTAGTGGCATAGGATAAAAAATTAATAAAATTGTAAGTAAAAGCATTTTCGAAATTAAGAGAAAATATACTAAAAGGGTGTTAGATAAATCTAGCGTAACCAAATTCCCAAATCTATTGAATTTATAGTTTACAAAAGTAAATTGCACTCCCACATTTTACTTGGGTGTCTAATCTATCCGTAACTAATTAGTGGCCACTCCAAAAAGGTAAGATTAATAACAAGTCGGATTGAGCACCAAGTTGTGATTGGTAGGGCTTGGGAGAGTCCATATTAAGCATCATGCTTAGTAATCTTTTAGCTTTTTGTGACATCCACTATCTAGCCCCCGATCGGCCAAGGAAAATGGCCACTGAACCCATTATGAGCCCGGCCGTGAATTAGCCACAAACGTCGGCCCGAATAGGGTAATTGGTCATCGATAGACACGAAAAAACTTTCACCCACTAGAAAGAACATATGTTTCAGATAAATTAAACCCAAGTCAATCAAGTCAATTTTGGAAGCTTGTAATTATATGCAAGAGGGTGACTTGTATGCTTATGTGTCCTAAGCAATTACTAATACTCTTAAAAGATAGAAACTTCAAGGAATATACATGTGTTTCATATGCAGTTTTGGAAGCTAGTCAATAAATGCAAATTGATGATTCACATGCTTAGTTTTCTAGGCTATTAATGCAAGAAGACAACTCTTAAGTTTATTTGTCTCTTAGCCATTTATGAATGGCTTAGTTGTCCCTGCAAAATCTAAGGCATCATGATCTAAGAAATAGCCTTAGAGGACAAGTAATTAGGTCAATTAATGACTAAATGATCTTGCTAGATTCACCTAGGTGCCACATCTCCTCAATTAGACTTGCCACCTTTAGTTTCTTAAGTTATGACTTTGATTTCTAGTTTTTGAAACTATTGGAACCTCACTATTTTCTGATTTTATAGAACTTTTTGTGTTACAGATTTGGTAAAACTTCCATGAAAGTTGTTCAAAACGTCTTGACTTACAACATACTTTAATTTCAGAACTTTTTTTTTAGGTGAAATGATTGGCACGGAAGCCTAATCATTTACCATGTTAGAACTATCTAGTTCGGTAAAAACGATGACCTATTTGTTCTCTCAATTTTTTTATAAAATATTTCCTTTCGAATTTAGACATGTTTCCTCCACGATAGTTGTAGAGGACATCCATGTCTACAACATATTAAAATTTCATAGTGTTTTATGAAGATTTGGATTTCAAAATAGGTTTTCCTCTGCGGTTGAATTTGTTCAATGGACAAACTTTTGGGTTGATTTCTATGATTTGCTGCTCTTTCCACAAAATGAATTAGACTTGGCTTCCTTCATAAAAAAAAAAAAATTGTTTAAAGTCTTCTTTATAACATATTATATTTATATAATTTTTCGAGCTTGTTTAATAAGGTAATGAAACTGATTTCCAAAGTTGCTCGAAACTGTTTAGAATGAGAGAGCCACATGCCCAAACTTGGAGGGTAATGGGTTGCACGCTCATCTTAAGAAGCAAACCAATTTAGAATCTTCTTGGCTTGAAGATAAACATGTATTAAATACTTTTGGACCTTAGTGCATTGATGCTAAGTTGAGTTATAAGGCTTATGTGTCCTCTAATTAACATAGTCATCATTATTATTCATCATTACAAAAATGACTCAACCCCAAGTAGCTCAATAAGAGAAGTAGCAGGTGTCCTCCTTGAGGAATTAGACTTTGCCACTTGTGCCACCTCTTCATCCTAGGTTGTCATATAAATAAATGTGATTGGTCCATTTGGAAGGGAAATGAGAAGGGGTTTGCCTATTAATAGAGGCATCCTCCCTTCATTTCCTCACCCCCATCTCTTCTCTCTCACTTATTCTCTCTCTCATGGCATCCCATGTCGCCCCCTCTCCCTCTCTTGGCTTTTCTCACCTACCGCCTCACCGAGTGGCCAACTCTTAGCAAAACTAGTTCATCGAAGGTAAGTGGAATTCCTAACCCTTAGCTAAGGCAATGTGCTATGTCATTGAATTTAGTTATGTACTTACATGTGAGTAGTCATTTACATGTCATAGGTCCATTTTGTATGATTTGCTCATGTGTTGGTTGATTCACGCCTAGGACACAAATGGGTTTCACTTGGTCTCGGATTAGTGTTAAGACGTGATAGACCAAACCTCGCTTGGCCATGGATTGAGATTGAGGCGTATCGATTCGAGCCTCGCTTGGTGGAAGATCGGCATCTATACGAGGTGGTTCGGGCCATGCGTCTTGAGTCATGCCCGACATATTATGTAATTACGGTATCATAATACATGACATACACTTGTTTGAGCTGGCCCTAGGGCCTTATATGTATGGGTTAAGATGGAAGAAAATAAATCGGCTTGTGCAACACATGATATGCAATCATTAAATCAAAGAAGAAGACCATCATCACATAGCGTTGGTGGCAATGTCTTGTTAGTGAGAACAGGATGCCCTAGTTTAACCTAGATGCTTGGGTTGAGCTCGAATGCCTCGGGTTGAGCTCAAGATATCCTAATTGAGCCAACATGCCTAGCTTGAAAAATGATTCCTTGGTTGAGTTAGGATGTCCTAATTGAGCTGGAAATGTATGTTAATGAACATTTTATGCATGCTGGTATGTTTACTACTATGTGACATGTTGTGTTCATGGATAAACTAAAGGTAAGTATGCATAGTACGCCGAAGGGACACATATATGTAGTTGAGATGAATTAGTAATATTTATATCAATATGCTATCGATATTGCAATACATGTATTGTCAATGCTAGATTTGATTATGAGATATCATCCTAGTAAAGCATTAGGGGTTTTGACTTATTGAGTCTTAGACTCACTTCTTGTTCTTCAGACCTATAGGTGTGGAAGCCTTACACTAGTTTTGGGTAGTTGTAGTCACGCTAGAGATAGGAATTCCCTTGGCCTACATGAATATATAATGATGATGTGAAAAAAAGAGAGGCCTATAGAAAGGGCATGTACATATATTGGTATAATATAGTAGCACTATGCCTTATGTAATGCTTTACTGGCTGCTTGTTTGTTGTGTTGTAGTTAGGTGTTGATATTGTAACGCTTCCGCATGTGCTTAAATTGAAAATTAAAAAGCAATGAGTCGGCGATGTGCCTAGGATGTCACAATGATAACCCCGCGATCTGGAGTTGGGGTCGTTATACTTTTCTTAGTGGTTTACCTCTAGAAGGTCACGACACATGTCATGAATCGCACGTCATTCGTATATGCCATGTCTTCTTGTCATGTTGTATGCCACGTCTTTCATAATTGCCATGTCATCGCCACTTCATATGCCATGTCATCAATGCCATGTCATTTAGTGATTGCATACTTAGGGTAATTTAATTTAGAATGCATGTTGTATTAGAATATTAGATTTACATAGTTATTTAGAAAATAATGGTTAGGCTAAGTTTAGTATACTTAGTGGTTTAAATTAATTCATAGTGTTTAAGTTCTTAATCTCTTGCAATTTATTTATTGATTTGGACTATTGAGTGTCATTTTAATGGTTGCACACCCCTCATGATCACTTCACACATGTTAGTGATTAGGTTTAAAATCAATCCAAGTTACTTGCATATGTTTTTTTTTTTAAATTAAAAAAAAAAGGTATTGAAAGGGCGTTAAAGTAAATCTAGCATAATCAAGTCCTTGAATCCATAAATATTTGGCTTGTAGAAGTAAAGTACTCTCACACACTCTACATGGGTTTTTAATTGACCCACCAATAACTTATTAGTGGTGATTCTTGGATAATTTGATTTTGCATGTTAATTTGAACATAAGTTGTGAATTAGAATGGGCTTGGAAAAGCCCAAGTTAAGTGTGAGCTTAGTAATCCATTAGCCAACTCTAGATAGTTCACACCTAGGAAGGTTGCAATAGTTTGACGACTCCACTAGGGATTTGAGTTAAAACTTATAGAAAATTTATGCCATAATTTTCTCTTGATTACAAAATATTTTTGTTTAGCAATGTGGAACAAGGTACATCCCTTACTTGGTTTAAATGTTTTTGTAGAATGGGAGTTATAAGGGTTGAAATGTTTGTTAAGCTTTGTCTTGCAAATTAGTGTTGAGAATAAATGGTTTTTACTTTGATATTGAAGTGATGTTTGAGATAAATTATTGAGCATGCTTTCATTGTTTTAGCACCGTGCTAATGCACACACAATCTATTGCCAAACCTAGGCCGCGTAAGTTACTTAGGATGGTATTGAGTTTGATATGATTTTGAACATGAGTTCTCTGAGTAGAGGTCACCCAAAACAATCTTGAAAGTCTCTTTACTAGTGTTAAAAGTGCTTGCCTTTGCCCACAAGCCTAAGTTGTAAATGGGTGCTACTTTTGTTTGTGCCGGAGTTATGAGGACCAAGCTTAGTATGAGGCTATGACTAGTCATCCTATAATTTTGACTCTACTTTAAGCCTGTTTAATTAAAAATCAAGCTGCACATATCATTTTGTGTCTATATGATTGCCATAATCTTATGATGAAGTAAGTTTTCTACCCTTTCATTATGTGATTTTCTTACTTTATTGTAGGCATAAGAACAGCCCAAGTGCCAAAACTTGGCACGGATGGACACTTAAGTGCCAAAACTTTGAAAATGTACACTTAAGTGTCAAAATCGGAGTAAAATTGATCACTTAAGTGCCACTTCGACCAAAATCCAATCAAATTGCTGACGTGACAATTTTTCAGTGAGATTGGTGTAAAACGGCATTGTTTTTGCTTTGATGTGTAAATAATTAATATAAAAATTAATTAAATTAAATTTAAAATTAATTTTATTTAAAATATTCTTAAAAAATTTTTAAAAAAAATTTAAAAAAAAAAAAAAAGGGTGGTGGCCAAAGGGGGCGGTTGAGGGTCGAGCCCTCATTGCCACCGCCGGGAAAGGCTGGTGATGGAGGGTGGAGGGTTGGCTAGGGGTCAACCCCCAACCGCTGATTGGCGATGTGAGGGCTCGTGAGCTCTCGCTAGATTGTGGTGAGGGTCGCAACCCTCACCCCAGATCTGGGTGAGGGCTCGCGGGCCCTCGCCGTCGTCGGATGGGGCGTAGTTGACCCCCTTGGCCAAGGCTCGGTGACCCCGGCCGATGCTCCTCCCCACCGCCGGCCCTTCCCGGCGACGGTAAGGAGGTGGCGAGGGCCCGCGAGCCCTCCCAAGACCCCAAGGGCTTGAGCCCTCGTCGCCGGTCGGTCGGTGTCGCGCGCGCGCCAGCCCGGGGCTCGGTGACCCCGGGCGATGCTCCCCCCATTGTCGTCGGCGCGGGAGGCATCGAGGGCCCACTAGCCCTTGCAGATCTTAGATTTGGGGCAAAGGGTCATGGATCTCTTGTCACCGGCCCTTCTCGGCGGCGGTGGCGGGAGCCCCATTGGCCCACCCCTCTTTTTTATTTTAAGTTTTTTAATGTTTTAGAATATTTTAAATAAATTTAATTTAATTAATTTTATATTAATTATTTACACGTTAGAGTAAAAACAACGCCATTTTTACATTTTTTCACCACATCCGTGTGCAAAATGATGCTGTTTTACACTAATCTCGATGTCATGGCAATTTGGGGGATTTTGGCTGGAGTGACACTTAAGTGATCCATTTTACTCTTATTTTGGGCTAAGTGTACCTTTACAAAGTTTTGGCACTCCCCTAAGTTTTGGCCCACCAAACTCCTTTTTTACCTTTTTAATTTTTTTAGAATAAGTTTTTTAAATAAATTTAAATTTAAATTTTAATTAATTAATTTTATATTAATTATTTTAAGACCAAACTCAATTGGCTCCTCCCTTTTTAATTTTTAATAAGCTATATTAATTATTTACTTTATATTTGGTAAGTAAAAACAACTTTGAAGAATATTTTACATTTTTTTTAAAGTCTAAATTGATTAGTCCGCGGAAAACAACACCATTTTACACCATGAAATTTTTTTGAAAGATTACTCCAATGCATGTCCACTTCCTTTCCTAACTCAATATTTCTCAAATTACTTGACATTTCAAATGAGTAGGACTTCCTCTTAGCTTTGTTAGGATTCATAGTTTTCCCTCACAATAAAAATGCTATTAATCCTTCTATTGCATATGTAGTTAGTTAGACAATATTTGCTGGAATGAATTTTCTCAACACTATTTTAGTCGAGACTTTCTTGTCTCTTAGGCTGTGTTTGGTCGATTGGATAAAAACCAGGATAATATATGTTTTATCACATCTTGTGTTTGGTAGCTATCTATGATAGGATAAGGTCGGATATAGAAGAGATATAAACCGAATAAAAAAATCCGAGGGGGGTGGGATAAGGTCGAATAGGATTTCTTTTATCCGAAATATAAAACCCTACGCTTTTTTTTCTTTCTCCGTCGTTCACCCACAGAGGACTCTCTGTTTCCAAAGTATCAATGTTGAAGCCTTCTCCTCAATAGCTCTTCAATTCTCATCAAAATTTTACGAAAGTGATGAATTTTCAAAGGTAAATAATCATTCTCTCTCCCTTTCCTCGCCCAACTAGTGACATACGCTTCTTTGAGGGCTAGTTTTTCCATGTGCAGAGCAGAGAAGGTCACAACTTTCTTTGCAAACCTAAGGATCAACGTCCCCTGGTCGTACCGAGCGACTTTGACAATCGACCCCTCTGACGAATTGGCTAGCCAAGACCAGGAGCCATCGATTTTCATCTTCATGAAGCCTTTTCTCGGCAACAATGACCATGAACATGGTACGATTCTCTTCTGACTTATTTTGGATTTTCCCTAAAGTGTTCGGTTTGATGAAAACCTTGCTCAGAATGACTGAAATACCCATTTGTATTTTGTGGCGTTCCTTCCCGTGTAATTGGACTGAAGTCTCCTCGATCAGCTTCTTAACAAGAATAGACAAATGGATTTATGAGCTTCCCATATTAGCTTTCGGAAACTGGATAAGTTAGATAAGAGGCTTGCCAAATGTTGATTCGTTGTTGATGATGATGAAAATGTCGTGTGTTGTAGAAGAAAGGTGAAACATCAAAGTAGCTTTTAATCTTCTAATTGGGCAGACTCCTCTTGTTTCTTCTTTCTCAATGAACATCAAATTGGATGGATGGGTGTTGTGGGCTAGAGGGGAAGAGTGTACAAGCTATGGGTAGTTTTTTTTTATGGATCTGGATTTGATAGTTTGAATGTCCATGTAATGCAAATTATTCTAAAAGTATGTACAATTTATGGGTGGTTTTTTTTTTTTTTTTTATGAATCTAGATTGGAATTTTGAATGGGCATGTGCTGCAAATTATTCTAAAAGTTGTCTTCTTTTTCTTCATTCTAGCATTGATAAAAAATTTTGCTCCTTACTCTTAGCTTGTGATAGATTCGATGTTTATCCAGCCTTTGGTATGAAAGAATGAAACCTTTTATTATTATTATTATTATGGTGGGGGTAGGAAGAGGGGGAGCTAGAGATTTGAGATAAGGAAAATGGAAAAGCTAAACATAACTCCTTTTGTAATAAAAGTTGGTGTGATTATCATAACTTGAATTCCAATTTTCTTTTTTAAAAGCTTGAGATTCATGCTTGATTGCTTGAGTTTAAAAGGAAAATGATTGACAAAGAGAAGCACGCCATGGATGTGGGAAAAGCCCTGCTTATTAATCCCTTTCTATTCCCCTACACTAGGAGAATTTATTGCCATCTTGAAGGTTTACTATTCACAGTTAGTTCAATACATTGCTTTTGTAGCCCTCCACTAAAAGATTGATTCTCAATGAGATTGATCTCTAATGCACTAGGGTCTTTTTATTACACTAGGAATCAATTTGGCATATATCTAAAAGTTTCTTTGGTCATAATTTTTGCACACTCCTTTTGTTTGGGACCTTTTCATGTAGCATGTGCTGAAGTTCCATTGTAAATTTATTTAGGAATAGATATATAAATGTATATGTATATAACCTGGCATTGATATTGAAAATATGACATTCAATGCTACATTGTTCTACTCTTTGGAGAATTAATCAAGATCATTGATAGATTATGGTGAGTTAGGTTGTTAACATGGCCCGATTAGCAAAAAGTAAAAGTATAACTCAAATGTAAAACCCTATTGATTATGCCTTTATAGGTCAAACATTATGTATTGAACTTCTCACTCCAAGTAAATCTCAAGTAAATTTCTTTCTAGTAAGAAAAATTCAAGCAATGAAGGAGATCCTTGTATTTAGTAGAAATTGCAAGATATTATCGTATGATATTTGCATCTGCTGTTTTGAGGTCTATCTGTAGCGCATTTGTTGTTCTGTCAGTGTCTGTGTTGATTGTCGAAGATATTTTGCTTTAGTGGGAGAAGGAATAGATTACTTACCTAGACATATCATTTCTACCATTGCCATTTTGCTTATGTGAGGCAAAGTCACTATTGATATCGCATCGCCTGCGAGGGAAGGATATATCTTGCTGTGTGGGTTGAATATTGTGGCTAATTGAATGCTGTGTTAGTTTTCTATTTAAGAAATTTGGGAGTGGCTCAATCGACATATATGCTAAGTTAGTTTTCTATTTCTCTATCTCTATCATTAAATTTTCTTTACCATGTAATCTTCCATCATTAAATTTTCTAAAATTGCAATGAGATGTTTAGGGATGGAAGATAGCAATTTCAATCAAACTCAAGGAAGGGAAATAAAGAGAGACCAATGTATATGGACAATATATGAAGAAAATGCACTTCTAGATGGTCTTGAAGAATTAGTTACGCAAGGAATGAAAGCTGATAACGGCTTCAAGAGTGGTTGCATGGTTATGTTAGAGAGGTGGTTTGAAGAAAAGTTCCCTTGTTCTGGCATCAAGGGTAATCCTCACATAGAGTCGAAAATGAAAAACTTGTAAAAGTTGTATAATTAGATATATGACTTGAGGAATCAAATTGGCTTTGGATGGGACCATGAAAACATTGTGTTGATATTCATTCTGAGGATAGTTGGCAAAAATATTGCAAGGTTTGTGTCACTTCTTCTCATTTTCTTCTTTATTAATTGTTTCATTTTTAACAAAATAATATAATTTTCTTTGTAGACCTATCTAGGAGTTGCTTTTTTGAGAGAGAAGTCATTCCCTCAATATGATCGACTAGCAGCCGTATTTGGAAAAGACCGTGCTAAGGGAAATCTTAGTGAAGACCCTTCAGAAGCTCATGTGGTTATAGATCACGAGGAATGTGAAAATCATGATAATATGGTAACCAATGGTGTAAGTCAAAACTCACCACCACTATCATCTTCTCAGGCACAAAATGTTTCTAATTCTTCAAGAAGAAAAAGGACTAAAGCAAGTGACAAATGGGTTGCTATCTTAGTTGAGATAGTAGGAACTTTTGGCTCATTCTTGGAAAAAGCTAATGAGAAATGGAGATGATCGCTAGCCGCATTGGACATGCCAAGGATTTGGATAATGACAAATGAAAAATCAATGATGAGCTTCTTCAAATGTCTTTAGGTACTATGGATAGAATAAAATTATGTAGAAAAATTGTGAAGGATCCTAACAATATTCATCTATTTTTGGGATTTCAAGGAGATGACATGAAAGCATTTGTGGAATTACTTCTCCAAGAGATGAGAGAAGAGAATGAGTGATGATTGAGTTGTTTCTGAGTTTGTAGGAGATATGTTTTTTCTCCATACTTTTTCTTTTTTTCTTCATTTTTTAAAAAGGGTTTTTGGGGCTAGCTATAAGCTATAATGTTATCTTTTTGGACCTTTCGGTTGTAGCCATGACTTGGAAAGAGGTGGATATGGCTTGAAACTTTATCTCTATATTCATTGCCAAGAAAACCATTATCTATAATATTCTTTGCTTCTGTCTTTTATTTTCATAAATAGTTTCTCCGTCTCTTTGGCAAAAAACCTAGCCATGAATTTAAAAGAAGCCTTAAGTCAAGATATGGCCTACAAATTTCACCAATTCCAACTTCAATTTCACACCACTTAACCTCCAATTGATGGCCAAAATGCTGAGGAGGAAGCTCACACCAAATTCCACAATTTTCCTTCCCATTTGATCCATCTTGAATACCAAAAATGCACTCAATTTAGCCCATATGAATTCTTGAGCCAATTTTGTCGAATTTTGATTTTTTGCCAAAAATCCTAGGCTTTCCAAAACTTCTTCGAAGGATGAGTCGATATTTCTAAAATAAATCGTGATATGCTAGAATTTTTGAATCCTAATACCATGTTCAATTTTGTAGTTAATTTTAACTAAATGCGATTTTAGCGTGACCTAACACATTGGTAGCTTTTAGGAATTTTAGTGTGTTTGACTAATGGTCGATTAGTTTCGATCCACATTGTGCATATTCGAATCATAGGCAACTCTCGGTTGTCGTAAAAATCTCAAGGTTTTAATTACGGGCACATAGTACAAAATCGACAAAAAAATTGGTTTAGTGCCATTTGACAAGAATTTTGCAATAAGATGTAATCACCCACAATTTAATTACATGCCTTTGTCAAATTGACATATCTTTGGTCTCTAATCGATTTTAATGATGCCGTATTGACTCTTGCAAATTAGAATGGTCAAGCAATCGATTTCTAATCAAATTCTTAAGTTAGTCATTTATATTCCTTAACAACTTCACCTGATAGATTAGTTATCTTGTAGTGATTAGTTTAGAGAAAAAAACTATAAGACACATCAATGAAAAGCCCAATTCATATTATTAGGACAAGGTCGAAAATCGGGATGTCACAATTGCGGTCCATTCAGAGGACATGGGGACCCCAAAATGAATAGGGTGTATATCCATAACTATGGGCTTGAAAACATTTAAACAACGACAATGGCATAAACTCAATCAATGAACTTTCTAGACATTGCACAGGGAGGTTATTCACCTTGGAATGGCCTAAATGTGCAACTTATTTATTGATGGTAGATCAATAACAAAGCCCTTGCTTTGCCCTAACTACTCACATGAACAAGTTACCTTTACTTTTTCAAGACCATCAAATCAAGCACATAAGCAAGTCTTAAAACACTTCCTATCCTCAGGAGCCAAACATAAAAACGTGCAGTATACCATAATCATGTGCCCATGCCATGCAATAATCTAGTCCTACTCATATATCAATCTCATGTCACACATGTGCATACTATAACATCACTTCTCAAAATATGCATTCATACACTCATGCACTTTACACATATGGTGTCTTGAGAATTGCATGGTATCTCATACTACCATAATGGTCGCTCAAGGCCCAAGGCCAACTCAAAGGTTCTCAATCATCCGGCGTAACCAGGCATCGTCCTATTCCATCGGGCATGGCATCAACCTGCATATTCATACGCCTCAAATGACATTCCACTAAGGAGTTTTGTTCCAAAATCTATCCACGAATGGATTCCATTGACTTGAGGGCATCTAAACTGAATCTAGTATTGTCCCGCGTAAAACACATAAGGATGGGTTCATTATCCAGCGTAAAACACATCAAGGTCTTTAGGTGAATACACGGACATACCATTACACAGTTCATTTCATGTCTTTTTCAATGTGTGATGCTCATACAATATGTAACAACCTTTGCCACATACCATCATGCCATACTCATATCACATGTCACATTATACAAATGCACCACTGACACACTCCAACTTGTTATCCTTCCCACATATCATTACATGCATGATGATTGGCTAAAATCTTGGGATGCCATGAACATGCATCATAATTAAAATTAGCAATTAGTAATGCATCAAAAATAGAACTCAAGCATATAGGACGCTTCTTTAAGATAAGTCATTTTATAAGGGTCTAATTTATTACGATAAACCAAACGATAACTTATTTTAATAACATAACCTATCACAACATTATATCACATACCACATATCATCACGTAATAGTTTATCACTCTAATAAGGCACATCCTATCAATATATCATATTTCACTTATCACATTCTATAACTTATGGCATAATTATTTATCACATAACGATAACTTATCGGGTAAAAATTATAACTTATCGCGATAACCTATTGATTAAAAATGATAACTTATCAGTAAAACTTGATAATAACATATCGATCAAACATGATAACTTATCAATAAAACTTAATAACCTATCAAGATAATTTATCGGAACCCTATGATAACCGTCACACAAAACTCACTTATCACATTAACAAAGTACCATTTAACCTTAATCTAGTCCTAAACTAACTCCAATATGTAACAACAATCCTATTCAAAGCCTACCACTCACACCTAAGTCAAAGCTTTGAAAAGTGTTGAGGGAGGTGTGGCGAGGCTGGATAGTGGTTGTGGAGGTTGGGCTAGCACTGATCAGCCCCCGGTGAGGGCTATGGGACATCCCGTGGTGGTGCAAAGGTAGCATGGTGGTCGAGCTCGGCAATAGACAAGGCCGATGGTGCCCAAACCACTGTGAGAGAGAGAGAGAGAGAGAGAGAGAGAGAGAGAGAGAGAGAGAGAGAGAGAGAGAGGGGCTGGACAGAGAGCTCCAAAACTGACAAGAATGTGACTGGGGTTTAACGGTGGGATTGCGGTGGACGGTGATCAATGAGGCAAATATGAGGAAAATGGAGAGAATGACTTGCCAAGAAGATGGAGATGGAGCATGAGGCATTTAATGGTGGTAAGGGGAGAGGGAAGTGAGATTGAAAGCCAAAAAAGTGAGAAAATGAGAGTGAGGGAGAGAGAGCAAGGGATGGCCGATGGTTTGGAGGGGAAAGAGAGAAGAGAGAGCTACTCAATCCTAAGTCACTTGAATAGCCAAGATTGCATCTTGCCATGTCCCATCCAAGATTGAGGGTTTGGATCTTTTCTCACTTTACTTCCTGCCCAAGTCCCATTAATGCCATTCAATGCACATTAAATGAACTCATCATGGTTAGGCTAGAAGATAGAATAGGTAGGTTTAGCTAGGCTTTAGGAAATGACATCACTCGCCTCATCTTCAACACATAGGTGCCCCTTCCTTGCTCCTTTTCCATCTTGCCTTTTTATCCATAGTTGAATGAGATGGCAATTTAGTCATTTCACCAAGATTGTGCACTATTCATGCACATGGGTTGCATTAAATGCCAAGATCTTGAAATGATGGCTTGATGGATTTAGAGGACTCTTGCCCCCTTGGCCGCCCACCCCTTGGGTGTGTGGGCCTTGGGCCGCCCTTATGGGCTTAGGCCCAAATGAGTTGTCCATGATGGGCTTGGGCCCATTGGACTACTCAACATGGGCTTGGGCCCACTTAGGTTCTCACCCATGACCCATTTACACTTTTCTGAACTTTTGTGTCTTGCCGATGAAAATCCAAGTTTTCACCCCAAAGTGATATTCTTGGCGTTTTTGGGACCTACCGATCCTCATTGTAATCCCGTCCGAAGATTGATCATCAATATGATTCCGTTCTGAAAATCGGGGTCAAATTGAGGATGTCACATTTTGTTGGCCACTTTTTGAGACATGAGAGGGGCGCAATTTGCAACAAAGATGTATATTTTCTTTTACAGGGTGAAGTGAAGTTAGGCCAGTGTATTTGAGCATTAAGTTCAAGAACTACTCCGCTGTATATTTTCTTCTTCCCTTCTGAATGGATGAATATCAGCATCTTCATGTAATATAATGAAATGTCCAAGGAAATTGGTCTTTGACATTGTGGTTTCCAAATATTTGCATAAAAACAGCAAAACAGTTGTTTTTATGAATTCATCGGTGCTAGTGAGAGGGAGTTATCAACCAGAATGAGAAGTTTGAATCATTGTAGTGATTGGCAGGATAAAATTCACTGTTGGTCTTCCTTTCTACACGAGCCTTTCCTTGATGCATCCACCCTGAAACTGCATCATGTTTTTTGTGCTTGTCACAGTAAACCTGCGAGGGGTCGAAACCACTCACTAATAGCTCGGTTTCGACTTGATGATTACTTTGAGTTCGACTTCCCTAATTTTAAGTGAAGCTTGAGCTCAAGCTACTTCAGTATCATGTTCAATCGAGTTGGAGATGGGCCCATCATCTGCTTTTTTTTTTTTTTTTGGGGGGGGGGGGCACTAGCTGCGTAGGCTGACTTGAATTGTTTACACCCTATTCTTGCTTCCTAAAGATCCATGTCCCACTTGTGTCATAAACCAAAACGACTATGTGAACATGGAATCGTCAGCGTGCAAAAGAAGGAGTGAACATGTAGGTCCTACTCTCTAAATTTGTAGTCACAGAGAGACATTCTCTCACTCATGTCTAGATACTTATAGTAGTTAATCACTTCATTTAGTGTATCGATATCGTAAACAAACAGATAAATTATGGGGAGATTCTCTTCTCCACGTCCGGACCATTTAAAAAGCGGAGGTTGCGATAAATTTATAGTACCGTCCATATAAGGTTTCTTTCTCCTCGGGTCGGTCTCTTTTTGTCCTCCTTCACCTTTTGCAATTAACGATGGACCTACCATTGATGCCATGACATGTTCGCATAATAACCTAGAGCTCTCAATGAATCCCTCGTACTGTATCGGCAGAAAAACGAAAAAAGAGGCTTAGCTAAGCTATGGTGGTCAAAACTTAGAAAAATGTTGCATTCTGGACTTGTTCTGTAGGCTGTAGGGCATGAATTCGATGCCACCACCTTTCTGCCCGAACATTGCCACTCGTGAGCAAAATAAAAAATAAAAATGGAAAATGAAGATAGAGAACTTCAAGCAAGCACTTTGACCACTTCATGCAGGTAATAATAACAGCAATGATAAAAATTGTTAATAATTATTGTTGGTGTTGTTATCATCAGTATTTAGTATTATTATAATTGTTAGTACTGTTATTATTTTTTCATATTATTAGATGATGCTTTGCCCTTTGGTGAGACGTGTTCTTGTCAATCCGTTACTCTCTCAAACAAGAAAATTGGGATCAACAGTGTACTAACTCGTGCAATTCTGCATGTTCTTTGAACATAATCCAAATGGGGTTTGTCTGCAATTAGGCATGGATGCAGGTCTTTGTAAATATTTTTCTTTCATTCATAAATGGACTATAAGGTAAAAAAGAAAAAGCAAAAAAGAAAAAAAAGAAAAAAGAGGATGGAATGAGTTATCGGAACTAACCTTAGTCACATTATTTTCGACCAGAGAGAGGGAGGAGGTGGTAAGAGAAGGAAACCTCTTCCTTAGCCTCTAAGGGTCAACCTTTTACCATGGTTGGCTAATTTAATGACAAAAGCAAAGAAACAAAAGGTGGTTTGTGAAAGCACCATTGATGGTGAGGGCTGGACCGGGAGAGACAGACACATATTCCTGTCTGCATTGTTTTAACCCTCCAAAGCACCCAATCTCCTTTCACTTTCTTCAATACTACATGCGTGCTCTTTATTCCCACCAGTGGGCGTAATCGAGTCGGGTCGCGTTGACGCGATGTAGTTCACTGCTTTCTCTTGATTCAACTCGAATGTTCAAAGCTAGATGCCCCATGTAAGCTCGAAAAGTGAAGCTTGACTAAACTATACAAAATTTGCAATCTGACTCTACTGAATTTGATAATCAAAATGCAAATTCCGCTCTAAGTTTGCATGGAACTCAAGTTCTAATTTGAGCTCATGCGTAGCCGTAGCGGTGAGCATGATATCAGGGTAGAACTGAGAACTTGAGAACCTAACTGGTGAGAATTGGTCTAGTTCCAAGTTTTAGGATATGCAGGGTTAGATTTCAAATTTCAAAAATTGAGGAACCTATTTCAATAGGTGGGTTGCAAATTCCAAATGGAATAAGTCTTTGTGTTTTTTTGTTCAATGTCTTAGCGTGATCCTATGACATTTCATAATATTCAATGATTAGTGATTAATCTAAAAACACCGGGCTGAACTTCTATTTTCGGGAATATCCATATCCGAGACTCTTATTTTATTAGTTTATCATAATCTTTGTGTGTATAAATATGAGTTATGATCGGTAGATTATGGCAAATTGTGATCATTAAAAGTAATGATTCATTGCAATCGTTTAATTAATAGTACATGTGGAACCTAGGTAAACTTTGGAATCAACCCTAGAACCTATAACATGATATGATTCGGATTTCTGGGTATATAAGGTAGTTTCCAGGTTCCAAAAATTAGAGAACTTGTTATGACCGATAGGTTTTGGATTTTAGATATAACCTAGATGAAACCTAGTATTGCTCACCCTTGCTTAGCCGACCTCAACCTCAAACTTGTGTTCCAAGATTACAATACATAAACTTGAAGAACCATTTTGCTCGAACATTTATATCATCAATCATATATATCTAAAACTCTTTCTTCTTCTATTAAACAAAACCAATTATGTTAAGACAAAGGAGACTTACATTGGCATTCATATAAACAAATTCCAATATATATCCTACAAAATGGTTAATTTTTATCCGCTTTATCACCTACAGAAATTGTGTTTTCTCCTTTGTAATGATACTTCCTTTTAGAGGTCCCGAAGCTGCATATTCTCTTTATATCTCGTTTAAAATCGGACAAAAGAGATTAAAAACCTGTGTTTTGTTTCTTGCACTATACACAATGGGCAACATAGGAAACCTAAAATAATGAAGCACCATCTATTTTTGGTAAAATCAAGACAAGAACCATAATGGGAGAGCAAAACTAAATGCTCTACTCTGCGCTCACTCGGAAGCGTTAATTGAACCTGCAACTTCCACTTGTTTTCATGTACATTCAGTTCTTTCCTCTTGGATTTTGGAATTCAAACGTGATATTATATGGTTTCAGAAATTGAATTCTGATTGCTTTTTGGGCTGCTTGCGAGGAATACATCCTTTTGATGTCGACAAATTAGAGACTCTTGAAACACCATATAAGTCATAGGTACTAGTTAAGTTCATGTTTTAACCTATGCAGTCTGCTTTGATTCAAAATAATTTGCACGTTGTCAATTGGATTTAAACATATATCTCGATGATTTGGACCATGAAATAGTGTCAGGTGTACCACCATGGCCAAATCATGTTCACGACCAAACTCGATTGAGACTATTTTTATGATGCTGGCGGGTGTGTATTCCAAGCATTTCTTGATCCTTTTTATTTTATTTTAAATTTGGGCGTATCAAACAAGCTGCATAGCTGCTTGGAAGTGGCAACAGATAGCACTTTCCAGGTGCTCAACGCTGGGAAAACGCTGCCCTTTTAGTGGGAAATTTATGTTCTTTTAATAACTATTGGCATTTTCCAAAATATTAGATAAACAAAGCTTTGAATATCTTTTCAACCAATGAGCTGTTCCGTACACATTTCGCGTTTAGTTAGCCATTCTGCATCAGCCAACAGAATTCTCTTTTCAAGAAAGAGATTGATAAAGCTGAAGAACAAAGGGCATGCCGCTAACTTTTGCTCTTAATAGAATGCTGTGCAACTTTTGGGTTGTGGTTTGCCAGGGGAATATAATGATAAGATGCTCTGGTTACCAGCATGCCCTAATTACTATACGCATCACTGAACACTCATCTCTAAAATTATTCTCTCTTGTTGTCATCTGATGTTTGGTCGCTGTCTCATGGTCTCATGGATTGAACATCAGATTAAATTAGCCTTCCTATTTAGGCAAGACAAAACATTAATGTACGGACTAGAAGAGTCAGTCTTTGATGCCACACACCTGATGTTCATTCTGATAATAAATGATTTATTAGCCTAATTATTTTATGCATGTAAGTATAAAATATAAAAGGTAAAAACTCAGTCCACTATTTTGGATATGTAGTGTCGGAATTCATTTACTCAAATTTAGGTGCTTAAAATCGGCTGGTTGGCGTCAAAAGGAAGGCGAGCCCTAGAACATTGTGAAATGCATGAATTTCAAGTGTGTCGTTAAGAATTCCTCAAATGTCCCTAGAATGCACGTACATAAATAAAATAATTAGGCTAATAAATCATTTATTATTTTATCAACTTACAAATTTTATAGCCTAAGGTTAAATTTTGTTTTGCTAAAATTGTTTTCAATCTATTACTCTAGTCAACCGGCTCAGTTGCACGGATTTTTCATAATCATAAAACATTTATTACGAAATGGGCATTTTTACCAAGATTGTGCATGGAAAATGATAAGCCTTACTCAAAGTTTTCAATTCTTTATCCTTAATATACGCATAACATGGATCAATGGATGAATAAGATCTACCTTTTTCTAGTCTAAGAAGAAATGCAAATGAGAGCACGAACCCAAGCAAAGCACGGTACAAACAACTAGTATACGAGTAAGTTTACCTACAAGAGAGGGTCGACGAACGGTCAGCCCTCCCAGGCTCGAGAGTTAAATGGACAGGCTCAAGCAATGTTCTTACATGAAAAAGCCTCGGCTGCCAACTTTGGCGAAGGCCTAGCGTACAAACGTCTAATATATGTTGTGGGCAGGCTTGGGCAACATATTACGCACAACGTTCAGGCCTCGTTCAATCTTGTCCAGTGATCATTTCTATAGATTGCCATCTAAGAGAGCGGACTATGAGAAAGGTGGTTTATTCTACCAGTCAAAGTAGGCTGGTCAATTCATTCTCTTAGAACCGATATGCTTTAGCACTTTGGTCAGGTTTGCAGTACAGCACTGTCGCTAAGATATGTAATTTGCTCAGTTAAGAAATTCATTAGACGTCTTTTTTAGACTTGATTAATAGTTTTGTCATTCTTTTTTCAAAGACGCAGTGCCGAAGTGGTTGTACTTGAAGGTCAATGTCATGACCCAAACTTAAGACAATACGGAGGGATGGACTAAGATCATCTTAATAGTATGCACGGGCGAGACTGAGCGCATATCTCATGTCCCACATCGCTTAGGGGGGAGTCCTTGGCTGATTTATATGGTTTGGATTCTCTACTCTATGTAATGCATTTTAAATATTTGCTGGTATCAAAGTTGACTCCCACAGCATGTGAGATCACAACAAGGGCACTATACCGTAAGGGATGGAGAATGTGACGACCCACAACCCAAACTCGAAGCAGTACGGAGAGACAACTACGATCCCTCGGTAGTACATGGGAGATATTAAAGCACATGTCTTATGTCTCACATCGTGTAATGCATTTTAAAGCCGTGAAAATTGAAGGCCCAAAGCAAATAATATTACACAGTGATAGCCCCCAAATCCTTAGTAAATGTCGCCAAGCGTGGGACGTTGTCTGGTCAGATTCTTGCCTAGATTTGCACCTGATGTCTTGGGGTGCTGCTCGGGCAACCATTTGTTGTTTGATAGATTGATAACTTGATGTAGAACCCTTGAAGTTGTTTTCATAAGAGGTTTGATTTGCTCTGATTTTCTTTTCCTGATCCCCCCTTCCCAATAAAAAAAAACAAAAAAACAAAAAGCCAGACCTAATCCGCCATCTAATCCTCCTTCATTATGTTCGTATTTACCATTGCACAAACCCAACTTCCGCATATGGTTTGAGCAATTCTAGCCGTACTCACCGTCCAAAACCTATTAAATGCTACAGTTACCATTTTACCTTTATAATAATTTTATATCATGCAAACTCTTAAATTCACTAGAGCTATCTATCGATTCCCACAATGGATCATACATACAAAGGTTTCAATTCTCGATACTCATTTCGAGTGCATTAGCGAACAAGAATCGATTAGTGTCTCGACAAATCTAATGGAGAAATACTTGCTTCATGCTGTGTTTGGCTGTCTTTATTGCTCGACCGCATAGGATGGCATAACTCATTAGGGTGGACTAACCTACTAAAGCATATAGTAGGACAAAAAATAATGACCGGCGTGTGGACTATACTTGCCATCACAATGTCCCCATTTTCCCTCTCTATAAAGGTCACACGGCAGAACCTTTTGTACCAATGAAGATTGTTCAATTTCGACACGTTGAGCAACAGTACCTCTGTACCGGCGAACGCTGCACGAATTTCGACAGGTTGCTCAGTAGATATTATAGTCGATGAATGCTTCCGTGAAATGTTCTGCCTCTCTCCTCCTCCATTCACCATGGCTAAAAGGGAGCGCATTCAAAACCCTTCTCTCCCTCCCTGTCTTCTCCTATAAATTCAGCCTCGACCTCCTTTCACTCCTCTCTCACGTTCACTCCTTCCTCTCTTTCCCCAACCCACCACTTTTCTCTCTCTCCATCTAACTCTCTAAAGAATGCCCTCCAGTCTTATTTCAATTCCCGCCGACTCCGACGCTGCGGCCAAGATGAAAACTGCTGCGTCCCAGCCAGGCACTTGCGCTGTGGACTCGAGTTTCCTGCATACTTTCACCCATGCAGAAGAGAAGAACGAGGGCGAGCAAGGCCCCGTCTACGTCAACCCGATCCTGAAATGCTCCTCCTCGTGCCTTGGCAACCGGAGCCTCAAGATGTGCATCGAGTCACTTGGAAATGAGACTGGCAGCGATGTTGGTGACAGCAAAGCCCTGCTCCCCTCGCCTGGAGGAGTTAACGGCAACCATCACACGGCAATTCGGATGGCAAGGAAGAGGCTGAGCAGGAGCGGCTCATTCCCACCGCCACTGACGTCGGCTGGCAGCTCCATGGGTGTCCAGATGAGGTCCCGCCGGGAGGGGGGAAGGCTAGTGGTGGAGGCAGTGGCAGTGTCGTCCCACCGCAGCTTCTTCCACGTGGACCGGACCCACGGCCACGTCCGGCTTCGCTTCATGGAGGAGAGCGATGCCCCCAAAACCATCTTGTGATAGAATGGGGGAAGAGTCTCTGCTTTTGGGTCACTGGAAATGCATGGTTTTTATTATTTCATCATGCAGTGACGGTAGGAGCAGATATGTAACATGGCCAGATCTCAGTAGATCTTTGAGAGATCGTGTAAGGATCGGCATTTAATTTAGGAAGTCACCTTTCATTTTGTCCTTTTGCCAACAAAAGATCGTGGCTCAAATCTAGTTTTATCCACTGTTATTCGCATTGCTAGTTGGCTTGCTTGCTCACTCTTAAGTAGGTTGTCAACCCCATGGATTTGGCCAAATCTAAGATCAGGTGTGTGGGATCAAGAAGAGCTTCTCCTAGTCCCTACATTAATGTCTTGTCTTAACTATATTGGAAGGCTAATTTGATCTAATGTTCGACCCATAGGACCATGAGATAGCGACCCAGCATGAGTTGACAAAAAAGAAAAGAAAAGAAAAGAAAAGAAAAGAAAAGAATGGTGTTACAAGATAAGTGTACAGTGGTGCATATAGTAATTAGGGTTTGGAAGTTTTTCTTTATAAAATATGCTTCACAATTGCATTTGACCCTCGTTAACATGACAAAAGGTCAAATCAAACCAGACCTCGCAAAGTAAAATTGCTCTCCTTCAGGTTCATTTGATCTTCTTCAAAGTAATTTGATGCCTATAAAATTTAAAGTTAGTCTCAAGGCATTGTGAAATATATGAACAAGCTGTGGATGTCCAAGAGTCCTCTGGAATGAATTCTCAGCAACATGATAATCTCTATGGTTTTAACTGATTATCTTCTATTCATCTTTGTGAAAAACGCTAGACACAGCTCCAAGGCGATAGGGAAAATGTATATTGGTCACCCTCACCCTGTTCAATTTATTTCTCTCAATTTGGATGCTATAAAGTGGATGAGATGCTGCTTTGCACATTGGGTAAAAATGCAAATCTATAGTTGCAAAAGGGAGAATAAGCCCTCTATTGTATAATGTATAATTTTTAGGCTGATAAAGGGATGCAATGGTTAATTTTCTAAAAGAATGATACTGATGGTACTGGCCATGAAGTTTCGTTGTTTAATATAATAACAATCCATTAATTAATCAAATGAATGATTTAATGAAGATATAGTAGCTGTTAATCAACTTAAGGGCTTCTTTGTTAATAGTTAAAAATAACCCAAAAAAGTACTTTTTCTGAAAAATTTAAAGTATTAAAGTTCCAGAAAATGTGATAAATTTATATGTAGATTAGGGAGTCAATTATTAAGTATTATGAAAGTTGCTAGAGTTCTGCATTTGAAAAAATCAAAGTGCGTGAATCTGCTATTTTGGAAATTTAGTGTTGGAATTCATTTATTAAACTTTAGATGCATAAATTGGTTGGTTGGCGTCTAAGGAAGCCAAGCCCAAGAATATTGTGAAATGCATAACTGATAGGTGTATCGTTAAGAGTTCCTCAAATTTACCTAGAATGCACGGACATAAAAATTTATTATTTTATCGACCTACAAACTTTATAGGCTAAGATTAAAGTTTGTTTTGCTAAAACTGTTATCAGTCTATTATTCTAGTTGCCGGTTCAGTTGCTCATACAATTTTATACAATAAAACACATGTATTCCGAAACAGGCATTCTTACCAAGATTGTATGTGAAAAACGCCTTGTTCAAAGTTTTCAATTCTCTATCCTTAATATACGCATAACATGGATCAATATATAAATAACAGCTACATTTTTCTGGACTAAGATTTTGAGAAAAAATACATGAGAGAATGAGCAAAGCACGGAATAAACAACTAGCATATGAGTAAGTTTGCCTATAGGAGTGTTGTGACTTTCTTAGAGGTGAGCTACCAATGAGAAAGCTAATGGATTACCAAGCTAAAGACTTAGCATAGACTCTTCCAAGCCCTACCAATCACAATTTGGTACTCAATTAAACTTAAAACTTTTTTACCATTTGAAATCATCACCAATCAATTAGGGTTGATTAGAAACCCATATAAAGTATGGGATAATACTTTATTTTTGTGAACCAGTGATTCAATAGAATAAAAGACTTGATTAAGTTTGATTAATCTAACACTCTTTCAATACCTCGTCTATTAATTTTCAAAAAGTATTTTGCAAGCAATCTTAGAGATTTTAAATTTAAGCCACCAACATGCACTGGGTGATCAAGCGGGTGTGCAATCAAGAATTTAACACTCAATAACCAAAGCAAGAAATAAATTGCTAGATATAGGGCAAGGACATAAATACCTTAAGCAATCAAAAGCCCATTAATTGCAATGCATCAAATATTTTACAAGATTTTACTAGAAAATGTATGCATGTCCTAAGTATGACTTGTAAATGATTATGCAAATGTAAGGGAAAAGTACCGAAAAAGTCTTAAAACTATGGCATTAGCACCAATTGAGTCCTAAATGTTTCAATTTGATCAATTCAATCATAAACAATTTCACATTGGTACCAATTTAGTCCATTCATCCAATTTTGGCCAGCCGATGCTAACATGGCAATTTTTAATAACATTTTTTTTTTGTAATTTTTTTCTCTTCTTCCTCCTTAGATTCCTTGCAGTGGTCGACAAGCCTTTGACAAGGCTTATCGGCCATTGGGCGAAGGCCACCAAGCCCTCGCCGACTATTGGTGAAGGTCACAACCCTCTATTGGCTGGCAAGGGCTTCGAGACCCTCACCTAGTGGCCAACGAGTAGTCGGAGGTTAGCCGGCCACTGCTGCAAAAGAAGGCCAAGAGGAAGAAGAGGAAAAGGAAAAGGAAAAAATTAATTCAAAAAAATTATTTAAAAATTGCCACGTCAGCGTTTGTTGGTGGGTGGCATCCATGTCAGCATCAATTGGCCAATATTTGCCAAATGGACTGAATTTGTATTAATGTGAAAATGCTTATAACTAAATCGGTGCAATTGAAAGATTTAGAATTGAATTGGTATAAATGGCATAAGTTTAGGACTTTTTGAGTACTTTTTCCCAAATCTAACTATTTCTTTTTTAGTTTTTTTTAATGAAAACTAAATTACATGCAATTTTAATTTAAGTTTAATATGCATGAATTATTAAACTAATGGCGTGTGACATAACCTAAATTTAGTAAACTAATCTATCATGACATGCAAACTAATTATACATGATCCTAAACATATAATCACCAAATGACATGGAAATTATGATATGGAAATATGATATGGCAGCAATGACATGGTAGCGATGCAACTAATTCTATATGATTGTTGACACCTCATTTTTAATTAGTTTTATTAATTAAGTTTTTAATTTAGTCTTTCCGAATAAAAAAAAAAAAAGAAAACAAAAAAAAACAAATAAAAACAAGAAAAGCAAAAAGCAAAAAGTAGCCAGCCCCTTTTCTCTTTTTCCTTTCGCACGACCAGGCCCCCCCTTTCTTCTTCCTCATGTCTTCTTCTTCTTCATTCGCCTCTGCAACTCACGCGCGCAAAGGGTGCCGACGCGCGAAGGACAAGCTAGGGCAGAGAGAGGAGCATAGGCCGGTGGCTGAGAGGACGCGGCATTGATGGCGAGCGAGCCTTCGTAGGAGGGGGAGGAACTGAGGCCGGTTCGGCCGGCGAAGGGAGGCCGGTTGGCGCACCAAGGACCGCCGGCCTAGCCTCCGTCGACCGGCACCCCGCGCCTATAAATAGGGTGTCGGGGGGAAGGCCAAAGCAGCAGCGAGCTCTGAGAGCTTCCCACGAGAGACTTCGGGGGAAGAGTCGAAGAGCGAGCAAGAGAGAACTCGGATCGCGAGCTCGGCTGACCTCCCACTGAGAGACTTCGGGGGAGGCCGCCGGCGAGCGAGTCCGAGGAGGTCAAATCCGGCCGGTGGAGGCTCGGATCTGGCCTGAGCGAGAGGGAAACCGGAGGAGGGAATGCCAGATCTGTGAAGCCGGAGGCTCTCCGCCACCGCTGCAACCGCGGCTTTGCTGCTGCAGCCCCCTGTCGCCGCCACCGTTCATCGCCTCGCCGCGCCATTGCTGCAAACAGGTAACCCTAGCCGCCGCCATCGCCCTCAGACGCATCGTCGCTGTTGCTGTCTTCCTAGTCGCCGCCGCGTCACAGTTCCGTCGCCCGTCATCGCCGCAGCCGTCGCCGTCTGTCCGGTGAAGTTTCGGTCTCCATAGGCGCCGCGAGTAGAGAGAGGTGGGAGAGAGAGGTCGCGCCGCGAGCCGGGGGCCGAAACCCGCTAATCGGGTAGGGTTTGGCCGGGTCGGGTCGTCGGGCCGGGCGTGCGGGTCACCGAGGGTCGGTTGGGCCGGTTGCGTATGGGGCGATCTCCGTGGGCCCGAGGATGGGTGTCCCTTATTTGTGGGCCGCGATTAAAAGAAAATGGAGAAAAAAAACCTGAGTCGGGCCCGCGTTGTTGGCCCGTCTCGTGTCTCGGGCGGACGAGCGGGTCGAACCCAACCCGGGGATCCGACCCGGTTCGTTTTATATTATAATATAAAAATAATATTTTAAATAAAAAAAAAAAAAAAAATAAAAATTTAATTTATTTTCCAGAAAATCAAAAAAATCAAAAATGTCCATATTTTCCTAAAAAAGCCAAAAATTCATGAAAAAGCCAAAAAAATTCAGAAAAAGCCAAAAGACTTGTATTTTTCCAAAAACACCAAAAAAATCCCTTTTGTGTCAAAAATTTAGAAATAACTAAAAATGTTTTTCCTCCCAAAAATGAATGAAAAATCCCTCGAACATCCAAAAAAACCTCAGGGTTTAAACAAGATTAGGTACCGAAAGGGCATTAGTGATTAATTAATGTAATCAAGTCCCCGATCCTAATTTCTCGGGTTGCGCAGAGTGAGTATTTCTCCCGATACTTCACTTGGGTTTCTAATCAACCCACCCCAAATCGATTAGTGGCGACTCCATTTTAAAAATTGATTTACAAGTTAAAAACTCAGACCATTAAGTCGTGAATTGGTGGACTTGGGAGAGTCCGGGCTTAACTAAATTCAGCCGAGCCATTAGCCTCCTTAGGCGCTCGTACCCGACTGCGGGCGCTCGAAAAGAAAAGAGGTCGCGACAGCTTGGCGACTCCGCTGGGGACTGTGAGGACTTAGGCCATTTTTGTCTTGTTTAAATTCTTTACTGACTTGTTTTTATTTTTTTCTTTATGCAGGTCAGTAGTTTAGAAGTTTATTTTAATTTTGTCTAAAATAGATTATCTTGTGATTATAAACTCCTGTGCATGCTTTATTGTTTTAACACTACACATGGCACACACAACCCGGCCACCAAACCTGGGCCGCCATAGGATTTTTAGGATGGTGTTAAGAAAGATACGACCTCGAACGCGAGACTGCGATGTAAAGGTTACCTTTCTTTTCTCCGAATTTCTTAGCCGAGGTTAAGGGGATATGCTGCTAACGCGAGACTGCGACGGGCGGATACCCTTTTAATTTCATCAAGCCTTCTGAGTTAGAAATCGAGCTGCACATCCCATCTGTATGTCTTTGTCCTTGCCATTTTAGAAGCAAAGTGATTTTTTTACTTTCACTCAGTCTTTTTATTGGCCCATGGCAATTTAGGATAAGCTTTTCAAGTCCCAGTTTATATGCGATGGGGAAAGACGATATCCAGTTCATTCCTGCTCCCAAGGCGGAGCTCTTCAGATGGTGGGGTCAATTAGATCAGTTTGCCCAGGAGCGCGTGAAGGCCAAAATTGGTCATCTCCTATCATTGATCCAAATCACTGTTCGTCCTGAAGTCATACAAGCCATGGCACATTTTTGGTGCCCGAAGACAATTACTTTTATATTCGGTAGGTTTGAGCTAACCCCAACCCCGGAAGAATACAAAGCATCATCACCGGAATGCCTCTTGAGAAAAAGCTTGTCAAGCCATCGATAGGCGCCCTCCCATGGCGCAGTTAGCACGACTTCTAGGGACTGAAATCCATGTCATGAGACAAATTCTTGAAGGCAACCATAATACCGCCCACTAGAATTTATGAATGCTTGTTTCCAAAATCAGCCTATGACCCAAGAAAAGTGAGATTTTCCTCCTAGCCTTTTCGGACTCATCATCTTCCCCCATCAAAGAAATGCCATAACTCCCAAGATGGCATGGATAGTTGATCGATCTTAAGAGGGGGGAATTATGTCAACATGATTTTAACTGAAACATTCTTGTCTTTTAATCGTTTTAAAGACAACTCGGAGAAAATCATGCGAGCCTCTCCTGAAATTTTACAAGTCTGGTTCTTTTCTCACCTAAGCGAATTTCGAGACTTCATGCGATCGCCTGAAACAAATGCTTTTGAAAATCCATTACAAAAATTTATGGTTTTAGGACCGTACATTCCCAATCAAAGCTGTTTAAATTGGGTAAGCTTTCTAAGAAACCCAGCTCCTGAGGCATTCCAATGGTGTGCTGGTTGGTTCCATGAAAAAAGAGCCCGCTTTGCTTACATGCGCACCCGCCCAATTCCGTTGCTCGGTCTCACTGGCGCCATTCCCTACTACCCGTATCGGGTAGCACGACAATATGGAGCCCTTCAGGAGATCCCACCGCCTTTCAAGATGATGGTCCCTCCAGTTCTTTTCAACACAAGCCGTGACTATGAATTTGAAATTTCTACTGCTGAAGAAACCTGGGAAAAGTGCCATCGTAAAAGGATTGTGATACCTAAAGGGCTTAAGGGAGAAGAAAAAGCCCACCATGCCTCAATGTCCTACATCCACAACCATCGTATCCCGACAAGATGGAAGCCATTAGTCCCTCACTCAATCAGAGAGAGCAGCCCGCACGAGCAAGCAGAGCTCATGGAGAGGGATTTGGGAATGGACTGGATGCACACCTTAGAGCCAGCCCAATGAAGCAGGCATCCTCGCAAGAGCAAGGCTCCTCGTCGCATATAAATTGGGAATCATGTACCCTTTAGTGTTAATATTGTGAAAGTTTTGTCCCATTGTTCAGGGACTTTTGTTTAATATCTAGTATTTCATCCTGTCTTTTCAATTTCAAGTTCTAGATGTTAGGAGTTGGCAGTCTATAAATCCTCTTTTGATAAATAAAAAAGCAGTTAGACCATTGCCATGGGTCAATCTTTGTTTACTTTTGTGCTCATTCATTGTTTTCACAACGAACAGGTAATTATGAATCGCCGGCCACCAATCGCCCGTGATTGGCCTCATGCAACAGGACCCGATCAGAACGATGTACAAAATCGTCTCATTAACATTGAAGACGGCGTAGGACAGATGTCCATTGCCCTTCAACAACTCTCGAGACAAATGAAATCCACTCAAGCTGAGCCCAACTCTATAGTTGTCTCAAACACCGTCATGACGCCCGCAAATTTGCTAGAAAATAGCCAGTACTATGGACAGTTTGAAAGGATCATGAAAAAGTTAAACCAGCTGCAAGGGCATAATCCCATGGACCTTTCCAATTATGCCGGCATTGAAATCCCTGAAAAGCTCAAAGCACCTGAATGCGAAAAGTATGCTGATACCTCCCGCCCAGAGACCTACTTGCAGGCCTACCTGGTCCGAAGGATGATTCAATCGTACCAATCAAACTTGACTGGCCCTGCCTTGCGATGGTACATTGTCAAGAAGATTAGTCCCCTTAAAACTTGGAAGGAATTAATTCATGTTTTCCATCAAGAATACGATATTGACATCACCTCTGACATCACCTTGCCCTACGAAGAGCCAATGATTGCGGAGCACGAGGAGCTGTTAGCCGCTCAGGTAGGAGAGGAGCATGTCAATAAAGCCTTGCATGATAAATGGGCAGTTGAGCAACATCTTATTACTGGAAAATTTCCCACTAGGAAAGGCAAGAAGCCTTTGTACAAGGTCAAAGGCACAGAGTCTGTTCAAGAGTGGGGCACGACTGGACAACTTCCCAAGCTTACTCCAAGAGCTAGGGTCCAAAGAATACCAACCCCTATCAACCTGGAAAGTGAATCGACAATGAAACTCTAATGTCTCTCACTTCCCTTGACAGAATCAAGTTAGCAAAACGAAGGGCCTTACTCAAAAGGTCTGGACCAGAAGCCAAGAAAAGAAAGCCCAAGCAGATAGATTCAGCATCTACCGACGAGCCATTGCACCAAAGCTTTGAACATTCCCAAGAATACAACTTTGAGGGCCACCATCCTCTAGAGTACAATCCTGAAGACTTCCCGGCCCTAGAATACAATCCCAAAGACTTCCAGCGTTATTTCAACAATGAAACTAACGATTCATCGTATAACTGTTTCCTACTCTCATCCGGAGATGAAGGCCCATCAGAAGAAGAAGCATACGTCTTTATCCGCTATGATCCTAACGAAGTACTAAGCTCATCCTTTGACCATGAGGATAGCTTCAATGCTTCATCCTCATTCGGGAATTTTGACCAAGAAGAAGGCAATGGAGTAATCTCGGCAAAATCCAACTCCCCTGAAACAGAAAAATTCACCACTACAACAGATATGCAGTGGGAAAACCAGCGGCCTAGCCAAGACATACCCGACTCGTCTCGCCCTCGTAGGATCATGACCCCCATAGAAATGTGGATACCCGATCTCTGCAAGTATAACGGCACAACTTGTCCTGTGGCCCACTTGCAGTATCTCCATGCAAAAATGAGTCGGTACCATGGCCCGATGTCGTTCACAACTCGGGCATTCCAAGAAACTCTTACGGGTCCGCATTGCAATGGTTCATCACAACAAATGCTTATCTTCTAAAGGATTGGAATGAGCTGACTTCCACATTCCCGCATCGTACCAAAGCCGATCGGAATCGAACGCGCCTTGTGAGAACCTGGGCTCACTTCACAAGAAAACCAATGGAGAATTTCCGAGCATACGCAGGGAGGTGGAGGGCTTTCATGATGCAAACCCGTCCTCAACTGGCCGAAGAGGAGTTAATGAAGCAGTTCATAGAAGCTTTGTCCTGCAAGCATCGTTGTTGGCTGCATGGGTTACACTTCCATAGCTTCAACGAGGTAATCATTGCATGCGAATACTTCGAGTCTACTGAAGGCAAGGAATTCAAGCACGCTTAGCTTCAAGACCAGCACTATCAAAAGCACTCCTTTACACAGGAGTTTTCGGGGTTTTACTCGTTTTTGTAATTTCATATTTCTTATCTTGTCTGGTGTGCTACTGTTGTATTTTCCATTCCAAGTACTCTATTGTATAGTTCTAATGTTTTGTTTTAAGAGCATGAGGCGGTACTCCAAAGGCCCAGTGATGTTATCCAACCATGAAAAGAAAATATCATCCAAGGAGAATACTGAGGGCTGGGCTTCCTCATGCTTTTTCTCCCCCAAAGACATATTTTGAAAATAAAAATATTTCATCACCCAAAAGTTTTTGTTAAAACAAGATGATAAATTTAACCATGTTTGTCTTTCTGACTCATTCACTTCATGTCTCAGAAGATCATTCCCATCCCCTTTGACTTAGTGTGACATGGGGCATTTGAAGCAAGCACATCATGCGAACTCACCAAATTCAAAGACACCCTGCCAAGAAAACAGGGGCAAATAGAAAGAATCATCCTATACCAAAAGAGGGTAAGTCTTATCCTCTTAATATAATTTGGAAATGATGTCTTCTCTCTTCTATTTACAGGATACAAAAGATGAGATGTAATAGGTACAGGCATAGAGTTGAGATCGAAGCATCCATGACATGCCTCACTCCTGCCTAGCTTCATCCTGAGCCAAAGAACTATCTTGTCGCACGACGCGCCCAAACGGCTAGATGTTACAGTATCAACTTCAACATAAGGAAGGAGTTCCTCCTCTTCCTTTTAAGTGATTATTGTCAACAGGGAGAAAATCTAGACAGTCAAAGCGATCTATAGCCCCACACCCTGGACAATGACTTTGGAATTTAGAAGCTTCACTCCAGACGCATATTCTCACAAGAAGTAATTGCCATAAGAGAAATTAGAGGTTTTGATTGTCCATCTCAGATTCCATAGAAGCTTGAAGTACATGACTTTGCTCAATGCTGCTAATGTCATATAGTCAAAGACATAAGAAAATTCCACAGAAGGAAGACATTGAAGAAAAATCAACAACCATCAATCATGCATACATGGCCATGAGTGAGGAAAGCCAATCGAAAGAAATGTCAAACTATGCCAAGATAAAAGGGCCAACATCGACATTCAAATATCCCTAGGAGTCAACAAATACAAACTTTGGAAAAGAGTAATTTGGTATCGTTTCCAATACTCCCAAAGATTCGAACTCACTTTTGACATATTTTCTCCTATTGGCAGGAAGCATATGATTCAAGAAGCAAGCTTAATGGTTAATTTGGGCAAATCAAATAACCCATATCGATTTACCTAACTTGGTATGAAGGGACGTGTCGTCCAGGAGCCGGTTCGGTTAAATAAAAAAGGAAGCGCCCTACGAACACCATCGGCACCTCTAGCCGAGTGGTATCCGGGAAGAAGCAAAAAGGTCCGAAGTCGGGGGTTCGAATCCCCGACGCGGCAGTTAGCCGCTTGGTAAAAAAATAATAAAAAAATTTTGCTTCCCTTGCACTTGCAAATTACGAGAGAAGAGGTGACCTAATGAAGCAAAAGACATAGGACTTCGTGACCCACTTGTACTTCAAGTTCATCCAATCATCTCGCAAACCTGAAGGGTAATTCGGTATCGTTTCCATTACTCCCACTAAACTCGCTTTTGACGTGAAGGAAAACATTGGGAATCTAAAACCAAACTTGATGGTCAATATTGGCCAAGTGAGGTTCGTAGAAATGACCCGCATCAAATTCACTTGGCTTCGTGTAAAAGGACGCGTCATCCAGGAGCCAATTCAGAGAATAATCGACCTAACAAAGCAAGGGACATAGGACTTCGTGTCCCCCTCTCACTTCGGGATCACCCAATCGTTTGCAAACTAGTGAAGGGTAAAGTTGTATCGCTTCCAATTATTCGACTCTTAAAAGAGTTCATAACTAACACATTCCCTCTTGTTTGTTGCAGGATCACCTGACTGTCAAAAGCAAGGATAACGAATCAATGAGAAGCATGTCTTGTTTGTTGCGGGATTACGACTTTGTCAAAAACAAAGATAATAAATCAATGAGAGGCATGACAAACTCTCCTAAGCGAAATGGCGTCCTGAGTAATTGCCAAAGCAAATGACAGAGATCCTTCAGGCCTCAACTCACATTTGATTTTGGTTAGACTAATTGATCTACTTGTACATCTTCTCTTCTGCAGAGGCAAAAACAGAGATGCCTGATCAGATTCCCAATCATTGGTTGATCATTCATGTGTCATATCCCTAATCAATAGGGACAACCAGTGACACCCATTTGCGAATAACCCTTTTGATGTTCAAAATCTAACATATTTGGAAACACCATTATGTTAACCCCTAAAGTTGTCAATAGGGTCTTTTTTGAGTCAAAACCATTCATTTGTTTTGAGAGTACAAACTCCATCACATTTAAAATGCTACATGGATTTTGCATGATGATTTTGTCTGTCTAAGTCACTGATTCCACTGATGATTATTAGAATAGACAGCTAAGTGAAGAATACAAGATTGATTGAGCATGCTGAATGAGGCGCGTCGAATGATGACGGCAAGCTATATCCTACACACAGTCCCCCCATCTATACACTTATGAGATGAGTGCAGAAGATTCCATGGCTGCAGGGTAAAGAGTTCTCTCGCGAATGGTACGGTAACCAAAATAGTGAGAGGCATTCCATCGCTCACCCCATTGAGCCTCATACACTGATGAAATTTCTGTCCTATCCTTGTCAAGAACCACCCCACACTGGGGCAGATCGGAGGCGAAGCAGCATCACAAAGTGAGAAGAGAGATAGAAATTTTCTTGCTCGCACTTGCATCAATCTTTGGGTGTCTTTATTGCATATGAACACTCGCATTAATTTAAGTGTCCTAGAGTCATGAAGAGCAATTCTTTCTTTACGCACTTGTATCTATTGTATAACTCAATTGAGTCTCGTAAATTCACCTTCACGTGGAGGCAAAGCATAAGCTACGCCATTTGAGTAGCATAATCAGAAGTGTCGGCAAAAGATGAAGACTCGATAGTCTAACAAAGGCGTTTGCTTGAACTTGTCAAGATCAGCTCTCAAGCAACAAGAATAAAAAACATGGGCATAAAAAAGCAGTGTACTTGGTAAAAGCAAGGTCAATGCCCATAAATGAAGAACTGGAATAAAAACGGGAGCATGAAAAAAAAAGCAGTGTGCCTGGTAAAAGCAAGGCCAATGCCCCCCAGTCAAAAATGCAGCCAAGAAAAGTTGTTGTGGTCCATAGAACCTCCATCTTACAAGAAAGACTGGTGACAAGTGCCAAGGCAATCACCAACTCTAACCCTCTTACACATGAGTCAAGCCTACATTGCGTCCCATTGTAAAAGTCTCTTTAGACTAGGGCACTTCAATTAACGTAGGATTTCATGTGTATATAAGCATCGCTCGAAGAAGTACGAGCAAGACTATTCTATCTCTTTTCGCAGGGTTCTTGACTTGTAAACCCGGAGATGATCGTGCAACATTTTCGTCCATCGGCCTCGACCTTGATGGTCCCCTTTGATGAGCCGCTGACTAAGACTTCATCACAGTTTCAACAAAGACCTCTCACATTGGTAAAGTTGTACTGTTTGCGAGAATACTCGGACCCCTGCTAACATGATGACAGTGAGATAGTGTGGTCCTTATGAATCCTGCATCAATGGTCAGGATAGCCTTCTCCAAGAGAGTGAGTGAAAAGTCCTTTCAGAATGAAAGTCCCTCATCTGGCATGCTCAAAGCATCTATATTCCGAATAAATGTTGTCTTTCAAAATCTTCCCCAGTGGAAATCAGATGATGCAAAATTGACAAGATTATCATGCATAAATCACATTTGAATTTATGAATTTATAGTATATACAATCATGTGTGCATATTGTGCAAATAGCAGACATACTCTCAGAGATCAGAGAAATTGCCAGGTAAGCATATCCATATCCCCATTTGTCTTAAGGTACTTACCACTGTCCAGGTACTCTCTTCTTGACACTCGACTTGTTCAAGTCGTCCCTTGAGTTTGGGTGCTTGCAACTGTCTAAGTATCCCCTTGTCTTTGACTACCCACCACTTGCCGGGTACCCCCTGTTTTTAAGTGCCTACCGTTACTCAGGTGCTCCCTCTGTTGACACTCAGCCTGTTCGAGTTGTCTTTAAAGTTTGGATGCTCGTGACTAACCAAGTATCCTCTTGTCTTTGAGTACCGGCCACCGTTCGGATACTCCATTTTCCTGACACTCGACCTGTTTGAGTTGTCCCCAGAGTATTGATACTTGTGACTGACCAAGTATCCCTTTATCATTGAATACCTACTGCTATTTAGGTATCCCCATATCGTCAAGTACCCATCGTTGTCAAGGTACTTCCTTTTCATGACACTCAACCTGCCCGAGTTGTCCCCAAATAATATAGCAGTTGTTCAAGCATTCCATTGCTTTGCTTGGCACCGCCGTCTAGGTATGTTTCCTAGCACTTGGACCCGCCTGAGTGGTCCCAGATCATATCTTTAAGTACTTGTGTTCATCCAAGTATCCCAGTGCTTTGTACACCTGTGGCTATCCAGGTGTCCCACCTCTTTAAGTGCCTGCAACAATCCAAGTAAGCCTCATACCACAGTCAAGTTTATAATACCAGGAGGTGAGAAACCTTCACGAATATCCCAGGTACGTCCTCGATATTCCCAACTACCAGGAGGTGAGAGACCTTCACGAATATTCGGGGCACGTCCCCAATATTCCCATTACCAGGAGGTGAGAGACCTTCATGAATATCCCAGGTACGCCATCGATATTCCCAATTACCAGGAGGTGAGAGACCTTCACGAATATCTCAGGTACGTCCTCGATATTCCCATCTACCAGAAGGTGAGAGACCTTCATGAATATCCCAGGTACGTCCTTGATATTCCCAACTACCAGGAGGTGAGAGACATTCACGAATATTCGGGGCACGTCCTCAATATTCCCATTACCAGGAGGTGAGAGACCTTCATGAATATCCCAGGTACGCCATCGATATTCCCAATTACCAGGAGGTGAGAGACCTTCACGAATATCTCAGGTACGTCCTCGATATTCCCATCTACCAGAAGGTGAGAGACCTTCATGAATATCCCAGGTACGTCCTCGATATTCCCATCTACAGAAGGTGAGAGACCTTCATGAATATCCAGTGCACGTCCTGATATTCCCAACTACCAGGAGGTGAGAGACATTCACGAATATTCGGGGCACGTCCTCAATATTCCCATTACCAGGAGGTGAGAGACCTTCATGAATATCCCAGGTACGCCATCGATATTCCCAATTACCAGGAGGTGAGAGACCTTCACGAATATCTCAGGTACGTCCTCGATATTCCCATCTACCAGAAGGTGAGAGACCTTCATGAATATCCCAGGTACGTCCTTGATATTCCCAACTACCAGGAGGTGAGAGACCTTCACGAATATTCGGGGCACGTCCTCGATATTCCCAATTACCAGGAGGTGAGAGACCTTCACGAATATCTCAGGTACGTCCTCGATATTCCTATTACTAGGAGGTGAGAGACCTTCACGAATATCTTAGGTACGCCCTCGATATTCCCCAATTGCCAAGAGGTGGGAGACCTTCATGAATATGCGAGGTACGTCATCGATATTCGCAATTATCAAAAGGTGAGGGACCTTCATGAATATCCTAGGTACTCCTTCGATACCTGCGAACGCCAGGTATCCTCCAAGAGTTTGTACTTGCGATCATCCAAGTACCCCTTCAATGCCTGCAAAGGCCCAAATATCCTTCAGGTTAGTACTTGTGAATATCTAGGTACTCTTTCAATGCTTGTGAATGTCCAGGCACCCCCAACAAATCGATGCCCTGAGAAAGGTCGGTACATCCTCCCGAGAAAGGTCGGGTTCCAACTGGTGTCTTTGATGAAGACGGACACCCCCAAATCGATGCCCCGAAAGGTCGCATCCTCCCGAGAAAGGTCGGGTTCTAACAAGTGTCTTTGACAGAAGTCAGACACCCCAACAAATATGATGCCCTGAGAAAGGTCGGCGCATCTCCCGAGAAAGGTCGGGTACCAACTGGTGTCCTCGATACAGATCAGGCACCCACAAACAGATGCCCTGAGAAAGGTCGGCGCATCTCCCGTCAAGGCGACCGAAGAAAGGTTCGGGTCCTAGACAAACAACTTATTGATCGACCGAAGAAAGGTTCGGGTCCTAGACAAACCAACTTATTGCTCTAACAAAGCGACCGAAGAAAGGTTCGGGTCTGGAAAAGCAATTCTCCGTCAAGGCGATCGAAGAAAGGTTCGGGTCCTAGACAAACCAACTTATTGCTCTAACAGGCGACCGAAGAAAGGTTCGAGTCCTAGAGGAGCAATCTCTCGTCAAGGCGACCGAAGAAAGGTTCGGGTCCTAGACAAACTATTGATTGTTTTAACAGCGACCGAAGAAAAGTTCGGGTCCTGGAAAAGCAATTCCCGTCAAGGCGACCGAAGAAAGGTTCGGGTCCTAGACAAACCAGTTGATTGTTTTAACAGTGACCTCGAAGAATGGTTCGAGCCCTGGAAAAGCAATCTCCTCATATCACCAGGTAAGATGACGCCTTGATACTTGCCAAACTCGGGGCTCACACCCTATCTCACTCACTCCCGGTAAGTAACTACAGGTATCTTCTTACCCGTCTTAGAATATGTAATGTTATATTGCTCTTTTCCGCATAAAGTAATCGGTCCTAAATAAAATATAATCTGCTACGCATACATGGATAAAATTGAGGCATCAGTCTGTCTTTGAATGCAACCTCTGCGAGCTCACCTTCAAAGAGGGGCAGCTGTTGACACCTCATTTTTAATTAGTTTTATTAATTAAGTTTTTAATTTAGTCTTTCCGAATAAAAGAAAAAAAGAAAACAAGAAAAAAACAAATAAAAACAAGAAAAGCAAAAAGCAAAAAGTAGCCAGCCCCTTTTCTCTTTTTCCTTTCGCACGACCTGTGCCCCCCCTTTCTTCTTCCTCATGTCTTCTTCTTCTTCATTCGCCCGCAACTCACGCGCGCAAAGGGTGCCGACGCGCGAAGGACAAGCTAGGGCAGAGAGAGAGGAGCATAGGCCGGTGGGCGAGAGGACGCGGCATTGATGGCGAGCGAGCCTTCGTAGGAGGGGGAGGAACTGAGGCCGGTTCGGCCGGCGAAGGGAGGCCGGTTGGCGCACCAAGGACCGCCGGCCTAGCCTCCGTCGACCGGCACCCCGCGCCTATAAATAGGGTGTCGGGGGGAAGGCCAAAGGAGTAGCGAGCTCTGAGAGCTTCCCACTGAGAGACTTCGGGGGAAGAGTCGAAGAGCGAGCAAGAGAGAACTCGGATCGCGAGCTCGGCCGACCTCCCACTGAGAGACTTCGGGGGAGGCCGCCGGCGAGCGAGTCCGAGGAGGTCAGATCCGGCCGGTGGAGGCTCGGATCTGGCCTGAGCGAGAGGGAAACCGGAGGAGGGAATGCCAGATCGTGAAGCCGGAGGCTCTCCGCCACCGCCGCAACCGCGGCTTTGCCGCCGCAGCCCCCGTCGCCGCCACCGTTCATCGCCTCGCCGCGCCATTGCTGCAAACAGGTAACCCTAGCCGCCGCCATCGCCCTCAGACGCATCGTCGCTGTTGCTAGTCGCCGCCGCGTCGCAGTTCCGTCGCCCGTCATCGCCGCAGCCGTCGCCGTCTGTCCGGTGAAGTTTCGGTCTCCATAGGCGCCGCGAGTAGAGAGAGGTGGGAGAGAGAGGTCGCGCCGCGAGCCGGGTCAGCGAAACCTGCTAATCGGGTAGGGTTTGGCCGGGTCGGGTCGTCGGGCCGGGCGTCTGGGTCACCGAGGGTCGGTTGGGCCAGTTGCGTATGGGCTGATCTCCCGTGGGCCTGAGGATGGGTGTCCCTTATTTGTGGGCCGCGATTAAAAGAAAAATGGAGAAAAAAAACCTGAGTCGGGCCCGCGTTGCGGGCCCGTCTGTGTCTCGGGCGGACGAAGCGGGTCGGACCCAACCCGGGGATCCGACCCGGTTCGTTTTATATTATAATATAAAAATAATATTTTAAATAAAAAATAAAAATTTAATTTATTTTCCAGAAAATCAAAAAAATCAAAAATGTCCATATTTTCCTAAAAAAGCCAAAAATTCATGAAAAAGCCAAAAAAATTCAGAAAAAGCCAAAAGACTTGTATTTTTCCAAAAATACCAAAAAAATCCCTTTTGTGTCAAAAATTTAGAAATAACTAAAAATGTTTTTCCTCCCAAAAATGAATGAAAAATCCCTCGAACATCCAAAAAAACCTCAGGGTTTAAACAAGATTAGGTACCGAAAGGGCATTAGTGATTAATTAATGTAATCAAGTCCCCGATCCTAATTTCTCTGGTTGCGCAGGAGTGAGTATTTCTCCCGATACTTCACTTGGGTTTCTAATCAACCCACCCCAAATCGATTAGTGGCGACTCCATTTTAAAAATTGATTTACAAGTTAAAAACTCAGACCATTAAGTCGTGAATTGGTGGACTTGGGAGAGTCCGGGCTTAACTAAATTCAGCCGAGCCATTAGCCTCCTTAGGCGCTCGTACCCGACTGCGGGCGCTCGAAAAGAAAAGAGGTCGCGACAATGATATGTAATCATATGGCTAGTATGCGAGAACAGTAATTTATTTTATCTTTCTGTTAATAATATCATCCTAAAAAAAATTATGAATAAGAGGAAATTGAATTATACTAAAGATGATGCCAATAAGTATGAACACGACTGGGTGACAAATTTGAGCCTAAAGAAACTTAAGAATAACTTGGAATGAAACCCAATATCATCAAGCTAGCACGCCGAGGACGAGATTGGAAATCTGGAAGTTGGCAAGATACTCTCAATGTACACTACTTTTGTCACGCCCCGATCCTCGGGCACGCACACATCCATCTCACTTGGTCGATTTTATAATGCGATATCCCAGGACAATGTATCGCCGACCCTTTCATTTTTAAGCGCATACGAAAGCAGTTAAAATCCCCAGACAATAAAACGATAGGATAGAAAAGCAGGGCCATATTTTTCATATTGAAATTTATAACCAAACTTTTGTACAAACCACAAATCACTTCATAACTATTCACATCAAAAAGGAGATCTCAAAAGAAGATAGGATCTCAATCCATCCAGACCGTACTCAAGGCCCCTCTCGGGACTATCTTATTCTTCCAAAAATCCTTCTCTTCAGATCTCACCTCCGAGTTCTCCTTCTCGGATTCCTCCTTCTCAGCTCTTCAGCGGGGTCCTGAAATGGTTTCCCCCAAATTGGGATGAGACTACGTCTCAGTGAGTTCTACCCCACTAAGCCCAACTAGTAAACCATTATACTAAAGGCTGCCTAAACACGCACAGGGCAGAGGACTTACCTTGGCCTCAGATCCCACCTGCAAGTCAGTACAATTCACAATAAACACCCATTCACTTCAAACAAATCGAACCAGTCGATTATATGTCATACAATTCAATCCCCACTGTGGGATATTTAAAAGCTAGGCCACGTGCATTCTCCAGGATGACATTCCAGGTCTCCGAGCCACGTGCCTCAAACCTTGGACCCACGTGCATTCTCTAAGGCGACCTCTTCGCCAATGTGGTACATCAAGCCACCGAGCCACGTGTCCTTTTACGATGCCCGGCCCACGTGCATTCTCTAAGGTACTCGCTTACCAAAGTGACACATCGATCATCGAGCCACGTGCCCTTTTAGATGCCATTCGAATACCGGACCCACGTGCATTCTCTAAGGTACTCGCTTACCAAAGTGACGCATCAGATCACCGAACCACGTGTCCTTTTAGATGCCTGGGCCCACGTGCATTCTCTTAGGTGCTATCTTACCAAGTTGATGCATCAATTCACCGAGCCACGTGCCCTTTTAGATGCCAAACTCTGTCACCGAGCTACGTGCATTCTCCAGGACGACATACCGAGTCTCCGAGCCACGTGCATTCTCTTAGGCAACCTTTTCGCCAAGGTGACATATTCAACCACTGAACTCACGTGCATTCTCCAGGTGATATTCCAATTCACTGAGCCCACTTGTCCTCTTTCAAATGGTTACCAATTTACTTTCAATATCAACAACCAATGCCAACGATTTCTTAATCAAATAATTAAATCAACTCAACAAAGCATTATAAATACTGAATAACATACTTGGCCATTTACCAATCAACAATTCAATCTCAATCAATTCCAATCAATTTAGGGTAAATCCCTAAAATATCACAATTTATTCAATTCCATACAACGTGGAGTTCAAATAAATAAACGGACTGTGCCACGACGATCAGCACGAGATTTTGGTCGTCGGCCATCAAAATCTTAATTTCCGAAAAATAATTAATTAATTTATTTATTTCGAAAATTAAATATTCAATATTAAAAATTCAATTTAGCTCAAAATAAAGCCCGATTAAATAAACAGACTTCACCATGGTCATCAGCATAATTTTCCGGTTCGAACCATCTCAGTTGAATTTTCGGAAAATAAATAATTATTTAATTTAATTCCGAAAATTAATATTTAAATACTAAAAATTCCACTTAGGCCCGAAAAGCCTAATTGGAGCCCACTAAGGGTCGGGAAAAATCCCGAGGCACTTCCAATAATTAGTAGACCACGTCTACTTACTAATTGCACAATCAATTTATCTAAATCGCATCATAATTGGCTAATAATTGCTAATTTATTCTAATCTAACAACCTAAACATAATTAATTAAATCTAAACCAACCTTAAGCATAATTAGCCAACTAATCTTGGATTAGTGAGATTACTCACCAAATCACGCGCAAATCGGATCAATCCGACGGCGGCGATGCGAGGAACGATTCTTCCCAAAGCACGGCTCGGAGTTCGGGGCTCGGAAACGGCCCAAAACGAGCCTGAAGTCGCTGGAAACCCACTCGTGGGTTTGCTGGACGGGGCTGGCCGGGGTTGCTCCGGCGGCTAGGGCGGCGAGGGAAGGCCGGCGAATAGGGAAAGGGGGATGCGGGGGAGGTCCGAACGGGGCGGGCGGTGGCGAGGTGGCCGAACGGGGGCTGGTCGGAGTGAACCGAGGCGAGCGGGGCCGATTCGGGCGGGGGAGGAGCGGCTGCGGCGGGACGGCGGGCGCACGGGCGGGGGCGACTGTCGCGGGCGTGCGAGCGGCGGTGTGGTGGCGGGACGAGCGGCAACGGAGCTGCAACTTCGCTCGAGCTTCGGGTTCGCTTGCTCGAGCGTGCGAAGGAAGGAAGAAGAAGAAGAAGAAAAAAGAGAGAGAGAGAGAGAGAGAGAGAGAGAGAGAGAGAGAGAGAGAGAGAGATAAGGTTGGACCAGTCAAAGAGGACAGAGAGAGAAAGGTAGGCGGTGAGGGGAAAAATCACACGAGGGGGAGGGGAGAGGAGAGAGGAGAGAGAAAGAAAAGAGAGAAAAGAAAGAAAAGAAAAGAGAGGGAGAGAGAGGAAAAGGAAAAGAAAATACATAATTAATTATTTAAATTTTCCTTTTCTCTTTTCCTTTCCCTTTCTATTTTCTTTTGGGCTTCAATTTTTCTTTCGATAATTTCTTTCTTGAAATTTCGGACCCATCAATAAATTGACAAGCGATGAGACAGGATCCTAAAAATAAGAATTATGACGCGCTTAAAATTCGATTCCCGAAATCGAGTTCAATTTCGTGGTTAAAAATCGATCGACGTGATTTTAGCTCAATCCAACCAATTAGGTAGCTTTTAGGGATTTTACAGCTGATACATCCCTTAACGGCTTCACCCAATATGTTAGTTAACTCGTGAGTGATCAGCTCAGAGAAAAAGGGCCATAGGCATGTCGACGAAATGCCCATTTCACTTTATCGAAACGGGGTCGAATTTCAGGATGTCACAACTTTCCATTGAATTGCACCCAATGCGATTCACCTTCTGGTAAAGGAAAGAAATTGGTTCTCTCTTAGAGCAGAGTGGCAAATCCGATGTCGAATATGAGAAGCATTCATGAATGCTCAGAAATATTTATGTGCACTAGCTTCAGAATGCCATTAACAAATACGGACACTCAATACGCAAATCAAGGAAAGCAATCCAATGTAATGATACGTGCGTTTAACACGACTCCACATTTGATTTTCTTCTTTCTCTCCAAGGAGACCGCAATCGTCTTGTGATCACATCTCAAAAGTCCATGCCATCATCGTCTCCGTGTCTCAAGGACCTGCAAAACAATCTCGGAGAGCAAAGGGAAAAGAATGTTTGTGACATCTCAATTTTCCAATTCTATTTTCAATAAATTGAGACGGGCATTTCATTAGCACACATATAGTTCATTTCCTTGAGTCGGCCACTCATGTGAAAACTAGTCTATTGGGTGAAGCCGTTAAGAGTTTCTAATGCATCAGACTCGAGAATTTGACCAGGAAGCGACTTTTCGACTGAGCTAATCTGCAAGGGTTATTATGGCACAATTAAAAATCGATTAGAGACCGGAGATAGGTCGACTCGACAGAGGCAGGTGATCAGGTGTGGGTGATTCCACCAGATCGCATAATTCTTGTCGATCGACACTAGACCGACTTTTCTGTCTATTGGTACCCTGTGTCCGTATTTGAAACTCGACAACCGAAAGTCGCCAATATATCAAAGATGTACAATGTGGCTTGAATTAATCAACCACAGGTCAAATGCATGAAAATTTCTAAAAGCTGCCCGGTAATCAGGACGCGCTAATATCGTGCCAAAGTGAAATTAATTGTGAAATTGAGATCAAATTCAGAAATTGGAAGTCTGGGTGTGTCACAAACCATTTTAGGAATATTGACTCATCTTTGGAAGATTTTTTTCACGCAAGCCGAGCTTTTAAACAAAATAATTAGAGAATGGCTAATTTGGCTTGAGAAATTAGTAAGCCTGCTTTTGGTCGTGCTTTTGAGATCTAAGAGGGTTTCATGGTCAAGTGATTATGTGAATTGAAGTGTGGTGACATTGGATTAATTTTATAGACTTCAATTGGACTCAATTAGAAGAGAATTGAAGAATAATGTACAAAGTTTAAAAATTGGTATGCCTCGGCGGAAAAGGAAATTACACCCATTAGAAGATGTTGTGAAGAATTTGAATTAGTAGAGTATAACATCACTTGATGTCATGGTGGAGCCAAGCGAATGGGGTGTTGACAAGTGGCAAGAGCCCATTGGCCCTCATAAAGTGGGGTTTTTGCCTCTCACCTATCAACATCATCTTCTTCCTTTGGACTTTGGAAGAGAGAGAAAGAGGGGAAGGAGAGCTTCGATCGGACCAGGCCAACCACATGCCTGACCGGCCGCCCTCCACCTGCCCGCTTGCCGCCACACGTCACCGAAATTGTCGCGGTTGTCGTTCGTCCGCACACGCGTCCCACCAGCTCGCTTCTCCGTCGTTGTCTACTAGTCCAAGCCTCCGTCCGTCTCGGCTCATGGTCACCAGTTGCCGTCGAGGCCATGCCACCGCCGTTTGGTCACCAGAGCAGCTGAAGCCGTCGAAGTCAGCTCATCACCGCTTCTCCTTCGCCTGCACACCCGTGCTCGCGCTGTTGCCCTTCCTTCATTCACTGTCGTCCTCACTCGTCTTCGCCTTTGGGAGGCTGTTCGGCCAGCCTAGGCCGCAGATCAGCTGCCGTGAGCCACTGTGCACCCCCGCCTCAGCCCGTCGGGACTCCCTCAGCCCCTCTCGACCCTTGCTTGCCTCAACCGGCATTGGATCCGCCCCTAACTAGCAACCATCGGTGAGTAGAAAAATGGGTATTGCAGCCCGGTCGTGGCCCGTTTTGGCCACCTTCCCGAGCTCGGATGCTTGGCCCGCCTTGAGGAAAGTCGATCCTCGTGTCGTCCTCGTCGTTTTGGTCCGCTCGGCTCGGTAATCCGGTGAGTTTAGCTCACTAAAACTTGATTAGAGGGTTAATGATGCTTTATGTGTGTTTAGTTTATGTTAAGTGTTATTAGGTGGTTAGTTTAATTTATTTAAGTGTATATTATATTAATATGCTTGATTAACTTAAAGTGGGTTTAATTTAAAGCTAAATGAATGTTTATATTAATATAAGCTTTGATGTGACTTAAATGAATTTATTTTTGATTTATTTAAGTATTTCAAAATTATTAAATAATTTAATAATATATATTTATTCGAAATTATTAAAATATTATTATTTAAATAAATTTCGGAATAAAATTAATTATTTAATAAATTCCAAAAATTATCTCGGGACCTTATTTGCTCAAAATTTCGTGCGATCGTTGTTGTATAGTCAGATTTTGAAATTGATGATTGGATATTATAAATTGAGTGTGGATCGTGAAAGATATGGATATTATTATTTAATTAATTTTCGGAATAAATTTAATTATTTAATAAATTCTGAAAATTATTTTAGAACCTTATTTTCTTAGAATTTCATGATGATTGCTGATGTACATCTAGAATTTGAATTTGATGAATGGATGTGGCAAATTTAGTGTTGATTGTGATAAATAGGGACTTTATTCATAAAAATCTAAGTGTCGGGTTTTGATGCAAAAATTGAATTTTAATGATTATATTAAATAGTGGGGTTTGCAAAAGTGAGATATTGGCTTTTTGATTCGAAATTAGCGTGTCCCCACACATGTGAGTAATTTCTGGAATATTTTTAATATGAAGAAAAATGGTTGGGATCACTATTTTTTAAGTTGAAGCATTGAGTGAAATATAAAGTGTCCTGGAGCCGAGTATGCTTTGGCTGTGTGATAACTAAGAGGAATCATCCTTGGTTGTTGAGCTGAACTTGCCCCTATATGGGATGCCCACGCGGTGGATGCTAATCGCAGTAGAGGCTTGGCTAACTGGATCGATGCTCTTTTGGGAATGCCGTCGATGTAGTGACGAAGCCGTGCTTTAAGGGGGGAGACGATGCTCCTTCGGGAATGCCGTCGATGTAATGACAAAGCCGCGCTCCATGAGGGGAGGTGATGCTTGGCATTAATGTCAGTAGATAGCCGAACTGCGAGTAGGTTATGCCATTGTATGGTAGTGAATAATAATTGGAATGTGTGCTAAGTGCGATTGTGATTTATATGAAAGGGATGGTGTTCCAATTGTTTGAATTATTATTACTACCTGAGATTGTGTGATTCAAATTGTGCTAATCTATAGGAATGAATTAAGATGAGGTAAGCCTTTTGTGTGATGTGGCTAGGTCACCCGAGGCGTATTTTCTTTCTAATAGGGGTTTAGGGGGTTGAACTTGCTGAGACATTATCTCATCCCGGTTTGGGGATTACAATTTCAAGTCCCTGGTGGTCGGAGCGACTAGATAGTTTTGGTTGACCTTGAGGAGTTGCAAAGGTGAAGTCATAAGGATTGGAGAATGTGTCAGACTTGTAGGTCGTAGGACATTTTCTTTTTAGAGCCGGTCTTTTGTAGACTTTTGGCCGTAGACCTTTGTTTATAATTCTGTTGAATTATGAAAGTGTTATATTGTGGTTTTGCTTCCTGCTTTTCTATCCTGTATTTCATTGTCAAGGGTTTTATAATACGTTCCGCTTGCGTAATAAAATAAATGGGTCGGCGACACTACCTGGGAATTTCGCATTTGCATGACCATGGTGGGATGTTGGCGCGCTCGAGGTTCGGGGCGTGACATCCCCATTTAAGTGGTATCAAAGCATGGTCTGTGTATGGAGTGATAAGGTGCGATGAGTCATGAGATAGTTAGTGGGAAATACTTTTAATATGCTGATGCTTGTGAGTAATAGCTGATTGGTAGCTTGTTTGTGGGGTCACTCGAATTTCAACCTGATGTTGGAATCGGAAAACAGGTGTCTATAAAGAGCTTATAGGATGAGTGACCAGGAGCGGAGAACTCCTTATAGGAAGTCGATAGGACCTGTACCTCGGGGTAGGATGCTGACAAGAGTTGGTACCCGAGGTAGAGTGCAGGCTTAGACCAGTGCGAGTATGAGAGTACCATCGCAAGTTGGTACTGAGAGTGTAGTAGCATCAAATGATCCTAATTTCGACGGGATTGTTCAGGCGCTAGTGTTCCTTGGAAGCTCGTTGGGTCAGTAAGCTCGGGACCGAGCTGCCACTATTGCCGTTGTTTCTACCACTGCCAGTGTTGTGACCGTTGTTGTTGTCATGCCTGTTGAGGCCCAATCTGGAGTTGTGATCGAGAATCAAGTCACCATATCTGAGTCAAAGTTCAGTTTAAGCAAAAATGGAAATCGATTTGGGGAAATGCCGATGTCAGAAGAAAGGTGCTCCATTTCACCTAACCGGAAGAGTAGAATTGGAAAGTCAATGATCAACTCAATCGATGTGTGTCGTGTCTGCAAGAAAGGACATAGATTTGTCCCGTAATGTAAGAGGGAAATGACTTGTTACAAGTGTTGCCAGTAAGACCATTTGATCAAAGATTGTCCGTATAGACGGATGGAACCATAGCTATTTCTACATTGTTGTTAATAAGACAGAACAAATGAAACATGCTTCGGGACATTTAATGGGATACTTGGAACAGACCCCAATGCAAGAAAGGGTGCATGATGTCACTTGTTGAGAAGTAGAGGACTCATTGATTGTGTGTCGAGTTTGTGAAAATGAGGCATGAGTCAGCCTAGTGTCAGAGTAAAAAGGGAGCATGTTTTGAATGTGGCCAGCACAGCCATCGCGTTAGGAATTGTTTGTGTAAGTCCAGGAGAGCATAAGTATTGTTACTGCATATAGGACGCCACTAGGATGGCTAGAAGAGCATGAATGAGTCGACCATGCATCGATCAAGGGGAAAATGTTCTTGAGGAAATTTTATCAGAGTAGTACAGCAGAATTTTCAGTGAAGGTTGTAGGATTTTTGGATTGGTAATAAAGTAATAGAAATATGAATCTCTAACTATAGTTGTACTTGAAGGGGTTTGCTCAAATATGACTTGGAAGTCATTTACAAAAAGGTTTAGCTGTGGCATCCCAAAATTCAAAGTGAAATTATAAGGTGTGTTAAAGTCTCTAAATGGGTAATGAAATTTGCTTATGGTTCATGCTTTAGCCATTAGTCTTTTTTAAGATTAGGTGATTTGTGCTTATGCTCATGAGATTTTAAATATTGTAGATTAATATTGATAATTTATGCTTGGCCATGCACCTTATGAATTAAATAAAAATGTCACAAGACTTTGGTCATGTGGAAATAAAAATTTTAAAAAAAATTATGGAAGAGATTATAAAAAAAAAAGGGAAAAAGTTAATTTTTATTTGGTTGGGCCTTAGGCCCATTGGCCAAAGCTTGATGGGCCAAGTTGGTCGGCCCAAATGGAGGCCCACGGAAGGGCTGTCGCCGGCCCATTGAGGCCCCAGAAGAAGGTGGCCGGCCCATGCATGGGTCTTGCCAAGTGGCAAGAAGAGCCACCATGCGTTGGTCCATTTAAGTGGCATGTGATGATTACTAATGATGAGGTTTAGGGGGGATAAACAGGGAAGAGAGGAGAGAGAATGGCTGGTTAGCCATTCACCCAGAGAGAGAGAGAGAGAGAGAGAGAGAGAGAGGGAGGGAGAGTGGCTGAAAGGGAGGAGGAGCCGAGGAGGAGTTGTCGCCGTCCGTCCGCCGTGTGCCGCCGTGCTCGCCGCCGTGTGCCGTCGTCCATCCGGTCTAGAGGCAAGTTGGAGTCCTCTAGCTGCTCTTGCATGTGTGTGTGTTATATGTATGTCGAATTTTGGGTGGTTAGGAGAGGAAAACCGAAGCTTGGATGGCTTGTTCTTGAGTGGTGTTGCTGTTTTCGCTTGAACAGTTTGGGTCAGAATGTTGTGTGAGCTTGCATGCATGTTTAGAGTTCTATTTTGGCTTTGATCTCTTCATGAAAGTTGTAGCTAACATCTTAAAATACAACATACTAAAATTTGGTAGAAAATGATGGATATTTAAGGGGTTAAACTCTCATCCTACGGAGATCTCAGATCTTGAACAGTTTCTCTGACATCTTGATGGATTTGTGGTTGCATGTTGATTTGTACTAAGAATATATCTTTGATTTCTTCATAAAATTTGTAGGGGACATCTTAAAATACAACATACTCAAATTTGAAGCCAAATGAACAAGTATAACCTAGTAAATCGACTAGATCTTGAAGACGGTAATTCTGGAGATGTATTACAGGACACCCGAGATTTCATGGACCTAAATGACGACTATAATCTGGTTATTTGACTTAGATCTCTTCATGAAACTTGTATATAACATCTTGATGTAGAACATATCTAAATTTCAGAGGAAACGAAGAAGAACAGGTAGGTGAAAACTTAGTATTTCGGAGAAGCATGTACTGGACGATTTGGTGTTGGATCCAGAAGTTTCGTGTGACTGTAGAAAATAATCTAGAAAGAATCTGACTTGGAAGTCTTCATAAAAAAAATGCACGTTAATGTCTTGGCTATAAATTGATAAAATTTCGTAATTTTTGGAGGTCGTATGGATATTTTAATCGAATTTCTTCAGAGACTGTGCACTCTGGTTTCATCCGAAAATTTCATGCTATTTTGTGTGAATTATGAAATTGTGTGGAATTCTCATTAGCCGTGTATTTTGCATGAAATTATTATCCTACTGTATTATTTATCACTTGCCTTAATTTTATGATTTTTTAGATTATATAAATAATTAAATTTAATATTTTTGAAAAATGGCACAAGCCGGAATTTAAATAAATGTAAAAAGGGCATGATAAATGGATTATTTTAAATTGGCATAAATTCCATGAATTTTATTTTGTAAATAATTGCACCATGTAAAATGTGCAATGAGGTCTTGATGTATGCATTGAGATGCATGTGTGAATTCAATGTTGAACATGAGTTTTGGTTGCCATTGCATCATATGCCATCCTAAATTAGGACCGAAATTAGTGAATATGGATAATGTGAAATGAGAAGATTATTGTGGCAGATGATGATGCCCGGAATGTATAGAGATACATTACCGGATGGCCCTGGGAGATTCAGGATGCCCGGAATGTGGAGGGCCGGAAGCCCTGTCGGAGGTCTTTGCCTGAGGGGAATGCCTCGCGATGCCAGGATTGGGGTGCGAGATGCCCGGCCAGGGAGTGTAATTGCCGGAAGCTCTATCGGAGGTTTTTGCCCGAGGGGAATGCCTCGTGATGCCAGTTGAGATGCGAGATACCCGGAATGTGGGGGGCCGGATGCCCGGTGTACTGGAATGGCTGAATGCCGGAGGTTTTTCTCGCATGGGATGCAAGTGTAAAATATGAGATGAAATCGATGATCCGAGGAAGGGTGATGTGGTGATCAAATTGAAAGTTAAAAGTGGAAATTAAACCATGCATGATATGATATGACATAATGATGATCACCCATGGCATGAAGATATGCATGAGATGATGATGATATATGATATGACATGATGACATGCATATATGTGTGATATGATGATGTCATGATGATGATGACATGTACATAATATGATGATGATGACATGTGTGATAAGATGATGTCATGATGATGATGACATGTGTGATATGGTGATGTCATGATAATGATGACATGTGTGATATGATGATGCCACGATCATGATGACATGTGTATGGTATGATGGTGTCATGTATATGATGATGATGATATGTGTGTGATAAAATAATGTCATGATAACGAGGATATGAGTATGACATGATGATACACATGTATGTGTTATGATTGTGGTGATGATGCATGATGATATACGCATGGCTTCAAGGTAAGTAATGCCTGCAATGTATGTATGACTTGCATGATACATTGAGTGGTTATTGGATTCCTTTACGTGCTGAGTGGTTGTACTCACCCCTTTTGGGGACCAACATTTCAGATCAGCAGCATGCCGCTTCCTGCCGTTACGCGGGGCGTATTTTACGGCATACCTTCGGACGTAGAGGTCGAGTGCGAGGAGTTTGACTGTCCTTCTGTTCCTGGTCTTATGTATATTTGTACGACGTGGGTCTGGCTGGGGGCCCTGTTATCCAGGAGTTCATATCTATCCATGTTCGACGCGACGAAGTGATGCGTGGGATGCTGCTGCTGCCACCGCCTGATGCACCAGGATGGGTGTGAGGGCTATGTGTGACGAGTAGGAGCTGGATCTTTTTGGATAGTTAGCCGACACTGATGATGGGGATTGTGCACGCGAGTTGTAGAGGGTCAAGGGTTCTTTTTGGGGTTTTAGGCCGGACGTGGCTGAGTCCCGGCTTTTTCTTTTGATGTACCGACCCAAAGAAAGTCCCATATTGAAAATATATGTAAATAAAGTGTCGTGGCTTGTCTTTTAATCATGATGATTAGTGGTGTGTATTTGTATCATGGTTGTTGGAGGGAAAGATGGTGATGTTTTATTTTGATTCCGCTGATGAGTCACGCTGGGACCGTTTTATAAATATATATATGTGTGTGTGTGTGTGTCTACTAATTATGACGCCTCTTTTAGCAAGAAAGGTAATAAGGTGTAACATTGGCGTTTGTGGCGACCTGCGAAGGGTTCGGGGTGCCACATTAGCTCAAGGAGCTTTCTATTGTTTTGAATCATGCTAGTGATATAATTCAGTTTGTTTAGTTAGCGTGCGAAAGTTTTGAATTACTGAAAGTCGAAGAGGAACTTCAATCCTTGTTATTCGTCGCTGAAGATGACTTGGTTCTGTTTGTTGGTTACCGAATCTACATGGCAGCTATAATGGATGCGTCAGTTGAGGAGCCGAATGTGGAGAACATAATCGTGGTACATAAGTTTTCTAAGGTATTTTCTGAAGAATTGTCAAGTTTACTATTAGAAAGAGAAATAGAGTTCGTGATTGAATTAGCACCCGGAATAGAGCCAGTCCCTAAGGCTCCTTACTGGTTGGTGTTACCCGAGTTAAAAGAACTGAAGGTGCAAATGCATGAAGTGTTGAATAGGGGATTCATGTGTTCTAGTGCATCACCTTGGGGAGCACCCGTTCTATTCGTGAAGAAAAGTTGGTTCGTTGTGTTTGTACATCGATATCCTTCAAGATCGACTGGAGGTCAGGGTATCATCAGTTGAGGATTAGGAACATGGTAACATGGTAATAGAAGAAATGGGTGGTACTTCTTTTGGAGCTTCAAGTGGGTAAGAATGTTTCTTAGCCCATTTGAGAATTGGCTTATAAAACGGGGAGAGAGCTTGCTTTTTCTGAGGAGGAGATGGTGGAGGCGATTTTGGTGGATCAGGTAAGGTTTGGGATGTAATACTGGACTCTGGTGGTGGAGGTGGTGCATAAGAAACCATGAACTAGTATTTGTCACACTCACCGAGAGTATCAAAGGAGGAATCTCCGTTTAAGTATTTTTGGTACACCTTATCCTTTGGCCTTTTCCGTCGAGGTGGAGGTCTTGCAAGAGGGTCTACCTCGTCAGGAGAATTTGTACAATCGGAACATTGGCAAAAAGGATCCCAAAAACAATGACCATAATTGTCTTTATAGTCATGGACATGATGTCCATCACTATTGAAGTGTCGAACAAGCTTTTTTGGATCTAGCTCGGAAATAGATTTAGGAACACATGGTTCAATCATGAAGAGGGTCTGGAAGATAGAAGGACTTTCTTCATTTTCCTTGCCAAATTTGATGGAAACAGTTCCATCTTTTTTCCGTACGAACTTTGAGTCCATAGACTGGAAAGGCTTGTTGTGCTGGTGTAGCTTTTCGTAGTTGGTAATCCAAGTCTCTGGAAAGAGCTTGGCCAACGTATCCTTCGGAATCTATCTAGGAACATGGATGCAGGACGCCTGGTCATTCTGCATAAAGATGAACAATGCATCTTCATTACCATTGTTGAAGTTGAGGTCAAGAGCATGGTTCTGCACTCGATAAACCATCTGGTAATGTAGGGTTGCAGCTACAGAGTCAGCAGTTTGAGGGACTCCAGTGAGCTGGACTTGTACTTTCAAAAAAGAGAGTAATTGAGGGTCTGAAAGAGCAATGTTGAAGTTTGGATACAAAGTCACGAAGACTGTTCCAGCGTTCAAAGTAGTTTGAAACGTACTGATGCAAGCATGCTAATATTGTAAAAACCCGGTATCCAACAAGGCAATTCTTGCCACGACTGACAAGCCTTTACGACCATGAAAGGTAAGAGCAAGACGAACAGCTCCATAATGGACATGAGTGTATCCCTGTTGAACCCATTGTATGGGAAATTCTGGAGGAATTTGAAGAGTCACAAAGTACTCCTTTTCAGTAGCAGGAATGGGATGTTGGTCGAATTTGGAGTACTGAACGTACTCCTTTACTTGTTTTGGAGTTCTTGGTACTCGTTTTCGCAAGATCTAACAGATCTTGGATAGGATTTGTGAATCCGGGCTTCTCGACTGTTCAAGTGAGGTTTATAGGATGTGGTTCCGATTTCTAGTGGTGCATCGAGAATACTACCATTATTTCTGCAAAAATTCCATAGACGTCGGAAAAACGGGATGGTGTGGACCTCCGGATTCGGTGTCATGGTTCTCAGTTCTTTTTCCAAGTCTTGTTTCCAACATGTAGGATAATAAAACCAATTAAGAAAGTCTAAGAGATTCTTATCGCTTTCTTTTTCCACATTTCTTCTGAGTAAGAATATTCTGGTGAGATTGGCAATGAATCTTCTGGTAGGAATTTCAATAGCTATTAAGTACTTATTGGTTAAGTACCATAACAGCGTCTTGAGCTGGTCAGGAAATCATCTTCCTTCCAAATAAGAGGATGAATGAAATGATATTTCAAATTTAACCCGAAAGGATAAAGAATCGAACCTCCATTGAATCTAAATAGGTTTGTGTAGCATTGCCACATGAGGTTTTCCAAGTTCTTAGTGAGACTGTCGCTCTGGATTTGTTGAATAATCTCCTAGGGATATTTCCAGCTTGGCAAATATTTGATTTTCTCGATCTTGTATTTCACGCCATAGTTGAGCATATGAAAAGCAGGCATTTTGATATACATGTTGATTTCAGCAGGAGCCTTTGGTCTTGAAAGGAAATCAGCAAACACATTATTTTTTCCAGGAATGTGTTTGGTTTCAAAAGAGTATTTTGAAAACCATTCAGCCCATCGAAGTAATTGAGAGTTTGGAATCTGCTTTTGTTTAAACTTGGTCATCTGAGGGAAAGATGCCATGTCTAATTCTACCGGGAAGTGATGGCCAATGAGATGAAACTCAAATTTTTTTATTTCATTTTTTACTGCTAGGATTTCTTTGAAAGTAGAATGATAATGCAGCCTAAGAAAACTTCCCACTTTTGTGAGCATAGAGGTGTCTCTTACCATCAATTTCTTCAAAGAGGATGGCTGCCCAGTATTCATCATAGGCATCAGTTTGAAGAATTCTTTTCCCTGTTGATGGTATTTGCAATGGTGGGAGATTCTGCATAATCTCCTTAAGCTCAGCGACTACTTTAGTCTGAGTTTTTCCCCAAGGTGGGGGATTCTTTTTCAGCATGGATTGCAAAGGAATCAAGAGCTTTGCAATATTTAGGACAAAATCCCTGAGATAATTGATTATCCCAAGAAATTGCTGAACTTGTTTTGTCGTGAAGTTATCCTCAGGAAACTTCAATAATTCTTGAGCGATATGTGGCCCTAGATAGTATGTACCTTTATTGAGGTGCATACCAAGAAATTCAATTTCTGTCTGAGCAATATTCATTTTCCTTTGAGAAAGCATAATGCCATGCTTTTTTACGATTTCTGCAAATTGCTCAAGGAGTTGACAGTGTGACTGTTCATCAGGACTGTAGAGTAGAATATCGTCAATATATACTTCTGCACTTGACAAGATTGGTTGGAAAATACGACACATGGCCTTTTGGAAAAGGGATGGTGCTACCTTTAGACCAAAAGGAAGAACTTTCCACTGGAAGTGCTGATTCAGGATACATAATCTTGTTTTGGATCTGTCTTCAGGATGGATGCCCAATTACCAAAATCCGGCTTTGAGGTCGAATTTGGAATAGATGTGGGCTTTGGTTAAACCAGTAAAAAGAGAATCTCTAAATGGTAAAGGGAACTTATCATCTTGGAGAAAAATGTTAAGAGGTTGATAATTGATTACCAGTCTCATCTTTCCCCTATTTTGCTCAGCACGCTTATTGACATAAAAAGCTTCACAAGCCCATTGAGAATTGGAAATTTCAATAAGGCCTTGTTGCAATAGTTATGAGCATTCCCTTTGAGCTAAAGCCAAGTGTTCTGGCTTCATTCCCATATGACTCGCCTTGATTGGGTTTATATCTTCATTTTTCTTGAAAGGGAGGCGAACAAAACACTCTGGATTTTCCCATAGAGGATTAGAACACTTTTGAGCAAATTCTGAATGGGATTCGGAACAAGATTCTAACAATTTTTTCATGATTGGATCTAACAGACTCATCTGGATGGAAAAGAGTCTCTGAATATTGACAAACTCAGAGAATTGGTCTTTATATCAAAGACCTTTTCCAGGAATGATGCGGAGTTGAGAGATTTGAGTCATGATATCCCACCCAATTATCAGATCTTTATTGGGGAGACTGAATCCAAAAATTTTTGTGGTTATGGAACACTAAGGAAAAAACTGGACAGTTACTGGAGTGGTTCTGACATTCGTGAAGAAAGTATCTCCTGAAGTAGAATTAAAATATCGGATATAAGGAGTCCAAAATTCTTCAGGAAGAATTTTAGTGTCCAATATTGAACAACTTGCTCCCGTGTCAATGAGAGCAATTACGGTGATAGGCTTGGCAAACTTTGAAGTGAGAATCTTTACGGGAAATGGGGACAATGAGATTGACTTGAGAATATGTCAAGATTTGGTTCTGAAGATGTAGGGGATATATGGAAAATATCTTCAGATTCTGAGTCTAACTCACTCTCACTAGAAGTTTGGTAAGAGGGAATGACACAAAGAGTTTGTTCCGATGGTTCTTCATCAGCAGAGAATAGGGATTCAATATCATCATTTTCAAGAGAAATACTTGTTTCATTCTCAATGTGATGAATTAGATGATTCTGACCTTTTCTCGCTTGAGGACAGTTTTTGGCAAAATGTCCCTTCTGGTTGCAGATGTAGTAACGATTTGATTTCTTGTGGCCTGTGCGATCCTTTCTTTTGTGTAGATATCGCAATTTCTTCTTTTTCCAGAAATGCTTGGAGCCATGTTTGGATTTCTTTATCCAGAACTTCTTATAATGTTTCTTCTTTTGGGAATACTTGCCACAAGTACCATCACAATCTTGCTTGGAGCATTTGATTTTTAACTTCTGGCGAGAACAAGCTGATTCAAGACGCTTGTCATCTGTGATGTAGGTACGGACCATCTGACGCTTTAAGCATAATTCTTCTAAGCATAGATGGACTTCTTGCTGTATTTCTCCCAATGGAATATCTTGTACTCTATTTTGTTTTCCAAAGAAAAATCTTTCAACCATCTAAGATAATTCTTTGGGGATGGAGGTAAGGAAAACATGCTTCAGATTTGGATCTACCCCAATCTAATAAAAAAGATGAAGCATTACTCAATAATGCTTATCAAGATGTTTCTTTTGGAGGGAGAAACATTTTCTTTTGAAAAATTCTCTTCTTTTGATCTCTATGAGATCAGTGGGTTTTCCCACAACATAAGAAAGTGATGGCATGGCCGAAGTTAGGTGACACCGGAAAATGAATCTGGTCTTGTTCTGAAATTGATTGCCACCAAAGTTTGAGACTTCCTGTGAATCTCGTAACAAAATTCTTCATGGTTGGTGATGGACTGGGTATTCAACCAAGTATGAAATTCTTCAAGTCTTTTTGGCCATTTATGATAAGGAATATCATCAATGGTGAAGAATTGTTTTGATGCTATGGACACATGCCGAGCAGGATTGCTTGTCTGACCATTTTCTAGGTCAAAATAGTTTGATTCCATCTGATCATCCGGAGGATTAGCCATGAATATTGATGAAGTTACCGGGGCCATGGGGAGAGAATCAAATGTAGGAATCGAGAAAGATGAAGAGGAGGAAAGAGATACTGAATCTGATTTAGTCTCAGGAGCAGTTTGCTCGATTGGAAACAGGGATTGTTTTTCTGGAATTGGAATAGGAGGATTAGATTGTTGGGTAGCAAGATCAGATTCCTAAGTACCCAAATCCTTTAGAAAAGATTCTAATAGATCAGATAACATCATCTGATCTGGTTTTTCTCTGATAACAATCGAACTTGATTCTGTGGGAGGCATCTTTTCTTTCCATTTGTCCTTCTGCAGGGCTTTGAGGCAATTTCGTATTTCTGCCATATCTGGTTCTCTTCTGTAGGGATCTTCTGGAATAGTGGCAAAAATAGAAGTTTGTGGTGGTGGAGGTAAGTACCCGGTTCTAACAGAAGGTGCCAATGGATCGAAAGGTCTGAACCTTCCTTCTTCAAGAAGTTGAATTTGCTTTTTGAGCTTTTCTATTTCTAGCTTTGGGCTTTCAAGATAATGATACCCAAGATGTTGTCCTGATTCCAAGGCGTGAAGCCTTTTCTAGAACTCAGAAAGTATTTTTTTGGTACTTTCATCATACCTTCGGAGATCTTGTTGCACATTTCCAATTTTGGAATCAATTGCTTTAAAGGCATTGTTTTGTGCCAACAGAGTCTCTGATTGCCGATTTAGAACAGCTTCAGCAGCAGGGGTTTTTTTTTCTGTCTCCCATGTTCATCCACATCAGTGGGGGTTGCTTTTTTTTCTGTCTCCCATGTTCTGACAAGAGCGGGAAAATTAGTATCATGGAACATGGCAATTGAAGAAGTGGGTGGTACTTCTTCTGGAGTTTCAAGTGGGTAAGAATGTTTCTTAGCCCATTTGAGAATTGGCTTATAAAACGAGGAGAGAGCTTGCTTTTTCTGAGGAGGAGATGGTGGAGGCGATTTTGGTGGATCAGGTAAGGTTTGGGATGTAATACTGGACTCTGGTGGTGGAGGTGGTGCATAAGAAACCATGAAAGATAAGAGCAAGACGAACAGCTCCATAATGGACATGAGTGTATCCCTGTTGAACCCACTGTATGGGAAATTCTGGAGGAATCTGAAGAGTAACAAAGTACTCCTTTTCAGTAACAGGAATGGGATGTTGGTCGAATTTGGAGGACTGGACGTACTCCTTTACTTGCTTTGGGGTTTGGTGAATAAGTTGACGGATGGAGCGGATAGGTGAGAATGATGAGTTTGGTTTGGCAAAAGCAAAATAAGGGTTCATGAGAGGAAGTTGGGTTTCAGAAATCTTAGTTTCAACACTAAGAGAGACTTCATAAAGATAATCTATCTTAGAAGCATTGGAAACACGAAATTCTGGAGGGGTTGAGGATGAAGAAGAAGGAGCAAGAGAAATGGGTGCTTCGAGGATCTCTGGCTATGCAGACTATGGTTGTGTGGTCATGATGTGAAAAGATCTTCTCAACACTGTATTCACCTTTCAAGGGGTTTAGCAGAGTATTATAGATGGTTTGTAGAAAGGTTTTCAGTGTTAGTATTGCCAATGACGAGACTGCTGAAGAAGAAAGAAAAGTTTGTGTGGTCAAATAAGTGTGAGAGTAGTGTTCAAGAGCTTAAGCAAAGCTGACTACCGCACCTGTGCTGACTATTCCATCTGGTCTTGGAAATTATGAGATCTGCAGTGTTGCGTCGTTTAAAAGATTGGGTTGCTTGTTGATGCAGCATGATAAGGTTATTGCATATGCGTCCCGTCAGTTGAGATCTTGTTAATTGAATTACCCCACGCACGTTGTAGAACTTACAGTAGTTATGTTCGTTCTGGAAATTTAGAGGCACTATTGGTATAGAGAAAGATTTCATGTCTTCATTGACCATCAAAGTCTCAACTACATATTCTCTCATAAGGAGTTGAAAATGAGACAGCATCGCTGGATGGAACTCCTTAAGGATTATGACTATGATATTTCGTATCACTCCGAAAAGGTGAGCAAAATTACAGATGTACAGAGTCAAGAGTCCTTAGTTGCACAGTTGGTATTCAAGGGTTGGATCTTATTTGAAGAAGTTCGAAATTTGGTTTTCAAATCTATAGTAGGCCACATTTTGAATCTTATGACTACCCTCAGAATTGAGCCGAGAGTACAGATCAAAATCGAAACGCTTCTATGGACAGATTCATAAATTCATAAGACTCTATAAGATAATGTAGATGAAAGAGAGGTTGAAGAAGAGATCTTATGGGAAGCTCATCATAGAGCTCATCATAGAAACTTCAACATTGTCCAGACAGTATGAAGATGAGTCAGAATCTACATCACCGAGATTGGTAGATCGGTATGAAGATAGATATCGCCGATCAAGTTGTAAGTGTTGGATGTATTAGTAAGTGAGAATTTGGTAATGTAAGTTAGGAAAGCTTTTTCAAGCACTTGAGAGAGTCCTATGTGGGAATTGAAGTATAGCATGATGGAATGTTATGACAGGTTTATTAAGGAGTTGGAAAGAGTATTAATTCCTTATGGGGTTGTCGTTGTCAGATGAACATAGTCAACTCACCTTAATATAGCACGAAAAGATCTCGATTAGAATAGGTATACCGAAGTGTGTGTATATCATATAAATCATCTACATGGAGTGTCGATGATGAATTGCATTTCAAATCTAGATCAGATGTTTCAAGTTGGCAGAGCTTTCAGATGGTTCTTTCTTAAGCAGTGCATAGCAAAGAGTGCAGAATTTCGGTTGCTGAGATGAAGTCAGGGAAAGAAAGATCACAGGCTAGGGTTAATACAGTAGTCAGTGATTGCAGTTGCCGAGATTAGTGTCAGAGTTATATCAGATCTTGATCAAAGGTTCCCAGTTTCAGTAGATCAGTCAAATAGTTTCTTTTAATTAGTGTAAAGCAGAGTGTATAGGACTTCAGTCAGTTGAGATGAGATCAGAGATTAGAAAATCGCAGGTCCAGAGTTGGTTCAGAAATCAGTGATTCAGTTGCAATTATCAGAGATAGTTTAGAGACTACTCAGAATCGCCAGTTTAACTTCGTAGATTTTGTGTTGAAGACCTTTGGAATTTTAAGTGGGCAAGTGTTTAGTATTTTGAACTCGAAGTGGTTTGGGCAAGATAGCAGTGATCTGGCAGCACTAGTACAGAAGGAGAAACTTGAGAAATAGAAGATTATATGAGACGACTGTACCCCCACCTTTTTGTTTAAGAATTGGTAAATATTTAAATTTCAAGGATGAAATTTTTATAAAATGGGAAGAGTTGTGACATCCCAATTTTCCAATTCTAGTTTCAATAAATTGAGACGGGCATTTCGTTGGCATGCATATAGTTCTTTTCCTTGAGTCGACTACTCATGTAAAACTAGTCAATCGAGTGAAGCCGTTAAGAGTTTCTAATGCATTAGACTCGAGAATTTGACAAGGAAGCGACTTTTCGACCGAGCTAATCTGCAAGGGTCATTACGGCACAATTAAAAATCGATTAGAGGCGAAGATATGTCGACTCGACAGAGGCAGGTGATCAAGTGTGGGTGATTCCACCAGATCGCACAATTCTTGTCGATTGACACTAGACTAACTTTTCTGTCGATTGGGTACCCTGTGTTCGTATTTGAAACTTTGAGATTACCCCGACAACTAAAAAGTTGCCAATATATCAAAGATGTACAATGTGGCTTGAATTAATCAATCACATGTCAAATACATGAAAATTTCTAAAAGCTGTCCGGTAGATTAGGACACACTAATATCGTGCCAAAGTGAAATTAACCGTGAAATTGAGATCGAATTTAGAAATTGGAAGTTTGGGTGTGTCACAAATTATTTTAGGAATATTGACTCATCTTTGGAAGATTTTTTCATGCAAGCCGAGATTTTTAGCAAAATAATCAGAGAATGGCTAATTTGGCTTGAGAAATTAATAGGCCCGCTTTTGGTCGTGCTTTTGAAATCTAAGAGGGTTCTATGGTCAAGTGATAATGTGAATTGAAGTGTGTTGACATTGGATTAATTTTATAGACTTCAATTGGACTCTATTAGAAGAGAATTGAAGAATAATGTACAAAGTTTATTAATTGGTATGCCTCGGCGGAAAAGGAAATTGCACCCATTCGAAGATGTTGTGAAGAATTTGAATTAGTGGAGTATGACATCACTTGATGTCATGGTGGAGCCAAGCGAATGGGGTGTTGACAAGTGGCAAGAGCCCATTAGCCCTTATAAAGTGGGGTTTTTGCCTCTCACCTATCAACATCATCTTCTTCCTTTGGACTTTGGAAGAGAGAGAAGAGGGGAGGGAGAGCTTCAACTGAACTAGGCTAGCCGCACACCGATCGACCGCCCTCCGCTTGCCCGCTCGCCGCCGCACGTCGCCGGAATTGTCGCGGTTGCCGTTCGTCTGCACACACGTCCCACCAGCTCGCTTCTCCATCGTTGTCCACTCATCCAAGCCTCCGTTCGTCTCGGCCCGTGGTCACTAGCTGCCGTCGAGGCCATGCCACCACTATTTGGTCACCAGAGTAGCCAAAGCTGTCGAAGCCAGCTTGTCCCCGCTTCTCCTTCGCCTACGCACCTGTGCTCGCGCCACTGCTCTTCCTTCGTTCGCCATTGTCCTCACTTGTATTCGCCTTTAAGAGGCTGTTCGGCTAGCTTAGGCCGTGGATCAGTCGCCGTGAGCCGCCGTGCACCCCCGCCTCAGCCCGCCAGGACTCCCTCAGCCCCTCTCGACCCTTACTCGCCTCAACCGACGCCAGATCTGCCCCCAACCAGCAGCCATCGGTGAGCAGAAAAATGGGTATTGCAGCCCGGTCGTGGCTTGTTTTGGCCGCCTTCCCGAGCCCGAATGCTCAGCCCGCCTTGAGGAAAGTCGATCGCCGCGTCATCCTCGTCGTTTTGGTTCGCCCGGCTCGCTAATCTGGTGAGTTTAGCTCACTAAACTTTGATTAGAGGATTAATGATGCTTTAGGTATGTTTAGTTTATGTTAAGTGTTATTAATAGTTTAATTTATTTATGTGTATATTATATTAATGTGCTTAATTAACTTAAAGTGGGTTTAATTTAAGGCTAAATGAATGTTTATATTAATATAAGCTTTGATGTGACTTAAAGGAATTTATTTTTGATTTATTTAAGTGTTCGAAATTATTAAATAATTTAATAATATATATTTATTCGAAATTATTAAAATATTATTATTTAAATAAGTTTTGGAATAAAATTAATTATTTAATAAATTCCGAAAATTATCTTGAGACCTTATTTGCTCAGAATTTTGTGCTGATCACTGCTGTGTAGTCAGATTTTGAAATTGATGATTGGATATTATAAATTGAGTGCGGATTGTGAAAGATATGTATATTACTATTTAATTAATTTTCAGAATAAATTTAATTATTTAATAAATTCTGAAAATTATTTAATAAATTCTGAAAATTATTTTGAAACCTTATTTTCTCAGAATTTTCGTGTTGATCATTGCTTTGTGCATCTATAATTTGAATTTTATGAATGGATGTTGCAAATTGAGTGTTGATTGTGATAAATATGGACTTTATTCATAAAAACCTAAGTGTTGGGTTTTGATGCAAAAATTGGATTTTAATGATTAAATAGTGGGGTTTGCAAAAGTGAGATATTGGTTTTTTGATTTGAAATTAGTGTGTCCCTACACACATGAGTAAATTTTGGAATATTTTTAATATAAAGAAAAATGGTCATGATCACTATTTGAAGTGAAATCATTGAGTGAAATATAAAGTGTCATAGGGCCGAGTATGCTTTGGCTGTGTGATAACTAAGAAGAATCATCTTAGGCTGTTGAGCCGGACTTGCCCCTATATGGGATGCCCACGCAGTGGATGCCGATCGCAGTAGAGGCTGGGCCGACTAGATCAATGCTCCTTCAGGAATGCCATAGACGTAGTGACGAAGTCGTGCTCCAAGAGGGGAGACGATGCTCTTTCGGGAATGTCGTCGACGTAATGATGAAGCCGTGCTCCATGGGGGGAGACGATGCCTGGCATTAATGTCAGTAGATAACCGAACTGCGACTAGGCTATGCCCTTTTGTGACAGTGAATAATAATTGGAATGCGTGCTAAGTGCAATTATGATTTATATGAAAGAGATGGTGTTCCAATTGTTTGAATTATTATTACTACCTGAGATTGTGTGATTCAAATTGTGCTAATCTGCAGGAATGAATTGAGACGAGGTAAGTCTTCTGTGTAATGTGGCTAGGCCACCCGAGGCGTATTTTCTTTCTAATAGGGGTTTAGGGGGTTGAACTTGCTGAGATATTGTCTCATCCCGATTTGGAGATTACAATTTCAGGTCCCTGGTGGTTGGAGCAGCTAGATAGCTTTGGTTGACCTTGAGGAGTTGCAAAGGTAAAGTCATAAGGATTGAAGAACGTGTCCGACTTATAGGTCGTAAGACAATTCCTTTTTAAGAGTCGGTCTTTTGTAGACTTTCGGCCGTAGACATTTGTTTGTAATTCTATTGAATTATGAAAGTGTTATGTTGTAGTTTTGCTTCATGCTTTTTTATCTCATATTTCATTATCAAGGGTTTTATAATACGTTTCGCTTGCGTAATAAAATAAATGATCGGCGACACTACCTGAGAAAGTCGCATTTGCATGACCATGGTGGAATGTTGGCACGCTCGAGGTTCGGGGCGTGACAATGTTCCACAGAGCGAGAGGGAGACTGGTCGTAATCATGGTTAATGACTGGAGATCAACAGCGAGCTATCACATATGAGTTTTAGAGGTGTGCTTGCGCGTTGATGATGGACGCTCAGATATTTCTCTTCTTGCCTAACATCGTAACTCCGGGTGATGGTGCTTTGAGAGATCCGAGAGTCCTTCGTCGGAGTCTCAATATATTCTCCTTTCCTTTTTCCCTGTGAGTGTCGGTGATGATGGCCTGATGTCAGGAACACAGGAACACCAGGAAGGCAAGGTCTTCGATTGAGGCTTTATAGCGCTACTGGGACTAATTGAAACCACCACTGGTCAGCTCCTGGAACTTTGCTAAGCTGACGCGCTAGCGAGACTGGTCTGGGCGTGCTGTAGGCGGAGGCGCTTTTGAGAGCTTGCAGGTGTCGCTGGGTGAGTTGTACCCTTGCTGCTAGACTTGACGGGAAAGCCTGCAAAGATTAACGAAGCTGCTGAGATTCCTCCGGGGCTGCTGGGTATCCGCCTGGAGGTTTTGTCGGCGTAAGCTGCGGCAAGGAGTCTGCACCGGGGTCTCGCCACGCGGTGGGGGACCTGCTCACGGCTAGAGACGGCACGAGGAGCGGCGAAGGCAAGTACGATGGGGAGACAGGTTGTGGCTGCATGCAAAAGGAAGAACTTCGTTTCCTTTTCTTTATGAATATATATCCCTTGCACGATTTTGTGCTCTGTTCCTGTCGGTAAACCGACCTCTCGTCTTTTCCTCTCTCACCTTTTCTCCCTCTTTGAAGTCTTCTGCAGCTCCTTTAATTACCTCCCAAAGCGAAGACCCCTTTTCTCCCTCTTTTTCACGATTTTTTCCTCTCAATGTGCCGTGTACTTTGTCAGGCCCCACTCTAATTGCGAACCTATGAGCCTTTGTATGGAGTGCAATTGGGGTTTGTTTCAAGAGCACCAAAGAAAATTGTATTCCCTATATTGACACAAGAAGAAATGCATTATCTTTAACGGAAATATTTTTAATACCTCTTCAAATTGCAATAATGTCAACTAAAATTGTTCTTCAAGTTTGCTCCTAAATAAATCAATTTTCCAACGTGGCATCATATACGAATTTTGGTTTATTAAAAGAAATAACGGGCTTGGCCAAAATTTAATACTCTTTTGGAGTTAGTCCAATTTGTTTAGAGCCATCCATTTAAGCCTGTCCACCATTGGTACAATTAATATGAAAATTATATGGCCTTAGTTAACTACTAATGTAAATGCTCCTAATATCTATATGCAATTTAGCTCAATGTCTTTGTTCAAAGGCCAAAGTTATTCCCTTATTTTCTATGCATAAAAGACTAATGGGGTTGTCAAAATTTAAGTGTCAACAAAGAGGTGGTCGATGAGCAGTCGGCCCTCCCAACCCTAAGAGTTAAATAAACCCTAGCTACCCAACTTTGTCCAAGGCCTAGCCCAACCTAGCCTCTAAACTTCTATGTAAATTTTAAGGATAAGTACATTAGAAGTCCTAAAACTTGTCACAAAAGTGTAATTGAATCATGAAATTTATAAAAAGTGCAATCAAGTCTTGAGATTTGTCAAATTTGTGCAATTAAATCCTTCTATTAATTTCATTCAACTTGGTTAGCAAAAAATGCCGACATGACATTTTTGATATTTTCTCTTCTATGTGGTGATGACGTGATTAAAACATGAAAAATAAGCTAAAACGATGTCGTTTGGTCCAAATTTAGTTTTACACGCAAATTTATTTAAATTAAATTAAAAAGCAAGTTAAATAAAAAATTGGGGTGGGAAACCAACATCAAGGGTAGGTTGCCAACACCCCACCATCGCTAGGAAGGGCCAGTGAGGGTTTCTAAGCCCCAACCAGTGGCTAATGATCCTCACTGACCATAGGTGAGGGTGTGTAAACCCTCTTGCAAATTGAGTGAGGATCGTAGCCCTTCCCAAATCGCACAAGGGTTGGATGCCACTAGTGAGGGTTGGCCTCCACTAGAGGCCCTCAACTAGGTCTAAGCCACTGGCCTTGTCCTAGCAACTCTCGCCAACCATTGGCTAGCCTTTCCCCGACGATGGTGGGATAGTGGTAGTAAGGGCCTCACAAGCCCTCACCGGTTGGCCTTCAACCTTATTTTGTGTGTTTTTTAAAAATAAATTTAGTTTAATTTAAATATTATTTATATTAAAAATATCATATTTCGACTAAACCGATGTCGTTTTAGCCTTATCCTTCATGTTTTAACCGCTAATAAAAAGGCACGTTAGCATTTTTTATTAGCCAAATTGGATGAAATTACGAAAAAATTTGATTGCACAAATTTCGGCTGCGTTTGTTTTTATTTCTTTTTTCTGTTTCTAAACACTTTTTCTGTTTTTTTGTTCCGGGGAACAAAAAATGAAAGAAACGCGTTTGTTTGCATTTTTGTTCCAAAATTATTTTTGTTTCCATAAACACATGAAACAGAAACAAGAAACAAAAAAAAAAAAGTTGTTTCTTGTTTCGGAACAAAATTTAGAAACACTTTCCATTTTCTTCTCTCTTCTCTCTTCTTTTTTTCTTCTTCTTTTTTCTTTCTTTTTTCTTTGGCCGGTTGCCGGCCTCGGCCAAGGCCAGCGACCGGTCGTCGAGGGCCAGCGACCTCGCCGGAGCGTCGCCAGCCCTCGGCGAGGCCAACCTCGCGTCGTCTTGCCGGGCGAGCTCGATCTCGCCCAGATCCGGCGAGGCCAAGCTCGCCCGGCAATCGGCGACGCTTGGCCTCGCCATGGCGGGCGAGGCTGCCGGCCCTCGTCGGCCGGTCGCCGGCCATGGCCGAGGCCGACGATCGGCCAAAAGAAGAAAAATAAAAGAAAAAAGGAAAAATAAATAAGAAAATAAGAAAGAAAATAGAAAAAATAAAATAAAAATATTTAAAAATAAAAGAAATAAAAAAAAATTATACAAATTTACCAAACGTGTTTCTGTTCATTTTTATTCCCAAGTTTAGCAAACACGTTTTTTTGTTCAAAAATTGTTTAGGAGAAGAAACATTTTTTTCTATTTCTGTTTTTGGAACAATTTTTAAACGAAATGTTAATAAACGCACCCTTAACAAATTTTATAAATTTTAGTGCACTTATCCTAAATTTTATGTCGTGGGCAGACCTGAGTAACACGTTAGCACAACCTTCCGGGCTCGTTCGAGCCTGTCGAGTAATCAAATCTATGGATTGCCATCTAAGAGAGCAGCTATGAAGGAGGTGGTTTATTTGACTTGGTCAAAATAGGTCGGTCAATTCACTTTCGTAGAACCAGACGCGAGAGTTTCCTACCCCGCCGATCATCAATCATTCTCGTGATGTCTTGTTTTTTTCTTAGGTTAACCAAAAAGAAAAAGAGGTTAACTTTATAAATTTTAATCTTGCCTTTTGGTCGATAACAATAAATATTAATTGTGTTTAGTTTTGACTTTTCAGAAGAATAAAACATAAACATTTTCACCACTGCCAGAATTTTTCTCACAGTAACTATTTGGGTTTGATAGATAAATTGATGTGGAATCTTCGAAGTTGTTTTCATAAGAGGCAGTTCTGTGGAAGACTGGTTTGCTTGGCTTTGATTTTCTTTTGCCCACTTTTGCTAAGAAAGAAAAAAACAGATCCACCTTCATTATGGTCCCACTTGCCACTGCACAAACCCGATTACCAAATATGATTTAAGCAATTGTAACAATAATTCCGGTCTGTAGTGGTAGATCAGAACCTATAAACTGTTGAGCTGCCTTTCTAACTTTACAATAATTTCATATTGCGTGAACTCTTAAATTCACTCGAGATATGTATGACACCCATAATGAATCATACTCACAAAGGTTGCGATTCTCGGTGTTCACTTTGTGTGGATGAACAAACAAGGATCGGTTCGGCATATGATAAATTTAGTGTAGAAATACTTTCTGAGCTGTGTTTGTTCATCGTGATTACTTGACCACCTAAGCTAGAAATAACTCATTACAGTGGCCTAACCTACTAAAGCACATAGTAGGGTAAAAGCAATTACCGGCCTGTGAACTATACTTAGCATCAAAATGCGCCAGTCCCCCTCTTCATAAACGTCACGCGGCAAAACCTTTTGGACCAATGAAGACTGTTCGATTTCCAACACAGTCGATGAATGGTATCATAAAATGTTTTCCCTCTCTCCTCCACCAATTCACCATGGTAAGAAAGCTAGAGAGGCTACAGGCCAAAAAGGAGGGCATCACAACCCCCCCACTCCCCCCTGCCTTCACCTATAAATTCAGCCTCGAACCCCTTTCACTCCTCTCACACGGTCACTCCTTCCTCTCCTTCCCAACCCACCTCCTCTCCTCCTCTCTCTCTCTCTCTCTCTCTCTCTGCCTAAAGAGTCCCCTCCTATCTTACTTCAATTGCCATCACATAAGTCCAAACAGTCCCTTTTCTTTTTTCAACCCGATTTAAACCGCCGGACCTGCTCTGCATCTCCCCTGTTTCTCTCACGTTCTAGTTTTCCATCAACAAACCAAACTACGTAATTTTGTGGATAAGGAGAAAACGAAGGAAACAAAAAAGAAATGTCCACGAACTTGTGCCAGGGGCTGCAAACATGCCTCGAGCCGAGGCAGGTCGGGCCACGCGTTCTCAGGCTCAAGCTCACCCCGCATGGACCCACCGCCGACTCTGATGCTGCAGGCATGATGAAGATGGGGACCGCCCAGCCGGGCACCGATGCCGCGGACTGGAGCGTCCTGCACGCTCTTGCCCACGCGGAAGAGAAGTGCGAGGTGAGCAAGTTGCTGTCTACGTCCACCCGCTACTGAAATGCTCCGCCTCGTTCCTTAGTGACCGGAGCCTCGAGATGTGCACCGAGTCACTAGGAAGTGAGACTGGAAGTGATGTCAGCGACGGCGAGGGCCCCCTCCTCTCCCCTGGAGGAGGCGCAGACCGCCGCCTGGCGGTTCGGCCAGTGAGGAAGAAGCTGAGCCGGAGCAGCTCGTTCCCACCGCCACTAACGTCCGTGGGCGGCTCCACGGGGGTCCAGGTGCGGTCCCGCCGGGAGGGGGGGAGGCTGGTGGTGGAGGCGGTGGCAGTGTCGTCCCCCCACCACTTCTTCCAAGTGGAGCGGAGCCACGGCCATCTCAGGGTTCGCTTCTTGGAGGAGAGCGATGCCCCTGAAACTGAAGCTGAAGAAGAGGAGGAAGACGAGGAAGTGGAGTCAGAGAGCGAGGAGCAAGAAGAAGCAGAAGAGGAGGAGGAGGAGACTATGACGGTGGAAGGAGAAGACCTTGATTATGAAGAGTGTGAGGAAGAGGAAGGAGAGGGCATGGAGGGAAATAGCGGGTTTGTCAGGGGCGAAATTGGAAAAGGAAAGTGCTTGAAGCCAAGCATGAGTTGTTGTAAGGAAGGTGCAGCCACAAATTGGAATCCCAAGCCATGTTGGGTGGTTACTTAAGACCTCTCTTTCAGACACCATTCACTATCATAACTAAGCTCGTATGCTCTCTCTCTCTCTCTCTCTCTCACTCTCATGTGTAATGTGAGGTTCGGCCAGAAGGGTTGTTGTCGACTACGACGATTTGCTAAGGATAGGTTCGGCCAGGTTGTTGTTGACTACAACGATTTGCTAAGGATTAAGGATGTATTTGTCCAGCTCTCTCATGTGTAATGTGAGGTTCGGCAAGATTGTTGTCGACTACGATGATTTGCTAAGGATAGGTTCGGTCAGGTTGTTGTCGACTAGGACGATTTGCTAAGGACTAAGGATGTACTTATTAGCTGGACGAGGCGATGTGCCTTGTTATGTCCATAAAGATTTTTGCTATCTAGTTGCTTTCATGAGTTGCTTTTAGGCCGCCTCTCTTGCCCGATGGTTGTTATGGATATCCAATTTGAATTCTTTGATGGCAACTTTATATTTGGCGATCCACGGTTCTATTCAACAAGTTGAATTCCTTTGAACTGCGTTCTTATGAACTCGACTATTTTCCTGGATGACATGGGTGCTTAAATGTGCATGAGACATAGCCTTCATAAAAGTGAGCTTCAAAACTCCTGAGGCCCGCCCGACCAAATCAGAAAGCGACACACGCGCTCAAGAACAAGGCTGTATCAGAATAAGACTAACCTCATCATGTCCAAACAAAGCTCGACATAGCCGGTTTGCGAGTTGAAAAGATTCCGACTCAGGAGCCAGAGATCGCCCAGGTTGAATTCACAAAACATACGTACAAATTGCACTGAAAAGAGTCATCATGTAAAATTGGACCTAAAAGCTGGGGTTGCAACCCTACCTCCAATTGAGGAGGTCGGATGTCGTTGCCCTCGAGTGACCTTAGCGAGTCCTGACGACAAAGATGGAGGAGCAACAAAGACAGTAGAGCAACAACGACAACAAGGCATCGACGGAGCGATCAAGATGGAGGCGGCAGTCGGACGAGTGCTGGCCCATATATTTATCATCAAATTAATCACATCGGAGCTAGTGTATATTCAATCCGTAATTATGTTGTTAATTCTCATCTGAATTTCGTCTGGTTGATCCCAACTTCGGAATAGGCGATTTCTTTCATGGACTATATATGGATGTTCAATCTCAGGACACGACAGAGGGATAAATATAGGGATTTGCAGAGGTGGAAAGTGGGATTTGGAGAGAAGGGAGGGCCCTTGGAGAACTTGGAAAAAGGACTTTTGAAAAATAAAAATAAAAATGCACTCTAGTTGGTTACATGGGCCATCGCATTATAGTGGGCGACATTTCTTGAAAAAAGAGGACAGTGTCCGATCGTGGAGTGTGGCCATCCATTCGTTTGATGTTTTAGAGTTTAACTGATGGGGATGGTGTTGTCGACATGCACATGCACCAAACTATTCTCTTTTTAATTTTCCCAGAAAAAAAAATTGTCCATAAACAATCTTATATAAGAAAATTATATCAACATATTGTAAAAATGCCAATTCAATTATAAATTTTTCAATTTTAACAATTTAATCATCAATATTTGTTGAAAATTTCAATAGAACCCTTTAGATTAATTCATCGGAAATCTTTGGTATGGCAATCCAATCATCGTCATTTATCATATATGACACATTGTCACGTTATCAATTTTGGTGAAAATTGGTCAAAATGTCTATATTGAAATTTCACACATAAATTCAGGATAAAATTAAAAAATTTAGAATTAATTGGACAATTTCTCCGATCTTCTCTTCAGGGTTTGTGATGTACACAATCTCCGTAAAATCTTTTGTTAAAGGTTTGTTATATTCGGTAATTGATTGCCTAGTAAAGCTTTTTATGACGGCGAAATGCTCCCACGTACACTGGCGGAAATCACGAAGGTGACAAACCCTAGCGTAGTATCTCAAAGAAATCAATACCCAAGTAGAAATTTGCTCAAGTGTAGGTCCTAGTCAATCCAATCAAACTCGCGAAATGCCACCTACGCGCATGTAACATCTTGTCTTAAACATCATAAGATACGAGCAACCAAATCCGGTTAGTGCGGATTTCATACCGGACTTATCAGGCAGATGTTGCCTAGGGCAAGTGGAGTAGCTAATACCAAATTCAATAACGTTCTGAGAAATGGAAATCGATCCCAACTAGAACCAACATAAAGGATTGTAAGTAAACCAGCATATGTATTTCTCAACTCTTGACTGTCACAAATTCATGTGTTGGCAATTGAAATGAGTTCTCATACAAAGGCTTGATTTGTTCAGCAGAAAATAAATAATCTGGATAATATTGTTTCTAAAAACGATCATTTTTTTTTCATTTGATATAATTAACTAATAAAACATATTTTCATTATCTATAACAATTTATTTATATATAATTTAATGGACAATGAAAATATTTTTGTCCATTCATTTCAATACAAACAATCATTTTAAAAAATTATACATTTTTCGGGAAACAAATAAAATCGAAACGTGTCTTTGTTTATTTTCTATAGCCACTCTTTATTGCTCCACAGTGATGCGATAAACCCTTGTGGGGACACATGCCTACCTAGGCGGAGCAAGATGTGCCGTGTGAGATAATTGGTATATTTTCTTTGCCGTCAATCATCATGCTCGTTTAAGTCATGAAGATCTCTTGGTGAATATTCTCTTGGACTGATCTAGAGAAGAGATCCTAGCTTTGATTTTTTTTTTTCTTTTTTGCTTATTTATGGTTAGATGATTGTTTAACATACGTGGAAATGGACGGTCAATGTGCGCGAGGGCTTTTTTCATAAGGACTTTTTCCATCACGAGTTCACCTAATGGTAAGGTGCGCCCCATTAAATTAGGTACAATTATGGTAGGATTAAACTTGTCAGGACCATGTATTAAGGTTTTGTTTGGTAACATTTCTCTTATTTTCTGTTATTTTACTCCTCGCAATAGGAAAAAAAAAGTCATTTGGTAATATCATCTAATTTTTCTATTTCCCATAACAAATCAATGGTTAGGAAATAGATTTGGAACAAAAATCGATTTGGTCTCCCATCCAAATCTGAGTCCCCTTTTTAAGAATAAAAATTCAAAAATTTAGAAAAAAAATATAGAAATTAGATTTTGAGTAGTTTTACTAGATTTTGATGTTAATTCTTGTTTAGAATTAGTTTAACATAAAAAAAAATGTGAAAATATTTTAAAGAAAATTGGATTCAAAATCAAATAAGCTTTTAGGGCTAGACTATATGGAATTTTGAATGTTGTTTTTATTTATTTATTAGAAATAATGCTAGGTCACAAAAGCTAAGCGACTCCAAGCAACATTTGCTCTTCTTCTCAAAAGATTTATACACTTATTTATTGTAATGCCTAAAGATTTACTATCAACCTATTCATATTGTGAGTTATAAAACAATAGGATTTTCTATTGCCATTTCCAGTCATCCATCTTTGACTAACTATTATGTTAAATTTTCTTAGGTCATTTTAGAATATCTTAATCAATTAAATTATTACAAAAGTCTATCACCACCAGCTATGGTGGCTCCATTAGGTAGGCTTCAATTCTTTGAGGGAAGGTTAAGAGTTTGAAGCCCTTGCAACGCAAGTTGCAAGGAGGCTAGAGGACTATTAGGTGATTAATGCATGGCACCGGGGTGGTGGTTTCCCTGCTAGCAACACCTGGGGGTTTACATGGCGGCTGTCAGCCAAAGCGATTCCTCTAGCACCAAAAGGAAAAAAGTCTAGGTTTATCCAAACATGAAATGTTAAGTCTATTTATAATTAAATAAAAAGATTAGAAATAGAAATTTTAGGGTTATACCAAATGCATTTTTGTTCTTTTTATATTTCAAATAGAAATGTTGTACAGTTAGGGTGTATTAGGTAACAATTATGTTACCAAGAACAATTTTTTTATTAGAAATGATTTTATTTTATTCTATTCCCAAGAACAATTTCTAAGCAAAAAAACGTACTTGGTAACTGTTTGAAATTTCTATTCTCGGGATGTAAGTAGTATGATTCTTAAATTATTTTGTTTCTTTTAATTTTTTTAATACTTTTATTATATTTTCTTTTTCTTTTTTTCTTTTTCTTCTTCCTTCTTTGTAGCCGATTGCTGGCCACTGCCTTGGCGGACAACTAGCTAGGCGAGGTTCGGCGAGCTTGCCGGAGCCTTGCTTGGCCAAGGCGAGCCTCAACCTCACCCAAGTAGTGCGAGGTCAGCCTCACCCTAGCCTGGTGAGGCCGAGCCTCACATCGGCTAGCGAGTCCAAGCTCGCCTGTCCAAGCCAAGGCCAAGTCTCACCCAGCCATGGCGAGGCTAGGGCTGACAAGTCTCACCATGGCTTGGTGATGCTCCGGCAGTCATCGACCCTCATCTAGCCGAACGCCAGCCATAGTTAAGGCTGGCAACTAGCCAAAAGGAAGAAAAAGAAAGGGGAAGAGAAGAAAAGAAAAAAATAGGAATTGTTCTCAGGAACAAGAAGTAACTTTTTTATACTTCTTGATTATGTTCTAAATCTATTGTCGGGAACAAAAAAGATAGATTTTTGTTCTTGGGAACAAAAATTTTATCTAATGGATTTCTATTCTTTTTTTGTTCTGAGGAACAAAAAAAACAGAAATAGTTATTCCATGGATGATTATCAAATAGGGCCTTACTAAATGTATCCTTATGCTCAAAAATCGTTTAAGGAATAGCAATAGAATAAATTATTGTTGAATAAAAATCATTTTCGAGAATAAAAATGTTACCAAATGTACTCTAAAACTTTCATTTCGTTCGTGCCAATCCTAAAAATCGCACTGAAATGCACTTGACAGGAGATTCCGTTAGCTGTTCCTAGATGGGAAATTTTACTTGGTGTCCTCTAATCGATTTCCCCTTTCTTTTGTGGACATCATGGGATTGTGATGCGATGGCAAGCGGTCATCACATTAGGATAGGAGACCAAAGAGAGACGAAAGGGGAAACGAGGGTGTGCTTGCCACTTACCGAAGCGTAGGGGCCTGCTTGGTGCCAATCGGTCGTGCCACCACCAGGTGAGGGTCTTACCCTTGCCTGCTGGTGGTTGCCTTTGCTATGACCTAGGACCCTGACATCAGGGTCGTCAGCCCTCCCCCTTTAAAGGGCAATACCACCGGTCCTTATTATGCGCTGCGTTCTCACTCTGTCTTTGTTTTAATTTTTAGTCTCTCTCTCTCTCTTTAACGTTCAATTGTGTTAGTTGTAATTCTAATTCTGACATGGCACCACGTTGAACGGAAAAAGCAAACAAAATCTTACGCAGATTTTTAGCCCAAAGAAAATCGACAAAGTCAAGAGAATTATTCTATCACATTTTCTTATGAAAAGTTTACTCGGATGACCAAAAATATGTAACGTGTTTATGATTCAATTCTACTATCGTAACATGTTTTAAAACTCCAAGTGAACTTGTCCCAATAAAATTACATTAAAATGTGTATCTTATGTATTGACTAAACTATATTGTTGGTCCATCGATCTCCTTGTAAGCTTAAGAAAGCAAGAAGTGCTGGGGCCGTGCCCCTTCAACTCTTAGGGAATTTTTTTGATTTTTCCGTTTTACTACATGTTACTTTCAAGAGTGCTTATAGCTTCTCTTTATGAGTAATGGAGTGTTCTTTATAAGAAATTGTGAGAGTAAATGATTTTTGTTGTAACTGGTCGCGAAGAATACTGACAAGACATTGAGGTGTATAATTCTCCATCAAATATAGTGGAACTTTGTTACTGCTTTTCCGGTGGAAGAAGGTTATGTTGACCGAGCCGATTAGATCCTAGTAGGTTCTATTTTACCGTTTCTCGTGTAAAATGCTTTTGTTTATCGTTGTATTGCTGTGTTTGTCTGCAACGGAATTAAAGAGCGAGCCCATGTTTGATCAAACATTCTGTGTGGGGGTCACGTTGAATTTCCGACACCTGAATTTCACCATGGGCGAGCTCGAACCCTGATTAGGGCCTTTAAATCTAAAATCCTCAATTGATGACAAAAATGAAACCTCAAATCTTCATTTGACCGCAACCACAACCCTAAGTCTTATTTATGCACTTAACCCCCCCCCCCTTTTAAAATAAAATAAAAAGTTACATGGGGATGGGAGAAGGCTACAGAATCAAAAGTTGAGCTGGATAAAATTTCCTCTAGTTAACCAGATTTGGAGAAAAAGATAACCTTAATTTGGCATTCTCTAATAATACGAAGAATAATTTTTAAAGAGATTCAAGACATTGGCAAATCAATGGAGATATTCAGATTTGCCTGGCTAAGGACAAGATCATTTAGATAAAATCCTCCACAAGTATGGTCTGGTAGCACATAGCTATTTCTATCTAGAATAATCTCATTAGTGAACTAAGAACACATACCAAATTTGATAGTACACTTAGCATTTTTGAGTGATTACATATTGTTTTAAGCAATTTAAACAGCTAGATAGGTATATAGATTATTGGTGCATTTCACCTTCCGGAGTAAAAGCTGCTCACTGATCAATAGTTCATATTGTAATCTTAAAATTAGTAAAGAATATAGATGAATGAAAATGCCATCCTGCACTAGAAAGACGATGTAAAGATTTTATGAGATCACTGTCAATTATCATAAAAATTTAAGCTATTAGATGAAAATGAGATTTAGTACATAAATGTTTTCACACTCCTCACGTGTAAGCTGATCTTTAGCCTAAGCCTAAAGCCTTGGAATATGTAATTGCGGAAGTAAATAGAGGTCTGGAAGATTTGAATTTAGAGCCTTCTGCTCTGATACCATGTGAGAATTTGGGAAACTATTGTCAACTATTCTAAAAGTTGAAGTTATTAGATGAAAGTGTGGTTTAATTTATAAATTTTTTAATAGAAAAAATGAAAAGGTCAAATGGCTGGTACTAGTAAATCCCAAAAGTTGCGGAAGCCGACATGAAGCTCGATTGGTTGGGGAAGTAGGTGGCTACGTGATAATGCAATGCACGTAGGAAACGAAATTAAACCAGAAAGAAAGAAACTAGCAGAACAAGAACACAAGATGACGCGAAAAAGCATTGTCTTTGATGGGTCTGCCAATTTTAATTGGCAGCAATCGCAAGAATTAGTCGTCGTGGCCCTACCACTCCTGTCTACCCAACCATAGACACCACAAGCCCCCAAAAGAAGAGCATTCTTTCGAGAATTGACCCTTCCTCTTGTACCATTCACTATCAAATTGGCCTTTTAACATGCTACATAAAGTGTCATTTTCTGCTTGTGGATGACAAAGGTATATCAGAGAGATGAGCCACATAAAAACGCTAGATACACAGTCACATGTGTAGACGCTCGAGTGTTGATCCCAAGAGACATGGTCCTTGGTCGAGCTCATAGTGCCAACGTAAATTAAGATTTCTTGTCCCCACCCATTTTTGTTTTGTGGTTATCCACTTACTTCTGTCAACTATATTTATACCTTTTTCCTACGTGTCCTGGTTCGCTTTTCGCCACACACACACCCGTTCAAATTGCCCGACTAATCATAGTTGTTGGACATCCATGTCACCATCCTAATCCTCTCTCTCTCTCTCTCTCTCTCTCTCTCTCTCTCTCTCTCTCTCTCTCTCTCTCTCTCTCTCAATTTAGGGTCGCTATGTACTATGGTTCAGATGAGCTTTCACGAGCAATCTCGGTCCAAGAAGTCCTACATCCATAGTGACCACTACTTGGGAATGAGCTATTATTTTCTAAAAAATGAAACGTCAAGTACGTGTCATATGGTCGATACCAACTCAAACCGAAAAAACTAGAGGTGCATGCTTAATACGAAACCGTGAAAAGGAAAGTAATGGATAGGAAAATGAGCATTTTGGAGACCACGTTACATGGAATTGAAAGGGCCCCAGGAAAATGTTTTCTTTGAATGAAGGCCAGAAGTTTGGTACTTATCTAGCCACAGAGATGTCCCTCCTACTTGTGCTAAGCCTTGGAATATGTCACCTCGTGTTTCACAATAATTTTCTGGTACACTATCTGCCGGGAGAGAGAGGGAGAGAGAGAGCCTTGAACATAACAGAAACTTAGCATAAAACCTTAGTTTGCTGGTCAAAAAAATCATCAAAATGAAACATATGGAGATGTAATTTGTCGAGGAAAAAAATTCGAAGCACGCTAAAGCTGTGTTTAGTCGTCTAAACATTTTTACTGGATACGATAATGCCTGAATAGAATAAGAATATAATAGGATTTTACATATCCCACATGATATTTTTTGATATCTGGATATAGCATGGATTCATATAAATATTTTCCAAATGAATATTTGATTTGAAGGAATAAAATTAAAAATAAATCATGAAATTGTAAAATCTATTCATCCTTCTACATTCCGCCACCCATGTTGGACACCCCTCTTGCTCGTAACTTTGGGGACCCCTTCTCCTTTTGTGACATCCCTTTCGTCACCCTCGACCGACCTAGCGGATTTTGCGCTGCTCAACCTTTGACTTCACTGTTCTGGAATGCCCCCAAGTTTGAGTTCTCTGCTAGTCCCACCATCTCCGCCACTGTCGACGCCTTCCTCTTCTGCGGCAAATCCATCCCCTCCTTCTTCAATCAAACACAATCTCTCCTTCTCCTACGCCCGATGTTTACCTTCGATACAACTCTCTCATCAAATCCAAAAGAATTGATACAATGATCACACCGAATCTCAATTGCAGCATCCGACCAGCGGGCAAAGTTCCTCAAGGTTTCACGGAGCCTGTCGAGACGACGCGCAAATATGGTTTGCAAGCAGGCATCTCCTCTGGTCCAACTCGCTTCAAGTGATGCGGTTGAGGAGCATTTTGCCATGGTTATTGCCTCCATCGGATCATCTTCTTCGCGAAGGAAGCACTAGGCTCTAATTGAGATCATGAAGTTCCCCGCCAGGATAGAGTTGAGCAATATAAATTTTCCTAGTCGCTGAAGGCGGGAAGCAGGTCATCATCAATGGAAGGAGGCTTGTCCATTGTAGTCTAATGATGGTGGTGGTGGGCAACAGAGAGGAAGAGTGATCAGCAAGCGAAATGGGGAAAAAATACGTGTTTTTTTTTTTATTTTATCAATTTTCCAAATTTCACATATCCTATTAAGGTCTATCCCACTCCTTAAGAGTAACTTTTTTATTCGGACTACATCTGGATTTTGTGTCACTCCAAACACCAAATAAGATCAAAGTTATCTTATTCAATGTTTTAACTGGCCCACCAAACACAGCATAAGAGGTTTTGAGCTGCCAGTTTCTCTTAATTTTGTACACTGCATGTTAATCATTTGTAGGCATTGATGCTAAATTGGTAAGATAGAAAGTTTCTCCATTGACTAGGTAAATTGACATCCTCAATTAATCTCTCGACTTAAAAAGAAAAATAATTAGCGAAGCATAATTCAATTAGAGCTATATTAAAAGCTTCAATCGAATTAATTTCGCTCATAAAAATCTACTAATCTCTCTCTCTCTCTCTCCCTCCCCCCCCGGGGGTAAATAAAATAATCAAGTTAGGTTTGATCAATTAACACATCTATTCTCTTAGAGCCAAACCAAGATGTGCAAAACAGGTGCGTTCAACAATCATCCCGCAATGCATCAGCAGGGAAGACCATAATGTTAGCGAGGAATAGTCAGAGATGCTTCAAAGAGTCTCCGATGCCTCCTCGTTAGCCCGTAGAAAAAATGAAGCAAAAGTGACCTAACGGCAAAATAGCCTCAAACCTAGCTGAGCCGTAGTGCTGGTGCATGGGCCTTTTCTTTCGCATGCAGGTCATGCACCGATGTATCTGCTTTGGATCGTAGTGCAGTGTTGGAGCTACAGCGCAAGCAAGTTGAGAGCAACCGATACTCGTAGGGCGGAATAATTTCAGGTAAGAAGGCTGGCCAAGTTGGTCCTCTCTCATTACGGTCGGCAGGTGAAAGTGGAAGCAAGTAGCTGTATGCATCGATTCAGAGAATCCAGCATGGTGTTTGATTCGGAGGACCCACGAATCCTATAGCCCTTCGGAATCCTGAGATACATATTCTGCGATCTATTCTCTTTCAAGTCACGAGACACTCCCTTGTCTTCTTGTAATAAGCATAGCTTTGAACCGTTTGCATATCCATGAGCTATGCCGCGTTTAGAATCGCGTCATTCTAATGCAGGTATACACGGAATGAGGATCTGAGTAAATTGCATGTTTTGACAAACTGCGAGACTTAAACTTCGTTTCAAAGAAAAGTTAAACGAATTCCTGCTACCGTAGTTAGTTTCGTTTATCTCGTCGGCATTTCATGCGCTTAGTAGACAATACAATTTGAATATCGGCGAGGAATGGTTCAAAGGGCACTCGTCAAGCAATCAAAAACCACTAGTTCATCAATGTAGTATGAATCTTATTAGAGAATTCTCTGAAGGGCACTTGTTAAGCAATCATATAAAGAAATATTGTGGTTTTAATGTATTAATTTTAATCGTAAAAAAAAAAATTAATCGTAATATATGTAATTAATATTTAAAAACTCAATATTTTCTCCTTAAATATATTTGATTTTTGTTTGGAAAGTAGCCGTTGACATGACATGTAAAATTTATCCAATATAATATCCGAATATTCTTTATCATCCAATCGAGACGAGCCACGTTTTGGAAGTCATGATTTATCTCTCATGCCTGGCTATGCACGAGGCGGAGATCTGCTCCATGACTAAGATCACAGCGCAGGAGCATTCAGACAGGAGAAAATATCTTAAAGCAGGAATCCAGGAACACATTCTGATCATATGTAGCTGGCCACGGGTAGGGACAGAGAGATGGTACTTGCATGCATGGAATGAACGACACGATGTATTACTCGCCTCGATATTAGCTGCGTTGCTAGCGTTTTAGGCAAAAATATCAAAAAAAAAAAAAATTATAAACTTTTTTATATTCTTATCAATTCAATCACAAATCTTTATATTATAACAATTGAGTCATAAATAATTTGACTATATAATCTCTCTTGACAATATTGGCCATAAATCACATGAATGCAACCATTCAATATAACACGATTAACATTGAAGTGAACAATTTTTACAATTTTCTTAATTTTTCTGATTTTTTTTTATCTTTTTCATTTTTCTTTTCTTCTCTTGTTCCAACTTTGGACCAGTGACCTCATCAACCATAGGTGATGTTTGGATGAGGGCCTCCACCCCTCATCAGCCATGGGCAACAGCCTCCACCTCCTCGTTGGCCGGCTGATGGGCAACAGCCTCCACCTCCTCGTTGGCCATAGGCAAGGACATTGGGCCCTCGTCCAAATCAAGAAAGGGGGTCACAACCCTCATCTGTTGCAACACCCTTGATTAGTCTAAGATGAGAGCATGGAGGCCCTCGCCGTGGTTCGCGATTGCATCGACCCTCACTTGGATCTTGGCGAGGACATGATGCCCTTGCCTATGGCCAATGACAGTCATGACGCCTTGCCCAGACCAAGCGATGGTTGGCCATCAACCTCGCAAGTGTAGAATGTTTAAAAAAAAAAAAAAAAAAAGGGAAAAGAAAATCATAAAAAATATAGAAATTTTTTTTAAATTTTTAAAATTTATTCACATCGACACTAGGTGTGCCATATAGCAATTGTCAAAAAATTGTTATAAGTATAGTATATTTAGAACTTTGTCAGCACCCCCCTAGTTTTGTTCCTGATTTGTCTTAGAATAACATTTAGAGTTTGTTTGTTTTAGAAAAAAACTGTTTAGGGAAATTGTTTTCTAACTTTCCGATATATGGATGACAGAAAACTAATTGATCTACATAATGTTTCCTTGGATTACAAACAATACCTAGATTCAAGGCAAATGAGTTCCCGTTCTAGCAATAAGAAAACCACTTTTCCTTGATGTGTTTTTTTTTTTTTTTTTTCCATTGGAGAACTACGTGAAAATGAAAAATATTTTCAATAAACATTAATTAGTTTTTTTTTTTTTTTTTTGGTGACCTAGGATCCGCCTGGCTCGACTTTCGCTTATGCTAATCGCCAGCCCATGGCCCATATAGTGCACAATGCACCTCGAATCAAGCGTCAATACCTAGAGGGAAGCTAGTACAAGACCCCACCATCATGACCCTGCACTTAAGACGTGTTAGCAGCTACATATTTTCAACCTTAAGATCTTTATGATGAAGTGTCCAAAGGTAAACCAACTTAGCTGCCTACCAAAGGGTTAATTATTTTTTATTTGTTTAGTGATTTAGGGGAAAAATTTTCTTCTCACCAAAAGGAGAAGTTGTTTTCCTCAATCTAAACTTATTGTTATTAGCCACTACGTTTTGCATAAATTAATTAGTTTGTATCATTCAAATATTGGAAAGTTGAAAAACAATTTTCCAAAAATGGTTTTTCTTCAAATAATCGAGCCTTATTTGTAGTTCATTTTGGGCAAGAAGATTACTATGATTTTTATTTTAATAAAAAAAATGCAAATGACTTTTTGTAATGAGTTAAAATAGGAGAATTGTCTAAAAAATTCTAATTATATTACATTTCTACTAATTTAATTATAAACCTTTTAATATTGTCAACTAAGTCATAAACATTTTTATATTTTGTCAATTAAGTCTATCCATCCAATTTTAACTGTAAATCACTGACATGAATGCTAGTTATCTTATTTGGTACGATTGGCATTGATGTAGACAAATTTTAATAATATTTTAATATTTTTTAATTTTAAAATTTTATTTTATTTTTTATTTTCCTTTTCTTTTCCTTCTTCACTATTTTCTTACTATGGCTGAAGCAAAGAGTGCCATTGAGGCAAAGCAAGCATGCATGGCTGCTTGGGCGTGACCTCTTGTTAATGGTGATTAAGTTAGATAACTGGCAAGGAGCGCCATTTCCCTCTTTTTAGTTCTTTGTTTTGGCTAACTTGATTAAATTTTACAAAGTGGTGTCGCCATATGACCGAAGCTCGGGCACGTTTCGCAGTTTTCAGTCCATTCGCACTCACTCCCCGAAGCCATAGCTACAGGATGGAGTGTATTTCGCGCATCAGTAGTGCCATGAGTCGTGTACCTCTCAATTTTCAAAGGGCAAAGGCATATCATATCATGATGAATGTACTGAAAAAAGGCCACAGGTCATAACGCACTCTTCCTTCCACAAATCCACTTTAAAGTTGACTTATTCGCCCGGCCAATCCGCGTAATGTGGGCGAAATAATTGGATCCAAATCACCGGGGGATAGCCCGGTACAGGAGTCAATGATTGGAGGGCATGGTGATGATCATGCTGATCTTCTCTATATATCATAAATTTACGTTAGAGATTTTTTTTTCTATGAAAAATGGTTGCTAACCAGACCGTTACTCTTGGCAGAGTAAAGGTGTATAAAATACAATATTTTGCCAAAAGTAAGCTTAAAGGGAAAAAAAAACCAAGAAATTATTATTATTATTATTATTATTTTGGCAATTGAGGACTCTACCTTGACCCACCGCGCCCATGACGTCATTAGGCCTGACTCCTATACCTCAGGAAAGACTAGTATATGACCCTAACACCATAGCCCTCCACTTACAATACTTTAACAACTGCGAGTTTCGAGCCTTAGACCTCGATCATAAAAGAGAGACTCTAATTTAGTGTAGTTGCCCATAGTTGAGTAAAAAATAGAATTGAACAATAATTATGATTGTAATAATTATCGAATGACCAAAATTCAGAAAATTACAAATATGAAATGATATTTAGTTGATTTAATTCTTCTATTACATTTTAAGGTGATTTATCTTCTTCTTCTTTTTTTTTTTTTTTTTTTTTACATCAATCTTCAATCACATTTTAAAGAATTATACTTTCATTACTATTTTCCTTTTATACGATTTTAAAAATCTAAGTTAGTAATCCATTGTTTCAACTACATTGAACCAATTGAACAGTAATTATGATTTTAATAGAACTAATTAAGCGTAAGTTACTGAAAAACGGTCATAGAACCAAGTTCCAAATATGATTGTTTGTGTTATACAAACATGTTGTGGTGTATCAAGTCACGTGCAAGAACTGTAGTCATTCTTTCTATTGCAAGTATTGAAGGCTATTTCTTTTATTAAGTTTTTTGATTGTCTATGTCAATTAAATTGCAAGAACACGGTGGTGAATTAGTTTTAGACATGTGAGAAGAGTATGATTTATTTTTTACTTTTGAGGCTATTAAATGAATTTTAGATTATATGACAAGAGTTACTTAGTTCGATCATGTGCAAGATAGAGTTCCTTGTTTGTTGCAAAGAACTGTCGTAGACAAAACAAATTCATATAAATACAAAAAAATTAGGGACTAAAATATCAATTCTCAAATTTCACAAAATTTTTACAAAATTAACCAAAATTTAATATGATGTGACTGCGGATGTAATATTCTTCATATTGAAATAACTGCATATATTTCTTTTGATTTAATAGTAAAAAGCCTTAAGTCCAGGTAGTGATCAAACTTTGTCATTTGTAGTTTATACGAAGCTAGTGAAAGATGTTTGCAAATGAAAATCAGTATTCGATAGAAAGCTAATTACACTATTTAAATGTTGCCGGTTCCCCATCATTTGGAAAGGAGCGTTGGTGGCCCAAAATGCACCGTGGTTCTCCTGGAGTAACGGTGCCGTTATCTTAGCATGACCAATTTCTTATTAATTAAATTGAACTCTATTTCATCCCTCCCTCCCTCAATCATGCCTCCAATTCCAAAGTTTTAGCTTTTAACTTTCATCTTTCCTTTTTCTTTTTCTTTTCATTTTCATTAATCAAGAAGAACATGTACCGAGATCAGACAACCCAGAGGTTCATGAAACACCCAGCAAGCTTAATAACGTCTTTGCCGTGTTTTACCTCAACCAAAGATCACTCGCGACGTCGTTCCCTTTTCTCAAGGGCGTGGATACCGTGGACAGCTTCATGAAGGTCTCCATGGGCTAGAGCGCTCAGAGTTCGCGGCCCTGAGTAGCATCGCATCCTAGGAGCTTCCTTATCAAGGGAATGACAATTTGATCATTTCAGTTTTGTTAGGGTAGGACTGAAGTTTCAAGCCTGGTCAGGAGATGCAAAAATGGCGAAGCCGGGAAAAGAGGGGCGTCTTGATATTTAAATCGTATGGGAACCTGGCCAGATTCGGCCTTGTGTTAACATGTCCTCTGCTCGAGATTAATTAGACTTGGGCTAATACTAGAGAGATGAGCCCATGGACGGAGCCCAACTGAGAACACTACAGGGCCCAACAGAAAAGTGATGAAAGCCCAAAATACGAAAATAAATAAATAATGCAAGTAAAATACTATTTAAATTTATTTACTCCGCGTTATTTTCCCTTAATGATCCTGGAAGCTTTTACCCATATTGGTAGATTTGAGGTTTGATTGAAAGTTGAGATTTTTCTTTTAGACATAAAAAAGCCCATGATATAATTGAAGTTGTACTTAGATTAAGTGTTTAAAGAGAATCAAGTCGCATGAAAATCTGAGTAGCTCCGTTGTTTCAAGCTCTACTCCCAAAACCATAAGAGGTCGAAAACTTGTTCAATCACAAGAACCAACAAATTTGACCCACTCATGCTGTGAGAAAAACAGAGAAACAAGTCAATTTTGTAGACAGACAGTTTTTGAAGTTTCAAAAGTCAAGTCGACAGGCCAGCCAATCACTCAACCGCCGCTTAGTCGAAAGTCCCCGTGGAGGTCCGAAAGCAAGCCGCGACCCGACTCCGGTTCGGGCCGAAGCTCCGTTAGGAGAGGCCCACATTCCAGTCGGGTCGAATCCGGATGATCCGTCGGGCCGGGTCGTGGGGGTGGGAGGGCGCAATCCCCAACCCACCCGGAATTTCAAAAAACGGAGCGGCATTCATCTCCCTCCCTCTGCATCATACGAGGCTGCAGAGATGGAAGAGGCTACGGAGATCGAGACAAGCGCGGACTCCATCGACGGCCCCCTCATCTTCCACCTCGTCGCCGACCTCCTCGGCTTCGTCCTCTACATGCACCAGCAGATCCCTTCGTGAGTACCCCCTCTCTCCGATAAATCGTTTTCATTCTCTTACATTTTCCTTCGATATTTGAGCTTGATTTGGGGACCGTATTATGACGACATTTGAGTTGCACCGTCCGTTTCGCGTCGGGCTTCGCCGATGCTAGATTAATTAATTGCTGCCGAGTCGATGCTCGGTGTTGGATGCTGCAGTAGTTCAGCTTCGTTCCTGGATTGATTGAGTTCCGCCGCGAAGAATTCGTGCGAAATTAGTTTTACTCTGCTGATAACTCATGCAGTGTATCTGTAAATGACAGAATTTTGCAGGACATGAGCCTCGAATTCGATTCGATGCGTAGCGAATACGCGGAGATGGTACGTGAGGATGAACACCGACTCTTTGCCCTTCGACCCTTTTCGGCCTCGATTAGTTTTCCCTAAGCAAGTTCGATCTTATAGGAGGCCGAGCTAGCGCGGAGCGGAATGAGAGCGTCGTTTAGGAGGAAACATGGTGGAAGGATGAGGGAACTCAAGCGGGGATTTAGGAGCTCGGAGAAGCTGATGAGCGCCATCTCGAGTCTCCAGGATGCCTTGCGGCTCGTGATTGGCGAAAACCCCCACGTCCGGGAAATTCTTCTGATTCTCGGAGGTAGTCCGTTGAGGCCTCGGTATGTCTACCGATTGTGCTTTTCGCATGGGAAGATGGTTTCGAGAGACGCGAGTGATTTCACCAAGAACAGGGCGGCGGAAGTGCTTTCGAGAAAGGTTGAGCTTTAGCTTCTTCTTAGGTTCATCTTGTACTTGGACAGGACTTAATGTCGTGTACTTAATTGAACAGGCTATTCGAGCATTGGTCTCTGGAGGTGCAGGGTCTGGTGGCTATCCAGGTAGATAGGTGACCATGATCAAGTCCATCAAAGTCTGGTTGAGGTGATTATGCTGCATCTGAAGAATCTTTTCTTTTCCTCAATTTGAATAGGTCCAACGAAGTTGTTCCTCTTGGTCAAAGCTCCGACTTCTTTTAATCAACCTTCGTATTTTCTTCCAAAACGTGACTTCAGATACAACAAGAAGGTTAGTGTAATGGGCACTCATCTGCTTTCTCCTTTTATGCTGTGGCATTTGAGGTCGGGTTTTGAGCTCTGATGAGTTTTCTTCTTCTCTGCTCCTTACCCTGTTTTGGCCTTTCCAGAAATTGGCAATGCCTAGAACGCCGAATTGAATATTGCATCATAGATGGGTCCTGCTATGGTTGTATTGCAACCAAATAACCTCTTTCTTCATCTGATATATAGCATCCTTATTGATTTTATCTTTCCATCTGATAAATTAATAGTGTCTCATGCCTATATGCCATCGGAGACAAACATAGTCAAACAATGTTTGTATTAGCTTTAAAGTGGTTTTCTCCGCTCATAATTTTGCTGCTCAAAGCATTGGTGTTGTCATTGCCATGCAGTGTTCCGTGTCCTTTGCTGCTTCTATCGTGTTTTCATTCTTTATTTAGGTTTCTTTTTATTGACACAATTTTATGGGTGATCCATTTACAAATACCGATTGGTTTTGGCAGATTGTACCATTTTGCCTACGAATTAAGTGCAAAAGCCAACAGCAGGAGAGAACTGAGATTAATGAAGATCCTCAGACAGGCATGAGTGTTAGCTTGAAGGATTGCAGGTCCGACGATTTGATTTGGTACGTGATAGTTAAGTATGTTAGAAGTGACACGAGTTTTTTTAATTAATAAAATATTTGACTATTTTTATCAAAAGTTATGGTGATCCAATGTGCTTCAAAGTTTGAAAAGTGGTGATGGAATAAGATGGGGAAGAGAAGGCTGAGGCAATGATCTCATCAATGAGTATCTAGAACTTGGCTTGAAAAATGTCTGTCTGGCTTTTTATCAAGCCCAATAATGGACTTTAGTCGTCAAAGAACTCAGGCCCTATTTTTTGAGTCCTAAAGCTTTGGTGCTTGTGAATAAAATATGTAGCTGTTTAGCTAAGTCAGCCCAAGTTAATGGTTCTCACTGCTTCAATTTCTTCAGGGGGCATGAGCGAGCAACATGACCTAATACATTATTATTTGGCTTAACATGGTAGTTGCTCCTAGTTTAGTCTAGCAAATTTGCAATGGGAATAAAAATGAAGTAGCAGGAATAGGAAGACGAGATACTTTAGTTTGGATTTTTAGGTGAAGTGTGCTGTTCTATGAACAAGAGTGTCCACATTCTTGTATTCGAAGGAGCACCTTACCTTGTGATTCTTTTATGTGTGCATTGCAGGTTCCAATGCCGGCATGTTATAAAGGGTCTCGCGTCCACGGTACCATCAGCAGAAGAATGATACAACTTATATTGAGAAATGTTGTCCATACATGTCAGTCCTTCTTCAGGGCCTCTTTAGTATAGGCCTGTTTTACCTTGATGATTGTCATGACCCATATCTGGTATTAATTACTTCTACACCCATTTTTGGTGTCTGTGGTAATCTGGCTTGGCATGATATTGAGTTTCTTCCTCTTTTTTGATTTATTGCCTAGTAGATAGCTTTGTACAAATCCTCATCTTCGGTGTTAAGTTTCACCCTGAATTCCATTTCTTAGCTATGCAAGTTTGTTCGATTCTTGATTTCTGCAGTAGACTGCCTCTTCTTCTTTTCCTTTCTATCGTGTTTAAGAATCAAGAGTGCAACCAACCAATCATCAAATGTGCAAATCCTCAGGCAAGCAAATCATCACTTAGAGCCCGTACTTGTATCTCATGTTGAGGCGTAAGTGACTTGGACTGGAATGAGGCCGCTCCAATTCATTCAAGGTGTTCAAGCAGCAGCATGGCCAAACAGGATAAAGTTCCTGTCTTGCTTGCTAGATGCTCAACTTGGTTAGAGTTACTTAAACTAATCAGTTCTCCACTTGACAATGATTCATGAGTTTTAAGGAAACCTTACCAAGATCCTGATCAAATACTGTTGAGGTACTTTATGAACAGTTTTCTTTTTCTGGTTTTTATAGCTTCGAAATTTTTCACGCTGATATGATAAAAGTTTGCCCGGCTTCTTGACCATTTTCTTTGGGCATGCATCTTTCTTTTATTGCCCTCTTCTTTGTAGTTGAAGATTCAGTTAATTATGGCAGAGCATAGTGCTGGTTGCATTTCGTAGCTGGTATGTTCCCATTAGCTTCTTCATGGCTTTGCTGTTACAAACAAACACTGGCGCATAACGTGGAATCACATGGGGTCAAGAGTAGGAACCGTTGAAGCCAAAAGAAGAAAAGCTATTGTTATTTTATCCCGCATGTTTTGGTGAAAATTTTATGCGTGCTGCGTCATTACTATGTTAGATTACATGTCGCGAATACTACTTGATCTGTCAGAAGGTACTTATGTTGTACATGCCTACACAGAATCGTCCGAAATGGTCAGTTCTTGGTGCATTTTTGCCTGATACATGACACCTGATGTAATTATGAGTCTGTGTGGGGAATGAGCTGTTGAATTGCTCTCTTTACCTCAACAATACTCGCCTTCTTCCCATTGACATTTTCCTTTACCTGGAGTAATGGACAGAATAATCAGGAGCCATTCAAGACCGAAAGAGCCAATCAAAACCTAGAACTCCGAAAATGTAAGAGGGCATTACCTTGGCTCTCAATTCGGCCACGAAGAACCCGTTTGTCAACGAGGATTGAACCGCCGTCGTCTCGATCCTCAAATCTCGGAGCATTTGCATTAGGTCGAGCAACAACCCTTCTCTATGCGGGCATTGGAGCTCCAACAGTGCATCGCTCTCGATGATCGACACTTGCACGCTAGTCTCCGATGGCGGGGGCGGGAGAGGAGGTGGCGGCGACTCCACGGCCTTGGGCTTGGCCCCGCTGCCGCCGTCGACGATCCTCATTTTCCTCTTGTCAGACCCAGACCCGGGCAAGCTTGCTCGGGAGGACCGTTCTACTGACGAGGCCGCGCTTCTTAGATCCTTCAAACTAGTTGTCCTCTGCAACTCTCCTTGTTTTGTCCTCTGGTCGGCCTCCATTTGTCGATTCCTCCCCTCGAGATCTTGGATCTTCTTCCTAAGTTGCTTCACGTATTCTATGGTATCCCCCAATATGGAGGCCTTATCCATTTTGGTCACGAACGGCACCAGTGACCTCAGTATAATGAACCTCTCGTTGAGCTTCTCGCGGCGGCGGCGCTCCGCCAGGACATGGTTGGCGCTGAGCTCGTCCTGCGGGTTCCCTTTGCGGAACCGCGAGCTGGAGTCGCCGTCCCGGGACTTGGGCGAGTTCTCGTCGCGGTACTTGGTGTGCAGGAAGGGTATGGTGAACAGGATGTACTTCAGGAGCCACTGGGAGGTGCCCTCGGCCGGGACGTGGAGGAGGTGGTCGGAGCGGCTTGTCCACTTGGAGAACGCCGATTGGGTGGAGTAGGAGACGTAGCTGGTGGAGTCGGCCCACCGCGGCTGGTTCTGGAGGATGGTCGAGACGGTCTGGGAGTAGTGGGTGTCCTCCTGCGACAGCTCGTCTAGCGCCGGAGGAACTGCGCATCCATTAAAAAAAAAAAAGCATGAGAAACGACACTCGATCTAAAAAAAATGCTAACGGCGGGTAGATTTCAGAGCAATTTTCGCGGGCATTACGAACAAATCGTGATTAATTTTTTTTTTCATGATTAGCGTTGTCCGTACCCAAACTCGTTTCCCACCGACCGATGTGAAGTTATTATATTAATGATCAGCTTGACAATCCACTGCGAAAAGTGAGATCCTCTTGAGGTCAGTGGGCCACTCGAAAGTGACCCACGATCTCTCCACCTTCTCTTCCGGTGGGATTAGGTGGAGTTTCGCCGGTAATAATTAAAGCAGAGAAACTTAGGTAAACCGTGCACGTTTCACGAGGATCGATTCGTCCTTGTACAAAAACGATTTGATTTTTTCCCCTTTGTCCCAGAAATTAGATTTAACAATGTTGGATTGGCGCATGAATCAGTACTTGCGCATTGAGCGTGGGGACATTGGCGTAGGACGCGGAAGTACATGGGACGAGGCCATTTAATATAGGATGATGAACCATGTGGACTTGCCATATCTAGGTTATTAAAAAATTATAATTGTTGAAAATGCATAAACCATAATAAATGCAGCATTTGGGTCTACTAGAGTTTTGAAAATTAGACTGGTGCAACGTTCCATACTCCACATGGGAACTTGCACTTCATTAAAAAAAAATTATCTTGTTTTACCTAAAACTGTACGGGGTTGCAAAAAAAATAAAATGGAAAGAGCAAAAATATTTCAAAATTCGAGTTAAATTTGAATTGTAAGGTGAGGTTTGGACTTCTGTGCTAGATGCAAAACACTTTATGTACTTACAAAAGGATCTTGCTAATGAGTGCCCAAGATACTTGCTATAACATACTTACCATGTAATTCAAAAGGTTAGCGAGGAAAAAATTGGATCACTATAAGGAAAAGTTTTTATTGCTAATGCATTGATCATCCATAACACTAGAAAAACGGCGCATTGAAAATATTGACCTTTCTAAGTAAGGCTTAACTAAAACGTCCTATGAAATATAAGATTTCTCATTAGTGTCTAGTTGTGTGCATGACTAAGGTAGAAATGCATTTGAGAATCCCATGGAGAACCTTCACCAAAAGAATTTATCGTGCCCAAATTTTACTTGTATGTGTCAGAAATTGGGAGGACTAAGAACATAATTTACAAGATTTTACTTTGCAAATGTCCTATGCATATCAAAATCCGAGCGCGTGCGGTAATTTTTGTTTTTCTCCTCTTTTTTACAGTTAATGGTATTCAAAAGATCAGTTTCACAGATAAAGAAGTTGGAGGTCGACTATAGCATGCCTCAGGTCCCAGTTCATTGACCTATTTCTGTGTAAAGTTTCGGTGCATTAGACAGACAATCATTCTATCACCAGTGGCCCCGCTGGCCAGTGAGATTGGCTACTTTGTCATGCCGTGCATGGGAAGTGCAAAAGCAATGTGATGATTGAACCATGCAAAGAATGAAGAATTCAACTTCCAACTGCACAAGTTAGATGATTTACCTGACGGCGGGGTTTGAAGGCCACTCCTCGCTGGATCCTGCATCATCTGCCACCTCCGGGTCGTCTCGGCCCGGAACGAGTCAACCTGGCGCTGGTGGTCCGCGGCCGTCGAGTTTATGGTCAGCATGGGGAAGTCCGAGTCCAGGTTGTTTGACCCGTCGTCTGGCGAGCCGAGCCGGATGTCCTCAGACATCTCGAACTCACTGGGCTCGGCGTTGTTTGCGGGTCCTGCGCCGTGAGGGTTCTGCGCTGCCGCCGCCGCCCCCTGCCGGCCGGTCTCGGCCTCGGAGTCGGACTCTCCCTCCTCGTCGTCATCGTCGTCCTCTTCCTCCTCATCCCCTTGGTTGGCTGCAGCGGGTGGATCGGCCGGGGCGTAGGAGGGGACGGGCGGGGAGTGGAAGCGGTGGTGGCCGGACGAGGTGGCGGCGGGGTTGGAGGTCGAGTGTTCGGAAAGGGCGGGTTTCGGTGGGTGAGGGGGGTGGTGGTCAACGAAGAAGGTTTTGACATGATTGACGAGTGAAATGTCCTCTTGAACCTGAAATTTCACGAAAATCGAAGCATTTTTCAAGGCCGTACTACAAATATTCAACTATAAAATAAAGATCAATTGCTTGTGACGAGGGTCGGTATAGGATTCATTGACGTTTTGTTAATGGAAATAATTTGCGATTACCCTTTCCGTGGTGCCAAATTCCACTACGCCGTCTAGAAGAGGGATGCAAACCACGGTCTGCAAAATTCGTCAAACGGAGAAAATCAAGGTAAACTCTCATGAAATTTGCATCCGAAAAACGGAAAAGTAAGGGAAAAATAAGTAAAAAAAATTAACACTCGAGATCTTACCTGAATACGAGCACTCTGGTGCAATTGCAATAGAGACCGAAGCGGCAGAACGACAAAGGCCAAAGAACACAGTTAATATAATGCAAAACGCACAAACTATATGCATAAATGGATATTATTTTCTTCAGAACCATATATAATCGTACATTATTATCTCACAAATACACATGCACAACTTCAATCCATACCTTTGCAAGAATAGCTCTCGAAAAAGTCTTGCTATCAACCTCATTAGCTCCAGTGAGCCACGCGTGCTGCCTCCTCGCGTACGCTTTTCCAGGCAAGCTGCATGGTAATAAGTATTTTTCACTTGTCAAGTAGTTCGAACATCATAAAGATTGCCTCTTTTTCGACAATTAGATACATGAAGCAGATGAATTTCATTAAAAAAAAATCAAGATTCCTACATGGGTTTTCTCGAGGATTCGCAAAATTGATTTTTGCATCCTATTCTTAGCGTCTACACTCATCGGCTGTGATTTCTAGGGGAGTCAGTGTCGAGAGACCAATCAATGCTTCCCAACGGTTTAAGTCTCAAGAGTAATGCAGACTTCGATAATGAGGAAGTGACGGGATTTTTAGGAACCCACACACTAATCGAAGCTTCATTTTAGTGACTCGACAGCAAATTGCATAAACACCATGCCCTATGTTGTGGAGTGTCCAATCAGTTGACCTCACTGAAAAACGACGAGAACTATATATGTAGTTTTATACAGATCTTGGTCTCGGGTACTTAATCAACCCTAGTACATGGAAATTGGAAACATGAATAAAAATATTCGTTCAAACACATCACAAGAAAAATATTAGTATTAAAAGACCGCGTCTGTCATTTCCATTAGAAATTACATGAGTATTGGGATGATCACTGAGGAAATGATCAAAATAACCCATGCTAGATAGAAGAACATTCTAAATAAAGAATTATTAGACACTTAGAGTTTTTTTAGTAAAAAGAAGATTATTTGACAACTGGGTATCAAAAAACTCAAATATAGATCTATTTGAGTATCATGTAATACATTTCACATCTTTGAAGCTTGTATATCTATGAATCTCCAAGGAAAATATATCTGTGCATGTTTTTACTACTTATTTCTTGCTATGTACTCTACCAGCTTGAGAAATTTGATTTTCGTTGAGCTGGTAAAGAAATTAATCTCTTTTATTGAAACTCGATTACAGCTTGAGTTACCTTCTTCAATCAAGGTAATGGAATGACTAGTTCTTACATGGATTATATATACCTATGAACAAGCTAGAAACATAAACTCCATCAAGTATATGTAAAAATGACCCATATGGTTCCCCATATACCTAACCATATCTACACTTTTTTTTTTTGGATTGTTTCTTTTATAACAGGGAGCTCACCATACGCGGATGATTTCAAGACCCCTATGATACTGCACCGATCTCGTGGACAAAGTGAAACGTGAGCCAAAACCGGTGACTGTCCAAGCTCTTTCATTTTAAATCCTATAATAGAAAGCACTCTAAAACCTGAAGTTCTGAGGAGCTTCTAGCTGCACGTGAAAAATGGTTGATACCCCATTGTCGCTTGACGTTTTCCGAAGGAGTAGAAAGAGCTTCCCTCAGCAGACAAATCTAGAAGGAAGGCCCAACTAACTCTCTCTCTCTCTCTCTCTCTCTCTCTCTCACCCCTGCTAATAATCTATATCAGCTGCTAGTGTAACACTTTTTTCGTTCCCTAATTACCATACCATTTTAAAGAAAGAAATTCTCAATCCGACCTAACGAGATCCGAAACGACAATAATGTCACTCATTCACTCGCTCAGCTCGACGGAAGCTTAGGTTTGGTTTCCGAGAGCCTTGGAGTGGTCATAACATCAACTGTACAGACATGGAAACGACCGGTCTGCTATTGGATTGGAAAGTGTTGTCCATCGCATTACTTCAATCCACTTTTTTTAGGTCCCGACTTCCGAGTACGGTCGGTGTGTTCATTTAATTCCAACTATTTTTTTTTTTGTTTGTGTGTGTGTGTGTGTGTGTGTGTGTGTGAGCCTCTCGTTTTTACTTTTGTCTGTCAATGAACGAGGGCGGAGTTGGGCGGTTAGGCCATTATTTGTCTTCGCAGTCCTTTTATAGCATGGAATTGAATTCTGCGCCTCTCCCTACCATAAATAGCCCCCCTATAACTTAACAGAAATAATTGAGTTTTCAAGGCAATGAAGGCGGGATATATTAGTTCTTATACTGTCTTGTTAAACATATGTTTCGAGAGATGTTTTAAATTTTAGAATACTGACCACGCTCTTCACAAGAACAGTCAATGCGTAGAATCTACGAAGATATGCGGTGGTTTAACGCGTCAATCTTATTGCAGGCCTAGCAACTTTTACATTTGAATTTTGAAGAACCCATCTTCTGTTTCTTCGTTTGCGTTCTCAACGCATGGTATATACACAAAATACGTTCTTGACGTGGAGGGTTCTTCTTTTTCTTTTTTTCTGTTTTTGGTTTTGGTCACAGAAGGAGGGGTTTAATGTTGGAAACCACCGTATCTATCTAAACAATGTGACAAGGAGTGTAAAAACAAAGGAGAGAATCTCGCATTCTGTCAGCAACTTCTATTTTATCTACTTTTCGCTTGCAGTGTTCCCTCGCTACACAAGGAATTTCTAACGTTCTAAAGCAGATTGCAAAAGATGGAAAAAGAGGAAGAGCTAAAGGAAACAAACACACACACATTTCAACTTTGGTGGCAAAAGAAAACGGTAATTAATGAAAGCACTAATAATGTATAGCATAATTAGCAAGACTGTGCAAAAAGAGTAGAGAGAGAGAGAGAGAGAGAGAGAGAGAACTTACCCAGCCCCAGGAGGAAATGAGAAGGAGACGCACATCAAGTAGAACCACTCGGTCTCGGTCAAGTCCTCCGGCGAGAGGGCCGCACATGGGCGGCGTGCCGGCTGGTTCGTCTCGCCGGCGGAGAGCGACTCATAGAGCTCCCGGAGCTGCTGGCTCCGCTGGAGGGAGGCCTCCTCCGCGCTGACTTCCATCGGCTGGACGGTTTTTCGGGTCTTGATCGGCCCATTGTAGTACCCATCTCCCCATATCAATATCCTAGTTAATTAAACCCAATTACCATTAGAAACACATATTGCGAAGATGATTTTTCAAGGAAACCCGCTGCTGAAGCTAATGAGAATTGGTTATGTCATCCGTCAAATCAATAGCGAGGAAAGATGAGATCGGGACGGGTTAATAACTCAGTCTTGATGAAAGAAGTTAATGAAGGAGACGGTAAAAGAAAGTGGTTTACCCTTGTTGGGGGCAGATTTGCCAGAAGAGACTGTAACTCCATTTTATGGATTGCACGGCGGACTGCAACATGGACTGAAGCCGGCTGCTCGGCGGCGTTGCCATGTCGTACCGCCGACCAACACTCTTACTGGCTGGCTTGGTCTCTCTCTCTCTCTCTCTCTCTCTCACACACACACACACACAAACACTCCGCTTAGATGTGAAGGAAGTAATAAAGGAGGGCAAGAAAAAGGGAAAAAATCAAAGAGAGAAGAGAGAAGGAAAAATTAAAAAAAATCTAGTATTGGATTACAAAGACATGTAAATAGAGAAGGGAGGGAGGGAGGAGGGAGAGAGAGAGAGAGGGGAGAGGCAAACGTGTGAGCTTGGATTCCAAGTAATCTGATGCTTTATCTAACTGACAAAAAGGAAGAAGAGAAGGTAGATAGATAGCTCCAGAAAGAGAAACAGAGGACAGATTTTAAGAGGTTGAAGAGAAGGTAAACATGGCACCCGCTGAGAGAGGGAGGAAGAGAGAGAGAGAGAGAGACCCGCAGGTGACGAAAGAGAAGAAAAGGTAGATGATGACTTTGAGGAGAGGACAGAGAGTAGCCCAAGAATCTCCAACTCCACAACTTATTATCACCTTATGATGACGACGCCGATCAAAGGATTGAAGGGTCGTTAGCTCCGAAAGTCGACCGGTAAAAAATAAAAGGGAAAACCCAGAAAACCAAGAATGGGAGAGACAAGAGAGACAGAGAGAAAGTAGTTGGTCGTCGTGGGTTTCACTTCGCTAGGGTTTTTATCATTTGACCGGATTCGAGCGTCGTGCGTGCGGGGAGGGGCATTGGAGGTTTTGACTGGTTGGTTCACCGGACAGCTCCCACAGCTGTCACGCCGCGGTCGCGCGTGGGCGACCCGTCAGTTGGGCCACGCGCCCGCGCGTGCGGTGCCTTGTCCTTGAGGGAGATTAGGTGGCGAAGACTGGGCGTTGGAGAAGGAGGAGCAGACTTTCTCTCTCTCTCTCTCTCTCTCTCTCTCTTCTCTCTTTCTTTCTTCTATTCTATACCCTCTTTTACCTATATTTCCTCAACGGCTGATCAAAGGCCAAGACAATATTCCGCACGTGACTCGTAAATAGTGTCTGACCAAAGGGTGGCAACGCAGACCTTGTTCGGGATGCGGAGATGATTGCCCCCTCCCTATTTGATAACTATCTTCAACTAATCAATGGATTTCGTGATGTAAAGTGGAACTCGTTTTTTATGTGATTTCAATTGGGATCTTTTGGAGAGGGTGAGGTTGGGCGGCTACAGCCCACGAGGGTTCGTTAAACGTACAGCGACTCTTCTAACTCCTCCCCTTTGTAGTCATGGGACTCTCCCAAGCCTTGACGTGCATGCGTGCGCGGCCTATTGCCACCAAGGTACGGACCCGTTATTGAAGGAATTCCTATACCAAAATCACGCCTCCTTTGTCCAAGGGTTTGAACTTTGTGAAATAACCAGCGGTGGTTCCATGTGACTTTTTGGCCCTCTGAAATTTGAGAGGGTAGTTACCCAAAAAGTCGTAGATCTAATGTATAAATGTCAATGTCACTCCCTGATCTAAAAAAGTGTAGAACATGTTAAAAACTCTCTGATCTAAAAAAAGTCAGTAATCCAAAATCTAGAATCTAGAACTTGAAATAAGTTTTTGTGTTTTTATTGTTTTATGTTTTTGCACGATTCTATGGTACTCCATAACACCCAATAAGGAGTTAGTAAATTGAAATTACTAGTATGAATTTCCATTTCTATCAATATTCTTAATTGAGACTTTTACTTTGTTAATATTTTCTATAATTTTTGTGTGTATAAATATGAGTTGTGATAAGTGGATAGCAGCCAATAGTGATTGTTAGATGTGATGATTTGTTGTAATCATTTAATTAAGAATATAGGTGGAATTTAGATAGATCTTGGAACCTATGACAGAATAGATTCCAAGTTCCTAGATATATAAGGTAAGTTTTAGGTTCAAAAAATTAGAAAATTTGTTTTGATAGATAGGTTCTAAGTTTCATATGGAACTTGAATAAAACTTAGAACACAAAACTTAGAATTGCTCACCACTATAGTCAAGTCCTAAAACTTTTGAAGATTTGATAACGTAGTCCTTCTTGCCATAATTAGCTAGAAATCGTTGACGTGGTAGTTTGCTTAACACTAGCTACCTTATGTGGCACAATTAGTACTAATGTTAATGATTATTGCCATTTTTCAATATTTTCAATTTTCTTTTCTCATTTTCCTTCTTCTTTTTTTTTTCCTTTTCCATTGACAGTAACGCCCTTATTGGATATGGTGAGGTTCTCCCTTACTGCATCTAGTAGTGGGACCTCACTATTCTCTAGCTCTACTAAGGGCGACCTTCACCGATGGCTAACGTGATGACCAACAAAGGAAGAAGGAAGAACAATAAAAGAGAAAGACCACCGCTTTGGTAGCCGCGATAGTTTGGGCTCTCTCCCCCTCACGAAGGGGATGAGTTCAAATCCTCTCACGGTTGCTTGGGGTCTTAAGTGTGACATTGGGGTGGTGGATCCTCCGCTAGCGTCACCCAGGGGTTTACGGCCAACTACCGGTTGTATGAGGTTTTCGGGTATTAAAAAAAAAAAAACAATAAAAGAGAAAGTAACAAAGAATAAAAATTCAAAAAGTAACAAAAACCGTCAACATCAACATTTTTTGACAAAAATTAAATGGAATAGCTACTTTGACAAATCATCAAAATGTATATGACTCATTGGCCAAATTAAAAAAAAAATTATGACTAAATATAACATCTATATAATAATTTTAGAGATTTTTTTGGGTAATTATCCCAAAATTTTATCCATTTATTAATTACTACCTGTGTGTCCTACCATACCTAATATTTAGGTGGATTTTTGATTGGCCAACATGTGTGCACAGTGCACTCGTTCTTCCTTTCTTGCCGGAATATGTAAGTACTTGTTGGGTCCTCTAAAATTTAGAGAAAAAAATTCGATTTTCACTATATCCTGATAATTGACATAATTTGCCATTTATTAAAGGGTTCGGATACGGCTACATTACCTCACCTCGTGACTTGACTTTGACAAAAGCGTCGCCCACATGTTGGAAAAGAATCGCACACACGCACACACCCCATCAAAATCCTAATCCCCAAACCTTCTCTCTGGCGGTAACAGCGACTTGGTCACGACATGAAGACGGCTAGCATGTAGTAGTGACAACAGCCGCATGAAGCCGGAGGAGCCGCTCGGGGATGGGGGGTAGAGGAAGAAAAGAGGAGGGAAGAAAGGTTGTTGTGAAAAGCAATAATGAAAACATGAATCAGAAAATGAGGAGGTCATGTTAGTCGTTTGAATCCGGTAGGCTGATATGTCCACATACGAGTGAGCAATCGGATCAATTCAACTCGAGAGTTGGACATAAACGGCCTCGCCCGATCGGTTCAAATTCAAACCATGTTAGCCTTCTTATATGTCAGAAATTAGTTGAATTATGGTCAAAGAATCAAATTGATAGAAAAACTAGGGTATTTCAATTGATGTATTACCAGTAAACCTATGTTTGTGATAGATTTTTAGGAAAAATGATATTAAAAGTGCCAAAACTTTAATACATTGCTCATTTTAGTGTCAAAAGTTTTCGCTAGTTCTTTTACACCAAATTACATTAAAAAAATAATTATTTAAGTGCTTCTTGCGACAAATTCTTGCCAAAAGTCTTACATGGCTTTCATAATAAAATGTTTAATATGACATGGCTTTTATATATGAAAAAAGGAGTGCAACATGGACTTCTGAGGTGACCAGCTTGGCTAAATGATGCCGAATGGATCTTCTCTCAAAATAGACAGATTTCTCTTTTGTTCGTGCTACGTTTGCTTGCTAGTCTCTCTCCCTCTCACTGTCATTGACGGTTCGAAGTCATCGGTCGTCGACGCTCACTCACTTGTGTGCCATCTCTCTCGCTCTCGCTCAGTCACTCACTCGACGAATATCATCCTCTCTCTCACTTGCTCAATTGGCATGGGAAAAAGCTTGGGTTTAGCAGTCTAAGGAAAAATTGACGCTCGAATCTAAGAGAAAAATCTGGGGCTTGGTACTAGAGGAGGAATCTCATAACAGATAAAAGATGAATGATTTAATGTGTTTGGTCCATGGAATCTTATCCCAAGATTCAACTGAGTTCAAGATGTTCTTCTTCAGCTTCTAAGTCGACAACAACAATAATACTCACCTTTGTCCTTGCTTCATTGAAACAAAGCCACTTGTCCTTTTCTTGCTCTCAATTGCAAGATTTAGCTGTTAATTTTGGGGGAAAACCAAATTGGGGTTTCAAATTTAGGAATCATTGTTCGATTTAGGGTTTATATTTGGGGTGTAACATGTGGATGACATTATGAGATTAATAGTCTATTATAAACCACACCAAAAAAAAAAAAATCAATAATATGTGGATCGCGATATTATCTTCAATAATATGTGGCGATGGTTGAACAACCTCTCTTTGGTTTGATAATTGGCACTTTAGAGGGTTTCTGAACTTGCTCTTATCAAATTCACTTATCTACAGCTCAAGGCTCTCTAGGTAGGCCTGTGTTGCTAACCTCTTCTCAGATGCTGAATCGTGGGGTCATCCTCTCCTAATCCTGTCAAGTGACTTGGATCATTTATGTTGGCAAGAAAGCTCTTCGGGCCGATTCACGGTGGCAACAACGTGGAACTCCATCAGGAAGAAGAGATCGCGGGTCCATTGGCACTCATTCATGTGGGACAATGCCATAGTGCCTTACTATCAGCTTAATTTTGGCTCATTACCAAGCACAGACTTCCAACCTAGGCTTTCATTCTGTCCTATGGTAGAATTGGAAGTGCTGTTTGTGCGTTTTGTAAGAGTATGCTCAACTCTGTTGATCTGTTTTTTTTATTGCTGTGTCACGACTGGCATTGCTTTCTTTTGGGCTTCCAAATGCAATTTGCCTTGGCGTAACAGAACTTGGAGGGAGAACCTCCATTGGGCGCTACCTATTTGATAAGTAAAGATTTCTACAAGTGCATTGCCTGTTTTTCCTTTGGCGTGCTTTGTTATATCATTTGGAAAAACAGGAATAACATCATCTTTAGAGACCAACCCTAATAGTCCCGATCATGAAGAACCACCTCTTCAAAGTGGTCTGAGACAAGGCTATCACTTGTAGAAACGTCGAAGATAATTTTAGAAACAAAAGATTGCAAAGAAGTTGGGGCCTAAACCCGATTATTTTCACTAGGGACCTGTAGGTAGTTCGTTCTAATGGTGACCTCTTCCTTGCCTGTGGCGTCTTTTGTATCCATTTGACCATGTTGTGCTTCTTTTTGGCTAGGTGTTGTAGTGTTTGTGCCACATTTTGCGACTTTTTCATCTTGTCACCCTTCCACTCCTTTTGTTCTTACATTTGGAGTGTAAGTTTTTTGTGACAAGATTTTTTGTACATTTGACCTTTCCTCAATATATCTCTTACTTTTACCAAAAAAGAAAAAATAAAAAAATTATTATGTTAGGAAAGCTCTTAATAAAATATTAATATTTTAAATTTATGGGAACTCCCCAACGATTGGGATGCCTTCTTAGGGATTGGGTTAATAATCCCCGTCTACACTTTTAGTACTTACTGTGTGATGATGCTTCAGATGTGTGTACTAATAACTTTTCTTATTAATGTATTCCTACTTGTTTGCTAAAATAAAAAAAAAAATCTGGCAACTCAAATTGGAGTTGACACTTAAGTGACGTTTTTTTTTTCTTCTAATTTATAAAAGTGGCACTAAAATAATTCAACGAAAATTCTCGGCATCAAAATAAGCAAAACTTATCAACGCTTTCAGTGCCATTTTTTATACATTTCTCCACTCGATTGACTTTTGCCTCTAAACTATTGAGCTTTGGCAGCAACCACAGCTGGAGAAAGTCGAAAGATCTCAGAGTAATCTCTTGGGATTTGATGACCGTATTCTCTTGGGAAATGAAGAGGCTTGCTTAGCTCAAGGTTTTCATACGTGTCTTCCGGTTTTGTGTGAACTCCTAGTGGAGGCCAGACCAGAGTGTCTTCTCCAAGAATGGAGGCAAGTTGCTGCCCGTACGTGGATCTTAATGTGCTTCTTGGTGTTTGGTGTTCTTGTATAAATGCCCTGTAGATTCGGTTTATCTTTCGGCAGAGCATAGCATAGCTTAAAAAAGTTAGTTGAAATTTTACTCTTCCGTTGACCTAGCAGATTGGTATAGAGTCGATCGTTTTAGTGTAGCAACACTTGTAGCCCGTTTGAGTTGGTTATGGAAATGGAGTTAGGCTCCAGTGTAATAGTAAGCGCGATATAATATGATCGAATTTATATTAGCTGTTGTGATGATTGATTTAAGTAATGTAATAACTCTTAAACTATATGATCTCATGAGTAGCATATGCAATAAGGAGGATATAAAATCACAATTCCGAGGTACCACTAAAATCAGAATTATGGAGAATACAATATTTATCACTTTAATAGCCAATCGGGAGTTAAATTCCTTATACACACACACATATTATAAAATATTACACTTCGTTACATCAAATGCTTCTTTAATTTTTAGATCATCATCACACACACATATAATTAATAATTGAGATCATCGTCTTATTATGTAATATTACATTTAATTGAAAGTTTAGATAACCATACTCATTAATGAGCAACTCGAGTTAATTATTGTATTTCAAATATATTTCTGAGAATACATAACTGAGTTTTTTTTTAAAGATAACATAATTTATTAAATTAATTACTACTACTATTATATATATACTCATGATTCGTGATTAGCTATTGTATTGATTTCATAATATATGTTTATGTCGAAATAATTGCTGTGAGTACCATTATCATTATACAAATAATATAAATGAATGAATTATAATATATATATATATATTTTATAGTTAGTATAATCCAACATCTGTCGGGTGCGCAAAAGGAAAGGGCCGGGTATTTTCGGGATTAAAGGTTAGAGCCAAATTATAGTAGCTATTGCAGGTTTTGCAGTAACATGGATTACATAGAAGCAACGATTACTGCTAGCAAGCATTGTAATAATAATCAGTCAGTTTATAATAAACGTGTAATGTAATATTCATTATCGTAGTCAAGGGTTCGATCTGGTCGGGCTACCATGCTTTTCATCTCTTCATACATTTAATAAATTGATAATGGTCCCCCTCTTCGACTTTCCTCATTCTCTCAAATCCCTCCTCAATCCTCTTTGACTTGATTGAATTTCGTGCTCGCCCGAAACCCGGCCCATAATTGGTCCGGTCTAGCCATTCGGCCCATAATTCGGACCGACATTTCTTGCTTTTTGTTCGGGCTAGCCATTCGTGCAGAGAGACACGAGTCCGATATGGTCAAAGCCAGGCTTGAATTTTACCGGGAGCCCAGTTTTTCTTTAACAAAATAACTTTGCTGACAGTGGCTGAGGACGGAAACGCCTAAAGGATGTGTTGACTAATCCTAAGACGACATTGAGTTATAAGCTACACTAACGAGAGGAGGATCCCCCATTGGAAGCCCAACTTGATCGGCGCGACGTCAACCCTAATGGCAAATTCGAGAGACTCTCGAGAGTTTCAAAGGCATTCCAAATCGAACGATAGACGGAGTAGAGAGAGCTTCGGGATTTAAATGCAATCGGGTGAGTAGATTCGGTCAGACATGTTGGTGTGGATGAAAATCTGAATTGAAGGGGAGTAGGGCTAGTATATCAGGTCCACAAAGTGAGAGGGGATTTGTTGTCATGTGTTCGCGAGTGTGTTGGTGGCACAAGAAATCTCTTTATTGCATTGAGAGGAAATGGATCGCTTAAAATCTACTTGTCTTATGACTTATTGATTTAATAGTTTCAATAAACATAAGTATGATCGGATGCGTGGACAAGCTTGATACAATCTCACTCTTAGATTTCTCTTGGAATAAGGGTAGCTCCTTTATTGCTAGTCCCATCACATTTCCTGGACGAGTTGTGGAGCTTGCACAGGTTTTTATCTGGGTTTGATTTAATCTGGTATGTTATGTCAGATGATAATTTTTTAGAGCGCTTCTTTGAAAGGATGCTGCTCATGAGTTCTCCTCCAGCCAATTTTACAAAATGAACCAACGTGGATGTGCGCACCATCATACGTGATATGACCAGCGGAAGTCACCAACCTCAAACTAGGTGGCCGAGGGTCACCCTTGTTTAGGCGAGTGTGGGCTGCCCTTGCCAAGGCAAGCAAGGGCAACCCTTGCCAGCTCGCCCAATCTAGCGTGGGTGGCCCTCGCTTGAGGTTGGTGACTTGCACTAGCCATCAACGAGGCCCTATAGTAGCCGGTGAAGGGGAAAATGGAAAAAGAAGAGAAAAGAAAAGGGAACAAGTGAAAAAAGAAAGGAAAGAAAAGAAGAAGAAAAAAAAAAGGAAAATAATAAAGAAATAATTCAAAAATTATAAATATTATAAAAAAAAAAAATGTTTACGTCAATATTGGCATGTCACTTAGGATGGCTGGTGTCTACATCAGTGATTTCCAATTAAAATTGGCCGAATGAATTCAATTGACAAAATATTAAAAAGTTTAAAACTTAATTGACAAATTTGAACCTTTTAAGATTGTATTGGTAAAAGTACAATAGATTTTTAACTTTTTTGGACGATTTTCTTATTAAACCGTATGACTCAAATGATGGTGAAAGATATCCATAAGATTCACAAATTGATGGTCTTCTTAGTTCGATTAAATTTCCGGATATGAATATCACCTTTAAAATATATCGAGGCTGGTTTTATTGGACAAACCCATAAGTCGAACATATATTGTTACATAAATTTTTTTTTTTTTTTTGTTATGTTTCGATGCTATTAGAAAAACAGATGAATGGATATATCTCAAATATAAGGGGTGTTAAAGTTTTCGGAGCGGCAGGTGGCAGATACAAGCACAAATAAATTTTGCCGAGGTCCCGTCGATGGGCACTATGCAAAAGCCAAGGTTAATTAAAGTCAAGAATGAAACTGTATGACGGTCAGAATTATTTTCTAAGTGAATGGATACCAATTCGCTATTTGTTTAATGGCAAAAAAAAAAAAAAAAGAAAAAATGCTAACTTTGCACGAGAACAAAATTGGGCCTTTTAGATTGATCAAGATGACTATTACTGATACTCGCTCTCAAAGCCCAACTATAAGCCCATGAAACCAGGCCTGGTCTGGAGGTGTAGCTGGCGTGGCCGGCCAAACTTGCAGCGGCTCATGCTGGTTGAGGACAACGACAAATTTGCGGCCATGGCGAGGCGGCGACGGTGGACAATGGCGGCTCCCTGGTTGGTGCTCGGCCTGCAACACCGGTCGTGCTCATGAGAAATAGGGGAGGGCAGTCCGGGATGAATAGAGAAAGGGAAAAGAAAAAGAAAAGAAAAGAAAAGAAAAGAAAAGATGAGGACAAGAAAGATCAAATTTAGGGAGAATTGATGTGGCCATGCAAATGTGGTTGTGCTGTTATGCCGATCTCTTAGGAGGTGATTTCAACACGAAAAAATTTCCCCATAAATTTAGAGGATCCGCGTGTGCTCGAATATAGCTTATCATAATTTGTGAAAAATTTGAGTAATATAAAATTTTGCCAGGAATGTATGTTTTGACCATTTCTTTTTTCCAAAAAAAGTTTGCAACAAACAAACCATTCATAATTCAAGTTCAAGCATCCAATCATAACATGATCAACAGTGCATTAATTTAAAAATCTCACTCCCCTCAACTTTAGCGAGGATCAATTTTTTAATCCTACAAGAATCGTGAGGCCATAAATACCACCACATGGAAAGCTTGTCGAAAGCAATGAGATTCGACTTTTCCAACGCGTTTTCCATCCCTACCACTCCCGTTAATTTTCACTTATTTAATGTTTAAATTTTTCATTGAACTTATCTTTTACCCCTATCCTCACATCTTTTATATGTGTGTGTGTGTGTGTGTGTTATTTTTAATGAATAATTTTGCTCACTTTTCCAAGGCTGAATTTCTCAAGCCCGAAGACTTGGATCGTTCCCAAAGAAAAAAAAAAACAATAGGCGAGCTCAAGCCTATCGAGGCTCAAAAACTGTCTATTCGGATCGAGCAGCCCGGACTGGGATTTTGGGTTCTCAACCTTTTTGCATAAATCACACGAATAGTTGCTGAACTTTGGTTTAATATGTGATTTAGGACGCGTTTGTTTGCAACTTGTTTTTGTTCCTAGGAACAAAAAAGGAACAAACGCGTTTGTTTGCGTTTTGTTCAAAAACTATTTTTTTGTTAAACACATTTTGTAAAAAACTAAAAAAAAAAAAAAAAAAATGATGTTTCTTGTTTGGAACTTGTTTCTAGAACAAAATCTAAAAACACTTTTTTTTTTTCTTTTCTTCTTCTTTTTTTCTTTGGCCGGCGGCCTCATTTGGATCTCGGGCTAGATCGAGCTTGCCCAGCCGGGCATGAGGCCTCACCGCGCCGGGCCGGGCGAGCTTGATCTCGCCCGGATCCGGTGCTTGGGCGAGCTCGATCTCATCGCGTCGGGCTGGGCGTTGCCTGGCGATGGCCTGGCGAGGCCGAGCCTTGCCGCCCGCCGGGCGAGCTCGGCCTCGCCGAGGGCCGGCAAGCCTTGCCGTGGCCGGGCAAGGCCGTCGGCCAAAAGAAGAAAAAATAAAAAATAAAAAAAAAAAAAAGGAAAAAGAAAAAGAAAAATAAGAAAGAAAATAGAAAAATAAAATAAAAATATTAAAAAATTAAAAGAAATAAAAATTTATACAAATTTACCGAACATGTTTCTATTCTTTTTATATTTCGGGCAGATTTACCAAACGCGTTTTTTGTTAAAAAATTATTTCTTGAAACAAACACTTTTTTCTATTTCATTTCGCGTAAACAATTTTTAAACGTAAACGTTATCAAACGCACCCTTAGCTTCGAACTTCAAATTTATTCAATATGGTCAATGAATTTTGGCTCAATGTACATTATCGTCCTTGAATTTTTAATTTGCTCATTGTCATCATTGGACTTTTGGTATAAGTTCAATTTAGTCCGTGAACTATATAAAAGTGTTCAATATTGTCCCTTAATTTGAATTTATAAATGACGGTATCGAACATTGACTAAATTGAACATGTACGACAATTTCAAAGACCACATTAAACAAATTAAAAAGTTCGAGAACAACATTATACATTAAATTAAAGTTCGTGAGTCACATTGAACAAATTTGGAGTTCAAATACCACATTACATATCATATCAAAATTCACGGATCGTTTGCATCAAAATCCCTGTCTTTTTTAGCACACCCTTAGCAGGGAAAGGTCTCTATAAACTAGTTTTCTTAAATATCTGGTCCTCTCATATGTGTCCTCTCATAGTTTTCCTCCATGAGTGAATATTGTCCTATGCATCCGAGGGTCCCCACGTGCAAAAAATAAAAATAAAAATGGGAGGCTTCCTCGCACGTCCAGGGCAGGGCACTTGCGTCCAGGGAACGATCATCCATGGAGAGCCCACCAGTGCTTGCACGGATCAATTTAGCAAAATGCACGCTTTCCCTCCTTTTCACATTTGGCGAGATACTATGTAACCTCAGTGGATCACGACGGTGAGACTTGAATATACGGGCGATTTTCTTTTTCGCCATCATAAGACGTCGGAAGCGTTAAGTTTCCAAGCGGCAACTGCCCAAGTTGTCGTGTGCAAATAAGGGAAAGTGGTTAGAGCAACTTATCTGAGCAGCTCCCCCGCAGATAAAGGTGCACGAACACATAGTGGTGTCGCCACTTATTACTTCTCGTCACTCCTCACCTATTTTCATGGCTTGTCACGAGAAAGAAGAACAGAAGAAGAAGCAGAGTAGCTGCGCTTGTTCAAACCCTAATTGAGTGCATCATCTCGTGACGTGAAGGGGATCGAGCTAACGATGGGAGTTACATGTGTTTGGACGTATGAAATTTGTTAGAAAAGAAACAGATTCTCCTAGGCCCATATCATTTCGTTGCCTGTTGAGAAAAAAAGTTATATAAGAAAGATGAAATTAGTTGATATCGATACATACAAGGAGGATGACAATCTAATATATACACAAAAGTATTGTGTTTCTCGAGGACGGTTGTCAAAAAATCCTCAACTTATTATATGATAGTAAATTCAATCTTAAATTTTTCAATTTGACTAATATAATGCTAAATCTTTTTGACGATTTTCCGATATAATTATTTTGATCAATTTTAGCCAAAAATTGTTGATATGGACATTAACCATTCTATGTGGTAAAGACGGTGCTGATATGGGTTTGCAATTCTTGTAAATTTTTAGAATTTTTCTTTTTTCTTTTCCTTTTTCTTTTTTTCCTTCGCAAGTTGCAAGCCCTCAATAATGGCCAGTAGGTTGTTGCCCATAATTGAAGGTTTGGATGCTCTTGTCGGATCTAGGTGAGGGCCGTAAGTCCTCATTGCCCATAGTGAGGACCTCTAGGATAATGCACGATTCCAAAATTATCAAAGAATACTCTAGAATACAAGTATGAATGGTTCTAAAATTATCTTCGAGAACATTCGAGAGTTTGTTAATTAACCCTAGATATAAGGAGGATCCTAGACACTCGTGGGTTATCCTGTAGCCTCTCCCGTCAGTTGTGCTCCATCGTGACGAACCTCCCCTCCATGGCAAATGCACCTTGTGATCAGTCTTTTTCTAGGTATGTTTCCTCAACGTCTTGTGGTGCATCCAGAAGCATTCGCTCCCTGTACTATCCGTGTAAGAGACTTGTCGATCATCCCATCGCATTCTCTCCAATCTTCTTCCGGTCCCTCACCAAGAACATGACCTGTTATTTCATACTTTCAATGAGAAAATCCTGAGAGAGAGAGAGAGAGAGAGAGAGAGAGAGTACAGTTCCTATACTGTTGGAATCTGGCTGATGACTGTGAATCAACTAGATTTGGACACGACATGAATGGGGCCAGGAGAAAAGCTGCTTTCTCCGGACAGAATCAAGAGCTTTGCTAAATTTACAATAAAAAGACGTACGGACGGTGAAATTTCCGTGCCACGGACTCGGAAATGTCTAAAACTGGTCAGGTCTCGTGATGGTTCGTACGCGGAATCATCCGAGTGCGCCTTCACGCCGGCGTGACGTCGCCAGTAAAAGCAAGGGAAGGGCAAAATGAATTTTTCTTTGTATTTTATAGGACTTTTAAAATGGAAGGGTATTTATTTTTCTTTTCTTTTTTATGCGGCAACCATTATTATCTTATTGGCTTTTTGGTTATTAGTTGGATTCTAAAAAGTGGTATCACCCATGGGTACGTAAAAATAGGATGCCCAATCAGTGCACCTGAAAATTATTTTATAAGACAAAATGAATTCGCATAATTAAACTTAATGATCGTGATAAATGCCAGATGAAATCCAATTTTTATCTCATTCTAAATATGAGAAAGCTCTGGTTTTTTGTAGTAAATAATCTGTGCATACTAGGGGTAAATATGGTTACAGGATTGGATTTAGAACCTGAAAATTGATCCGATGAAAACTTATAAGTTTTAGGTTCCAAAAAATAAAGAATCTATTTTGATGGGTAGAATCTAGGTTTTAAATTGGAGGAATCTAAAATCTGGAATCTGTAACTTATAACTTAGAACCCGGAACAATTTTTGATGTTTTTCTTGATTTATATCTTTACACGATCTTGCAATATTTTATGCCGTTCGATGATGAATATACAATTTGAAAGCACTGGTCTTAACTTTCATTTTATGATAAAACTTTCACTTTATAAATGGTAATGTTTTTCGCGTGTCTTTATGATGAGCGAATTGTAACAAAAAATAGTGGTTATTAAATTTTTTAATTCACTGTAATTGTTTAATTAGTAATATATATGGAACCTGGATAGATTGTGAAATCAATTCTAGAACTTGTGACAATGTAGATTCTAAGTTTTAGAATATGAAAGGTAGGTTTTAGATTCAAAAAAATGAGGAACCTGTTCCTACAGGTAAATTCTAGATTCTAGATAGAACCTATATGGAATCTGGAATCGCTTACCCTTGGTATATACATTACTCCATGAACCTTATAAACTAAGCAAGACATGTTTAGAAGCTTAAGTAGAGATGACCTCATCATGTGAATGTTTACACTTGGTAGTGTGAGAACACTAACTTGTATCATCGACGGATTGACACACATATCGATCTCACGACATGTGATGGAATGAAATTTTAGAACTATTGCAAGACTGAAATAAACAACAATGCAATGCATTAGCATTATATAGCATCGACTATGCTATTTTAGAGATATCAATGCTATTGTAAGCCAATTTGCAATATATGATCAGTCAAGAGATAAGAAATATTCAATTGAGTAGATCACGAGTTAGAAAAGTTTCCAACGCTAGATTAATAGTCTTGTAGTTCGAAGCTGAATTGAAAAGTTCTCCATTGCCGAATTTCTTTTCCACTTAGAAATTCAATGGAGTGAAAACATTCCATAAAGAGCTTGCTTGAATTTAAATTCAAGCGCATATGATGCTGTGAATTAAAATGAAGATGATGCTATAACCTGCTTTTGAAACACTTAGATTGCATCTAAAAGTTAGGACAAAATTTAAGATGGGATAAAAATTTTCATATCCTACATGGAGAAATTGTTTAAAAAGTCTTAAATCTATTATACTTTTACCGATTTAGTTATAAAGTTTTCAATTTTATCAATCGAGTCCCAAATCTTTTCAATTCTTGCTAATTGAGTTCATCTAGTCAATATTTGGTCAAAATTCGCTAATGTAGATGGCAATTACACCACATGGCATGGTCGGTCTTGACATAAACATATTTAAAAATATTTAATATATATATATATATTTAAATTTTTATTTTTTTTTCATTTTTTCCTTTTATTTATTTATTTATTTATTTATTTTGGGTTTTGGAGGGTTGGCAAGGTGGCCTAGCCACACTCGCTAGCTCTGGGCAAGGGTGTCATGGCCCTCACCAATTTTGGGTGAGGGCTCACATGCCCTTGCCTTGGCTTGATGAGGGCTTGGCAGCACTTGCTCGCCCCAAGCCATGGCCACAACCTTGCTTAGGATCGATAAGGGTCACCAAGCCCTCGTTGGGTTAAATTTGGGAAGGGTGTCATGCGAAGGCTTGTGTGCCCTCGCTTTAGCCAGCGATGGTGTCACGACCCTCATCCATAGCAAGCAAGTGGCTCAATGTCCTCGCTTAAAGTTGGCGAGGGTACCGGCCCTCTCCTATAGCTAGTGAGGGTTTGCTAGCCACCCTTGTCAACCTTCTCCAACCCCCCTCCCCCCAACAAAAAATGCAAAGAAAAGGAAAAAAAGAAGAAGAAAAAACCATAAAAAATTTAAAAATTATTTTGAAAAATCCACATCAAAATTGACCATGCCACGTGGGGTAGTTCCACATCAGCGAATTCCGATTAAAATTGGTTGGATTGACTCAATTAGTAAGAATGTGAAAATGTTTATAACTCAATTGATAAAATTGAAAATTTTATAACTGAATTGACAAAAGTACAATAAGTTTAAGATTTTTTTGGCAATTTTCCCTATCCAGTGTTTAGGTCTTACTTAAGTTAGGATAAAGTCGGATACAAGAAGGATATAACCTTGGAAAAAGTTATCCTATGAGAAACGTAGGATAAAAATAGATAGGACTTCTAATACCCATAATGAAAAAGTTATTTTTCTCGAATAACAAACTCCATAGATTAATAAAATTGAAAAGATATTTCAATATAAATAATATTTGAATTCTAATAAAAATTCATAATAACAAAAAAATAGTTTTAAAATTTAATATTATTTTTTATTTATATATTCGAATTTAATTTTATATTATAATATAAATTAATAAATAAATATAGATTTATCTTATGTCTATTGCATATTTGAGGTATTTTAGTATTTTAGATATACTATTACAGGTTATTATTTGATATAATTTTATTAGAAAATGATTGAAGGGGAAAAGGAAATTAAAAAATAATTAAAAAAAAGAGAGGAAAATAAAAAAATAAAATAAAAATGAAGTAGGCAAGAGTGTCATGAAAGATTTTTGCCATCTCTATTTGCACAAAATTTAGGTTCATTTTAGGGATATGCCGTTTATACCAAATTCTATACATGATATAATGTAAATATATTCAAATTTATTATTACAATTCACCAAACAATAGATAACATAAAGAAAAATTCATGGATTTCTATTATATCATATCTAATTCCAATTGGATTAGAATTCTAGATGACCAAACTTAGCCTAAAAAATAATAACATCAAACACCACGAAGTATTTTCTTATATTAAGTCTCTATTTGTTTCATGACAAATAAATGAGTTGAAAAATATTTTTCTAAAAATTATTACTAATAAAAATGAGTGAACAAATAATACTTTTATCACCTAAGAAAAAGTTTAAAAATAAAATGTTGTTGATAGTGAAAATATTTTCTATTGACTAGGATTTAGAAGGAAAAATTCTCAACATAGAGAGGAAATTTGTCAACACTATGGATGAACGAAACCTCTAGACACCCGAGACATGGTTGATGAGGGCATTTTTTTTTTCTTTGGGGCCTCTAAAAAGAAAACAATCTAGTACATTTTAGCTACATAAAGAATCAATGGGAAGCATGCATGGTTGAAAAAAGAAGAAGAGAAAACCATTAAAGTTTTAAACTTACTGTAATTTTGTCAATTCAATCCCCAATTTTTGTTCCTTTTTACCGATTGAGTGTTAAAACTTTTACATTTAAGCCTATTCAGTGCATTCGATCAATTTTAGTTGAAAATGGCCAACATGTATGCCAACCATTTTACTAATGTAGTAGGCACTAATGTTGATAGTTTTTAATAACGTTTCAATATTTTTTCAATTTTTTAATTTTTATATATTTTTTTCTCTTTTTGTTATCTTTCCTTCTTTCTTTAACTGGTCGCAAGACTTCGGTGACCAGCTGAGGTGAGGGTCAGCTAGGTTGACCTCGCTAGCCTTCAACAATGCTCACTTGCTCCTGGTGAGATCGGCCTCACCATGGCTAGGAAAGGCCTGACTCATCAGCCATTAGTGAGCTTCACCATTGCTAGCCCTTGCCTCTGGTTGGTCATCGAGCTTTGACAACCAACTAAAGGAAGAAGGGGAAAATAGAAATAGAAAGAAAAGAAAAAATAAAATAAATAAATACATTCAAAAAAATTATTAAAAATTATCTACGTTAGTGTCAGCCATGTCATATAGGATGACTAGCATCTATATTAGCAATTTTTGGACAAAGTTGATTGAATTAACTAAATTGAATACTTATGTGATTAATGATCCCATGAATAAGTTTTGTATGGTCATAACAAATCACTTGTTGATTTAGTGATGCACTATTAAAAAATATTATCTCCCTTAAGGTATGATAGTGCAGAATTGCAATGAAAGAGATGTTGACTTAATATCTTAATGAATTTCATATCCATTATTGGTAGTGTATTAAATTGTAGTATATGTTGACACCCGCATGATCACTCTTTATATATTAGTGGTAGAAGACAAAACCGACAAGGATTGCATAGAAAAACATTCTCAAAATACAAAGAGAGGTATTGAAGCGTTATATTAATCCAACATAACCAATTTTCGTACTTAGTATCCCTGATTCATAGAAGATAGAATTTGGTGCTTTATTTGGGTGTCTAATCGACCCATAATTGATTAGTGGTTACTTTAAAATGTAAGTTTAATTATGAGATTGAATAGAGATCCCAAGTTACGATTGTTATGGATTTGGGATTGCCCATTCTAGGCGACAACATCGTCTCTTTAGTGAACAACCATTGTGTTTGTCTACTAATCCATTAGCTTTCCCTTGGTAGTTTACCTCAACGAAGGTCGTGACAATATGCAATTGATGGAATCACTATATAAGTGTGGAGTAATACCACTCCCATGATAATTTTGGCAAAATCCCCGAAGCACATATGATTAAACTAGGCACGTGCATGGCTTATTAGTGCCAAACTGCATTGAACGGCAAAAAATTGTGGGGGTGTAATGAGATTGGTGAAAATTATAATTCACTAAAAAAATTCTTAATTCATAAAGGTGTCAAACTTCACCCATAATTCTGTGAATTATATTTCATTCTTTCTAGATCCGGTTCATGGAAAAACATTAGTTTTGATGCATTACATTCAATTGAGTTTAATCCAACACAATTATTTTCTTCTCTTTCAAAACCTTATGAAATATGTGGGGGATTATTAAATATTTCAACAATCATGAAAATTTGAAATCCATTGTTTTGACACCCTTTAATTGGGAAAATTCCAAATAATGGCTTGAAGTACTCTCATTTTCTCAAATGAGGGCTCAAAATGGATTTTGTTTCAAATAAGGATTTGAAGTGGTCAACTCATCTCAAATAAGAGCCTGGAGTGGAACTTATTTCAATTGAGGGCTTGAAGTGGCTATATCAATTTAAAAAAAAAAAAAGACCTAACCTCTCTCGGACCAAAGGGCATTTTTGTCTCTTAATTTATTTTTCTTTCCTTTTTTTTTTTCTTTCATTCTTCTTTTTCCCCCTTCCCTTTGCTGGCCATGACAGAGGTTGTTGGACTCAGGTGAGGGCCACCCTCATTGGCATCAAGCAAGGCTTGCCCTCATCAGTGTCGTCCGAGGGCTGTAGGCGAGGTTGAGCTCACTCGACATCGAAGGGGGCAAGGGTCGCCCTCACCAAATCTGGCTTGGGCGACCCTCACCCCACCCATAACAGTTGAGATGACCCTTGCCAAATGCTAGCCAAGGTGGCCCTTGCTAGATTTGGCGACCCTTGCCTAAGGCGAGCGACCTTTGTTGGCCATTAATGGCGATGGCTAGGGGAGGGAAGAGGAAAAAAGTAAAAAATAAAAGGAAAAGAAAAAGAAAAAAAAGGAAAAGTTTTTATATAAAAATATGGTTACAATCATTTTTACCAAAATACATTTTCTTCGATAACCAGAATGGTCACTGGCCAACCAAAGGTTTTTATTTGAGACAATTTGGCTACTTCAGGCTCTTATTTGAAACAAAATGCACTTTGGGCTTTTATTTGAGAAAATGAGGGTATTTTAGGTTATGATTTGGAATTTTCTCCCCTTTAGTTTGATGACCATAATTTTTTTTGTAACAATTTGACAGCCATCAATTTGATGAAAAATGGCTTGATTTTTGAACTTAGTGAATAATGGATGATGCGAGAATTGGTGAAGGATAAATTGAGGGCTTGAAGTGGCTATATCAATTTAAAAAAAAAAGACCTAACCTCTCTCGGACCAAAGGGCATTTTTGTCTCTTAATTTATTTTTTTTTCTTTTTTTTTTTCTTCTTTTTCCCCCTTCCCTTTGCTGGCCATGATAGAGGTTGTTGGACTCAGGTGAGGGCCACCCTCATTAGCATCAAGCAAGGCTTGCCCTCATCAGTGTCGTCCGAGGGCCATAGGCGAGGTTGAGCTCACTCGACATCGAAGAGGGCAAGGGTCGCCCTCACCAAATCTGGCTTGGGCGACCCTCACCCACCCATAACAGTTGAGACGACCCTTGCCAAATGCTAGCCAAGGTGGCCCTTGCTAGATTTGGCGACCCTTGCCTAAGGCGAGCGACCTTTGTTGGCCATTAATGGCGATGGCTAGGGGAGGGAAGAGGAAAAAAGTAAAAAATAAAAGGAAAAGAAAAAGAAAAAAAGGAAAGTTTTTATATAAAAAATATGGTTACAATCATTTTTACCAAAATACATTTTCTTCAATAACTAGAATGGTCACTAGCCAACCAAAGGTTTTTATTTGAGACAATTTGGCTACTTCAGGCTCTTATTTGAAACAAAATGCACTTTGGGCTTTTATTTGAGAAAATGAGGGTATTTTAGATTATGATTTGGAATTTTCTCCCCTTTAGTTTGATGACCATAATTTTTTTTGTAACAATTTGACAGCCATCAATTTGATGAAAAATGACTTGATTTTTGAACTTAGTGAATAATGGATGATGCGAGAATTGGTGAAGGATAAATGGCTTGGTTTTTAAATATTACATATGGTAGGATTTAATTTGTTTCTTAACAACCCTCTCTTATTTGCCTATAAGTAAAATCTACAAACGACAATCCAAATAAAACACACGTCAAAAAGAAAATTCTCTCTTATCATTTCTTTTCCTTCTTTCTTTGCTGGGTTTACATATAATTTTATTTTATTTATTATTCTGTACTGAATAGTGTGGAAGGTCTATTATATCCTAAGAGATAGTTGATAGAGCCTACTGCATCGAATTTCATATTTTAAAGGGTGAAATTATCCTTAAGGATAGTTCTTGCACACTTTAAGAGAATTGATCCTATTTTCATTATCTCCAAAATTTGCCAAAAAAGTTTGAGAGAGAGAGAGAGAGAGAGAGAGAGAGAGAGAATTTAAAGTTTGGATGTATTTGAGGGGCAGTTTGGTCTTTTTAGGTTGTGGATTTTGTCTTCACATGCAAATCGAAGAGTTTTAAAATTGAGAATGTAAATAGATGTGGAAGATGTATTTGAGGGGCAGTTTGGTCTTTTTATGTTGTGGATTTTGTCTTCACATGCGAATCGAAGAGTTTTAAAATTGATAATGTAAATGGATAGGGAAAGTAAAATCAACGATGGTTCTTGAAAATTTTTTTCTAAAAGAAAAGTGCCTGATCTTTTGTCTAATTCCCAAAAGAAATATCACTATACTTTTCAAAAAACCGGTTTCTGTCGATATCAAAACGATAAGCTCTCCCAGAGTCTCACGTTCGAATAGGCCAAGCACTTTAGAGCCATTCACACATGGTCACTCGCCAGATTAGGACGTATTGACTGGCTGATTTGATCGTGAAATAAAGATTTGAATGCTTTACCTAATTAATTTGACTTTTCTCCAATCTCCCCCGTCGAAGTGGGTGGTTTGAGCACCCCATCAGTTCGTACCTTTTTCGTACACAACAAAATTAATCATGATGAATAATGTTTGAATAAAATATGGAACGATGTGGAGAATTTGCATTCCACTTGCCCCGTTTACACTTGTGGCTGGAATAACCTCAAATTTTCAATGATATGAAGTTTCGAAGATGGTGCGAAGTGGAGAGTACACTTCGATGAAAAAGGGGGTTTTCTCTTCTTTTATGATTATATCAGATTCACTGCAAGAAGCTTTTGCAATAATCTAGGAGGAACTCCCGTGGGTTGCGGATCATTTTCATAGATTAACAGTGCTTAGATGGAAGCCGGTAAGGAACTTGCAAAACTACTAATCTTGGTGGACCAACATGACTAGATAAGTTCAAAATGAGCATTAAAAGTGCATTTAAATCTCAATTTGAGTAAGAAGGAAATCAATGTCCAGATCGAGCTTAATTGACTCACATTTTGGGATTGCTTCAAACTGAATTAATTGAATCGGCCCAATCTGCTGTCCATCAAGGGCACATAGTTATGGGAGAAAAAGAAGGTCACTTGAGGATTGTATATGTGCACAGGGGCGCGTAGTAAGTCAAAGAGAGAGAGAGAGAGAGAGAGAGAGCATGTGGTGATGAGATCTTGGTTGTGGCGGAGGGTTGGTGAAGGGGAAGTATGGAAGTGGTAATAGGCTAACGGAAGCGACAGCACGGTGGTCTAGAGGAAGAAAAAGGAGAGGAAAAAGAGAAAATTTAATAATAAAAAAATTTATCTCCATTTTGAAATTCGATTTGCCTAGAACATGTCGCTTAGTACTTGTCCTATTGCAAGAAGTTTAAGAGAGAAACATTTTGAGAGAGAATATCTCATCGCTTAGGCATCTTTTTCAGATGGTCTTATGTAGGACTTTCTTTTTTACACAATTCACACATGCATCTCAGCATCACTCTATTTATAGAAGCAATCGGATTTCTCTAGAAATGAAGTGATATTTTAGCGGGCAATTTGTCTGCCAATAATAATTGGATAGATGATATTTACCATTGTGTTTATGCAAAGAGAGCACACCACTAAAGACGTTCCATGCGCAACAAAGGAGCAGCAGACATGATCACGTAAGAACAATAGCGAGTGGCCCATCTGGAGATAGCGTTAGCCCACTAAAGATTTGCAAGTGCTGTCACTGACTCGTTATCGGCCTCATATTTTAACTTCACTAATTAATGATTATAATTCGTCAGTATTCTTCATCTTAAAGATGATGGTTCAGCAAATTGGTGACTTCTGTCCCTTCACTTGCTTCCAGGCACTTTCCAGGTTAAATATCATAAATGATTAAAGCATAAGGAACATAATCTTTACCTTTTGACTCATGAAATTTCTTTTTTGATATAGCATGATTGTAATGAGATAAATTAAGGTGTAATCTTTCTTTCCTATGTGGATCGACAGAGGTCAATAGTCAACTCACTTTCGCCAGAAGATGAATTAATTTAGATCTGCCAGAAGAGTTAGAAAACCTAGATTGATAAGGGATGCTAGTGATATTTGAGATAATTCGTCGCAATTGGTTCACTAAGATGCAGCTACTCATTAAAATTTAGAAACAAAGATTCATTGCATGAGTTCGCTGTTTAACCTACTAACGAGATGATGCCTCATCACTTAGATAATTTAAACACTATTAAAAGTTTTGGATATTTAGATAAATAGTGTAATTATGTCTGCTTCACAAGGTGCATTTCCTTTTCTTATAATTAACTATTAATTTTTTATTACTGGGGAAAATTTCTAGACCGATCCCATTTCTTCATATTAGAACGACTCAATTTTCCGAATTGTTCGTGGCAAGGGAGCATCACCCTAGAAGCATTCTGGGCATACTTTTGTAATTACAAAAGTATGGTGGACATGGGTGAACTTGGTAAGCTAGGCGCCACATTGGACACTTGATCATATAGGTTTTCTAGTCCAGTCAAATCGGCGACTCTAATGCCTATCTACTTTTATCTTTTGTGAAATCGATAACATCAAGATTTGCATTTTCTTGTGGTCATCATGACAATAGAAGGGCAAGATCAGAGCCTTTAGTGGTCAAGACAAGTGGAAGAGGACAAAAGTTAAAGGTATAGTAAATCCCAGCCCAAAGAAAGCACAAGGAGAAGAAACTAAAATGAATAAACCTTCAACTAATATGCATAGCAAGTAATAAGTTACCAGGCAATCGGTTCTAGGATTGATAGATTCCGATCTGTCAAGATTGGCCCTTTCAAACCCGACTTGCCAGTTCCAAGGTTGACCTTTTGAACTAGACCTACATTTTCGGAGGACCACTTTAAATAATATAACTATTGGTTTAGGAATATTGACTAAGTGAGAGGCATGATGGTTAAGGCATTGATGAAGTTTAGGCTTCCTGCGTACGAAACCCACTCCATCATATTTATACTTTCCTTAAAAAAAAAAAAAAAAAAAATGGCTGCTAAAAACCGGTTCAAAGCTAGTTTCCCAATTTAAGCTAGTTTTATTATTAACAGTATCTAATGATTTACATTGCAATGGACTAGGTTGGAAAATGACTAATGAGATCATTGAGGCATATTTCACATTGTCGATAACAAAACCACAAGTGTAAAATTCATTTAATATGGTAGATTCTTACAGGAAGGAGGTATAATTTGGTAAGGGTGCAATTCATATTGCTATACCTTTCGCTATATAACCTCAAGGATTTATGCAATGAAGATGGTACAAGAACCTCAAAGAAAAAGAAGCATTGGAAAAATCTAGTGGACTCATGATTCCACATTTCGATATCGAATACCACAAAAAATCGGGGCACAGGCGTACTCTCCGATGTTGCTCTCTCCTCCTCAATCCTCTATACTACCGCCAAGCCACATAATCACGCACATAGTGAGACGTCCCACATGATGCGACATCGTGTACCACTCATGCAACCCTTAGCACACACAAGTCAATTACAACTTAGACTTGGCTCATTTTGCAGAACACCTTAGTGTGGTTGCGTCAGTCGCGTAATGGTCCCTGTTTGTGAGACCAAAATCATAGCTCAATGGACCGAAATGCGTGCGGGGTCTATCTTGAAAACCCTACTTGCAGAAGTTCGGCAAACGTGAAATCCAACTCTCGAACCAAAAGCTCGATAGTGATTCGACGCCATTCAAGCAAATAAAACATTTCGTGCGCGGGCGAGCGCTAGATGCGAGTGCTGTGACAAGACCATCGTCCACATAACTGTACTAAGGAAGATACAACTCGTGCCGCGCAATCGTGTTCCACTACGTTTCTGTCACTAAGAGCTTTCGCGAATAATCAGATGAATATATGGGGCACGAAAATTTTCTCCCATGTTTCACGTTATTGGGCTATTTTCCTTATGGAGAGAAGTGCAATATAGGGCTGCGTCCACTACGGAGTTTCGAGATATAAAGTTATATTTTTATCTGTCTTGATTTTTTTCCTTTTAATTTATCCGCGGGAGCTCCAGCTTTGTGCAATATAAATGGACGATCACCAACTCAGATTCTCATCACCATCAACCAAGTAAGCATCAGAGGACAAGAGTAAAGAAAGTTAGGAGAGGGTTGTGCAGCACGATGAGCTCTTCCGTGGTGATCCCGATTCAAGATGGAGGAGAAGGGGCTGCTCCGAAGACGGTGGAAAAGGAGAGCCTTGGGAAAAATCTCTCGCCCGTCGCGTGTTTACTGAGAGGAATGAAGGGCGAACATGACGTGAGAAGAGTGGTACATAGTGTCAAGGTCGGGGTCGCGCTTGTTTTGGTCTCACTTCTCTACCTCCTCGATCCCCTCTACAATCAAGTCGGGGAAAATGCCATGTGGGCTATCATGACCGTCGTCGTCATCTTCGAGTTCTATGCAGGTTCGGTACCAATTAGTTTGCTATAAATTAATGAACTCCTGTGCTCATGATGTTGTTTGATGCAAGCTCTAATGAGATTGATTGTACAATATATCAGGGGCGACATTGAGCAAAGGATTGAATCGCGGGATGGGGACTATATTGGGTGGCGGGTTGGGGTGCATAGCGGCGGTGTTGGCTCAAGAGATTGGCGGGGTCGGGAATCCCATTGTCATTGGCACGGCGGTATTCATCTTTGGTAAGTCATCTTTGGTAAGACATTTAGAATACTGAAATAAACGCGACTATGCATTCTGATCATGGTTCAATAAAATGCTAATCTCAGGTTCTGCGGCTACATATGCTCGGTCGGTTCCTAGAATAAAGAAGAAGTACGACTACGGTGCCATGATCTTCATCCTCACCTTCAATCTGGTGGTTGTGTCCGGCTTACGAGCTGGAGAGGTCATGGGAATCGCCCGCCAGCGCCTCTCAACGATCGTGATGGGGTTCTCGATCTGCATTTTCACGAGCTTGCTCGTCCTCCCTAATTGGGCTAGCGACGAACTTCACATATCTATTGCCTCCAAATTCGAGCACCTTGCTTTTTCGATTGAAGGTAATCAAATCACGACTCCATTAGCAATGCGAGTTTAAAATATCTCATGACATGAGGCTTGAAATGTCACATATGATTGACTTTTATCTATCGACTTTAATGGCAGGACTACTGGATAAGTACTTTGAGGTGGTGGCCGATAAGGAAAGCAAGGCCGACGGAAGCTTCAAAGTCTGCAAATCGGTTCTGCATTCGAAAGCAAAGGATGAGTCCCTGGTAAGTATTCTTTCCCCTCTTTAATTTCCCAATCTGCTGTGGCTGGGTCGATTCATCTCAAGCTTACTCTAGCATGCTCTTTCGAACTCGAGGATTTACCGAATTGGTGATGCTATTGCAGGCGAATTTTGCGAAATGGGAACCATGGCATGGGAAGTTTGGGCTATCTTATCCATGGGACAAGTATCTACAGATTGGAGAGCTTCTTAGGGAATTAGCAGCCACCATTGTTTCACTTGAAGTTTGTATTCAGTCTTCTAGACAGGTACTTCACCTGACCCTCAACTATCTTCTTCTTCTTCTTCTTCTTCTTCTTCCTACAACTGGTTTTCTCCCCCTAATTTCAACTGGAAAAAAGGAAGAGAAAGATGAGGAGCGTCAAGATTTGAATTCATCACGTGGCTCTAATACCATTTTAGTCGACTAGCAGTTTTTTCAAAAAGTTTAAACTGTCAGAATATATATATGAATGAGAGGATACTAAGATTTTTCCATTAGAAAGCAATTTAAAACATGGTATATAAACTTGCAGTAATTTAACTGAAAAATGTAGTGATCCATATTTCTCAATGCTATAAATATGGCGTGGAGTCAATTTCATCATCTGCTGGCTGACATTGAGACGCGCAAAGTGGACTCATTGTTTCGACCAAAAAAAAAAAAAAACAAAAAAAAGTGGACTCATTGTCATTCGGTTTCAAATTCCAATACACAGAAGTCCTTCCTTCGATTTCGAAAGTTTCTTGTCTTACTGAACCAATTATTCATGTTATCAGCCGACCGCCGATCTAAGACAGTCAATCAAGGAACCCTGTGGATCGGTCGCGTCATCCATAACGTGGACTCTCCGGGAGCTTGGAGAGAGCGTCATGAAGATGAGAAGATGCCAATCACAAGCATTGCTCTTGCCAAAGCTCAAGTCAACAAGGCTTGAACTGAGGCACTTCATGTCTCCCTCCAAGCTCGAGCATGCGTGCGACTCAGGCGAGGATCTCGCCGTCTCGACCTTCGTGTTTTTACTCACAGAGATGGTGGAGAAGCTGGAGGGCCTGGCGAAAGAGGTGGAAGAGCTCGGCAAGCTCGCTGAATTCAAGACTAATGATCTGTAGTCGGAAATATTTTATGAGGATCGACTACCCAATTAATTATATCGACTCAAATGACCATTTTGCCGATTTTTTGTGCCGTGTTTCTCTATGTGTATGCATACATACAAGGAAGATGATTAGAAGAAGAAAAAACCGGTGTATGGTGCTACGATATGAACATGAAAATGGTCACGATCGTGGAACCTCTTGGTAGTTTTTGTGAGTGCGCGAAGACGTCTGATTAGAAATTCTAACCTTGTAATCTCACCAATGAGGAAGTGATACTATTTGTTAATATATATACTCTTGGACTGCAGCCAAACAATTTATAGTTTTCGCTACGAACTTGAGCCTATTCGAAAATCATTTCTAGTGCTGAAAATGAAAAATTCAGCAATAACCTCACCTACCCTCGAGTTAGTAAAATTAGTTGGAGTGGAGGTCATCCATTTAAATCCCCATTAACTACGTGAAAACTCCTTAAAGTTATGGTTACTTGCATATGTAAAATGTCTAAACTTAATTAGTTCATGTGACCTTGAGGGTTTTCATAAGCCTTTGGATAAATGGGTCTCTAAGCTTGTATCTCTAGATTTACAGAGAAAAGTTCCGTGGTTAATGAATTTAAATTTCGTTGACAACCTATTTATCATATTCGCTTAAAAGATTAAATTAAGAGAGAATTGCATTTAATGTGTTAAGTAAGTAAGAAAATGGTCACTTAATTCGTTCACTTGAAAGAACTAGTTAATGCTAATTAGAATCTTCCCGATTATATTGCCAAAACCTATCAAAAGGTATCACAGTTCCATGTTCGGTAGTAAATGAATAACATTCAATGATAAATTTTCAATTACAAAAAAGAAATTATTTTTATTCACGCACTTCAGATTGTCAATATTAAAAATTCAATACGTAATTTTTTAGCGTTTATCTTTCAACTCGATTTTCTTAAATAGCGTTCAAGATCACTAGTTAAGAAACTAATTAAGGAAATTTTGACAGTTGTCAATGTACTAATCACTATTACGTGATGTGAAATCAATGCTTTTAGAAGTGAATTATTCCAAATCGAATATGCTTAGCAAGTTCCTTGACAGCACTCCATAATCCTTTTTAAAATTTATTAAAGAAGTTGTTAGTTTGGCTTCTTATAAAGTTTCCTTAGTATTAGGTATTGACATCCAAATGCTACTAGTTCAAACTTCATTGCCATTTACAAAAAATAAGAAAATGCCAAAATTTTGGGATGCTTGCCAATTCATTTGCCTAGCTCATTTTTGCAAGTTTTAGGTCATTGCACTTAGGTAGTCTAAGGCGACAAAACGTTAATATTGTAACCTTTCGAAGGATTTACCAAAGTGGATGACAAATATTGGATTTTATTCGACCTTTGAATGTGCTCTGTGATAAGGAGAAAGAGATGGATTACTATAGATGAATATATGGCGCACTTGTAAGGTGATTGGCACTATTTACCAATCTTATAGTCAAAAGGAGAAAACAACATCAAAGTAGGTATCTCCGAGAATTCAGCTTAGAAAAGGAACACGTTAAGCAAATCAAACTGTAACTTTCGAATCGTCACTTTTGAGCCTCGAGAGTTCTGGACTAAACATCATCGAACCATCTCAAAACCCATCATGATGTCCATCTAGAAGCACGGAATAATTCTACCACATATGACCATTCGAAGCACGTCGCGGCAGCCGACTAGTCCCGTTGAATCATCAGTTCTAGAGAAAACAGCACGAACTGAACTGCCCATCGGAATAACGTGATCTCTTATATTCACTAGTTCATTCTCGGAGGAAAAATCAAATAAAGAAATAAATAAATGATTGAGTGATTCACTTGGTATTTTAGGGAGATGCGTGTAAGCCTTTGTCTTTCGTTCAAGGTTGATTAACTGCTATTTTAACAGCAACCTTAGGATAAATTAATTTCTCAATAATTCACCGTCGGTGCAAACGTTTATATTTTCACATATTCGCTATTGATAGGGATGTCAAAATTATCTGGCCCACCTGGCCTGAACTAAGACCCAAAAATTTCAGGCATTTTCGATTCGGGTGATAAGCAAAGAATTTTGCCCTGGCGCAGCCCTCTCCTTCCATCCACTTTGCCCTCGACAGCCCGACTTCACCGAGTTGGTCGATCTCCATCTCGCAGCGCAGCAGCAGGCAGTTCGTCAGGTCGAGCGGACAAAAGCCGGTGCCGCAGAGGACCTGGATGTGACACATCCCGGCTCGTTGTGGCGCTGCTTGCATTAATGTCGTGGATCCTCGAGCGTGGCCTTCGGTGCCCTTGAGCAATGTTTTTTTTCAGCGAATCAAGACCGAGTAAAATGAAGATAGAAAATGAATTGTTTATATGGGTTGGAGCTAGTAAACTAGACGGGTTGAATATGGGTCTTGCGTAAACCCACATAGAGCCATATAAAGTTAGGCTCAAATGTCAAACCCGTTTTCACCCGCTTGCAAAATGTTGAGTCACCCACTAGCAACTTGGCCCACTGAAAGTGAGTTGAAATATGGGTTTCCATCTCATATTGACACCACTAAATGGATGGAAGCATGTGATACTGCCCTCGAGTGCCCTCCATTTTAATGGCATTATCAAAATAAATTAGAAAATAATTCAAAGATTATCAAGGTGCGAGGGCCCCACCGTTGGCTTTTCATTCTCTTCAGAAATGAGACCTGTCGCTCTAAGACCCTTCCATCAGAATTTTCAATATCAATATATACTTAACAAATAGCAATTAATAAATACAATGAGTATCGTATAATTTAAATTAACATTCAATTTTTCCTTTGCCCGCTTCCTCAATACAGCGTGTCAAAAAAGACAGAGGCTCATAAATACAAAGTGAAAATTTCCCAAACTTTTTCTCGTCTGTTTTCATGTAGCCTTGATAATTACTTTCCTACACTTTTTCATCCATCTCTCTATCTCTCTCTCGCCGTTTCGAGAGAACATGAGCGGCTGCGGCTGCGGCTGCGGCTGCTGTAGAGTTTCTCGATCCTGGATGTCATGAGGAAGATGATCCAGAAATCTTGCCTAGTCCAATTGAGTTAAATATGTAGTCGGAGTAAACATGAAACTTAAAAGCAGTTCTTTTATTTTGTTTACCTTTCTTAGATAGTTGTTTCCAAGTAAACAACACTAAATCGATTACAACAGAAAATATAAACAAACTGCAGTACACGTTACATTACGCATTAAAGTAATTCAAGAGGTTAAAAAGTCCGACATGTCAAGTTTAATGATAAGGAGATCACTTTGTGAAGTTGGAATTGTATTTAGCAATTTTTTAATTTTTTTTAATTGATATACAATCTTATTGTTCTCGCCGGATGGCCACTTGTTCCGGGTGGAGTACGCCGTCGAAGCCATTCACAAGGGCATTCCACGGCTCCAAAATCACCGTTGTCTTTGGCTCAAGAAGAAATCCACCACTAAGCTCCAGGACTCCGATTTTGTATAAATTTGAGCAATATTCACCTTCAGCTTGGCTTTGATAACATGAATTTGAGCCGTTTCTGCTTATTCTCCTCTCCATTACAAGTCCTTAATTTTGCCCCAAAATAGTCAGTTTGAATTAGGGTTTTAAGGGGAAATGAACACACAACTGATGGAAAATGTGACAATTGAAGAAGTCCAAGAAGCGGTGTTCCAATTGGGTGCACTCAAAGCTCCGGGTCCCGATGGGTTAAATGGGCAATTTTATCAGCATTATTGGGAGGAACTCAAAACTGAAGTTTTTCAATTAGTACAGTGTTTCTTTGAAACAGGTACTTTCGACTCTACCCTAAACCAAATGCATATTTCCCTCATCCCGAAAGTTAAAAATCCAAAAAGCATAACCCAATTCATTATGCAATTTCAGCTACAAAATCATTGCTAAAGTGCTGGCGAACAGATTAAAAAGATGGCTTCCAAAACTTATTACTTCCGAACAAAGTGCCTTTGTACAAGGGAGGCAAATTCAAGACAACATCTTCATAGTTCAAGAAGTTATCCACCAGCTCAGAATCAAGAAGAGAACAAAGAGGTTTCAAGCCATTATGAAATTAGATATGCAAAAATCGTATGATAGAGTGGAGTGGGACTTTCTGAATGAATGTTTGTTGAAAATGGGATTTAATACAAGGTGGGTAGGGATGATAATGCAATGTGTTTTAACAATAACTTTTAGTGTGAAAGTAAATAGGGAGCCTATGCAATATTTCACACCATCACGAGGATTAAGGCAAGGAGATCCTCTATCACCTTATCTGTTTATTCTCGTGTCGAATGTGCTATAATGGTTAATGCACAAGGCTATGGCAGACGGGTGTCTAAAAGTGATAACTCTGAATTCACATTGCCCTACTCTATCACATCTACTTTTCGTTGATGATTCTATTTTCTTCTTGGATGGGACCATATCAGAATGTCAAAACCTAATAGCTGTCCTAAACCAATATTGTTTTGCCACAGGTCAAACAATCAACCTAAACAAATCAAGAGTAAGTTTCAGCAGAGGCTGCCCTTTAAATCTTCAGAGGAATTTGGCTCAAGAACTCAGAGTCCTGATCATAGACAAGACAGGGAACTATCTTGGCATCCCGACGGATTGGGGCCGGTCAAAAAAAGAGATGTTCGCTTGGATCCTAACCAGAGTAAATATGAAGATGGAAGGTTGGAAAGAGAAACTTCTGTTCAAAGTAGGAAAAGAAATGTTGATAAAAAGTGTAGTCCAAGCACTTCCTCAATATGCCATGTCGATATTTAAAATTCCCATCTCAATATGTAAATCAATTGAAAGGAGAATTGCATCCTTTTGGCAGAAGCAAAATGTAACCAGCAATGGATTGCATTGGAAGAAGTGGGAAGACTTGAAAATGAGAAAGGATGAAGGAGAGCTTGGATTCAGAGATTTAATAAATTTTAACAAAGCAATGTTGGGAAAACAAGCCTGGAGGTTATCTCAATCCCCCCATAGCCTTATGGAGCAGAATCCTTAAAGGGGTTTATTTTCCAAATGGAGATATGTGGAAGGCAGGAAAATGGCGGCGTCCATCATGGGGTTGGCAAAGCATTCTGGTGGGGAGAGAAGCTATTGAAAAGGAGGTCCAATGGCGAGTAGGTGATGGCAAGAAAATCAGAATACGGGAGGACAAATGGCTGGAATCTAGTGTGATAGGGGGCTCGGCTAATAGAGACAAACCCACAACAATTGCTGAACTAATAAATGACGCAAATAGGGGATGGAAAGAAGCAGAGGTCCAGCACCTCTTTGAAAACTGAATAGCAAATGAAATCCTCTCTATCCCGTTAAGTCCAAACTTGGAGGAAGATACTCTAGTATGGCAAGGCAACAAGTCGGGAAAGTACATTGTGAAAAGTGGATACAACAAAATATGTGCATACAACACAACAACAGACCAGCACATAGCATCAACCTCATTTCAACCCCCCGAACCTTATGGACAAAGATCTAGAATTTATCTATTCCCCCAATGGTGCTTATCTTTATATGGGGTGTTTGTCATAATGCAATCCCAACAAGAGAGAATCTATATAAATGAAAGGTATTACCTCATCCCATTTGCACGCTATGCAACAACCATTTGGAGACTACCGAGCACCTGTTTCTTCTCTGCAAATGGACAAAGAAAATATGGATAGATCCACGGGTTAGACTCAAGTGTGAACCTAATAGTATATCCCGCTTTGATAAATGGCTGATGGACAGGTTCGAAGAAAAAAGGGACCTACCCGAGAAGGAGCTGCTGGTGATGATCCTTTGGTTTGTCTGGAAAGCCTGCAACAACTCAATTTTTAGAGCTAAAAAACCGGAACCGAATACTATTGTTGACTTGGCGCAAGCACATCTTCGAAATTTTAGTAGATGGCAGAAAAAGAAGCTACGGAGTCTACAGATTTGCACTCACCGAACCGCTGGAGACCGTCGAAGGAAGGACAGTTGAAGTTAAATGTCGATGGCTCATGGAAACAAGGCGAACAGGTCGGATCAATCACCGGCATCTTGTGGGATCACATTGGGCAAGTGATTGATGGCTTCGTGTGGCAGGTCCGAGCTTCCTCCCCTGTTCAAATTGAAACCCTAGCGCTTCTGCACGGGTTGGAGTTTCTGCAGTTCAGAGAAGGCATGAGGGAGAAACTGAACTCGGTCAAGTACAATGAAGAGAAGTGGAATGCAAAACTGATTGTTTAACTGCACACCAAAGCACCCTAGGCCGGGCCGAGACTCCTTGGAAGGTGAAGCTCATTATCGAGCAATGTACAAGCCTACTATCTCGCTCAACATCGATGACGCTGGTTAAATGCTCACGGGAAGCCAATAAAGCAGCTGATATGCTCGCAAAATTGCACCGAACCAACTTACTACCTCAAAATTGGAGGTCCTTCCCTCCTCCAGCTCTTTCGGAGATTTTATCTTCTTGTAAGTCTCGCATTTTATGAATGAAAGTATCTATCATTCCCGACCAAAAATAAAAATAAAAATTAGGGTTTTAAGGAGAAGTGAATTTTGGGACAAATGGCAATTAGGGTTTGAAGAAGAGGAAAAATTTGGGGCTTTTCCATATGTAGCAACATCAATTAAGGGCTTTTCCTTTGAATTTTGCCACGTTGGATTTCTAACAAGTCACGTCAGCTAGAAGAAATGTTAAAATATTGTCATGTCGAATTTTTTACATTCCAAATCAAAATTAAAACTTAAGTTATTGGTCTTTTTTAAAGTGACACCTAGATGATCTAGTAAAAAGTTTTGATACCAAATTGAGCGCTATATCAAAATTATGACAATTCTAGTATTCTTTCTTTCCTTTTCCATCAACTCTCTCTCCGCACTTCAGAAGAACATAAGCGGCAACGACTCTAGAATTTCAATCCTAGCTGACTTGAGGAAGACGTCTGGAAATCTCGCCTAGTCCAAATGGATTAAATATATTATTGGATTAAAGATGAAAAGAAGAAGCAATTCTTTTATTAGGTCTACATTTTTTCGATAAATGTTTAAAGGTAAACAACACTAAATCGATTACAAAAAATAAAATAATAAACAACACTAGATCACATGTTACATTACACATTAATGTAATTGAAGAGGTAACAAAGTCCGACACGCCTAATTTAATGAAAAGAAGATTATCTTGTGAAGTTGGAATTATATTTGACAACTTTTTGTATTTTTAATGTGATATAAAGTTTTGTCAAAATAACACTTTTAAATGAAAAGCTTAAAATAGATTAAATCAATGGGTTAGTGGGTTTTTACATGAGTTAAACATGGATGTATTTTAGTGATATGGGCTAACTCTGGTATAGTTGGCTTTAGGTTGAGTTAGGTAACTTATATTATATCAAAAACGGATCAGTAGAGTCAATTTTGGTTAGACCATTTTTTACTAGACCTAATCTGTCCATGATGGGCCTGTTATCAGTGCATGTGATCCCTAAAATTTTCGAATGCATGAATGATTCTTTAGTTGAAAATTTAGATCTATTTGAAGACAATTCTCATTTGTAAATTACTTCCCAAGACCCTCAATCCATCTGAATTTTATACACTTAATTTTAGTAGTATTCTCCATAGGGAACCAAATCACATTATGCGGAGCAAAGAAATAATGATGATGACGGCTTGGAACTACAAGAACAACAAGCACAATTGATCAATTTGTTACATCTTAATTAAATTGCACAATTACCACGTCCAGCGTTCATTACGAAAAAGTACTCATTTATTTAAAAGGGAAGACGCGGTCATTTACACGTGAAGGATAAAGAATGGTGGAAGAGGAGCGCCAAGCTCTTTACAAGGGATTAAACGTATCTACTCACTAAATGGATAATTTTCGGATTCTGCAGTCTTGAAATTGAAACTAAAGCCTGATGCTGTAAAGACAATCTTTATATGTCCTTTCCGAATTGCATCCAAACATGAGGTGCAAGCAGCATGAGAAAGCATCCCATTACACGCCACAAGGCCTGTAACATCCTTTCTGACCTTATGTAAACCGGCGATGACAGCGGTAACTTGTATCCACCACAAAATCATGCAAACACTGGAGAACACTCTCTAGAAAATACTTATAGCTGCTGAATGGGGAATATGTTCCTCCATTGTCGTGTCAGGATTGCTCCTAGCAACACTGCAAATAAAAAGAACCCCGCTTATTGTTGAATCAATCCTTTGAATAGAGGCCATTCGTTGCCTTTTGATTTTGTATCTATAGCTAATTAGCTTGGCTATATAGACGGTTTGTTCTTAAATTCAACTCCTGAAATTTTGGTCTTGCCAATCACTAGCTTTTACCAGCTGTGAAGTGTTTCCTTAAACTTCATCGAAGTTCATCTTCTTGTGCAGGACTCATTGTTGATCATTCGGCTGGGTATTTTTAGTTGACTGTGAAACTTAGATACGCCATCCGACAAGAGCACATATGAGAGAGTACCTCGTTGATGTCGCTTGACTTCAATGAATCGGAAACTTCAGCGCCATATGTTCTTCTTTGTTAAACAGACCATGACGATCGAGAGAGGAACATCGACTCGAGACCCCAAAATCAATAGGATATGAATAGAGAATTTACTTTCAGACACCGAAATTGATAGCGCCTCTCACTTTGAGCACAATGCACTTTCTTGCCCTCTTAACTTGCTTATCACCACTCATTCAAGTATAACACAAGCAACCAAATATTCCTAAAAATAGAATAATTAACAACTTGATCTTGTTGAAAATATGGCTTCGAAATGGGTTGAACAATGAAATCGGATCGAATAAAACAACTCAGACTTTGAGGCGTGATATCACTTTCTTTAAGGATTTATTTGCCCCACAACGTTGCTAATGGTCACCGACAAAAATTCTCTAGGATACAACAAAGTCTCGGATGAGAATACTAAATAGCAATTCTAGTATTTCTCCAAGGTCTCTCTAAGAAACAATCGAACAATTGGCTGTAGTTTTTCAGAAAGAAGACTCGAAAAATGACCACACACTTTTCTTTTCGAAAAATGACAAGTATAAATATGAAACAGTCTTGCAACTCTTCATGAAAATTGCGAATAAACACGTCTTTAGAAAATTGTTCGGATAAACAAATGCAACTCTTCGGAAGAAGTCAAAATGAACAATCGCAATTCTTCGGGAAAGTTAAAAACCGAATAGGTAATTTTCCAAAGGTTGTCTTGAAAAAGACACAAACAAAATTCGGAATAATTTTTAAAAAAAAAATAGAATTTCGAATTTTCATTTATATTTCATTTATGGAATTCTCAAATTAAAAGGCAACCTTTGAACCAAAAAATAAAAATTAAAAAAATAAATAGCAAGGGATTAATGCTAATTAAACCGAGGGGCGCGCAAGCGCGCTTAGTGCGCCAAATAACCGCACACCCGCACGCGGGTATGGTGGGGTCCACCCCCACCTAATCACTCCTTTAACTACAAAAGGAAATTTCACATATTTAAACTGACCCACTTACTCCCACCTTTTCTATGTGGGACAAAGTAAAAAGCACCAATTTTGTTTTAACAAACAAAATTCCAACAAATATGACCATACTTCTTCAGGTGTCAAACATCCGCTTGCTTTAAATGGGGATCTTATTGCTAGATAGCTCATTAAACTAAGCGCATCTGCTAGGACCCCATCCATTCTAGCACTAGTGCATTTAATGGGCTATCTCTAGTGCTCATCAACTTTGTGGCTTGTGGTGGTTCATTGGCTCTAATGCAATGTCTCACTATGCCTTCTTCCTTGCAAGATTCATTGAATAGCTTTGAGCAAATCTTACGCTATTGCCAATGGCACATGCTTAATCGTCTTGTCGGGGCTCACACCCATCAATGTCTTTATGATACTACCATGCATTTTGAATTTTGTGATTGCCAACACCCACAGCATCAAACTCAATGTTACTCCCCAAGTGTATAGATGAGTGTTAAACCAATTTCTATTTAGTGGAATGTGAAATGACAACTACAATCCAAGAACCATACATTAGATAATAAATCCTTGGTGACAAACAAGACATAAATAGCACCATCTAAGTTAATATATACTACAACCGCATCATCATCTATCGACTTAGCTCTAATTCCCTTACCCTTCCTATTTCTAAACTTTGGGTGATCAATTCTAAGATGCTCCATTTTGCCACAATTCCAACAGAAAACACCATCGGTCTTAGACTAATTACATGTGTTTATATTTTTGCAACTCTTGCTAACACAAGTACTAACTCCTACTTTACCTTCACCTGATAAACTAGTTGGCATGGTTTCATCTAAATCTATCATAAGGATTTCCTCACTCATTATCAAATTGTAAACCCCATTAAACGTCAGTTTCCTAGACCTCAAAAAACTACTGATAGAAGTAATAGTAGCACTCTTAACTTTCATGCAATGAAAATATTAAAGTGAAAGCACGTACCTTATTATCAAAATTAATCTCAACTAAAATCAATTAGCTTATGACCGCATTGAATTCGTTGATATGACTTACAACCATGCATCTTTTCCCATCTTTAAGTAGGTGGACATCGTATTGAGTAGACCATAATAAAAAGAAATTTTCCCGTACATGTTTGATAGCATAAAACGTTATCGGAAAATATTAGTAAAATAATACCCAATGCTCATTTATTTACTAAATCTCAGTAAACTTGCTTCATTGACTCTTGCTTCTCTTAGACATGGTAAATGCAAGTTCCTATAATATATATAATCTCAGTTTACATATCAAAAACCGAAATCTTTCTCATCATTGGTCAAATTCAACTTTTTGTCTTCTATCACCATTGATTCGCTTCAAGTCAACCGACTATGGCTTTGATATTAATTGTTATGCAAGCAACCAACGGAACATAATCATAAACAAGAAAATAATTGAATTCTAAATTTGTGTGCTACAGTGTTTCCCAACCTCAGTTACATCTATAGAGTAGTGTTTCCGTCACGGTCTCTCCCTAAAGAACACAAGTGGAGATGCGCTAAATACTAGCTTTGACGATCTTAGATTGTAACTTCAGTTGTCGTGCCGACAACATCTGCCTGCGAGACCTCGAGGTTGAACCGTTTCAAGCGACAAAACCAGGTTTTGGCTTCTTCTCGATGCAAGCCCCAAAACCAATGAAAAGTATCTTCTGCCCCCCAGTAATTGCTTGAAGACAAAACACCCATGAATATACTAATAAATTTGAAGCCGTGCAGCCGAATCCAACAAGGAAATAGATTCCTCATTTTGCCTATTTTGCATCAAATCACCGACTTGTACATGGTTGGACACAATGATATCATGATAATGAACACAATAATGTCGAATCAGAACTTTCTGTTTATAAAGTAAAAATTCATTTTTCTTGTTCCACACGATGAAAAAAGATTTTTTTTTTCTCATTTCTATGAGTTCGGCCAAAACGCTGAAAAATGCAATCATTTTCCTCAAAAAGGACCTCTTGAAGACCAACTTTCAAACACATCAATTTTTTCACAAATAAACGAAAACGTTTGTTTTGTGAAAAAAGAAAAAAAATTATTCTGTTGTTTAGTAATGTACCTCAAAAGAAGAAGTAAGCAATTTCTAGATATCAGGTTTCAATTTTGAAAAAGTCATCTGTTGCGTTGTAAGATTTATAAATGTTTTAGGCGAAATTATTCAAAAGATCTTTAAAACATGTGGATGAGATGGAGGGAGAGATCGGTGAGTCAGATTAGTTTAGGATAGTCGCTCTTCAATTGCAAAACGCTTTCCACTTACATGATTGTCGAGTCACTTTCCACTTTTGTGCTGTGGTGATTTCCTTAGATCGAAAATGGTCTCAAGTTGGCCATTTATTTTCTATATACCAAACACTTGAAATCAATGAAGACATTTTCCAAGAAAATACTTTTGTGAAACAAAAATATCCTAATTGTAACACTTGATTCTTCTTTAAAAATTTTCGTGATTTGTTACTATAACAACTAGGCTCGATTCAGGTGGCCCAATCAATCAAAAGGAGTATTCGAGTGTCATCAATTATATGAAGACCATTTGAGTCGAGTAGTTATAAATCATTTTCCCAAGCCATTTTCTAATTATAGTGTGATTTGGAGCTATAAAATTTTATCGACAATATTCTTCACCACAGGGAATTTCAAATTTCATCATATTCAGCGCAAAAATAATAACGCTTTGCTTTGAAACTCCAAGAGTAAGAGTAAGAACCACAAGGACCGTTTGTCTTATATCTTTATTGAAATCATAACATTTTCCAAGCCCTACCTTCACTATAAAATTACAGTAAGTGTTTATCACTCATTTCAAAGGGAAAACACAGCCGTTCACACACACATGAGAATGAAAACTCGGTAAAAGGAGCTCCGAGCTCCTTATGAAGAGTAAATACGGCTACTCGGTAAATGGATAATGTTCATATCGGAATCTGCAATCTTTTAATTGAACTTGAGCCCCGATACTGTACGTACAGTCATCAAATATGTATTTCCAAGCTTCACTCAGGCAAGTGGTGCAATCCGGATGAGAAATCGCTCCATTGCATACGGCATGGCCGTAACATTTGTTGTCATCCCCTGTGGACTGGCAGAACTTGTTATAACCCGAATCTGCCGTAGAATCCATTAAACAGTGGAGAACTTCATTGACGTTATAATCATAGGTACTCCAGGGCGAATATGTTGCTCCGTTACATATTTTGGTCACAAGAGTGGTGTCGGGATTACCCCTGGCAACATGATAAGTGAAGAAAATCGCACTAGCGATTGCTGCAATCCTTCGAGAAGTGGCCATTTTGCTGAATCTTAGTTTTGCATCTATGGCTAATCAGTTTCGCTATATATAAAGGGGTTGTTCTTGAATTTATCTCCACAAGATTCCAGATGAGGTGCGTCAGAAGAATCCTGGCAGCCATTGTTCTACCTTTTTCTGTTGTTTTGTGCGATTGATTCTAAGCATTGGCGCTTCCAACTGCGATGACGTCAGAAATGCTGCCTCAGATTTTATCGAGGTTCGCCTTCTTATGCTGAACTTATTGTCGACCATTCAGCTGGGAAATTTAATGGATTAACCAGCGTTCATCGCATGCCTTTGTCACAACGACAACCACAGTAGTGATCCATAAAATTGTTTCTACAAGACGTTTCTCAAGACAAGTAAAGTTCTATCATTTTCGTCCGAAAATTCTTCGTATTTTTGCAGCAATTAACATTGAAAGTGTACTTCTTGTCAGCAGAGGACGAGAAAGTTGGAGTTAGGAGGGACGAACGTAAATGGTCCAATCTTTTTTGTGCATTGTTGGGACAATCTACAATGGGCTATTAAATTTCTCTCAGGCAATAATTTCTATCAATGCATTGCTCAATTCTCTTTTGGAGCCCTGTGCCATTTGATTTGAAAGACGAGGAACAATGTTCTATTTTGGAACCAAGCCTTGTTTGTGCCGGCTTTGAAGAACCATCTGTCAAAGTCGTCAAGGACAAGGCCATGACATTCAGCAATGTTGCCGACACATCAAGAAATAGGAGGATTCAAAGAAGTTGGGGTCTTGATCCCTCTGTTGTCTCATCTGAGGCGTCAATTTCTTCCCTATAATTTGTTTTGAGGGTTGTCGCTGTTTGATTTCCCCTCTCTTTTCTTTTCTTTTTTCTTGGCACCCTTTCACTCATTATGACATGTTTGTCATTATGATGCAAGTTTTGTTGGTATCGAGTCTCTTTTGCTGTAAAGCTTTTTTGGTTAAAAGTCAATATATATGTTACCTTACTAAAAAAAAAATGTAAATGGTCCTAAAATCATAACATATCAAATATTGTTATGACAAGATGCATGCAAATCGCCATATCCATATACGCCTGGTAAAGGTCCACCCACACTGTTGCAGATTGCCCCTCTCAAGTTACTATGATTGTGTTTTCCCTAAATTCGCACGACAAAGACTTGGCAAATGTGAAAAACACGGAGTCTTGGTATTATTGATGAGATGATTACAGTCTAGAAAGGAACATGAGCTAGACTCGAGGATGAATCGGAATTGAACCCAATAACACAAACCAAAATCAAACTCATGAGAACGAGAGATTGGCATAATGAAAGCAATGAAACAAGAACATGAACTAAAAATAACTAAATCTATCGAGTAAACGTGTCTTCTTCTCTTCTATGACACCCTTCTTATAGTCATGAATTTTTAGGATCTCACTCCTATTTTCTAACACTCTTTCCAATGTTCTGGATGTGTTTCCATGGTTTTAGATATGTTGGCTACATTGAGACGTGGACCTCATTTACTGGTATCAAATTCGTGTCACAGGTTTGGTACCCATACCACCACTTCTCCACGCATGCTTATTTGCATATGCCATGTGTCTGGTCACGTTCTCCACCACTCCTATATTTTAGAGATAACATTTAAGTATAAAATAACTGTTCTCACAGTCTTCTCAAACTTTAGTAGGTTTGGCATCATGCCATCCATTTCTTCATATAAACCAATTCGCTTCGCCGCTTGCCCGTCCACAATCTGCATCGCTATTGTATTTTAAGGATCCACGATCCATGATCTGCACATCCCAAGATTCCAGAGTTGAAACCGAAATGCCTCGTATTTCTCTTTTTCCATCTTCATTGTCACAGTTGGTTAATGTCGATCTCGCACATGTCGTCAAATGTCCTGCTAGTCAAATCGATGCAAGTCACAAACTATTTGGCATAATTATATGCCAAGGCGACAATTACCGCTTGTCTTATATCTTTATTGAAGTAATACATTTACCAAGTCCTACTTTCACGGGAGAATTATCAAAACATTCCTAAACTTATTATAATTTTCCAAATTTAGTCCCATACCTTTTTTTTTGGGCCAATTTTATCATAAATTTTTTGCATTTATGCCAATTTGTTCCATCCCACCAATTTTGGCCGGCTAACATTGACGTCTCAATTTTTTTTAATAGTTTTTATATTTTTCCATTTTCTTCTTCCTTTGGCCAATGAGGTCAAGTTGCCTAGCAAGGTGAGGGCTAGCCTTGTTGTTGGGCAACGGTGAGCCTCCCCAATGGCCGGCAAGGTTAACTTCACAAGCCATAGCCTTTGGCCGGTCCAGTGACCAACCAGAGGAAGAAGAAAAGAGAAAACAAAAAAAGAGAGAAAGAACAAAATTATTTAAATATATTTTAAAAAATAGCACGTTAGGGTTAATTAGCCAAAATTATCAAAATTGCATTGACACAAATACAAAAATGTTTATGGCTAAATTAGAAAAATTATAATATGTTTATGATTGTTTTGATCATTTTCTCCGACTTTCACAATAAAACTATAGTAAAGTGCTTATCACTTATTTCAAAGGGACAGCACAGTCGCCTACACACACGTGAGAATAAAAACTCGTAAGAGGAGCTCCAAGCTCTTTACGAAGAAGTTAATGTGGTACTCGGTAAATGGATAATGTTCGTATCGGATTCTGCAATCTTTTAACTAAACTTGATCCTCGATATTGTGCCTACAATCATCAAATATGTTTTTCCAAGCTTCACGCAGACATGTGGTGCAATCTAGATGAGAAATCGTCCGATTGCATGCCGCATGGCCATAACAATTTTCGCTATCCCCTGTGGACTGGTAGTACTTATTAAAACCCGAATCTGTCGTAGAATTTAATGAACACTAAGACCTTGATTGACGCTATACTCGTAGAGTCGTAGGTACTCCATGGCGAATATGTTGCTCGATTACATACTTTGGTCACAAGAGCTGCTAAATTCTTGCTGCAACATGAAAAGTGAAAAGAAATCGCTTTCCTTGAAAATAGCCATTTTGCTGAAGCTTAATTTTGCATCTATAGCTAAGCTTAACCAGTTTCGCTATATAAAGGGGCTGTCCTTGAAATTATCTCACAAAATTCCAGATGAGGTTAGTCAGCAGAATCGTAACACCCATTGTTCTACCTTTTTCTGTTGTTCTATGCTATGGATCCTAAGCGCCGGCACTTCCAACTTCGATGACGTGAGAAACGCTGCCTTAAACTTCATCGAGGCTCACTTCTTATGCTGAACTTGTTGTCGGACATTCGGCTGGGAAATTTAATGTATTAACTGGCAGTCTAAGCATGCCTTGTCACACCAACAACCAAAATACTAATACATACAATTATTTCAGCAAAACTTTTCTTAGGACAAGTAAACTTCTATCATTTTTGTCCGAAGATATCTGGTAATTTGCAACAACCAACATTGGAATTGTACTTCCTGGCAGCAGCGGACGTAGGAGTTCGAGTTAGGGGGACGAACATAAATGTTCCTAAGATCACGAAATATGAAATGTCGCTTTGACAACATGGCATATGGACAAATTCTTAGGATGAATGCAAATCACCATGTCCAGGTACTTTGGGTAAAGGTCCATCCACAATATTGCACATTGCACCTCTCAAGTTACTATGATTGCGTTCCCTAAATTCGCCAAATGAATCTTAGCTCCCTCGAAATTGGCAAATGTGAAAACACATGGAGTTCTTGTATCATTGATGAGACTACAACGGTCTAGAAAAGAAATGAACTAAACTTAAGTATAAATCAGAGCTAAAATGACAACACGATCAAACTCACAAGAGCAAGAGCTTGGTAAAATAGAATAAAAGAAACAAGTAGTCAAATTACAATAACTAAATTTTTGATTTGATTGAGTGTGTATCATTCTTCTCCTAACACTTCCTTTCTAAAGTTATGATTTTTAGGATTTCATTCCACTTTCTAAGATGTTTTTCAATGTTCTAGATGTGTCTCCCATATTTGGGACATGGGCCTAATGGACCGATATTGATTATGAGTAGTTACCTATGCTATCATTTCTTCACGCATGCTCATTTCTATCTATCGGGTATCTGGTTCATTCTCCATCATTCCTATATTTTAGGGATAACTTCGACCAAAAAATAATCGTTCTCACCATTTTCTTGGACTTTAATCAGTTTGGCATCATTCCAACCGTCTATCCATATATACTAATTCGCTTTGCCCCTCGCCCGACCGTGATCTCTATCGCTCTTTTATTTGAGGGATGTTATTGACTAGAAAACGTATATCCTCGCACTTTTTTTTTCCCTACTTCTAATCGGCTTGACATCATGTTCACCACTTTAACCACATGTATGCCAGTCACCGATGGCATGTGTCTGGCTATGATCCGCGCATCGAGAGATTTCAGAGTTGCAGCCCAATTGTCTCTCCTTCTCTTTTCCCATTTTGGCATCGTCGTAACTGGTCAATGTCGATCTTGCGCACATCAATCCTCATGCTGATCAAACCTATTGCAAATCACAACCTAGTTGCCATAATTATTTGTCTAATAATTATGATTGACTATTGACGTATGATTATTATGTTCAATCTTATTCTGATTTTAAGGGATACTTTGAATATTCTGATGCCATTTCCCCATTACTACACATGTCATTCATAAAACAAAACAGCCTAGCAACTATCATATTACTTAAAACAAAACATGATAATAGTTATAACAGCTCTACTACATTACAATGTTGTAGTATTTACATCATGACTTTATTCCAATCTTGTAACCAAACGATCTTCCAAGTGCATTTCCTATTGCTTATCATTTTTCCGTTTTGTTTTCAAATATCCTATAGCTAATCAAATAACCAACCGACCAAGGATCGGTGGATCGGTCCCTAACTTGATGCACAAGTCAAAGTTACAAGTTTGGTTCCCTAATCTGTCATGGGTCTCGAAAAAACCCTGGTTAGTCCGAGAAGGACGGGTCTGGATTTATATGCATCGTTGGTCTTGTGCTTCCCCACTTGCGCTCGGTGAGCCTATATCGAGGAATCCAGCAACGGGTGAGGTAGGCTTTGATCCTTTTTACTCTAATTTTGTTGCTTCGGGTCAACGTGCGGGTAACGACTAGTTCTAAATCTAGAAGAAAAACCCTAGCGGCCCAGGCCCAAGCCCATTTAAATTCTCTTTGCTTCTTCTCCTTCTTCTCTCTTCCACCTCAGAGACCCGCTCGGCAAAGCTCGCAGCTCACCGCCGCACCGCCGCGGCCCTGCAGCCCTTATCGCCGTCACCGTCGTCGCCGGAACTCAGGTACCCAGCAGCCCGACCGTCTCTCTCTCTCTCTCTCTCTCTCTCTCTCTCTCTTTCTTGTGCCCCATCTCGTCCTCCTCTCTCTCTTGATGTCTAGCGTGGGTGAAGGGGCGGGTTCTCTCTGTTTTCGTAGTGTGTGCGTGGGGGTGTTGAAACTCTGGGAATTCGAATTTGCGGCAAATTTCGAAGCTTGGCATGCGGGTATGTGATTTGTCTTTCTGAAGTTTGAGTGAGATTGTGAATGTGGAACCATGCTTTTTCGGGTGGGTCGGTTGTATATTTTGGTTTCGGAGTCTCTGTGATTGAGTGAAAGTAAAGGCGAGAAATGATGTGAGAGGTGTCAATGAAGCAAAAGGAGCTTGCATGGACTGAATGGAAACTTATGGCTGGAATTTCCCATCCCTTGGTAGGGAGGTGATTTTCTAGAACAATTTGTTATCCGTCCTTTGCGGAGATTGGATGTTATCAATGTCCATCTATTTCAGTTTGTGTATAAGTGGTCATCAGTCAGATGACTAACCCAGAAACTTAGATCTAAATAGTTATATCCTCACTTTATAATTTGTAGTTCGACCCCATTATTTCTACAAAGACAATTCAATGTTACACTGCGAGCTAAATTATTATGTGTACATTCTAGCGTTTTGAACTACTTATGAGTTCCTTAACGTGATACGTGTTAATCTGACAGACTGTAAGTTTGTTTCCGGCTGGAAAAGGGTGGTTTTGGAGAGACACCATAAAATGTCTTCTATACAATGTGGAAGAAATGCCATTCAGCAGATTGTCCGAGGCGCTTCTGTCCGGAGTTCTGATGGTGGAGTGCATCCACTCTTCCATGCCTGTCAAGGAGTCAGATACAGGAAGTTGGAAGTTATACTCACCACGGTGAGAGGATTGAAAAACTGAGTTATTGCCTTTTCTGTTGAATTCTTGGCATCTATATAGGAACTCCTTTTGTATTTTTTCAGAGCATAGAAAAGCTTGGAAAAGCAGGTGAAACTGTGAAGGTTGCTCCAGGATATTTCCGAAACCATCTCATGCCCAAGTTGTTGGCTGTCCCGAACATTGATAAGTTTGCTTATCTCATTAGGGAGCAGCGCAAGGTTCGTTCCAGTCTACACTAGTGAAATTGATAATTTAGCTAGTTGCAAATGCGTACCCCCATTATCTGCATTAAAAAAAAGAAAAAGACTTTGTTGAGAATATATCATGGTTCTGTCATTGTTCCTTCATATCTGAATAATTAGCAGATTACTGATAATTTCTTTAAATGAAACTTATCTAAATCTGAATGGCTAGTAGAATATACTTTTCGTATATTTGACAATGAGCTAATCATGTTTCTCTTTTAATAATTGGCAGATTTACCAGCCTCAGGAAGTAGAGGAGGTCAAAGTAGTCACTGAGACTGTGGAAGATAAGATGAAAGAATATGAGGCAGCTGCAAAACGTCTAGACAATGCACGGCTGGTTTGTAACCGATCTTTGATGTTCTTCATTGTGGTGATAAACGACACTCATTATAAATCAGAATTTCAGATTCTCCATTTACGCAAATAAACTTTTATCCAAATGCTCAGATTACATTTTTTAGATAAATCAAGTATGAAGAAGCCTTGAGAATCTTGAGGGAGCGTTGTTTAATGCATAGGTCTAAGCTCTTACAAATCTTGGATGATGGTCTAACATAGATCAGATTCAACAAGAAATTTCAGTATAGATTGTGTTTGGTTGACTTTCTGTTATGTAAGGAAGACACATGATCATTACCTGTGAATAAGTTTCAGATCTCTTTCGAAATTACATTAGGATTATTTGCTTTTGACTTTCGTTTCCCAGATGGCTTATTTATATGGCTTTGTGTAGGTACTGAGGAGGTTCATTAATGTTGAGAAATTATGTGCGCGTGCTACAAAAGATGAGCCAATAGAATTGAGGTCACCTGTAATGAAAGAAGAGATTGTCTCTGAGGTATGTCACAAGCTCCTCTGTCCTGTCTACAAAAGTTTCTTTGTCATATGAAAAGTAGTTTGCATCTTGTTGTTCACTAGGCATAACCATGAGCTAAAATTTTGTGTATTGAAGGGATGTTTGGAGCAATTTATAGTATTCTATCAAAGAATAGTTGATTTGGAAATGCAGCTTTCAGTGTTCTTAGCTTGTTTGTATCATGTGAGAAAGCCTGTTGAGTTATGAGCCCCTTGTGCCATTAGATTAATTGTTTCAAACCAATGCTAGGCATTCCGATACTGGTATTCAAAATTGGTCTACTAAGTAATGTACTAGATTTGCAAGTTTTCATCGAACTAAGTCAGCCATACTCAAGACTCAATAGAGTCTGTCACCTGCATCACTTAATATTCTAGTTTTGCAAATCAGTCTTGGTGTACCTAGTATTGTTCAAATGTTTCAAGGTGTACACTGGTTTATCAAGCAAAATGGGGGAAAAAAAGGATGACGCAATGGAAGAGGTTGTCGGGTTTCATTCACTATGCATACTGATGATTATGTGCGGAATGGAGATTATATTGCAACTTTAATTTTAGGAATCCATTATACATGATTGATCATAAAGACACAAGCTGTTTAATCTCAAATCTATTGGTATGACGAAGAGTTAGTAGAACTATTGCTAATTACTCTAGCCAGGATAGTGAACATTGCAGTGATGTTTATTAATCAAGTAAGCAGGGAAATGCTGAGATGACCTTGGAGACCATTCTTTTGATGCTCTTTGATCATATACTTTGCTGCCGAGTCCAATGAATTTCATTCGTCATTATCTACCTACCCATTTGTATGTGATTGGAATATCACCATGAATGAGAGGCTTGAAAAGTAAAATATATTTTTATGGTTAGCCTCTGTCCTCTCACTCGATGCAACCATCTGTACTCTCAGGTGGCAAGGCAACTTTGCGTGCAAATTGACCCTGAACACCTTCATTTGCCGAATCCACTAACAAATGTGGGAGAATATGAGGTGCCCCTACGTCTGCCAAAATCCATCCCTCTCCCAGAGGGTAAGATCCAGTGGACCCTTAATGTCAAAGTACGGTGCAAATGAAGCCGACACTTTCAATTTGGATGACATTCTCAGGCATTTTCTTTCGGTCCCCAAAATTTGTATCGTGAACGAGCACTCTGAGGAAACAGGTTACTCTGTATCATTTGTCTATTTGCTGCTGGCTGCACATGGAATTTCTCTGCGATCATCAATGGATTATTGCTCCCTCAGTATTCTGGTTCCCTTCTGAGAGCCCGTTTCTTTACATTTCGAGGAAGAATTTAGATATTCTTGTAATTTCAGGAGATTATGAAGAAATCATATATGAACGGAGTATCAACATTTGAGAATTCTTAAAGTTTCGAGAGTTACAGATTTAGAAAAGGACAGTGTATGATTTGCAAAGTTTAGATTAAGTTGAAAGTAAAAGTTATGTGAGTTTAGTTTTCTATTTCATCTCCTCTTCAATCATGTTAGGGCAGGTTTTTCTCATTAAAGTTTACTGAACCATGTGAGAAAAGTTAACTTAATTTAAGAATATGGAAATTTCAGTTCTACCATCTAAATTCTAGCTTGAAATAATCATTCGTATAGAGTTTCTATAGATTAATTCAGTCAAGAATTCACTCACTTATATTTTCCACCATTCTATATTCTTCTTATATGGTCGTAACAATTACTTTTCATGAGAGCAATTCATTTTATGTCCTCAAAAAGAGAACTCAAAATTCTCATGGATAGGTTTCACCGGTCAACAGTACTTACCACAAAATTCTTGAAGACTGAATTGCATGGCACTTGAAGCTTCACAAATTAGACCAAGGCATGCTAAGTTGCCAAGATGAAATACAGGGCCGTCGAAACATTTGAAGAAAGTCTCCATGAAATCACTTGGACTTTTAGATAATGTATTTTCCATTAGGGCATCGACTAATTGAACCTAAGGAACCCTTCCTTGTTCACGGGAAAAGTTTCATTATTTGGTGTTATAACGATTGGCCCAAATGGCCCATCTCACAAAAACTACACACAAGTACTTCTCACTTATTTCAAAGAAAAGTTATAGCAGTCTCCATGTGAGTATACATTTATGGAAAGGAGGAGAGCTTGGAGCTCTTTACAAAGGAGTAAATATGGCTATTCAGTAAATGGATAATGTTCGTATCGGACTCTGCAGTCTATAAGCTGAAGTTGAGCCCCAATCCTCTATCCTATCCAACGCCGCATACAGGTCTGCGCTGCAATCTAAAGGAGAAAGCGCCCCATTGCATGCCGCATGGCCATAAGCATCGTCGTCATAGTCCATGCATTGGCAATATTTATTGAAACCTGAATCTGCCGTATTCTGATATAAGCACCGGAAAACATTCGCGACGTTGAATTTCTATTGACTGAATTGTGAATATGTTTGTCCGTTGTATATTTTGTCCACCAGAGTTATGTCTGGTTCACTCGTACATAGGACTGCAGCAGTCCTATGAAAGGTGGCCATTTGGCTGAGTTTTGATTTCGTGTCTATGGGTAATCAGCTTGGCTATGTAAGGTGCTGTTCTTGAAATTATCTCCACGAATTTCCAAATTACTTTAATCAGTAGATACGATGGACGCTTTCTCGACTTCTATGGAAGTTTGACTTCTCATGCTGAACTTATTGCCAATCATTTGGCTGCGGAATTTAGTTGATAAACTAGCGGTGCACGTGGGTCGTCTACCTAATGAGAATAATAGTAATATATACTACAATTTCAGCCAAATACTTTTCTCAGTACTGAAATTTTATCATGAATAAGATTTTCATTGTTGATACCTAAATTTTAGTTAAAATTAGGGGTTAGTCCGACTCCTAAACAAAAAATATTGTTTAGATAGTTTGCATTCGCATTTTATCTAGGTCATGCATCGCACATGCTTCTCATATGGCCATCCCGTCACATCTGTGTGCACAAGCACACACGGAATTACCTCCAATGGATAACTCGCAATTACATCCTCTCAATCTCTATCTTAAATTTCAAAGGAAGAAAAAGAGATAACACTCACGGCTGAACGTTGGTGGGATAAAATCAAATCTTGAAAGGGAAAAGTCTTGATGGTGAATCTTTCTTCGATTCAAATTTTTCACGAGAATCGCCATCGCACTCTTAGCTTATTTTATTGTTAGTTAATTGAAGATTACGGCCCTATTTAATTGAAGAAGAGCTTGTCTCTGAGGTACGTCACAGGCTTCAGTTTCCTGTCTACAATACTTTCTTTGTCATATGAAAAGTTGTTTGCATCTTCTTGTTCACTTGGCATAACCGTTAGCTAGAATTATGTGGATTGAAGTGATGTGTATTCTATCAAAGAATATTGGATTTGGAAATGCAGCTTTTAGTGCTCTTTGCTTGTCTGTATCATGCGAGAAAGCCTGTTGAGTTAGGAGCCTCTTTTGCCATTAGATTAATTGTGTCAAACCAATGCTAGGCTTACTAACACTGGAATGGACAAGGTTGTCTGTTTTCATTCACTATGCGTACTGATGATTACATGAGCAGGAGTGATCTTTGCGCAACTTTCATCCTAGAAATCCATTATACATGATCGGACATAAAGACACCATTGCTCTGTTACTCCAGCTAGGATAGAAAAATTGCAGCTATGTTACCACTTAGTTCACTGTGCAGATAAATTTTCTTGCCAGAGAAGTGGAAACCATTTGCTGCGCTAATCACCCCGGCCCCATTTATTAGGGATGGGCACAGGTCGTAGGGAATCTGTGTCCTCTTGTGAATCAACCTATCTACACATTCAAAAAAATAAAATATATTTCTTTTATTCCATTTCATGTATAAATATGAAATAGTAGTAATAATAATAACAACAGTAACAACATAACTTAAGAACAATTTCTTCTCCTTATAAGCTTTGCTTTTTATTGAAGACGCAAGCTTGGAAAGACCAGCATTTCTTTTTCATATTATCACTCGTTGACTAATTTGTGGACGTTGGAGCTTGTTTGGCTTTGTACAATCAACCAATAAGGCTAATCTTTTTGACCAGATCCACTCAATAGGTCCTTCTTCTTCTTCATTAAAAAAAAAAAAATAAAATAAAGAAAATGTCAAAGAACCATCGTGGTATTAGTGGTTTTTTTTAGAGAAACAATTAATTCTTCGACCGTGCCCTGCCAGGCCCCGTCGCCCTATGAAGGCAAAACCATCCCGACGTGGCTACCCGTAAATTTAAGTAAGAAACTTTCCTACCCTTGTCCTTTAATGAATCCAAAACAAAAATGTGCATTATCTTCTAATTCTTAGTATTTTATATTGGGGATAATAATACAAATAGTCCATAATTTCTCAGTCTATGACTAACGCTGCAATCCTTTGAAAAGTGGCCATTTTGCTGAGTTTTGATTTCATGTCTATAGGTAAATCAGCTTGGCTTTTTCAAGGGGTTGTTCTGGAAATTATCTCCACAAATTTCCAAATTACTTTAACCAGCAAATATGAGGAATGGTTCCTTGACTTTATCGAAGTATTACTTCTTATGCTGAACTTATTGCCAATCATTCGACTTTGGAATTTAGTTGATCAACTAGCGGCGCACGTGTGTCGTCGACCCAATGAGAATAATAGTAATATATACTACCATTTCAGCCAAATATATTTCTCAGATTACTAAAGTTCCATCATGAATAAATTTTCATGAATAATATATATTCTATTATATTATATTGAGGGGCTACAACTGAAAGGATAATAGTTAAGTAGGACAATATTGAAGGCGGAACTTTTTTTTTTTGTTAATCACCTCTATTTGCCTTTTGGAATTGTTGAAAGTCTAAGACAAATGGGCACTTGCCGTGAGCTTTGGGCTCTATGAAGGCAGCGTTCCATCTGAATTATTTAAAAAGAATTTTTTTTACCAAACATAATATTCAACTCTAGAAATATGTTGGTGTTAGGAAGAACCTAGGAACAACAATTCACCACAAACTAAACCAAATCGAGGATCAATTTTCCCCCAAAACTAAACCAACCAAATTCAACTTAGCCCCATTAATAATCAGTCATATGTATATCCTCACAATATGCAAATATAATGCCGAAATGAAAAGTCGACAAAGCAAACAACAACATCAAGGTTTAATGTGGAAACTCAATGTGGGAAAAACTACGAATCGCCCAAAAAAACAATACACTAAAGGCTTGACATAGGCATCACAAGCTCATTTCCTCTCTATAAAGGTGAATAAATATAAATCGGATTAGAAAACTCTAACCACGGTTAGAGAATTTGGAGACTATTCTCGAGAATGAAAATAATTAACTCACAACCCTTGATCTCACAAATAACAAATTCAAGTTTGAGCCAATTTCATCAATGTTTGGCCTTCGAATGGGGACTACAAAATTGTAGCCCTCTTCTTGGTTTTCTTCTCCCCTATTCTTCAATTTTCTCAGGTGAGGGGGCTCTCTTTTTCTTTCTCTCTCCTCACTTGCTTAGGCATGCACAAAGTAGCTCCTTCTTTTTGTTCTTTTTACTTTTGGACTTTTCTCGTTTTTTTTTCTTTTGTTCAATGTGGTAGCTGGGCTCCACATGAAGGTGGACCTAACCAACATATCTCTCCTTCCACCTCATGTGGGAAGACCCATCATGCTTGCTTTCCTTCTACAAGAATTGAGTTTCATAACAGGCAATGCCTTAGTCATCATATCGGATCCATTATCATCAGTGTGGACTTTCTTAAATAGAAAGAGTTGCCATTCTAACTTCCATGCTTTCCTTCTACAAGAATCGAGTTTCATAACATGCAATGCCTTAGTCATCATATCAGATCCAATGATACTTGACATCAACATGCTTTGGTCTTGAATGCAATGCTGGATTCTTACTAAGATAGATAGCACTCATGTTATCACAATATAAAATAAATTTCTCTTACTTCAAGCCCAACTCTTATAGGAATTTTTGCATCCATAAGAGTTCCTTACATTCTTCAATAATAGTGACAAACTCTACTTTAGTTGTAGATGAGGCAATTTATTTTTGCAATCTTAATTGTCACAAAACAGCTCCTCCTGCAAAGGTCATCATATGAGCCGATGTAGATTTCAGAGAATCAACATCACCGGTATAGTTTGCATTTGAGTAGCCACTCAACGCAGCTTCGTATTCCCATAACACAAGCAAAGTGTAGAAATGCATCTAAGATATCTCAAAATCCATTTAACAGTAGCCCTATACTCCTTACTTGGATTTGAGAGAAACTTACTCACAACACCAACTGCATGAGTTATATCGGGCATTGTACAAATCATAGCATACATTAAACTACTTATGGCCAATGCATAAGGAATTTTCTTCATCTCTTCCTTCTCTTTCTCACTTGAAGGACACTCATTACTTCTTAACTTGAAATGGCTTGCAAATGGAGTACTTACCGATTTATTTGCTTATGTTGAATCTTTCAAGCACCTTTTCAAAATATCTCTCTTGGGATAGCCAAAATTTCTTCTTCTTTTTATCACGAGTAATTCTCATTCCTAAGATTTGTTTAGCTAGGCCTAGGTCATTCATTGCAAAAACTTTACTCAACTGATTTTTCAAGCTCTTGATTTTCTTAGTATCATACCCAACAATCAACATAGCATCGACATAGATTAAGAGAATGAGAACATCATTATCCCATAATATTTTCATAAAGACACATAAATTGGAGATGGTAATCTTGTTTCCATTAGGTACCTGTTCTTTAAAGAAAAATAAAAAATAAAAAAAAATACCTGTTCTATTGCTCGTTGGCGGGTGGGGTGGGCTAGAGTGGACCCGGGGGGTTCTTTTGTTTTTTCTTAGATAAATAATATTCTTTTCAAAAGTTTAACAACAACATTAACTTCTTCTTAACTCAATTATATTTTGAATTATTGAAAATCTTTAGGCCCGTTTGTTTACATTTCAAGGAAAAAGTTCTTTTTGTCCTTTACTCGTCAAACTTGGATGTTATTGTAATTTTAGGAAATTATGAAGAATTCATATATGAACAAGGTATCAACATTTGGGAATTCTAAAAGCTTTGAAAGCTATTGTGACATCCCAGATTTTCAACCATGTTTTCTACTGAATTTATCGGGCATTTCATTGACGCGTCTATAGGGCTGTTTTCAGAGTTGATCACTCTCGAGATAACTAGACTACCTGGGGAAGCCATTAAGGATTTTAAGGCAAATAGACTTAAGAATTCGATCAGGAATCGGCTTCTTGACCGTGCTCATCTTTAGAGGTCAATACGGCACAATATAAAATCAATTTGAAATCAGAGATAGGTTGGTTCGACTGAGATGTGTGGCTAATCGTGGGTGACACCACCAAATTAGAAAATTCTCGTCGCCGGCACTAGACTGATTTTCCTATTATTTTGGGACCCTGTGTCCGTATTTGGATCCTCGAGATTTTCACGACAATCGAGAGTCGCTAATGAGTCGAGTGGGTTCATAGTGGCTCGAAAAAATCGACCACGAGTCATTTGCACTTAAAATTTCTGAAAGTTACCAGTAACCTAGGTCACGCTAAAAACGCGTCGAATGGAAATTAACCGCCAATTCGAGTCCGATTTCAGAAATTGAAGATTCTATCATGTCATAATAAATTACAGGAATGTCGACTCATCTTAAAAGATTTTTCGGAGATTCGAAATTTTACAGGAAATAGTTTGGACGTCGCGGAAAATTAATAGAAATTAGTGTGGACAGAATTGAAATGAGTTTGGATTGTCAAGTCAAGCCTTTGGGTGTCGGGGACCCACATAAAATTTTATGGGATTTATCATCATTGAAATTAGATTGATTTGGAGGTTCGGTGAGGAAATTGAAGTTTAATTTGAGAAAATAGGAGCTTGGCAAAGGGCTGGAAATTTGGCATCAATTTGGATTAATTGGTGATATAGATTGTGGAATTATCTAAGTAAGAAAGAATTAGGGGACGTAAGGGATAAACATGAAAGCTTTAGGGGGACAAAGCATTGAAGAGAATAGATATTTTAATTGACTTTGTGCCCCACAGTCGGCTTCTCACGCACGCCTTCTCCCCCATCCGCTCCTTGTTCCTGCCTCGGCTTTCATTTTTCTTTCACACGAAACAACCCCCATCCAATCTCTCTCCCCTGCCGCACATTCGAAGACCTAGCCGAAGAAAGCAATATCGCTTGCACCATCTTTGGTCGGCCACCAAGTTCCCTGCAAGCTGCTGCCATGCCTTCTCTCATGCTGCCAACACACCATTCAACTCCAGCTGCCTCCAATCCATCTGCCTTTTCTCGGTCATCCACGAATGCACGCCGCATCTCTTTCCATCGAAACAGCTTGCTGTGAAGCCGTGAGATCTACCGAGTTGCCACCTAACAACTACATGGGCTGCTTCAGTGAACAGCAGTAGGTTTTCTTCCATTTTGTTGACCACCGAGCGAAACCTCACCAGTTGTTGTAGCTCCTCACGTCCGCACGCCACATGTCCTTCTCTGCCAGCTTCTCCACAGGTCTTCGTCAGTCAATCCGCAAAGCTGAGTGACTGAACCCAGCGAAGTCTTCATCTTGTTCAGTCAGTCCCAGCTTGAGTATTTCATCGAGTAAATTCCAGCAACTTCGTGCGATTCCTCAGCTCCACGCCAGCATGCCCACATCTCGGTCAACATCTCATTCCACTGAAGAAGCCGCACGTCTGTGGACTTCAGAGACTTGAAGACCCCAGCGAAGTCCACGTTTCTCTTCTTGGCTGCGCATCTTCAGCATCTTCAACGCGACTGACGCCACCAATTCCCCTGTTGCAGTGCCACATGTCCACGGCCTACCGCCTCTTAGTCAACAAGCGAACCAGCTGAACGCCTCTGTTGACCCATGCTTCCTCCTCTTGCGGGCAACACCGAACGAAACAGCTTCCCCCTGCCATTCGTCCGCGTTTTCCCTCAGCTTCAATACCGTTGAAGCTCCGCCAGTAGCTGCTTCTCCATGTTCGTGTCTCCTCAGTCAGCCCACGGTTTAGGCGAGCAAAGCCCAGCAGCATTCGGTTCAGTGGCCTTCAAGTCGTGGCCCGGCTCGTGCGAAGCAACTCTTTTGGGCCACTGAAACCAGCAGCCCCTCGAAGTCCACGTTTCTCCTCTTGCGCGTGTCTTCAGCGTCGTGGATTCCAGCTACAGGAAGTCCTTCGTTCAGCCTTTTGGGCCCAGTTCAGCAACTGTTTCTTGTTCAGCCCAGTGAATTTCTGTTGGGCCGCAAGTTAGGCCAGAATTCAGCCCAGCAATTTCAGTCCAGCAGTCCACATAAAGCCCAAGTTTGCAAGCTCATTCAAGATGCAGTTCAGCCCAGCGAATTGAGTCAGTCCATTAGCCCAAGGTTGGGCCCATTTTTAGATTAGTTTCAAGCCTAGCAAATCCAGCCACCTGCACGTGAAGTCCACCCCTTGTGGATGAGCCCATCAGCCCGCGAAAATTTCAGTAGGCCCAAGCATAGAATTTCTGCGACTTGCAAGGTTTCTTGGCCCGGTCCAAGTTCGTGGAAAGCCTGATTTCAGCTGTCACTGTGTCACCGTCGCGGTGTCTCGGTCTTCGCATTTTTCAAGTGAGTTTTACTCACTAACGCTTTATTAGTTTCTTAATTATCTTAGGGTTGGTTAGATTTAATTAAATACAATTAGGTGGTTAGATTATGTTAGAACAATTAATTTAGTGACTTAATGATGCATGTTAGGTGGTTAGACCTAGTTATTAGCAAGTAGAAATGTTTGGTTATTTATTAAATGCATCTTGGGATTTTTCCCGACCCGTTTCGGGCTCCAATCAGGCATTACGAGCATAAATTGGATTTTTATTATTTATTTATTTATTTTTCGTAATTAATTATTTACTTAATTATTTTTCCGGAAATTCAACCAAGATTGTGAGTGACCAGAATTTCGTGCTGATTGTCGTAGTGTAGCCTGTTTATTTAATTGAGCTTCAATTTATATGGAATTGATTTAAATTGTGAAATTTGAGGATTTGTTCTAAATTGTTTGTAATTGAATATTTGATTGGTACATGGCTGAGTATGAGTATATAGAGCCAGTACGTTGATGGGCTATATAGTAGGGAGAATGGTGAGAGCTAACTGAGAACATTATTGGTTGAGACCAATTAGGTACGATATTATTGGACATACGTGGTTCTATGATTGGAAGTATCACCGGCAAAAACGGCGCCTTAAAGAACGCATGTAAATGACTTATAGACAAACGTGGTTCGGTGATTAAGGAAATATCACTGGTGAAAACGACGCCTTAAAGAACTCACGATGTTGTCTATTGCCGATGTCACCTTGGCGAAAACGGCGCCCTAGAAAGGACACGTGGTTCAGTGATCGAGGATATCACTGGTGAAAACGACGCCTTAAAGAACGCACGGTGTCGGTGATCGGTATGTCATTGGTGAAAACGACGCCCAAGAAACCTATGTGATTTGGTGAAGGAGTATACCATTAAGGAATTATGGTATGAGTGGGAATGACCTAGAGGTGGTTCGAATGACATGTAATCGACTAAGTCGATTGATTAATGCTTGATCGGTTGTCGTGAATTGTTTGAATATCTGTGTTTAACCTTGAATGGCAGGTTGGAAAAGAGGCCAAGGTAAGTCCTCTGACTCGTGTTGTGCTTAGGCAACCAGATGGCGTATTAGTTTACTAATCGAGTCTTAGGGGGTAGAACTCGCTGAGATGTAGTCTCATTGGTTATTGAATAACCATTTTAGGTCCGTAGAGGGACCATAGGAGGATTATTTCTTGGATGACCCTGATGATGAGCCAGCAGAGGATGAAGAGCTTGAAGAAAAGGAACTCACTGAAGAAGAGTCTCAAGAGGATCGGGATGATGATCCTGAGTATGACCTGGATGAGGACTGAGATCCCATCCCATTATGTGAACCTTATGTACTTGTGGATAGGTGTTAGATTAGACCTATGCTAATGGTATTGTAAGATACTATGAGGTGTGTGTGTATAAAAGTGTGGTTGTGAATTTCAATATGAAAAATAAGGCCTGCTTTTCTATCCCATTATTTTATTGTCTGAGGATTTATAACTGCTTCCGTATGTGCAAATATAAATAAAAGTGTTAGCGATACATAGTCCTAAGATATCACATTCTAAAATCGACCAACAGAGAAGGATGGGTGCGTTCCCGAGGATCGGGGCATGACATCCCCTTTTTGTGGTATCAGAGCGAAGTTAGAGAATTGGAGTGATAAGGTGCGATGACCTATGAGATAGTAGTAGGATGGCCTTTAAATTCATGCTAGTGCATGTCTATGATAACTGATTGGTAGAATTGTTTGTCGGGTGTGAATTGCTCATTTTTTAATCCAGTGTGGATTCAGAAGGCAAGTGTCAGTAAAAGATTGAACCCTGAGCAAGCATGAGTAGATAACTCCTACTAAGAGGATAGTAGCCTCTGTGACTTGAGGTAGAACGCCGACAAGGATCGGTGCCCGAGGTAGTTGTGTCAGAATGCCAGCTCAGGTCAGCACGAGCATAAGAGTATCATCGCAAGTTGGTACTAGTGTAGCAGCATCGAATGATCCTAAGTTTGTTAGGATCGTTCTGATGCTAGTGTTCGTTGGGAACTGGATGAGCCAGCAAGCTCAGGATCAAGTTGCTGTTGTTGCCACCTTTGCTGAGGTCTAACCTTGAAAGATGATCATGGAATGAATTTCGATATCTAAGTCAAGATTCAACGCAAGCAGACTTGGAATTCGGTCAGAGTAAAGACTGATGTTGAAGGAAGAGTATTCAATTCCACTCAATAGGAAGGGTGGAATAATCAGGTCAGCATTGAGACAAATGGAACATGTTGTTCCATGGAAGATGGTATGGATCAATCTCGTGTATTCTGAGGACAGGAATTCATGGTAAGCATCGCCAGCACGGACAGTGATTTATGGGTTGTCTGCATAAGTAGAGAAAATCTCGACAACGGTTACTACTGTCACTATCGATAGGATAGGTCAGAAGAAGTGCGCCATAGAACGCACCATGGAATTTGTGGGATAGGTCTTCGGCACAAGAAATAGTGTATGCTGGCACTTGATAAGAGGTAGAAGACTTATCAGATAGGTGTTGAAATTGTGGAAGGAAACATGGATGAATTCAGTGTCTGAGTATGGCGAGAGGAACGGGAATGGAACCAATCCAGCACTAGTCAGAAGAAGAATCTTTTGGGGAAAATTCTATTAGAATATGTAGCTGAGTTTTGGTGAAGTTTGGGGAATTTCAGTTTATTGAAATAAGTGAGAGAAAGGAGAATCACTAGTAATAGTTATGCTTGGCTAGTTGCTAAGGTGTAACTTTGATGTTATTTGAGTAGAGTGGACTCATGGAGCATCTCGTGGTAATGAATCATGGTCATGGAACAATTCAACTTAGTCCAATAGCACATGAAAGTGTCGAGTTTATTGGGGGTCGAAATGAATCTTCGATTTCATTAATCTCGTCGGGGGAGGCAACCCACTTGTTGGACAAAGATTGCCAGGGTTACTTGGTGATGGTCATAGATTAGATAGATTGGAGAATTGGAGATGGGGGACACCTCAATAGTCTAAGAATTTCTAGATGTGTTGTCATAAGAACTGTCAGATTGTCGTCAGAGAAAGGAATAGAAATTGTGATCGAGCTAGCACCAGGGCAGAGCCACTCGAGAAGACTTCTTACTTGTTGTTATTATCTGGACTGATAGATACGAAGACGTAGATATGAGAATTGATGAATAAGGAATTCATGCATATTAGTGCATCACTTTAGGGAACATCAGTTTTGTGGAGAGAGAAAGAAAGATGGTTCGTTGCAATCATGCATCAACCATCGTCAACTCAATTAGGTGAAGATCAAGGACAAGTGTTCATTGCCGAAGATCAATGAACGGTGGGACTAGTTGCAAAGAGAGTGTTAATGTTTTCAAGAATCGACTTGAGGACATGTTATTGTCAGTTGAGAACCAAGAAGGAGGTTATATTTAAGATAATATTTCGTACTCAATATGGCCCTTGTGAGTGCAATGTAATACCATTAGGCCTGGCGAATGCTCCAATTACTATCACGAATTTGGCAAATCAAGTGTTTGAAGAATATTTAGATCAGGGTGATCACTTCTTTCAATGATCTTTGGTGTGCTCGAGGAATGCTATAGAGCACAAGAGACAACAGAGAACGGTCACGGGATTTCAGGTGAAGGAATTTCCGTGGACCCAATCAAGATTGAAGTAGTTATCGGTGACCAAGATCGATAGCAGTATTAGAAATCAGAAGCCGTATGGGTTGGACAAGGTACTACGAAAGGTTCGTGGAGGAATTTTCAGCATCAGCATCATCGTGGATTCGACCTCTTAAGAGAGAAGAGAAATTCATATGATTAGACAAGTGCAAGGATAGTTCCAAAGCTTAAACAAGAACTGTCTCTGCACTTGTGACGATCATTCTTATGGTTGTGGAGTAGATGAGATCTATAGAGATGCGTCATTTAAAGGATTGGGTTGCGTGTTGATGTAACGTAGTAGAGCATACGCATCCCATCAATTGATACCTCATGAGTTGAGTTACCTAGGGCATGACTGGAGACTCGCAGCATTAAATTTTCGCTTTAAAGATTTAGAGACATCATTGGTATGAAGAAAGATTCTAAATCTTCATCGACTATTAAAGCCTCAAGTGTTTATTCTTCCAGAAGAAGTGGAATATAAGACAGTGTCGTGAATCAAAACCTTGGTAAGACTAGAATGGTGCAATTTGGTATCACCCGGGAGGAACGAAAGAAATCATTGATGCCTTGAGTCGAGAGTCTTCATTTGTGCATATGATGTAAAGTATAGACCCTACTTAAGAAAGTTCGAAATTTGGTTTTCAAATTTGAGGTGAGCTACCTTTTAAATTTTATAGCCACCCTCAAAATTGAATCGGATATTCAGGTTAGAATCAAACACTTCAGTTGGCAGATCGGGACGATCAGAAGATCCTGCAAGAGGATACTGATAAGGAAGAGACCGACTTTCAGATTTCTAGGATGAAACACTCAAGTCCCGAGAGTGATTGGGTGTCCCGGTGATGTAGCACTCAGGTAAGAGACCTTGTCAAGAAATTCACCGTAGTGGTTATAATTCTCGACCAAACAATGCAAAGTAGGTCAGAATCAGCGTCAACTCGATTGGTGGATCGATATAAAGATAGAGATCACCAGACAGGTTATAAGTGTTAGCTGTGTTAGTAAGTGGGAGTTCAATAATGTAAATTGGGAGGACTTTGACAAACGTTCAAGAGCCCGAGTGGGAATAGAAGTATTTCACAATGGAACATTGTGACAGGCTTACCAAGGAGTCAGATGAATAATGACTCCAGTTTTGATAGTGGTCAACAAACTAATGAAGTCGGCTCACTTTATCGCCGTATGGAAGGATCTTGATTGGAATAGGCATGCAGAAGTGTATGTGTGTCAGACAGTTCGTTTGCAGAGAGTATCAGTGATGAACTTATGTCAGACTTAGAACCAAAGTTCCCACTTTCAGCAGAACATATAGTTCTTTTGAGGCAGAATAGAACATAGTGTACAGAACTTTAGCTTGTTGAGATGAGATCAAAGAAAGAAAGATCACAAGCTCAGAGTCAATTCAACAGTCAGTGATTTTAGTTGTCGTGATCGAAATCAAATTATGGACCGCTCAGAGCTATCAGAAAGGTTATGTCGTTGAGCATCGAAGGCCCTTAGAGTTTCGAATTGGTGATTGCATTTTTTTGAAGGTGTCACCAATGAGGAATACCTTGCACTTCAGCAAGCAGGGAAAGCTGAGACCAAGGCACGTAGGTTCCTTAAGGATTCTAGAGAGAGAATCAGGATCCTAATGCATCGTCTTGCATTGTCGCCAAAGTAGGCACAAATGCATGCGTCTTTCACGTGTCAAGGTTGAGGACGTATGAGCCTAACTTGACCCACGTGCTAAATTTTAGAAAATTAGACGTGAACGACAGAGTGTCGTACATGAAAAGCTCAGCTCAATTCGTGAATCAGAAAGATCGAATTCGGTGATCCAAGATAGTCCCTTTTGTCAAAGTGGTCTGACAACTCCAAGGGACTGAAGATGCAACCGGGAAAAGTGAGACTCGTTGAGACGATGACACCTCCACCTTTTTGTTTGAGGATTGGTAAAGGTTTAAATTTCGTGGACGAAATTTTTATAAGAGGGGAAGAGTTGTGACATCCCAAATTTTCAACCATGTTTTTTACTGAATAAATCGGGCATTTCATTGACGCGTCTATAGGGCTGTTCTCAGAGCTGATTACTCTCGAGATAACTAGACTACCTGGGGAAGCCATTAAGGATTTTAAGGCAAATAGACTTAAGAATTCGATCAGGAATCGGCTTCTTGACCGTGCTCATCTTTAGAGGTCAATACGGCACAATATAAAATCAATTCGAAATCAAAGATAGGTTGGTTCGACTGAGATGTGTGGCTAATCGTGGGTGACACCACCAAATTAGAAAATTCTCGTCGACCGGCACTATACTGATTTTCCTATTATTTCGGGACCCTGTGTCCATATTTGGATCCTCGAGATTTTCACGACAATCGAGAGTCGCTAATGAGTCGAGTGGGTTCATAGTGGCTTGAAAAAAATCGACCACGAGTCATTTGCACTTAAAAATTTCTGAAAGTTACCCGGTAACCTAGGTCACGCTAAAAACGCGTCGAATGGAAATTAACCGCCAATTCGAGTTCGATTTCAGAAATTGAAAATTTTGTCATGTCACAATAAATTCTAGGAACGTCGACTTAGTCTCAAAAGATTTTTCGGAGATTCCGAAATTTTTACAGAAAATAGTTTGGATGTTGCATAAAATTAATAGAAATTAGTGTGGATAGAATTGAAGTGAGTTTGGATTGTGCCAAGCCTTTGGGTGTCGGGACCCACATAAAATTTTATGGGATTTATCTTTGTTGAAATTAGACTGATTTGGAGGTTCGGTGAGGAAATTGAAGTTTAATTTGAGAAAATAGGAGCTTGGCAAAGGGCTGGAAATTTGGCATCAATTTGGATTAATTGGTGATATAGATTGTGGCATTATCTAAGTAAGAAAGAATTAGGGGACGTAAGGGATAAACATGAAAGCTTTAGGGGGACAAAGCATTGAAGAGAATATATATTTTAATTGACTTTGTGCCCCACAGTCGGCTTCTCACGCACGCCTTCTCCCCCATCCGCTCGTTGTTCCTGCCTATGCTTTCATTTTTCTTTCACACGAAACAGCCCCCATCCAATCTCTCTCCCTTGCCGCACGTTCGAAGACCCAGCCGAAGAAAGCAATATCGCTTGCACCATCTTTGGTCGGCTTCCAAGTTCCCTGCAAGCTGCTGCCATGCCTTCTCTCATGCTGCCAACACGCCATTCAACTCCAGCTGCCTCCAATCCATCTGCCTCTTCTCGGTCATCCACGAACGCACGCCGCATCTCTTTCCATTGAAACAGCTTGCTGTGAAGCCGTGAGATCTACCGAGCTGCCACCTACCAACTACATGGGCTGCTTCAGTGAACAGTAGTAGGTTTTCTTCCATTTTGTTGAACATCAAGCGAAACCTCATCAGTTGTTGTAGCTCCTCACGTCCGAACGCCACATGTCCTTCTCCGCCAGCTTCTCCACAGGTCTTCGTCAGTCAATCCGCAAAGCCGATTGACCGAACCCAGCGAAGTCTTCATCTTGTTCGGTCAGTCCTAGCTTGAGTCTTTCATCGAGTAAATTCCAGCAACTTACTTCGTGCGATTCCTCAGCTCCACGCCAGCATGCCCACATCTTGGTCAACATCTCATTCCACTGAAGAAGCCGCACGTCTGTGGACTTCAGAGACTTGAAGACCCCAGCGAAGTCCACGTTTCTCTTCTTGGCTGCGCATCTTCAGCATCTTCAACGCGACTGACGCCACCAATTCCCCTGTTGCAGTGCCACATGTCCACGGCCTACCGCCTCTTGGTCAACAAGCGAACCAGCCGAATGCCTCTGTTGACCCGCGCTTCCTCTTCTCGCCGGCAACATCGAACGAAACAGCTTCCCCCTGCCATTCATCCGCGTTTTCCCTCAGCTTCAATACCGTTGAAGCTCCGCCAGCAGCTGCTTCTCCATGTTCATGTCTCCTCAGTCAGCCCACGGTTTGGGCGAGCAAAGCCAGCAGCATTCGGTTCAGTGGCCTTCAAGTCGTGGCCCGGCTCGTGCGAAGCAACTCCTTTGGGCCACTGAAACCAGCAGCCCCTCGAAGTCCACGTTTCTCCTCTTGCACGTGTCTTCAGCGCCGTGGATTCCAGCTACAGAAAGTCCTTCGTTCAGCCTTTTGGGCCCGGTTCAGCAACTGTTTCTTGTTCAGCCCAGTGAATTTCTGTTGGGCTGCAAGTTAGGCCAGAATTCAGCCCAGCAATTTTAGTCCAGTAGTCCACATAAAGTCCAAGTCAGCAAGCTCATTCAAGATGCAGTTCAGCCCAGCGAATTGAGTCAGTCCATCAGCCCAAGGTTGGGCCCACTTTTAGATTAGTTTCAAGCCTAGCAAATCCAGCCCACCTGCATGTGAAGTCCACCCCTTGTGGGTCAGCCCATCAGCCCGCGAAAATTTCAGTAGGCCCAAGCGTAGAATTTCTGCGACTTGTAAGGTTTCTTGGCCCGGTCCAAGTTCGTGGAAAGCCTGATTTCAACTGTCATCGTGTCACCGTCGCGGTGTCTCGGTCTTCGCATTTTTCAAGTGAGTTTTACTCACTAATGCTTTATTAGTTTGCTAATTATGCTTAGGGTTGGTTAGATTTAATTAAGTACAATTAGGTGGTTAGATTATGTTAGAACAATTAATTTAGTGACTTAATGATGCATGTTAGGTGGTTAGACCTAGTTATTAGCAAGTAGAAATGTTCGGTTATTTATTAAATGCATCTCGGGATTTTTCCCGACCCGTTTCGGCTCCAATCGGCATTACGAGCATAAATTGGATTTTTATTATTTATTTATCTATTTTTGTAATTAATTATTTACTTAATTATTTTTCTGAAAATTCAACCAGGATGGTTAGTGACCAAAATTCATGCTGATTATTGTGGTGTAGCCCATTTATTTAATTGAGCTTCAATTTTTATGGAATTGATTTAAATTGTGAAATTTGAGGATTTGTTCTATATTGTTTGTAAGTGAATATTTGATTGGTACATGGCTGAGTATGGGTATATAGAGCTAGTACGTTGATGGGCTATATAGTAGGGAGAATGGTGAGAGCTAACTGAGAACATTATTGGTTGAGACCAATCAGGTACGATATTATTGGACATACGTGGTTCGATGATTGGAAGTATAACCGGCGAAAACAACGCCTTAAAGAATGCATGTAAATGACTTATAAACAAATGTGGTTCGGTGATTAAGGAAATATCACTGGTGAAAACGACACCTTAAAGAACTCATGATATTGTCTATTGCCGATGTCACCTTGGCGAAAACGGCGCCCTAGAAAAGACACATGGTTCGGTGATCGAGGATATCACTGGTGAAAACGGCGCCTTAAAGAATGCATAGTGTCGGTGATCGGTATATCATTGGCGAAAACGACGCTCGAGAAACCCATGTGATTTGGTGAAGGAGTATACAATTAGGGAATTATGGTATGAGTAGGAATGACCTAAAGGTGGTTCGAATGACATGTAATCGACTAAGTCGATTGATTAATGCTTGATCGGTTGTCGTGAATTGTTTGAATATCTGTGTTTAACCTTGAATAGTAGGTTGGAAAAGAGGCCAAGGTAAGTCCTCTGACTCGTGTTGTGCTTAGGCAACCAGATGGCGTATTAGTTTACTAATCGAGTCTTAGGGGGTAGAACTCGCTGAGACGTGGTCTCATTGGTTATTGAATAACCATTTCAGGTCCATAGAGGGACCGAAGGAGGATTATCTGTTGGATGACCCTGATGATGAGCCAGCAGAGGATGAAGAGCTTGAAGAAAACGAACTCACTGAAGAAGAGTCTCAAGAGGATCGGGATGATGATCCTGAGTATGACTCGGATGAGGACTGAGATCCCATCCCATTATGTGAACCTTATGTACTTGTGGATAGGTGTTAGATTAGACCTATGCTAATGGTATTGTAAGATACTATGAGGTGCGTGTGTATAAAAGTGTGGTTGTGAATTTCAATATGAAAAATACGGCCTGCTTTTCTATCACATTATTTTATTGTCTGGGGATTTATAACTGCTTCCGTATGTGCAAATATAAATGAAAGGGTCGGCGATACATAGTCCTGGGATATTGCATTATAAAATCGACCAACAGAGAAGGATGGGTGTGTTCCCGAGGATCGGGGCGTGACAGCTATAGCCTAGAAAAGGACAGTGTATGATTTGCAAAATTTTGATTATGTAAAATGTAAAAAGTAAAAGTTATGTGAGTTTAGTTTTCTATTGGTTTAATACCATTTTTTTTTTTAAACCTCAAATCAATACATCGATGACAAATTTACTCTAAATTAAAGACAAATTTATCATCTGTTAGTTTTTGTTAATTTTTATAGTTAAATTATTGAGTTGGATGACTTCCAATTTGGGGTTTACTCTTCATTAGTCACAATTTAATCCAATTTAATGGAAACTAATAGACGATATATTTATCATAAATATATAGTTTGGGGTTTGTGGTAGTAAAAAAATTAGTTTTGAATAAATTTGTCAAAGATGTAATATGTTGGGGTTTTTGGTGGTAAAAAAATTAATATAGAGAAAAATTGTCGTAAGAGTAGTACTAGTTTGGGGTTTTTTCGTGGTATTAATCCTTTCTATTTTGTCTCCTCATCGATCAAGATAGGGCATTCTCTATTTTCTCGTTAAATTGTTAAGAGGTCATTGAACCATGTGAGTAAAGTTAATGTAGTTTATTAAAATGGAAATTTCAATTCTAATATCTAAATTGTAGCTTAAAATAATCATCCGCATAGAGTTCCCATAAATTAATTCCCTCAAGAAATTACTTATATGTTCCACCATTCTATATTTTTTTATATGGTCATTACAATTACTTTCCAAGAGAGCAATTCATTATATGTTCTCAAAATATAGAAGAGATTTACATCAATTTAATGATGTGGAAAATTGCTCTAAGATATTGAATATGATGCTCTTGTTAAAATGGCTACTAACAATCTAGTCTCGATACATCTACTAGTGTTTGAATACTAATGTCTAAAACAAGCTTCATATACAGGTTTACCACAATTTTCTTGAGGACTAAATCGTATAGCACTTGAAGGAGGTTGGGACACTTGGAGTGCCATAACTTGGCATGGAGGGACACTTAAGTGCCATAACTTTAAAATGGTACACTTGAGTGCCAATATCGGAGTAAAATGGGACACTTAAGTGCCACTCCGGCGAAAATCTGGCCAAATAGCTGATGTGGCCATTTTCTGGCGAGTTTGGTTCAAAACGGCGTCATTTTGCACGCTGACGTGGTGGAGAAAATGCAAAAAGACGCTGTTTTGTGTCTACGTTTAAATAATAATATAAAAATTAATTAAATTAGATTTAAAATTAATTTTATTTAAAATATTCAAAAAATATAAAAAAATTAAGAAAAATTTAAAAAATTTTAAAAATTTTTTAAAAAAAAAGGGGGGAGGTCGAAGGGGCGGCGAGGGCTGAGCCCTCGCCGCCGCCGCCGCCGCCGCCGCCGCCTCCGCCGTCGCCGGGATGGGCGGCGACGGAGGGGGAGGGTCGGCCGGGGTTGCCGGCCCTCGACCGACCCTCCCCTCTCCGTCGCCAGCCCTTCCCGTGACGGCGGGGGAGGCGGCGGCAGCGATGGCTTAGCCCTCAGCCGCCCCTTCGACCTCCCCCACCCTTTTTTTTCTTAATTTTTTTAAATTTTTTAAAATTTTTAAATTTTTAAAATTTTTAAAATTTTCTTAATTTTTTAAAATTTTTAATTTTAAATCTAATTAATTTTAAATCTAATTTAATTAATTTTTATATTATTATTTATATGTAAACACGAAACGGCGTCGTTTTTGCATTTTTCCGCCACGTCGCGTGCAAAACGACGCCGTTTTAGACCAAACTCGCCGGAAACTCGCCACGTTAGCATTGTTTGGTCGGATTTTCGAGTGAGTGGCACTTAAGTGTCCCATTTAACTTTAAACGGCACTCAAGTGTACCATTTTAAAGTTATGGCACTTAAGTGTCCTCTCTCGCCAAGTTATGGCACTGAGCCGTACTTCCGCCGCACTTGAAGCTTAAGAAATTAGACCAAGACATGCTAAGTTGCTGAAACAAAATATAGGGCCCGTCGAAACATTTGAAGAAGGTCTCCATGAAATCACTCGGACCTTTAGATAATATAATTTCCATTAGGGCATCGCCTAATTGAACCTAAGGAGCCCTTCAATCTTTATGGGAAAAGTTTCGTTACTTGGTATTATAACGATTGAACACGATGGCCCAGTCTTACAAAAACTACACACAAGTACTTATCACTTATTTCAAAAGGGAGATATAGCGGTCCCCATGTGATTATAGATAATTGGGATAGAGGAGAGCTTCGGAGCTCTTTACAAAGAAGTACATGTGGCTATTCAGTGAATGGATAATGTGTACCGGACTCTGCAATCCATAAGCTCAAGTCGAGCCCCGATGCTCCAGTAACACTCATCCTCTACCCTTTCCAACGCTACTTGCAGGCATAAGGTGCAATCTGAAGGAGAAAGCGCCCCGTTGCATATCGCATGGCCATAACAATCGTCGTCATAGTCCGTGCATTGGCAGTACTTATTAAAACCTAAATCCGCCGTAGTCTGATATAAACACCGGAAAACATTGTTGACATTGAAACTGTATTGACTGAATGGCGAGAATGTTTGTCCGTTGCATGTCTTGCTTACTGGAGTTACGTCTGGATCACCCCTTGCAACACCGAGAATGAAGAAAAACGCAGCTATGACTCCTGCTGCAACCCTTTGGAAAGTGGCCATTTTGCTGAGTTTTGATCTCGTCTATAGGTAAATCAGCTTGGCTTTATCAAAGGGATGTTCTTGAATTTATCTCCACAAATTTCCAAATTATTTTAACCAGTACATACGAGGAATGCTTCCTTGACTTTATCGAAGTATTACTTTTTATGCTGTAACTTATTGCCGATCATTCGGCTGCAGAATTTAGTTGATAAACTAGCGGTGCACGTGTGTCATTGACCCAATGAGAATAATAGTAATATTTACTACCATTTCAGCCAAACATATTTCTCAGATTACTGAAGTTCTATCATGAATAAGGTTTTCATGAATAATATATATTATGTTATGTTATGTTATGTTATATTGAGGGGTACAACTGGAAACATAATAATCTAGTGCGGACAAGATTGAAGATGGAAATTTTTTTTTGTTAATCCCCTCTATTTGCCTTTTGGAATTGTTGAAAGTCTAAGACAAATAAGCACTTGCCGTGGGCTTTGGGCTCTATCCAGGCAGCATGTAGTCCAAATTGTTTGAAAAAAAAAAAAAAAAAACGTTACCAAACATAATATTCAACTCCAAAAGTATAGTGGAGACCTGAAGTTCCTTTAAAGACTCCCAAATGCATTATAAAAGTCGAATTATCTCTATGTAGTCCACCCATATAGATAACATCTATAATGGGACTCCCTGAGAGATATGGAAAATGCAATGGCATGCTTTTGATAACTAGAATTGAAGTCGTCTATCAATTTACCTTTTCTACGCACCAATTAGTTTACCGTGCAGATAAATTCTTTTGCTAGAGAAGTCGAAACCATTCACCGCATTACTCACCATGGCTCACTCATTAAGGATGGGCACAGGTCGTAGGGAATCTGTGTCCTATGAATCAACCCCATCTACACCTTAAAAAAAAAAAATAGAAAATTATTTCTTTTATTCCATTTCATTTATAAATATGAAATAGTAGTAGCGGTAATAATAGTAGTAGTAATAATAATAATAACATAACTTAAGAACATTTCTTCTCCTTATAGGCTTTGCTTTTTATCGAAGATGCAAGGTTGAAAAGATAGGTACTTCTTTTTCATGTTATAACCCGTTGACTAATTTGTGGAGGTTGGAGCTTTTTTGGATTTGTACATTCAACCTATAAGGCTAATCTTCTTGACCAGATCCACCCATTTGGTCCTTCTTCTTCTTCACAAAAATAAAAAATAAAGAAAAATATCAAAGAGCCATTGCGGTATTATTGGTTTTTGAGAGACATTGATTCTACATTAGTGCCCCACCGGGGCCGTGCATGTGAAGGTAAAACCATCCCTTTCCTTCCCTTGTCCTTTAATGAACCCTAAATGAAAATGTGCATTCATCCTCTAATTCTTACTATTTTATATTGGGGATAATGATACAAATAGTCCATAAATTTTGACCTGATCTATAACAATTTAGTTCTCTAAACTTTTCACACAAGTTAAATATAGTCCTTGAACCATATGAAAATGTTCAATATAGTCCTTTCATTAATTCAAGATTAGGGGCAATATTGAATATTTTTATATAATCTAAAGACTAAAATGAATATGTATCAAAAGTTTGAGGACTACATTACTTATTTAGCTAAAGTTCATGGACGATGTTAAACAAATTAAAAATTCAAAGATCACATTACAAATTGAGTTAAAATTCAGGATGATATTATATCATTTTCTCATTTGCCATCTTTGACTCTGAGGCCGTGTTAATCTATCTATTCAGCTTTCAGGAGCAGGAAGGGGGTCATGAGCATAATATGCCATGAGAAAATTTACTGTTCAAAGACAATATGTAAAAACATCATAAATCAGGCGACCACTGAGCTGATTAGGGTACATGCACCTATACTGCACCTTGCTTATAACCCACCTGCACCTAGAAAATTCTACCCCTTGTCACACGTCTCTCTCTTTTCTTCTTCTCTCCATACGGAAGCCAGCTCTTCGCCCCCATTCTTGATCTGCAACTTGAGACCATGGCCATCACCCCACACACAATCTCTCTCTCCCCACCAAAAGAACGAAGAAACTGAGACGGAGTAAAGAAAAACCGGGGGGCGGGGGGGGAAGAAAAATGATATTTTTCCATGTGTGATCAGGTCTATAGAGGAATAATAAGGAACACCGCTCAGCAGCAGAATGAGGCTGCCGCACCAGCAGCTAATCTGAGCCATACTAAAATTAAGAGCATGCGGTAGGTGATACTTACAATGACTAGGACCAGAATGACCCTCGGAACCTGCAAATTTTAGATCTGCACATTGTCTCGGTTTACCGGGAGCGAAGATAGAAAATCAGAAACTACACCAGGAGGCTCATCGCCCACCTGAGAGAAGCGATTCTATGACAGAAGATGATTGCGCCAAATTGTCGAAAGCTTGGCGATGAGCAAATGTTAACCTGGCAGACGAGATTCCGATGGACGACAATTCAGGCATCGGAAGATCGCCCTCCAAGTACTGCAATACTTGACGCATGCTTGGCCTCATCAACGGATCGGAGTGGGAACACATCAACCCGAGTTTCAGCACCAATTCCATTTCTTCTCCCACAAACTCCAATCCCAATTTCGGATCTCTTGCCTCGAGAATTGCACCTCTGTCCCAGCAAGAAAATACCCAGTCCACTAAGATCACGTCCTCTGTGTCCCCATGCTCTATTGGCCTTCTCCCGCACGCAACCTCGAGTAAAAACACTCCGAACGCAAATACGTCGGTACTCGTAGTGGCCTTACCGGTTCGCATATGCTCAGGGGCGAGATAACCGACCGTTCCCGCGACTTGAGTCGTTTGAGGGTCGGTTCCATGATGGTGTAGTCTTGCGAGCCCAAAATCTCCGAGTCTTCCATTAAATTCAGCATCTAGCAAGATGTTACTAGCCTTTATATCCCTGTGGATCACCACTTGCTCCCACCCTTCATGCAGATAAAGCAGCCCAGATGCCACTCCTTTGATCACCCTTAATCTTTGCATCCAATTTAGGGTGACCTTCGGTTGGTTATAGAGGTACTTGTTGAGGCTCCCGTTGGGCATGTAGTCATAAACCAGGAGCAACTCCTTTTTCCGGCGGCAGTAACCATGGAGCGTCACTAAGTTGCGGTGACGGAGCCGACCCATGCTGACAATCTCCGCCACAAATTCTCTCATGCCTTGTCTTGATTCATGGGAGACCCTTTTCACTGCAATCTCTGTTTTCGATGTGGGTAAGATTCCTCTATATACCTGGCCGAACCCACCAGCCCCTAATAACTGTTGGTCCCGGAATCCTTTTGTCGCAGTGTAAAGATCTTTGTACTTGAATCGATGCGGGCCGTAGTCCCTCTCCCAATCTTCAAGGACCTCCGCCAATTTCCTTTTCCTTCTTATCACGTAAACTACGCCCAAGATCAGCACCGATACAACGAAAGGAACCATCAGCGGTAACCCGATAGTCATTACTTTTGATGTCTCCTTCTTACCGGCCTGAGAAAGCTTAGGAAGTTGGGACAGGGCAAGTGCCTGAGCCTCTCCATTCACACTGAAGCTCCAACCCATAACATATTGAGAAGTTAGGAGCGAATCAATCGATGATGAGAAGCCCACATACATGTTCTCGTTGATGATTGGTGAGAGATCCCGTGGAAGAGACAGAAGGGGAGTCTTCGGTTTTTGCCCATCGATCGGAGCCAATGTGACGTGGATCAGTTTGTCCGTGCCATCATAGTCCACCCAAACTTGCATTGCTTGACCGCTGATTAGAGACAAGTTGTTGAACTCCCCATTATCTTCATAATACCCCGCCGGAGCTGCCATTACTGACGTCAGCCCGTTCAAGTCGATGCCGATGTGATTATCGTTGATGTCCTGAACCTCGCTGCTCTGCATTGTGCCGAGTTCTACACTGAACACATGATTGGTAGAGCTGCTGTTGTTGGTGTAGTTGAACATGCCGAGATTTTTGCCTGGCCGGGACATGGGGAGGCCTCTCTGTGGCGTGACCACAAAGGCAAAGCCGTTGCCTCTCACACTTGCATACAGAGGTCGAATCGCGAAGACGAACGTGGTGGAGAAGGAAAAGACGGAGCCGTTCGGCGAGTTCTTGAACTGGACTGGGTCGGGATGGAAGGCGTGGCCCTCCTGCTGTCTGGCGTTGTTGTTCAGCTTCAGGAGGCCACTGGAGGTGATCTCAGCGATCTCGTTGAGGCTCAGATTGGCCGATCTGAAACCGTTGTACACGAAACCGGTCACTTGAGCGTAAGTCAAAACTGCTAGCAGAGAGACCAGAAAAAGAATCTCGATGGACATGGCTCAAACTCAAAGTCCGCTTAGCAATTAGCTGAAGAACGATGCGGTTTACCAAGGCTATAAAGAATCCAAAAGAATCTTCATCTCACGGCATCAAACGAATGTCGCAAATCTTCATCCTACGTGAGACGAATTGTTCAATGTGTTGGACGTTTTCAATGGGCGTATGCAACAGTCCCAGTCGGAGAGTGACTTTTTGTCGAAACTAAGTCTGGGGAGAGAGATTGAAGGAAGGTGGGTGGGCTAAAATCAAAAGAACGTCGATTTTCTTCCGATGAGAAAACCGAATGGTAGTCGTGCCACTCGGAACACGAAGTGTCCACGAAATTATTGGAGGAAAGACTAAAGTCCACGAGTCTACGACAAAACGGGAGAAAAAGAGAGAGAGAGAGAGAGAGAGAGAAGAAAATAAGGGCTGTGACTACCTAACATATTTCATAATAAAAGAACTTTCATAAAAGAACCGGTCATACTATTTAAATAAGGGAAAATAACACAAATGATCTCTAAATAATAACTCGATGTTCAATGTGATTCTTGAACTTTTAATTTATTCAATGTAATGCATGAATTTTAGCCTAATAATCAATATGGTCCTTGAATTTTTAATTAATTTAATTTGATTCATAAACTTTTGGTACGTGCCTAATATATTCTCCTAAACTCTATGAAGATGTTCACTTATAAATATATTTATATAGTTTAGGGACTAAATTGAGCATGTACTAAACGCTCAAGGATTACATTGAACAAATTAAAAGTTCATGTACCACATTACATATTGAACTAAAGTTCACGGACCATTTGTGTCATTTTCTCAATAAATAACCTTTAAAAATAGATTCCGAAAAATTATAGAAAAAAACTGATATGATCTTAAATGACTTTACGTAAATTGTTAGAGATATCAGATATTTAGTAGTAAAGAAAACCTAAAAGTGAAAGTAAAGGCCAAAAACGTTTCAAAAAAATAAAGAAAGTAAAGGCCAAAATGCTAAGACCAGTTGAGGACTCGGCATTCAGGTTTATAGATTACCATGGAGCAAGGAGCCACTGCAGTACCATCTCATTCTTGATGAAGTACTGAAGTTAAGATAAAAGTCACAACTTGAATTGGATGAACTCAACAAGAAGAAAACTCGTACCTCTTTTAGATAAGTTTGACCTGTCAATGGTACTTTTCACCACAAATTTATTGGAGCTTAAACTGTGGAGCACTTGGAGTTTAAGAAATGAGACTTAAGACATACTAAGTCGATAAATTGAAAAACAAGGCCCGTCCAAACATTTGGAGGAAGTCTCCCTAAAATTACTTGGACATTAAGATAGTGGATTTTCCATTCAAGGCGTCGACTAACTTAGCCTAAGCAACTCTTGATTCCTCTAATAAAGTTCCACTGCTTGGCATTGTAATGGCTTGGCCCGATTCAATCGATCTAGTCCTCTAAATGGAGTATTTGAGTGTGATCATTCAATAAGATGACCATTTAGAGTAGGATCTCACCCCATGAATCTCTTCGTGGCAAATTTCTTAATCGAAGTAGGATTTGGAGCTATACAAATATAATTTCCTCGCGACAGGGGATTTGATATTCCGTTATGTTGGAGTGAAGAATCTATAAAGATTTGGAAATCCAAGTGAGAAAAAAAAATCCAAATTTGCAATGACCACTTTGTGAGGATAAATATTTATCACTTATTTCAAAGAGTAGACACAGCAATCCACATGCGAGGCTGAATAATTTGGTAGGAGGAGAGTCCGTTTTCACTTATTTTAAAGGAGAAGACAGCTCTTTACAAAGAAGCAAATATAGCTATTCAGTAAATGGATAATGTTTGTATTAGATTTTGCAATTCTCTAATTGAACTTGAGCCTCGATGCTGTATGGACAGCCCATAATTAACCTTCTATAGAAATCTTCGAAGCATGTGGAGCAGTCTGAATAAGAAAGCAACCCATTACATGCTGCATGACCGTGACAATTGTCGTCATTCTTTGTGGACTGGCAGTACCTATTGGAATTGGAATCTATCGTATAATCATATAAACACTTGAGAATACGGTTGATGTTGTAATTGGATGAACTGGATGGTGAATATGTTGCTCTGCTGCATATTTCACTCATGAGAGTGGTGTCTTGATTCCTTCTTGCAACACCGAAAATAGAAAAAATCTTGCTGCGATCCTTTGAAAAGTGGCCATTTTAATGACTTTTAATTGTGTATCTATGGCTAATCAGCTTGGCTATGTAATGGGGTTATTCTTGAAATTATCTCCACAAATTTCCAAATTACTTTAGTCAGCAGATCTGAGGAGCGCTTCCTCGAAATTGATCGAAGTTCAACTTCTTATGCTGATCTTATTGGCAATCATTGGGCTGGGCAATGAGAATGATAATAATATATACTATTATTGCAGCAGAACCTTTTCTAAGATTAGTAAAGTTCTATCATATATAATTTTTCTTGTATAAGTAAAAAATTCATATTATTATCATTTTTGTGTACTTCAAGATTTAATTAGCGAGATGAGTGGGCATGCATTGAGCATATTATTCTTTAATCTTTTGAACAATTTTTATTTTTATTTTTATACGTAATACATCTTTAAAAATGTTCGATGAACAACCATATAAGTTGACAAGTTACATGTCAAACGTAGATAGTGTCCCCAACTCTCTCGCATGAGAAGAGATTATCTCCACGCTCTCTAAAATGTGGTCAGTGAAAGGTTAATGTGACCATCATTTTCTTGCACTAGGTAATCTTAGACGCACTACGGATGACAAGTAATTATCCCCTCTTTAATCATCCATTTCTCATTATACGTCATTTCATTACCTTTGTTGCTGTATGAATAAAAAGACTGATCACAAACCACACTTTATATACATACCAAGTTAACCTAGAAGTTATATACAAAAGTCTGTTTCAAAAAGAACTACCGGGCCACCTACACCTCAAACCCTTATGACTCGAGCTCCGGGTTCTCCACAACACCATTCAGTATATTAATGTCCATGGGGTGAGCTACCTCCCCATCCTCTGTCTCGATGGGGGGTCCATCACAACCCTTCAGGGGACTCTTCCGAGCCTCGTTGCAATAGTTAATGAACCACGTTTTGAAGCGATGAGGTACCAAATGAAGGAGATTCTTATCAATCCAAATTGTGGTCACCACTAGGTCGCGGGTTTGGGTGGTCCCAGGAATGGGGAAAAAGGTAGACTCGGACTCCATCTCCCATGGGCACCCAAAACAGATGGGACGACTCTCCATACTAAGGACTTGAAAACATTTAACCACGACGGGGTGAGATAAATCTCAATGAGTCAAAGCCCTAAACTCCAATTAGGATGCAAATTTGCCTCGACGGCAGTCCTAAACACACACCATACAAAACTCACTTCATCTCGGCGTGTCCCTACATATTAGTTCATCACATATGCATTTATAAATATCACAAGCATACTTAATGACAAGAACACTTCATTTTCATTCATCAAACATCACATGGGTCTCGATTATAAGGTGAAACTGTTATGACACGTCCCATACCGTGCCACACAATTTGGCCCCATAATCAGGCGTAGCTATCACAACCATTTAGGTGTGTTCCAATTATTATGACCCAACGTCCACGGCCAACTCAACAATAGGCGGTCATCCCGCATAATCGGGCATCGTCCCACTCCGTCGGGCACGGCAACGTCTAGCATCCTCTGCCTAGATGGCATTCCACAAAGGAGCTTCGTTCCGAAATCCATCCGCGAATGGCAATATCTAGCATCCTCCGTCTAAACAGCATTCCTCAAAGGAGCATCGTCCCGCATAGTCATACGCATCAGGACGAGTTCCACTTAGTGACCACACGAGCACATACTTGGCCAAGAACACTTTGCTTTGTGTCCAAATACCTCGTTTTCAAATAATGAACTTTTCCGCTTTTTCTTCATATTAAAAATTCTTGGTGAAATAATTGTGCATAGTCACGTATTTAAATCGAACTATTAAAGATGGTACGCTCCCATTTCAAAATTCCATGATTTTATATAATTACATAAAAATTTGGCATCAAAAACCGACATTTGGTATTTTTCTAATTAAATACCCATAAAATTGAGTTTTACAATAATAATCAGTAACTATCATCAAGCACTCAAATGCACATCATAGCACATATAAGTCATCAAATTCAATTATCAATTCATCCACGAGAACGAGCGTAAAATTTCACTAAATGGCTAATCCGTCACAATTTACACTCATTACGATCAATTAAATAAACTAAGATTAATTAAATTAATCAAAATTAATTAACTTACCCATGATTAATTAATCTAACCATGGTTAACTAATCTAACCTAAGTTAACTAATCTAACTAGGGTAGGCTAACCTAACTAAACTAACCACCTAACCAAACTAACCTAACTAAACTAACCGACCTAACTAGGCTAGTTACACTAACTAGGATTAACCACTAATCCTAATTAACAACCTAATCAATGATTAAGGAGTTAACTCACTGGATTAGGATGGCGGTGGGTTCACGGCGACGGCGGTGAAAACCCGAGACAACCGTGTCTCCAATGAGGCCTAACAATGATGGAAAAGAGCCCTACAAAGGCTTGGCCAAGGGTTGCTGGGTTTTGCTTGGTGTGACGTCCTAATTTTCAGACTCTGATTTCGATTGGTTAAGTTAGGCATTTCATCGACGCGACTACAGTGTTTTTCTCTGAATTGGCCACTCATGAGATAACTAGACTAGCTAAGTATGCTATTAAGGACTTTAAGACAGATAGACTGAGAATTCGACTATGAATCGACTTCTCAACCGTGTTCATTTTTAGAGATCATTACAGCACAGTTAAAAATCGAATTAAGATCAGAGATAGGTCGGTTCGACTAAGATGAATGACCGATCGTGGGTGACTCCACTAAATTTGAAAATTCTCATTGACCAAAGACTAACTTGATCTTACTATTGTTTTGGTATCATGTGTCCGCATTTGAATTATAGAGATTTTCACAAAAATCGAGGATCGCCAATGTGTCGAGTGGGTTCATTGTGGCTCGAAGAAAATCGACCACGGGTCATTTGTTCTAAAAAGTTCAGAAAACTATCCAATAGTTTAGGTCACACTAAAAATACGTTTGAGTGAAATTAACCACCGGTCTAAGTCCGATTTCAGAAATTGGAAGTTCTATCATGTTACAGGTCATTTTAGGAACGCCGAATTAGTCTCAGAATATTTTTCAGAGATTTTGAGATTTTTACGGAAAACCGTGTCGGACGTTGCGGAAAATAAACGGAAATTCAGATTGGCTGAATTGAGGAGATTTTCGACCTGCAAGCTGAGCTGTAGGGTGAAGGGGACCTATAGAATTTATGTGGGCTTTTTTACATCAAATTTGGAGGTTGAATGTGGGAATTCATCGAAGAAATTGGAAGTTTAAAATGGGAATTTCGGAACTAAGGGTGGGCACCATTATTTTGGACTTTAAATTGATTTATTGGTGGAAATTATGCTTGAAAATGATGGGGAGACATAGAGGATGAGATTGAGGCTTGTGGGATCAAAACAATTAATGAATTGGCTAAGATTGTTGAGTTTTTGTTCCCCTTAGCTGGCTTCTCCATCTTCGTACGCCACCCCCTCCTTCGGACGCTCACGGCCGCACAAACACCACAGCTGAAGAAGACAAGAAACCCACGCCATCTGCTCTCTCTCTTCGTGCGCCAACCCCCACCGAACGAAGACAGAACACTCAGCCAGCATTTGTTTTTCATTTTTCCTTGAAGTCCATGGACGCCCACAGCTTCTCTCGCTCCTGCTGCCCTCCATCTTCAACCGAATCTCTCCACCAGCTCGCCAGCAAGCTGCCACACGTCCCTCAGCCTTGCGTCTTCAACCCCACCTTCTTGTAGCATCATCCACCGAAATCCCCAAGTAAACAGTCGAAGCCTTGCTGATTTTGTTGACCGAGCAGCACGCCATTCAACTCCAGCGCCGTCCAAGTCTCCACGCGTCCACTAGCCCGTCTCCTTCGGTCAACCACAGCAAACAAGCCGAGATTCACTGGTTGACCGAGCAGCCTTACCTTGCTGCCATTTGGCCGTGAGTCTTCAATCGGTGCCCTCTCCACGCGGCCAAGGACGACGCTACGTTGTGTCTTCGACCCAGTGAAGCTGCTGCCGCGAGACCAAGACCAGCGACGTCGCTTGAAGAAGCCACGTCTTCACCGAGTTCTGCCGTCCACCGAAGACTCCACCTGCTGCTTCCTTCGTCCGCGAGCTTCCTCCGAATTCTGCTTCTCTCGCTCGTGGATAGGCCCAGCTCCATCCATCGTGCATCTTCGGCCCAACATAAAGGCCAGTTCATTTGAAGCCCTTGACCCGGCTCGGAGCCCATCTTCGATTGAATTGAAGCCCGCAAGAAGCAGGCCAGCAATTAATTTAATTGAAGCCCATCTCCAGCCCACACGATTTCAGCCCAATTTCAACTCAATCCAGCCCTTGTGGATCAGCCGATCAGCCCGTGAAAATTTCAGAAGCCCAGATCAAGCTCAGCCCAAGAATTTCAGTAGGCTCAAGCCCAGAATTTCTGCGGGCTTGCCAAGTTTTTAGGCCCGGCCCAAGGGTGCATTGACGTCACCGAAATTTTGGAATTTAGCCACCGTCGTGTTGTCGTCGCAGTGTTCCAGTCTTCGCTTTGCTCAAGTGAGTTTTGCTTACTAATGCCTTCTTAGTTTGCTATTTATACTTAAAGGTTGATTAGATTTAATTAAGTGCAATTAGGTGGTTAGATTAGAATGGTTTAACGATTATTAGTTAATTGCATTGCATATTAGTTGTTTAGTTAGTGTACTTAGATAGAGAATTACCTATAGTATTTATTGGATGCTTCTTGGGATTTTCCCGACCCTTATCGAGTGTTAATTAGGTAATTCAGGCATAATTGGAATTTTTAGGAATTAAATATTAATTTTCGAAATTAATTATTTAATTATTTATATTTCAGAAATTGATTTGGGATGGTCAATGACCGGGATTTTATGCTGATGATTGTGGCGAAGTCCATTTATTTAATTGAGCTTTACATTGTGCCAAATTGGAATTATTGTGTTTATTTATTTAATTTTCGAAATTAATTATTTAATTATTTATTTTCTGGAAATTCAATCGGGATGGCTGGTGAGGAATTTTGTGCTGATTGGCGTGGTGTAGTTCGTTTATTTATTCAAGCCTTAATTTGTGAGAAATTGATTTATTAGTGATTGTAGGATTTATTCCTAAATTGAATAATCTTTGGTTATTAATTAAAGAATAATTGAGCATTAGTGGATGATGCCACTATATATTGAAAGTTGCCGAGTGGGGCTGTGATGCCACTAAATCTAAGAAAATTGCTCGGTAGGGCCGTGATTACCACCTATAATTAAATTGTGTCTTAAGGACCGTGATTCATAATTGGGAATTGAATTGGAATAGTTGAAATAATCGGAAGTGGTCTTGTTGGCGTGTAATTGACTCGGTCAATTTGATCGATGCTTCAATCAGTGATGTGATTGCTTAGGTGCCTATTTGATCTGTGTTAATATGCAGGTGGAATCTGAGGTTAGAGTAAGTCCTCTGACTCATGTTGTGCATAGGCAGTCTTAAAGTGTATTAGTTTACTAATCGGGTTTTAGGGAGTAGAACTTGTTGAGATGTGGTATCAATGATTATTAAATAACCATTTTAGGACCCTGATGATGAGCCTGAGAAAGAGGAATCTGAAGAGGAGAACCCTAATGTGGAACTAGATGAGAAGGAAGATTTTGGAGAAGAAGATGACCATGAGGAGGATCCTGAGTATGACCCAAATGAGAACTGAGATTCTATCTTGTTTTGTCAGACCTTGTTTATATATGGATAAGGGTTAGATCAGACTCCTGAGAATAGTATTGCATTATATACTTGTATAAAAGAGTAGTTGTGAATTTTAGTATGAAAAATATGGCCCTACTTTTTTACTCCATTACTTTATTGTCTGGAGATTTATAACTTCTTCCGCATGTGCATATAAAAATGAAAAGGATTGGCGATACATTTTGGGATATCGCTTTCAAAATCGACCAAAGGTAAGGGATGTGCACATGCTTGAGGATCGGGCTTGACACTTGGTGGGCTAGTCGAACGATGGCAGCTTAGTGAGATAGCGCAACTGGATGAGTAGGGGTAGGCAGCTGGTGGCAGCGACGGGTTGAGCGGATAGGCTGGGGCGTCGGACTGTTCGGCGGGGCTAGCAGTTGGGCGGATGGACGGGCTAGGCTAAGGTGATTGGCGGGTTGAGCTGGTGGTGCTGGATTGAAGACGGTGGGCTTGGCTAGTCGCGTGGAGATGGGTGTGCGGGTGTGTCTGTGGTGGAGTGGTGTGTGGCAGCAACCAAATGAGGAGAAGCAGAACTAGGGGGAGGGAAATAGAAATGAAGAAGAAGAAGAAGAAGAAGAAGAAGAAGTAGCAACGAGGATCGGTTGAGGAAGGGGTGCAAGCATGGAGGAAATTGGGGGAAAAAGAGGGAGAGAAAGGAAGTCAAAGCAAGGGCCAATGGGGAGCCTTGGCAAAATATCAAGCTACTCATAAAAAAAAAAACTCAAAAGTCTTCAGCCCTAGAAGTCAAGAGGGCACCCAATGGGAAGATTGCTCTCATTTCACCCAATTAAGCTATTTTGGTGTAGAAAAATATGCCCTTCTACAGCCATCCGAATTTCCATTTCTTTTCCGATTTGTCCGAAATTGATTTTTCCGCAAAATTCCAGACTCGGCGAAATTTCTTTGAAAGATGAGATGACATTGATAAATGAATCGTGACACACTTGAACGTCTAATTCGCGAAATCGAATTCAATTTCGTGGTTAAAATCGATTGAATGCGATTTTAGTACAACCTAACCTATCGAGTAGCTTTTAGGGATTTTAGTGTATTTGACCTTTGATCGATAATTTTTTATCTACGTTTATGTATTTCCAACTCGTAGACAACTCTCGGTTGTTGTAAAAATCACAAGGTTTCAATTACGTGTGCCAAGTACAATATCGATAGAAAATCGGGTTGTTGCCGTTTGATGCGAATATTGCAATCGTGCGAAATCATCCACAATTCAATTACATGTTTCCGTCAAATCGACTTATATCCGATCACAATTCAATTATAACTATGTCATGTTGACCCTTGCCGATTATTATGGTCGAATAGTCAATTTCCAATCGAATTCTCTAGTCTGTCGTGTTTAAATCTCTTAACAGCCTTACATAATAGGTTAGTTAACTCGTGAGTGTCTATCTCAGAGTAAAATGACCATCGGCGCATCGACGAAACAACCATTTCATATAATCGAGATGATGTCAAATTTCAGGATGTCACACCTTTTATAAATATATTGATGGAATCAATCATGAATTAATAAAATCAATCTTGAAGACAAGTTCATTTTTGTGAAGTATCTACTTATGGAAATTTAGATTCTGATTATATGGACGACTAGAATCATCATATTTTCATCTCAATCTTCAAACAACTATAAGATTTCCTTAATCAATTCTGCCCAATGGATTGATTGGAAGAAATTCTTTTGGAGAATGCCAACATTTTGAAAGGCGTAGAGAATTATTTAAAGAGATCATTCAGTCCATTCGAGAGAGTGCGTGAAAATTGAAATTCCAAAGTTTGAGGCATTTCCAATCACTTGTTCTTCGTTAATAGCGCTTGCAAATTGTATTCAAGAGAGAAAAACACAAGAAGAGTGACTTAGTGAGAGAAAAAGAAATCATCCACTAAGTGTTTGTACTCAAACCATTGTATTTCTCTGTTGATGTCTTAGTGAATTTTAGCCATAAGACTATTAGTGTGGGAAAGTGGATATATGCTTGATCTAAGCCGAATTACTATAAATCTCGTATTCAATTTTCTTTTCCCTTAACTCTTTTGATTTGTTCGTTGTTATCTTTTTCTGAACACCTCGAATTTCTAAACCATCTTTAATTGAGTTTGAAATTACTTCAAAAGTCTGGTGTCACTTTTAGTCCAACTTTGCATACGAAATAACTTATTCAACATTTATTTGCTTAATTTTTTTTACATCAGCAAAAAATCGCTTCAAGTGCCATAACTTAACACAAAATGATACTTAAGTACTAGAACTTACGAAAGTAACACTTAAGTGCCACATTTTAAGAAAAGTGGGACACCTGAGTGCAACATTCAGCGAAGTCGGCCGGAAATCATATGTGGTAATTAAATATTAATATTTTTCACCAGGGTGGCTTCTTGGGAGAGCCGACTCAGCTCTAATTCACCAAAAACGATGTTTCTATAGTTGGCCAAAATAGTGTCCTTAAATTGGCCAAAACGATGTCATTTTGGCATAATTCGAATTTTAATATAATATAAAAATTAATTAAATTAAATTTAAAACAACAACAACAACAACAACAACAACAACAAAGAAGAAGAAGAAAGCCAGAATAATAATAATAATAATAATTAAAAAAAATGGAAGAGGAGGAGGAGGAAGGTAGCTGGCGAATGAGGGCTAAGCACTTCCCGCCGCCACCTCCCCACCATCGCCGAAGGTGGGGGAGGGTCGGCTGGGGCTGTCGGCCCTTAGCCGGGCTTGACGGCGGCCCGGCCGACCCTCCCCACCTCCCAGGTGACAGAGGGGAGATGGCAACGGTGATGGCAAGGGCTAAACTCTTAGCCACCAGCTGCCTCCCCTTCTCCTCCTTCCTTTCTTGCCAGATTTGGGCAAGGGCCACAACCCTCGCAAAGTGTTGCCTTAGCGGTGGCGGCTCTTGGCCGTCGGTCGGGCGAGGGCTCGCGGGCCCCGGCCGCTAGTCGACCGACCCTCCCCCTCCATCGTTGGCCCTTATTGGCGGTGGCGAGGAGGCTGCGGGGGCTAAGGGTCGAGCCCTTAGCCGACCCCCTTTTTTAAAATTTTTAAAATTTTTAAAATTTTAAAATTATTAAAATATATTTATATTTGTATATTTTTTTGAAAAATTTTAAATAAATTTAATTTATTTAATTTTTATATTAAAATTTTACCACATCAGCACCAAAATGATGCCGTTTTGCAATTGCTTCTTCAGAAAATTGACACATAAGCGTTTTAGTCGGATTTTGGCCGGATTGACATTTAATTGATTTATTTTACTTCAATTTTTGCATTTAAGTGTCACTTTTGTTTGTACCAAGTTATAGTACTCCAGGGGTCTGCGTGTCCACCGATTCACCTCCTTTAGGTGGTAAAACTAGCTTTTTCATAGCTAAGATCTCATCATATGCATAATGTGCCACGAGAAGTTTATTGTTCAATTTGCTTCAAGTCAGTCAAATTTGAAAGGCCACGAAGTACATTGCGTCCATGACTCGCGAAGAGAATATGTACATTGCGTCCATGACTCAAGCCATCACTGAACTAATAAGGAAACATGCACCTACACTAGGCTTTGATTATAACCCAAAATATGGTTCCCCCATGCACCTAGAAAATTCTATCCTCCATCACGCGTCTAACCTTTTCTTCTTATCTCTATATGGTCATTTATCCCCTCTCATTGATGTTCTCCACATACGGAGGATGGAATAAAATCAGAAATTAAACCGGAGGCTATCGACCACCTGAGAGGAGCGATTCAGCAGCAGAATACAAGTGCGTAAATGCCTGGCCCGTGGAGGACGGACAAGACATGGCCAAAGCATCGAAACTTTCGGGATGAGCAAATGTTAAAGCGCTGGAAGAAATGCCGGCGGATGACAATTCTGGCATCGGAAGATCGCCTTCCAAGTACTGCAATACTTGACGCATGCTTGGCCTCATCGACGGACTGGGGTGGGAACACATCAACCCGAGTTTCAGCACGAACTCCATTTCTTCTTCCACAAACTCCGCCCTCAATTTCGGATCACTTGCCTCAAGAATGTCGCCTCTGTCCCAGCAAGAAAATACCCAGTCCACTAAGATCACATCCTCCGTGTCCCCTTGCTTTATTGGCCTTCTCCCGCAGGCGACCTCGAGCAAAAACACTCCGAACGCAAACACGTCGGTGCTCGTAGTGGCCTTGCCAGTTCGCATGTGCTCAGGGGCCAGATAACCGAACGTTCCCACGACATGAGTCGTTTGAGGGTCGGTTCCATGATCGTGTAGTCTCGCAAGCCCAAAGTCTCCAAGTCTTCCATTAAATTCAGCATCTAGCAAGATGTTACTCGCCTTTATATCCCTGTGGATCACCACTTGCTCCCACCCTTCATGCAGATAAAGCAGCCCAGACGCCACTCCTTTGATCACCTGTAATCTTTGCATCCAATTGAGGGTGACTTTTGGTTGATTATAGAGGTACTTGTCGAGGCTCCCGTTGGGCATGTAGTCGTAAACCAAGAGCAACTCCCTTTTCCTGCGGCAGTAACCGAGGAGCGCCACTAAGTTGCGGTGACGGAGCCGGCCGATGCTGATGATCTCCGCTACAAATTCTCTCATGCCTTGTCCCGATGCATGGGAGACCCTCTTCACCGCAATCTCTATATTCGATGTGGGTAAGATTCCTCTATAGACCTGGCCAAACCCACCAGTCCCTAATAACTCTTGGTCCCGGAATCCTTTTGTCGCAATGTAAAGATCTTTGTACTTGAATCGGTGCGGGCCGTATTCCCTCTCCCAATCTTCGAGGACCTCGGCCAATTTCCCTTTCCTTCTTATCACGTAAACTACACTCAAGATCAGCATCAATACGACGAAAAGAACCATCAGTGGTAATCCGATAGTCAGTACTTTCGACGTTTCTTTCTTACGGATCTGAGAAAGCTTAGGAAGTCGGGACAGGGCAAGTGCCTGAGCCTCTCCATTCACACTGAAGCTCCAACCCAGAACATAGTGAGAAGTTAGGAGCCAATTAGTCGATGATGAGAAGCCCACATACATGTTCTCGTTGATGATTGGTGAGAGATCCTGTATAAGAGACAGAAGAGGAGTCTTCGGTTTTTTCACATTGATCGGAGCCAATGTGATTTTGATCAGTTTGTCTGTGCCATCATAGTCCACCCAAACTTGCATTTTTTGACCGCTGATTAGAGACAAGTTGTTGAACTCCCCATTATCTTGATAATAGCCCGCCGGAGCTGACATTACTGACGTCAGCCCGTTCAAGTCGATCCCGATGTGATTATCGTTAATGTCCTGAAACTCGTAGCTGACGAATGTGTCGAGTTCTACCCCAAACACATGATTGCTGAAGTTGCCATTGTTGGTTTCATTGAACATGCCGAGATATCGGCCCGGCAGGGACCCATGGAGGCCACTCAGGGGTGCGACGACAAAGGCAAAGCCACTGCCTCTCATACTCGCATACGGAGGTTGAATCGCGAAGACGAATGTGGTGGAGAAGGATTTGATGGAGCCATTCGGCAGGTTCTTGAACTGGACCGGGTAGGGATGAAAGGCGTGGCCCTTCTGCTGATTGGTGTCGTTGTTCAGCTTCAGGAGGCCATTGGAGGTGATCTCGGCGATCCCGTCGAGGCTCAGATTGGCCGATCTGAAACCGTTGTACACGAAACCGGTCTCTTGAGCGTAAGTCAAAACTGCTAGCAGAGAGACCAGAAAAAGAATCTCGACGGACATGGCTCAAACTCACAGTCCGCTTGGCAATTGGCTGAAGAATGATGCGGTTTACCAAGGCTATAAAGAATTCCATAGTCAAGTCCCCCGCTCATACGGCAATTGGGAATTTGCGTTAACGATGACTGAATAAACCAATCCGAGTCGGAGAATGACTTTTTTGTGGAAATTAAGTCCGGTTAGAGAGATTGAAGGAAGGTGTGTGGACTAAAGTCAAGCCCGTCAATTTTCTTCCGATGAGAAAATCGTAACACGAAGTGTCCACGAAATTGTTTGAGGGAGGACAAAAGGCCCCGAGTTGACGACAAAAGGATAAAAAAGGAAGAGACTTGGATAATCACGATGAGCAATGCTAGCATGACGGCCACTGTCATTAGTAGGAATGACGGTGGCCTCTCGACCACGATTCTCACGCCAAGATAAGGCCACAAGCTTAGTAGGTTAAGGTCACCGTCGACTAAGAAAGGAAAAAAAAGAAAGCCAAATAAAGAAATAAATGATCCGTCCATTACTAAACAAGAGGAGGAGGAAAGATACTACATAGCGAGATGTTTAATTTGTCTATTTGTAAATGACTTATTTAGAGTTATTTAGAATTAGACCACATCGCAAATTCTCTCGTTAGTTGTCCATTTGCATGACTTATCTCTTACTGAATTGAGATAGCAAATTTGTATTCTGCTACATTAAAACCATGTTAGACATCATTTTTGTTGTAACAACAGGAAAAAAACTAAAGTGTGGCATGAAATTGGTAAATCAAAGAGAGAATAGAGGACAATGCTAGCCCAATGGTGCCACAAATACTTCAAAATAATGGTGCATTTTGAGCCTTTAGTATCACTTCAAAAGCAATGTGCTATCAAAGATTTAATTAATTAATAATTCAGCTTCACTAGTAGAAGATTGCAGGCATTTTATGGAAGAGAGAAATGAACAATTTTGTTTAATTTAATAACTTAACATTGATATAAAATCTATTTCATATAAGACAAATCCACCTAGCAAATTTGGAAAACAGATTTTAATTCTCATACAAAAAACTAATAAATTCAAGGCAATAAGATCTGAAAAATTCCACTCAAATTCCCAGATTTCCCAAGGAAACCGGACAAACAAGTCTTCCAGTTTCCTTGGGAAAATATGGAGTCAAGACTGCACCATTGCACCATTACTCTTTGCAGAGTAATGGTGCAGTCATCCAAGCTTTTTCCAATCACGATTGAGAAAAAAGAAAAGAGAGGGAGAGAAGAAAAGAAGGGTTGTGATTATCTAAACTATTTTTGAAAAGGTATAATGAAAGAACTTTCGTAAAGGAACCCAGTCCTACTATTTAAATAAGGAAAAAAAAAAAACACAAATGGTCCCTAAATTTTAGTCCAATATGCAATATGTTTCATAAATTTTTAATTTATTCAATGTGATCTATAAACTTTACCCTAATAATCAATGTGATCTTTAAACTTTTAATTAGTTTAATATGATCCTTCGACTTTTAGTATATTGTCACGCCCCGAATCTTGAGCGCGTGCCCATCTCTCTCTGGTCGATAATATTTTGCGACTTCTTAGGACGAGTCACTGACCCTTTTTCGTTTTATTGCACATGCGGAAGCGAAAATAAATCCCCTGACAGTAATCATCTCGGGATAGAAATGCAGAATAACAATTTCACAAAACAAAACACACATTTATATACACATTGAGTCATGTACAAGGTTTATGACCAAAAGACTACAAAGATTGACTTTTCAAAAAGAAGCGGTCCTAACTGACCTACACTTCATATCACCTCCTCTCAGCTCTAGGTCCTCCACTCAACGATCCTGAAAATTTAATCGACGACGATGTGAAATATAAATCTTAGCGAGTTCACTCTCTAAACCCCGATTGGAAGGGAAATATGCCTAAAGGCACCACTCAGTCACACAATCATAGGGACTTACCTTGACTCAGATCTACTCTGCAGGTCAGTATAATTTATATCACAAACAACCATACAGATATGAGCAACAATTAAGCTCCAACAACATATAATATGACCTCAATCAATCATGCGTTCCTAGTTTTACTCTCGACATATAATACGACCTCCTTTTTGTTCAGCGGTCCTCCGGCATTGTTAGGCATCGTCTCACACCATTGTGCACGGCATCATCACTATGTCGACGGCATTCCATAAAGGAGCATCGGTCCAGAATCTATTGCAACCGGCATCCATTGGTAGGGCATCTCATATAAGAGTAACGTCCAACTTAATAGCTCGAGACAGGTCTTCTTAACCAACACATTATCACTCAAACATGGCTGGAAAGAAGATGATTTCCCTGACCAGCTCAAAACGCTGTTATGGTACTTGACCAATAAGTACTTAATAGCCATTGAAATTCCCACAAGAAGATTCATTGCCAACTTCACAAGAATTTTCATGCTAGTAAGAAACATCGAAAAAGAAAGTGATAAGAATCTCTTAGACTTTCTTAATTGGTTTTATCATCCTACATGCTGGAAACAAGACTTTGAAAATGAACTGAGAACCATGACACCAAATCCTGAAGTTCACATCATCCTGTTTTTCCGACGTCCATGGAATTTTTGCAGAAATAATGGTAGTATTTTGGATAGGCCACTTGAAATAGGAACCACATCCTATAAACCCCACTTGAACAGCCGAGAAGCCCGGATTCACAAATCTTATCCAAGATCTGTTAGATTTTGTGAAAATGAGTACCGAGAACTCCAGCGAATCCTATGCCAAGAAAACAAAACCATTCCTGAAGATATTTGGAATAATGTACCCACTACGTGTGATCATTATGACCTAGCATCAGAAGCTAAGGAAGCACTCAATCAGTACAGACAAGCTGCATCGTCCCAAGAGCATGAAATGACAAGCGAAGACGACATTGTCCAGTCTACTCAAGACCCCTATGCACGCTTTGGAGGTCCTCTGTCCCAGGATCCCTACGAATAGGGACCTTCGTCCTCATTCTAGAACATGGACACATCGTATTATGCACATACATCAAATTGGCCTCAGCCAAGCATTCCTGCTCATCCTACAAGTGAAAACACAAACTGGGCAGAAGAAGAAGCATCCAATTGGGCTCATGTACAAGCATCCTCATCAAGAAGGCTAAATCAGATCCTCTCACCAGAAGATCTTGAAGCCCTTTAGTAGAAGTACGAAACTCATCTCCTAGAAGATAGCTCAGATGACTCAGACTCAGTCTGTAGCTACAATGCTCGCGACGGACGAGACCGTTGAGTCCGTACAATTTTCACTGTAGTAGAGTCACTGTTCACTTTTACTGTAGCACTAGGCTAGGGAATGTACTGTTCACAGTATAGTTACTATTCATAGTGTGCGAATAATTCCCTCTCGGAAATTACCGATGCCCCTGTTTGTACTCGGACCCATGAGCTTGGTCCTTGTTTGTTGCCTTGTGACCTCATTTTGCCTATATAAGGCAAATAGGGTGTATTGTGTTGGGCAGAGTCCCCTGAAGTAATAAAGTGTGTGCTTTGAGAAAAACTCTCCATGGCTTTCTAAATTCATCTTCTTCTCTAGCCTGGTATGATCTTTCGAGAAATGCAGCTTGGGTAGGTTAGAAACGTTTCCATCCTAGCATCTTTGGGTGTCTCTAGGCTCTGAACTAAAGGGCTGAGTAATTTTCTGCTAAAAGGCTGTCCCTGCAAGGCTTGAACGGGAGTTGTTCGCCCAATGTGGGATGCATAACTACAGGAAATTTACTCTCCTTCTCTGGTTCTAAGCACTCAAATATCTCCATTAAAATGGTGAACCTAGCCTATTTTTTTCATATTAAAAATACCTATGAAAATCGTCGTATGTGGGTATACGATCAATTTATCCCATAAGATTGATATGCTTTCTTTTCAAAATCTCACTAGTTTATATAGTATATAAAACCATTTTCGATGTTTAGAACCTGACACCTAGGATTTTCTGGATAAATGTCAAAATTCACAAATTTTGGAATAATTGACTCAATTTTCAATTAACACTCAATTTTCACAATTTAACACTAGATTTGAGAAATTAACTACACCTTTACAATCGCACGAAATTCCGATCACCTGATTATCCCAGTCTAATTTCCGAAAAATATTTAATAATTAAATAATTACTGAAATTAATTAAATAAATCAATTTAAATTCTAAAATTACTAACCTAGGCCAGAATCACTAAATTAAGTACCAATATAGACTTAGAAAATTCCCGAACCCTTCTAGATAAGTAATGCAATTTATATAGGCCTCACTTAATCTAGTCTAACCACCTAACATGCATAATTGAATAATTAAATCACTAATTTAATCTAACTAACCACCTAATTCCTAATTAAAATAAACTAAACACCCCTTAGATGTCATTAGCCTACTAAGAAGAGTTTAGTGCACAAACTCACCAGTTTATTGTGGAAACTGGTTCACCGCGACGATGGCGTGACGACGGCCGAACTTGGGCTCGCGATGACACCCACGGGCTTGGACCGGGCCTAAACTTGGCCCAACAAATCTCAGCCCAAGCTGAGACTTGTTGCTGAAACGGGCTGGGCCTGAAGTGGGCTGACCTTGCGTGCCCAAGATGGGCTGGACTAATGAACTCTTGGGCTTCAAATGAGCTGGGAATAGGCTGAGGATGGGCTGTAAGTCTTGGCTGGGCTGCTGAAGTTGATGGACTGAAATTTTGATGGGCTTCAAGGCTGGATTTCACGAGCGGCAGCTTGGGCTTTGAGCGTGGGCTGGCGTGGCAAGACCGAAGCTGTTTCCGTGGAGGAGCTGCGAAGAAGCAGCCTCGGGCTGGGCCACTTCGCGGCCTGCGTGCGACTCAGTGGAAGCGGTGGACTTGGACGTGGCAGAGCTGGGATCGCTTCGGTGGTAGGCGGACGCTGCTGCTGGCGTTGGAGACGCGAGGCTGAGGAGCTGCTTCGATCAACAATCCGACTGAGGGAACAACAAGGTTGACCGAAGGACTTGGCAGCTGCTAGAGCGGTTTCGATGGGGTTTTCTTTCGTGGGTGGAAGCTGACACGGACGTGGCAACGATTAAGCTGCAGGAGAATCGCTCGGTCAATGATGATGGTGGTCAGTTCGGTGAGAAGCAGCGTGTGAGTGGAGAGATGGGGGAAATCGTTGGATGATGGGTTGGTTATGATGATGGGGGGAAAAAGAATGATGATGTGGTGGATGTTGGATGATGGTGATGATAGGAAGAGACGTGGGGAAGAAATGAAAAATGGGGATGAGGGCAGAAAGAAAAGATGAAGGCGAGACCAGAAGCAAGAGGGGTCGACATATTGAAAAGCACGAAGAAGGAGGGCGACGATCTTGGCGTGCTTGGGAAGCCTCGGAGGAAGAAGTCATAGAGGGTTATCCCTCTAATTGAATGCATTGTCCCTCCTCTAATACTTTCCACAATTTAAATCCCATCAATTAACTAAATTGATACCATAATTCCAATCAATAAACCAGCCTTATGTCCAATTTTGACGAGGAAAAAGCCCACATAATTTATACAATTCCCTTTTGCCAAATAGCTCGGTTTGCAAGTCGAAAATCCCTTCAATTCGGCCAATCTAAATTTCCGTTAATTTTCGCAACGTCCGAATTGATTTTCCATACAATTCCGAAATCTCAGAAAATTCTTCAAAGGATGAGTTGACGTTCTTAAAATAGATTGTGACATGACAGAACTTTTGATTTCTGAAATCGGGTTCAATTTCATGGTTAATTTCCATCTGACATGATTTCAACATAACCTAGTCTACCGGATAGCTCTTCAATTTTTGGTACAATTGACCTGTGATCGATTTATCTCGAGTCACAACGTACATCTTCGACACATTGGCAACTCTCGGTTGTTGTGAAAATCTCGAGATTTCAAATATGGATACAAGTTATAGAAATGACAGAAAAATCGGTCTAGTGCCATTCGACAAGAATTTTGTAATTAGGTGGAAATACCCACACACTAATCACATATCTCAATTGAATCGACCTATCTCCGGTCTCTGATTGATTTTTGACGGTACTGTAATGACTCTTGCAGATTGATACGGTCGAACAGTCGATTCCTGGTTGAATTCTCAAGTCCATTGCGTTAAAATCCCTTAATGGCTTTCCTAGATAGTCCAGTTATCTCGTGAGTGGTCAGTTCAAAAAATAGCACTATAGGTGCGTCGATGAAAAGCCCGATTTATTTAATCGAAAACGAAATCTAAAATTCAAGTTGTCACATATATATTCAATTTAGACCCTTAAACTCTATGAGAATGTTCACAATCAGGGACTATTAAATAAATTAAAAGTTGATGGACCACATTACATATTAGGTCAACGTTCATGAACTATTTGTATCATTTTTTCAATAAAAAACCTTTGACTTTGTGCAAATTTTTAGAGATTTAGATATTTAGTAGTAAATAAAAGCTAAAAGTAAAATAAAAGACAAATGTTAAAGACTAGTTGAAGGACTCCACATTTAGGTTCATAGATTGCCATGTAGAAATGAGCCATCGGAGTACCAACTTTTTCTTGATGAAGTACTGAAGTTAAGATAAAAGTCACAACTTAAATTGTATGGACTCAACAAGAAGAAAACTAGCACTTCTTTAGGATAAGTTTGACCTGTCAATGGTATTCTTCACCACAAATTTCATGGAGATTAAATTGTGAAGCAATTGAAGTTTGAAAAATTAGACTAAGACATACTATGACATCCTAAATTTTGAACCCGTCTTGATAATATGAAATTAACATTTTGTCGATGTGTCTATGGTCATTTTTCTTTGAGTTGGCCAATTACAAGTTAACTAATCTATTAGGTGAAGCCGTTAAGGGATATAAATACAACATACTCGAGAATTCGACCGAAAATTGATTGCTTAATCGTAATAATTGGTAAGGGTCAATACGACACCATTATAATCACTTTGTGATCGGATATATGTCAATTCAATGGAAACGAGTAATTGAATTGCAGGTGATTTCGCGGAATTGTGAAATTCGTATCAAACAACACTAACAAGATTTTTTGTCAATTTTTTACTCAGTACTCATAATTGAAACCTTGCGATTTTTACGACAACCGAGTGTCGCCGACGAGTCGAAGACACACAAACATGGATCGACAATTATCGATCACGAGTCAAATGCACTAAAATCCCTAAAAGCTACCCGGTATGTTAGGTTGCGCTAAAATTGTGTTTGGTCAATTTTAACCACGAAATTGAATTCGTTTTTAGGAATTGGACGTTCGAGCATGTCATTATTTATTTTTAGGATGTCATCTCATCTTTTGAGGAAATTCCGTTAAGTTCGGGATTTTTGTGGAAAATCAATTTCAAACAAGTTGGAAAAGAAGAGGAAATTTGTATAGGTTGCTGCCATAGGATTTTTGGCCACCAAATTGGCTTGTTTTGTGAAGATTTGAGAGGAAAATGCCTATTGGAGGATGCCAAGACTTTGTTGGCCGAAGTCTTTATGGCAAATGCACTTGAGTGCATGAATATTTTCCCTTGGCTTGCTATTGGCTACAAGCTTGACTTCTTGGTTGCCTCTCTCTCCCTCTTTCTTCCCTCTTCTTCCTTATGCGTGTAACCCCAGCCAAACCCCTTTACCTTCTGCTTTATTTCCTCTTCTTCTTCTTCCTCATTTCTTCTTCTTCTCCATCTTCATTTTTCCATTTCCAGTAACATCCACCTAGTGCCTTCACCAGCCGATCACCGCCCCTGCCCGTTCGTCCAGCACCATCATCACGTCTCATTGTCTACCGGTCTAGCTACCGGCGCTACCGTCCCACCAACCTCGACGCCACCAGTTCGACCACCTCAGCCAGCTGCTCGACCACCAGACTACCTTAGCTCCAGTCATCTACCCCTCATGCTGTCCCTGCGTCGTCGCTCCCACCATCTCCACCTAGCCACTTGCTAGCCCTGTCCAGCCAAGCCAAGCTGAGAACAACCAACCCCCTTATCAGTCGTGAGCTTTATGGGCCATTTTCAGCCCCAGTCGGTCCTCTATCGGAGACGCGGTAGCTTCGAGTCTTGGTCACCATCGTGCCACTGTTGTCATGAGCCCACCGCCATTGAATTCTGGTGAGTTAACACCCTAATCTCGGATTAGGAAGTTAATTGCACTTAGTAGGTTAGTTAGTTTTAATTAAAGATTAGTGGTTAATCTAGTTAGAGTAACTAGTTAGCTAGGATTGGTTAGTTACCCTAGGCTAGTTTGGTTAGGGGTTAGTTTAGTTAATTGCAGTTAATTAACTAGGGTTAGTTTACCATTGTTAGTTTAATTAAATTAGATTTACTTAATTAATTGTTATTTGTTTAATTGATTATAATTAGCGTAATTTGTGATGGGATAGCCATTTATCAAAATTTTACATTGATTGTCGTGGGTGAATTTATATGTGAAATTTATCGTTAATTTGTGCAATTGAGTGCTTGGTGATGATAATTGGCTATTATTACAAAAATTGATTTTTATTGGTATTTAATTAGAAAAATACATGGTGTCCATTTTTGACACCAAAATATTTTATGTACTATATATAATTGTGAAATTTTGAAATGGGAGAGTATCACGTTTATTGGTCAGATTTAAATGTGTGACCACACACAATTATTTTACTGAAAATTTTTAATATGAAGAAAATTGGCCAAGTTCAATATTTGAAATTGTGGTATTTGAGTGCAAAGCGTAGTGTTCTTGACCAAGTATGAATGTGCATGTGATCACTATCGAAGCTCGTCCTGATGCGTGTGAATGCACGGGGCGATGCCTGATTAAAATCAGATACCCCATGTTAATGGATGCTGATCACAGTGGAGGTTAGGCCAATGCTCCTGTGTGGAATGCCATCTAGATGAAGACGTTGCTGTGCCCGACAAAGCAGGACAACGCCCTGCTATGCCGGATGATCACTAACTATTAAGTTAGTCATTGCCGATGGATCATAATAATTGGGACACGCCTAAAAGGTTGAGATAGTTGCACTTGATTATGGGACAAAATTGTGTGGCACAGAATGAGACCCATGTGATTGTTTGGAAGATGAATTGATGCGTTCCTGTTATGAAATTCGTTTGCTGTATGCATATAATATATGTGACTCCCAGGGGTCAATGAAGACTTGCTGGTGGTTGGTATGGGTGGAGGTAGGGTTGAAATGGGGAGAAAATGGCTGAAAGTCGCGAAACAGGCAAAACAGTGCAGGCAGGTGGCTTCTAGACGGTTCGGTGACCGGTTTCTTCTCACCGACGTAAAGGACGGTAGGTGGCTCCATTTGGCGTGAGGTCAGGCTCCTTTGAGCGATTTGGATGTGCTGATCACAACGGTGGGTGACATGAAAGCTAATTCGTTCGGAAAGACCATTTTTAACTCAGATCTTTGGTGAAAAGTCAGCTGGAGCAGAAATTGGAATGAGGAGAAAACAAGAGGAAAAAATGGGGTCGATGGGCTTGCGATGGTGGAGGGGCCTACTGGCTTCCTTTCTCTCTAAGTTCTCTAAGGGCTTAACAATGGAGAAATGAAGGGGAAAGAGGAAGAAGAAGTAGCTAGTCAAGGATGGGGGGTCCCCTAATGAATACATGGAAATTCTTCTATCTTCTATTCCCTGGCATCCCACAATTGGACCACTCTTTCGGGAAATATTGTCTCTCTAGCGGCTCTCCACCAGGTATTGGCATTGTCCTGTAGCCGATATATGGCCAGGGTTACCTTCTCTGCCTCTATGCACATCGGGAATGCAAAAGCCTTCTCCAAGTCTTGTATCCACAAAACAAGGCCTTGGGGTCTCTAGTAATCGTGAATCTTGGTGGGCTCAGCTTCAAAAAAATGCTCCACCAGCTTGTGTATCAGCCTCTCTCTCCGCACCACTACGTTTGGCAAGTGTTGCAACAAGTGCAACGGCGGGTGTGGCCTTAACAGCGGTGGCAACAGCAATAACAACAACGGCTTGATTCTGTGCCTTCTATGCCATCATGCCTCTCATGGCCTCTAGCGCCTATATGATCCCTTTGATTCTGGGATCACTAGGGGCTGCTATCTCGGTACCAACTAAAGGTGGTGTCACTCCACTCGTGCTAACCTGTGCCGGCACTCGACCTTGACCTCCTTGGTTATCGACCTTGGTTGGCGTCCTACCCCAAGTCATGGCTCTAACGGTCCTCTTATTAAGAGTTCTTGGCTCCTGATCACTCATGAATCAGCTTTCTCTACTAAAGCTTGCTTCCAATTCCACATCGAATTAGAAACCTAGTGATCCAAACAATAAGCAATTCTACCAATCAGCTATCACAGATATGCATCAGCATGAATTTAAAAGTCATTCCTACCACTATCCTATAAACCATCTCACCTTATCACTCCAATCCTTAAACCAATTCTCTGATACCATTAAATGGAGATGTCACACCCTGATCCTCCGAGCACGGGCCCATCCCTTATTGGTCGATTAATAGCGACGTTCCATGATGTATCACTGACCCATTCATTTAATATACGCATGCAGAAGCATATGAAATTGCCAGAAAATAAAACAATGGGATAGGAAATTAAGGCCAATTTTTCACAAAATACTTGTTTATAAACACACAGGTCTATACACAAAGGTTTATAGAAGGGATTGGCTCCCTACAAAAGAGAATTGTCCTATAGTTAGCTAGCCGGACAAGATCGCTGATTCTTCAGGCTTCACCTCTTAAACTCTAGGGCTTTCGGTCATTCACCAACATCACCTAAGGACTTGAAAATGGTTATACAATAATCAATAAGACAATGTCTTAGTAAGTTCTACCCTCTAAGACCCGATTATGAAGCAAATACGCCCTAAGAGCTGCCTAAGCATAATCAAGCATCAGAGGACTTACCTTGACCTTAGTTCATCGTCGTAATTCAACACAATTCATAATCTCATTAAGTCACATCAACACATCAAATCCTTTACTCAGATCGACTTATCAATCAATTAATCTCGTCGATTACATGTCAATCAGAACATTCCCCAGTCATTCTAATCAATATTATGCATTCTCCAAGATGATATATCTAGTCACCGAGCCCATGTGCATCCTCCAAGATGACATACCTAGTCACCGAGCCCATATGCATTATTCAAGATGATATACCTAGTCATCGAGCCCACGTGCATTCTCCAAGATGACATACCTAGTCACCGAGTCCACATGCATTCTCCAAGATGACATATCTAGTCACTGAGCCCACGTGCATTCTCCAATGTGACATTTCAAATCACTAAGCCAGCGTGCATTCTCCAAGATGACATATCGAGTCACTGAGCCAACATTCATTCTCCAAGATAACGTACCAAGTCACCGAGCTAATATAACATAATGTTTTTCTCCAATATGACATGGTTATTGAGCCGACGTAGTATAATGTCTTTCTCCGAGATGACATACTAAGTCATTGAGCCGACATTGTATACGTCTTTCTGTTCGTAAAATTCTAAGGGCAAGTGCACGTATCGAACAAGTAATATAATGATGAGATAAAGTATCGTCCCACGGAGATCGATGATTAATAAACCAATTAAATACTAAAATAGACTAATTCTAAAATTTATCTAACAAATCAAAATATAATTAAGAATGAATTAAAAACGAAATTTGTAGACTAAATGCAGTAAAATCAATCAGATAAATATGTTAGAGCATCCGATTTCACCATAACCACTAGATATGAATTTCATATTGTTATAAATACAAGAACGATATCAAACATGTGATAGCGGAATTTCCTAATCTATTTACTATCCTATCTCTAGGTATAGCAAACCTACTCAGCTTATTAATCCACTATATCTCTATGTGAATTAAAATAAACATGAGTGCATTAAAAACTATGAATATTCCCGGTTTACAATGAGTCTTTTGGATCACCTTATCACCGAAAGCTACACAAATAACGCAATATATTTCTATCCACGTTTAATTCATGGTTATATATTATAATGAGCAATTGCATATTATCACCTCTCAGTCTCAAACATGCACATCAGATCATTCAAGTGGTGGCCAGTCACTCAAAAGCATTAAACGCAATAATAAATAACTCACATGAATGAAATCAATTGTAGAACATAAAAATTATGAAATTCACATCATCATGGTTAGGCTACATCGTAGCTCTAACAAAAGAAAATTAGAACATAGTAGAATAAGAAATAAAAATATAAATATAAATCAAACCCAGCATCTTGAATCAAAGAACAAGAATTATGTCACCACTTTTGTCTTCTCTTCAAAATACTTGAAAAACTCTCAGAACAATAAAAAAAAACGATCTAGCTAAAAAAACCCTAGCTGCTCTCTCTTCCTATTTATAGAAAATCTAAAATATCTATCTCTCAATGCTTGCAAATAACATCAGGGAACAAAATCAAGAATTTCCTGATTTGATATCCATCTTCCACTGCTGCTTTTATTTGAATTCCTGATAATTGCCATTCTTTTCCTTATCTTCTCCATATCTCATTATTCTGCATAAACAAAGAAAATTTAAATAATCAGAAGGAAATCCAAATATTTTCTCATAGATAATGCATTAATTGTTGCCTAAAATAGGTAAAATAACTCTATTTTTATAGAGTTATCAAACCCCCAAACTTAACATTTTGCTAGTCCTCGAGCAAAATCAAGACATAACACATACTCAAGCTAACAACCTCCTCCATGACATCTTTCCATAATTGCTCAAATTCACAATTCAAAGAAAAACATAAATTTCATCCAAACATTGAAATCGATTTATAAGTTAAGACCAATTCTAACTATATGATCCAAGTGTGTGTGTGAGAGTCCTAATCTTTTTCGAATTATATGCAATCCAAATAAATTCACATTAACATGAAACCTCTAAAAATTCTCAATAATTATGACCAAATCTCATAGGTTTGCTTTTCATTCATCTCTCCACTAATGTAAGCTAATTATCCAATCAAAAATCAATAGGACTTTTCTCGGGTTGTAATGTAAGGCTGGGCTAAAGGTGAGATAACGGGAATTTTAAGCTCAAATCACCCATCAACACGTTGATTTCAAGGATCTAATTAGAGCCAATGTCACTGTCCAATTTCACTCATTCAAGATAATTTTTCTGCCGCCATATATCATCATTCTTTTTTTTTTCTTTCCTTTTTTCTTTCTCTTTTCTCTTTTTTTTTTCTCTTTTTTTTTCTTTTTTTTTTCTCTCTTTTTTTTTTGAATTGCTTTACGGTGGAGTTTCTCCCAAAGTCCCTCCTAATATAACATAAAAATTTCCAACCCATTGAGTATCCAAAAGGCTCACTCAATTGAAAGTTGAATAAGGAACCATAAAAGCAATTTTTTTTTTGACAATACACCTCAAACAACCACTGCAATCACTTTTTTTTTTTTTTTTTTTACTCCATCATTCCTCTGAAATTTCTATCAAGCTCAAATAATTTTTTTTTTATCCCAAAAGAAAATCAACATGTTCATAGGGCATGGGATGAGGATATAATTTGATCACGGTTAGGCTAAACATATATGGGTGCCAATAAAAGATTGTGTAATAATTAAGGCTCAACGGGGTGACTAGGGATAAATAAATAGGGTTGGCTTGAAAGGCTCAATCAATCCAAAAACTGCCTATATCATTTTCTCAATTAGATTTAGCTTAGGATTTCGCCTCAAGAGAAAATCAAACAAATTCTAAGATTTGGGTGAAATCTAAGAAAATCACATATTTCACATGAATGTTCTCTAGATTTACACATAATTCAAAAAGTAAGGACTTTTAGTGCTCAATAAGTGGATCAACATAATCAGAACTAAGATTAACTCACACCTCAATTGCAAGTTTAAATAAAATTTAAATTTTCCTAAGAATTGCAAAAATTCACAACCAGGAAAGCAATAATGATAAAAAAAATTATCTAAAAATTTGTCTTCCCCCCAAACTTGAATGAAGCAGTGTCCTTAATGCGAAAAAATATAATAGGAAGAAGAAAACTTCCCTGGTTGTAGGATAAGTCCATAGATGATCTTGATGATTAAACTCTTGAAAGGTGCTCCCTAAAAATTAACATGAATAAAATAGAGAAAAGTTAATCTTTTTTTTTTTTGGGCAAAACATAAACTTAAAAATAAATAAAAACATAATTAAAATGCTTGGGTTGCCTCCCAAGAAGCGCTTGCTTTATAGTTTTCAGCCAAACTATCTCAGTTGTCGCTATTCTGAAGGATGAAGTTCAATGGTGGTCTTCTGCTTGTTGTAACCACCTTCAAAGTAGGGCTTCAAACGTTGACCGTTCACTTTGAATGTGCCCTCAATGTCATGCGCAACTTCAACTGTTCCATATGGGAATACATGTGTAAGCGTAAAAGGACCAGACCATCTAGACCGCAACTTTCCTGGAAAAAGTTTTAAGACGAGAGTTATAAAGTAAGACTTTTTGACCAATTTTAAACTCTCTTCTAAATATGTGCTTGTCATGCCATCTTTTTGTACTCTCCTTGTACAACTTAGAATTTTCATAGGCCTCATTGCGAAATTCCTCCAGTTCATTCGGTTGCAATAATCTTTCTTCACTGCAGACTGCATATCAAAATTTAGAAATTTCAATGCCCAATATGCTTTATGCTCTAATTCCACTGGTAAGTGACAAGCTTTTCCAAACACTAGCCTAAAAGGAGACATCCCAATTGGAGTTTTGAACGCTGTCCTATAAGCCCAAAGTGCATCATCAAGTTTTATTGACCAATCTTTCCTAGAGGCATTCATTGTTTTTTCTAAAATTCTCTTGATTTCCCTATTTGAAATCTCTACTTGACCACTAGTCTAAGGATGGTAAGGGGTTGCAACCTTATGTGTGACTCCATACTTACTTAAAAGTGCTGCAAATTGCTTGTTGTAAAAATGTGTCCCCCTATCACTTATGATTGCCTTAGGAGTGCCGAATCGGGTAAAAATATTTTTCTTCAAAATTTCACCACAACTTTAGCATTATTTGTTGGTAATGCTACAGCTTCTACCCACTTAGACACATACTCCACAGCCACTAAAATGTATAAATTTCCATAAGAAGGTGTAAAGGGTCCCATGAAATCAATACCCCAAACATCAAATAATTCACACACAATAATGTTGTTTAAAGGCATCTCATTTTTCTTGAAATATTTCCAGTTCTTTGACACCTATCACATGAAGCTACATAGGAGTATGCATCTTTAAAAAGTGTAGGCCAATAAAATCCAGATTGTAAAATCTTAGCTGCAGTTTTTGTAGCACCAAAATGGCCACTGTCTCTCCATCATGACAATGATGTAGAATGTTTGCCTTCTCTTCATTTGGAACACATCTCCTTATGATCTGATCTGCACATACTTTAAACAAGAAAGGTTCTTCCCAAAAATAATTTTTAACATCAGAAAAGAATTTTTTCTTCTGTTGATATGATAATTCAAGAGGAAGAACATTACTTACCAAATAATTTACAAAGTCAGCATACCAAGGAATTGACTTGATGGAAAAAAATTTCTCATCAGGGAACTCTTCCAAAATTGGTCTTACCTCTTCCTTTGAATTTGGAATTCTTGATAAGTGATCTGCAATTAGATTTTCAGTCCCCTTCTTATCTTTGATTTCCAAATCAAATTCTTGCAGCAATAGAATCCACCTGATCAACTTGGGTTTTGATTCTTTCTTTTCAAGCAGATACTTAAGAGCAGAGTGATCAGAATAAACTATAACTTTTGAGCCAATTAAATAAGAACGAAATTTATCAAAAGCAAATACTACGCCAAAAGTTCCTTTTCTGTTGTTGAATAATTCAATTGTGCACCCGACAAGGTTCGGCGGCATAATATATGGTTCGAAAAATTTTATTCTTCTTTTGTCCCAAAATAGCTCCTACTGCATAATTGCTAGCATCACACATCAGCTCAAAAGGTAAATCCCAATTTGGTGCTGCCATGATTGGTGCTGATATTAACTTCTCCTTTAAAGTGTTAAAAGCCTGCATGCATTCAACAGAAAAATTAAAAGGAGCATCTTTTTCCAAAAGATAGAAAGAGGTTTAGCAATTTTTGAAAAATCTTTTATAAATCGCCTATAAAATCCTGCATGCCCCAAAAATCCTCTGACAAGTTTCACAGATGTTGGCGGAGGTAATTTTGCAATGACTTCCACTTTGGCTCGATCGACTTCTATTCCGTTTTGAGAAATTTTATGCCTGAGCGCTATTCCTTCTTGTACCATAAAGTGACACTTCTCCCAATTCAAAACAAGGTTAGTCTCCTCACATCTTTGTAAGACCAAAGCCAAATTATTTAAACAAGAATCAAATGATAGGCCAAAAACGGAAAAATCATCCATGAAAATCTCAATATATTTTTCAACCATATCGAGAAAATAGCCATCATGCATCTTTGAAAAGTAGCCGGTGCATTACAAAGACCAAAGGGCATTCTTCTAAAAGCAAAAGTACCATAGGGACAAGTGAAAGTAGTTTTCTCTTGATCTTCTGGTGCAATAGGAATCTGATTATACCCCGAATATCCATCCAAAAAGGAATAAAATCCATGCCCTGCAAGTCTTTCTAACATCTGATCAATAAATGGTAAAGGAAAGTGATCTTTTCTAGTGGTGTCATTCAATTTTCTGTAATCCATACACACACGCCACCCAAGAATCTGTTCTAGTTGGAATCAATTCATTGTTGTCGTTTTTCTGAACAGTCATACCACCTTTCTTTGGCACAACTTGTACAGGACTTACCCAAGAACTATCGGAGATAGGATAGATGATACCTGCATCAAGTAGCTTAATTACCTCAGCTTTCACTACTTCTTGCATCTTCGGGTTCAAACGCCCGAGGTTGGATAGTGGGTTTATATAGCTCCTCCATCAAAATTTTGTGCATGCAAATTGAAGGACTAATTCCCTTGATATCAGCTATTTTCCATCCAATTGCACCTTTATGCTCTCTTAATACTCTGAGCAATTTCTCCTCCATCAAATCTGTCAAAGAAGAAGATATAATTACTGGTAAAGAAGAAACTCCATCTAAATAAGCATATTTCAAATGAGAAGGTAAGGGTTTGAGTTCAAGAATTGGAGGCTCTTCAATTGATGGTTTAGGCTTTGTAATGTGTTGTCTCAACTCTTCAAATTTAATTGCCTTTTTCCTTGAATACGGTGGAATTGCCTCCATGAAATTTGCGTACTCCTTTATATCTTCATTATGAATATCTTTGTCCCTTGGTTGAATCAGACATGCTTCAAGTGGATCTTCAAAAATATTTTCCTGTAAAACCTTATTCACCAACTTGTCAACTGTCTCAACTCTAAAACAAGAATTATCATCAGATGGATATTTCATTGCTTTAAAAACATTAAATGAAATAAGATCATCTTGAACTCTAAGGATCAACTTCCCATGTTGTACATCAATAAGAGCTCTTCCTGTTGCTAGAAAAGGTCGACCTAAGATAAGTGGTACCTCAAAATCTTCCTCCATGTCAAGAACTATGAAATCTGCAGGAAAGATAAATTTGTCAACTTTTACCAAAACATCTTCCACAATACCTCTCGGATATTTAATTGATCGATCAGCTAGTTGAAGTGACACTGTGGTTGCTTTTACCTCGCCCAATCCTAATTTCTTGAAAATAGAATAAGGCATTAGATTAATACTTGCACCTAAATCACATAATGCTTTTTCAAAGTAAGAATCCCCAATAGTGCAAGGAATAGTAAAACTTCCTGGATCTTTTAATTTCGGAGGCAATTTGTTTTGTAGGATAGCTGAACACTCCTCATTTAACTTCACAGTTTCATAATCCTCCAGTTTCCTTTTGTTTGCCAAAATCTCCTTCAAAATTTTTGGATAACTAGGCATTTGCGCTAAAGCATCTGCAAAAGGAATGTTAATGTGCAATTTTTAAATACATCAAGAAATTTAGAAAATTGCTTATCCATTTTGTGCTCTTTGGAGTCGGCGAGGGAATGGAATTGGCGACACATATGGCTTGGGATTATCTGGAAAAAGTTTACTCTTGCTTGTCTCCTTTGATTGTTTATTGATCACCTCTTCTTTGTCTCTCGACAATCTCTTCTTCTCCCACTTGTTTACCACTTCTCAGGGTAATAGCCTTTATGTTTTCAATTGGATTTTCTCTGTGTTGCTTGGCAAAGAACCCTGTTGCCTTCGACATCATGCTTGCTAACCGGCCCACTTGCATCTCAGATTTCTGATTGAAGCCTCTTGGTTTTGAAATCTCACATCCGTGCTTTTGATGAAGTCATGAGTTGTGTTAGCAAGTTTGGTGACTATGTCTTCCAAATTTGACTTTGTCTCTTCGATTGTTTGAATCCAGGTGGTCTCGTCACATTCTGATTGTTCCATGAAAAATTTGGATGATTGCGCCATCCCGGATTGTATGTGTTGGAGTAGGGATTATTCTGCGACCTGTTAAAATTCCCAACAAAGTTAGAATTTTCATGAGATTGTTTGAAAGTATTACCTACCTGACACTCTGTGCTAACATGTCCCCCACCACAAAAATCACATGTCAAAGTGTGAATTTTCATGGCTGAAACACTCATATTATCAAGCTTTTTGTTGATTGTTTCAAATTGTGCAGCAATTGCAGCAAAAGCATCAACTTCATGAACTCCGCTAACTTTTCGCATTGGTAATCTCTCAGTAGGCCACTGATAATTATTGGACGCCATCTCTTCTAATAAATTGTAGGCTTCTTCTGGTGTTTTATTATTTAAAGTCCCCCTGCAGCTGCATCAATCATAGAACGAAGATTTGCACTAGAGCCATTATAAAAAGTTTGTACCTGCATCCATATGGGTAGTCCGTGATGTGGGCATCTCCTAAGAAATTCTTTGAATCTTTCCCATGCTTCATATAATGATTCATTATCCATATGCATAAAATTAGTAATATCGTTACGCATCTTCGCAGACTTTGCAGGTGGAAAGAACTTACCAAGAAATTTCTGAGCCATATCATTCCATGTAGTAATTGATCCTGCAGGAAGAGAAGAAAGCCAACTTTTAGCTTTATCTCTAAGAGAGAATGGAAATAATCTCAACCTAATAGCATCATTGTAACTCCATTATATTTAATGGTGTCACAGATTTCAAGAAAAGCATCGATGTGAGCGTTTGGATCATCGCTTGGTAGCCCGCTGAATTGCACTGATTGTTGAAGCATCTGAATAAGTGACGGCTTAATCTCAAAGTTGTTTGCTTAAATTGCAGGTCTTCTGATACTTGATGTGGTGCCTTGAACTGTTGGCGCAACATAATCTCTTAAAAGTCTACGTGGATTTTCATTATCACCGTCTGCCATCTTAGCGTGATTCTTCTGTTCTCTTAGTCGCCTTTTGAATGTACGCTCGATTTCTGGATCAAGCTCAACAAGTTTCCCTTGTTGGCTACGTGTCATAAACCGATGTACACCCTGAAAAATAAAACAAAACGAAAGCTAGATTAAACTTAGAATTATCTGGTATCAATATTAATTAGTATTAAACAACGATCCCCGGCAACGGCGCCAAAAACTTGTTCGTAAAATTCTAAACGCAAGTGCACGTATCGAACAAGTAATATAATGATGAGATAAATTATCGTCCCACGGAGATCGATGATTAATAAACCAATTAAATACTAAAATAGACTAATTCTAAAATTTATCTAACAAATCAAAATATAATTAAGAATGAATTAAAAACGAAATTTGTAGACTAAATGCAGTAAAATCAATCAGATAAATATGTTAGAGCATCCGATTTCACCATAACCACTAGATATGAATTTCATATTGTTATAAATACAAGAACGATATCAAACATGTGATAGCGGAATTTCCTAATCTATTTACTATCCTATCTCTAGGTATAGCAAACCTACTCAGCTTATTAATCCACTATATCTCTATGTGAATTAAAATAAACATGAGTGCATTAAAAACTATGAATATTCCCGGTTTACAATGAGTCTTTTGGATCACCTTATCACCGAAAGCTACACAAATAACGCAATATATTTCTATCCACGTTTAATTCATGGTTATATATTATAATGAGCAATTGCATATTATCACCTCTCAGTCTCAAACATGCACATCAGATCATTCAAGTGGTGGCCAGTCACTCAAAAGCATTAAACGCAATAATAAATAACTCACATGAATGAAATCAATTGTAGAACATAAAAATTATGAAATTCACATCATCATGGTTAGGCTACATCGTAGGTCTAACAAAAGAAAATTAGAACATAGTAGAATAAGAAATAAAAATATAAATATAAATCAAACCCAGCATCTTGAATCAAAGAACAAGAATTCTGTCACCACTTTGTCTTCTCTTCAAAATGCTTGAAAAACTCTCAGAACAATAAAAAAACGATCTAGCTAAAAAACCCTAGCTGCTCTCTCTTCCTATTTATAGGAAATCTAAAATATCTATCTCTCAATGCTTGCAAATAACATCGGGGAACAAAATCAAGAATTTCCTGATTTGATATCCATCTTCCACTTTGCTGCTTTTATTTGAATTCCTGATAATTGCCATTCTTTTCCTTATCTTCTCCATATCTCATTATTCTGCATAAACAAAGAAAATTTAAATAATCAAAAGGAAATCCAAATATTTTCTCATAGATAATGCATTAATTGTTGCCTAAAATAGGTAAAATAACTCTATTTTTATAGAGTTATCACTTTCTCTAAGTTGATATACCAGGTCATCGAGCCAACGTTTGTTCTCCATCAATTTCTCATTTTTTTTTTATCATAATCGATAAAAATAGCCGTGTATGAGTACACGGTCGGCCTTAGCCAAAATATAATTTTTTCACCATTGAAAATCCCACCATTTATATGGTCCACCAAAATATTTTTGGCGTTATAAACCAATGCTCGGTTATTTTTCAATAAATTACCAAAATTAATTAATTTAGAAATAAAATCCTAAAATCAAAATTAAATCAATTCAGCACAAATTAGCACTCAAATAAATAAATAGATTGCACTACAATAACCAGCATAAAATTCCGATTGCCGGCTATCCCGGTCTAAATTCTAGAAAAAAATAATTAATTAAATAATTAAAGAAAATATTAGCTAAATGCCAATAAATCCAACTTAGGCTCATAATGCCTAATTGGACGCCAAAATGGACTCGAAAAAAATTCTAAGGTTTGTTAATTAAATATTAGAATGTGTCTACTCCCTAAATGCACTAACTATCAACCTAACATGCATTGGCAATTAATTAAATTCACTAATCTAATCTAATCTAACCACCTAACCCTTAAACGTGATTATCCTACTAAGTGAGGATTATTGAGTTAAATTCACTTGTTCGGCGATCGGATCGGTGCAAATTGACAGGGACGCAATGGTACTCGATTCTCTCCAAAGTGGGCCTAGCTTTCAGGGTCCGAAACAACCTCAAAATAGGCCAACATAGTGCCGGAAATCCACATGGTTTTGCTTCTATTCGGGGCTGCAAAAGAGAGAAACAGAGGTTGATTGAGGCAAGCAAAACCAGTAAAGGGTAGGCGGAGCTTCGGCAAGGTTTCATGGCAACGGACAAGCGGCCAGGCGGCTCCGGCGACCTCCACACAGCCCTGGCAACACCCTGGACGACGGAACAGACGGTTAGAAGTAGCAGGGGATGTCGGGGTCGTGCGGCAAACGGATGGAGGCAGAAACGACGAATGGCGAGGAAACATGCTGATCGGAGCTCCGGTGAGCAAGTGGTCGACAATCGGTGGCTCTTGGGGGTCAAGGGGGACTTGCTGGTGGTTGGTATGGGTGGAGGTAGGGTCGAAATGGGGAGAAAATAGTTGAAAATCATGAAATAGGCGAAACAGTGCTGGCGGGTGGCTTCTAGACAGTCCGGTGACCAGTTTCTTCTCGCCGGCGTACAGGACAGCTAGTGGCTTCGTTCGATGCTAGGTTAGGCTGCTTTGAATGGTTTGGATGTGCTGATCACAATGGTGGGTGGCATAAAGGCTAATTCATCTAGGAATACCACTTTTAACTCAGATTTTTGCTGAAATGTCATCTAGACCAGAAACTAGAACGAGGAGAAAACAAGGGGAAAAATGGGGTCGATAGGCTTACAACAGTGGAGGGGGCTGCTGGCTTCCTTTCTCTCTAAGTTCTCTAAGGGCTTAACAATGGAGAAAGGAGAGGGAAAGAGAAAGAAGAAGTAGCTGGTTAAGGATGGGAGGTCCCATTTTCCTCCAAAGTCTACTTGTCCCATTGACCCTTATCCACCACTAGCTGGTCGCTTGGCCACAAATCAGCCACCAAGGCTTGCTTCTAGAAGTCTGAGATGGTCCAAAAGTCGTGGGTGGTGGGGGCACACAAATTTGGCTCAATTTCTCCTCAATTAGACCCCGAATCCTCCTCAAATTAATCCAATTCGGTCTCTAAAAATTCAATTATTGAGTCACTAATCAAATTGGTATTTTTCCTCACCAATTGATCCTACTTGCATCCCAATTGCATGATCAAAAATGGTCCCTGGCATTTTTTTGGACAAAAATGACCCTATGACGACTTTTTCCAAAAAATTTCGGTTTGCAAATTTTTTTTTAGAGATTGAGTCGGCGTTCCTAAAATGATTTGTGACATGACAGAACTTTCAATTTCTGAAATTGGATTCATTTCGTCATTAATTTTACTTTGGCACGTTTTTAGCGTGACCTAGGCTATCGAGTAGCTTTCAAAAAAATTTAGTGCAAATGACCCGTTATCGATTTTCTTCAAGCCACACTGAACCCACTTGATACATTGGCGACTCTTGATTGTTGTGAAAATCTTGATGACTCAAATACAGACATAGGGTACCAAAATGATAGAAAAATGAGTCTAATGTCGGTCGACGAGAATTTTCCAATTTAGTGGAGTCACCCACATTTAGCCACATATCTCAATTGAACCGATCTATCTCCGATTCCTAATCGACTTATATCTATGCCATAATGACCTTTAAAGATGAGCACGGTCGAGTAGCCGATTCATGATCGAATTCTCAAGTCTATTGCATTAAAATTCTTTAATGGCTTCCCCAGATAGTTTAGTTATCTTGAGAGTGATTAGCTTTGAGAATAGCCCTATAGGTGCATCGATGAAAGGCCCGATTAATTTAATTGAAAACAGAAGTGAAAAATCCAGGATGTCACAACTTGAGTGTGATCATTCAATAAGATGACCAGAGGTGGATCTCAACCCGTGAATCTCTTCATGGCACATTCCCTAATCGCAATAGGATTTGGAGCTATACAAATATAATTTCATTCACGACAGGGGATTTGAAATTCCCTTAAGTTGGAGTGAAGATATGTTTCGATTTGGAACTCCAAGAGAGAAAAAAATCCAAATTTGCAATGACCACATTGCGTGGATAAATACTTATCACTTATTTTAAAGGGGAGACACATCTATGCACATGTGAGGACGAATAATTTGGTAGGAGAGTAGTCCGTTTTCACTTATTTCAAAGGAGAAGATATAGCTCTTGACAAAGACGTAAACATAGCTATTCAGTAAATGGATAATGTTTTTATCAAATTTTGCAATTCTTCAACTGAACTTGAGGGTCGATGCTATATGGACAGTCTGTAATTATCCTTCTCCAAAATGCTTCCAAGCATGCGGTACAGTCTGAATAAGAAAGTACCCCATTACATGCTGCATGACGGTGACAATTGTTGTCATTCGCCGTGGACTAGCAATACCTATCGAAATCCGAATCTATCATATAATCATATAAACATCTAAGAACATGGTCGACGTTGTAATTGTATGAACTGGATGCCGAATATGTTGCTCTGTTGCATATTTCCCTTACGAGAGTGGTGTCTTGATTCCTTCTCGCGACACCGAGAATGGAAAAAATCTTGCTGCAATCCTTTTAAAAGTGGTCATTTTGCTGACTTTTAATTGTGTATCTATAACTAATCAGCTTGGCTATGTAATGGTGTTATTCTTGAAATTGTCTCCACGAAGTTCCAAATTACTTTAGCTAGCAAATCCGAGGAGTGCTTCCTCAAAATTTATCGAAGTTCAACTTCTTATGCTCATCTTATTGTTGATCATTGGGCTGGGCAATTAGAATGATAATAATATATACTACTATTGCAGCCGAACCTTTTCTAAGATTTGTAAAGTTCTATCATATATAATTTTTCTAGCATAAGTAAAAAAATCATATTATTATCATTTTTGTGTACTTCAAGATTTTATTAGTGAGATGAGTGGACATGCATTGAGCATATTATTCTTTAATCTTTTGAACAATTTATTTTATACGTAATACATCTTTAAAAAAATTCGAGGAACGACCATATAAGTTGATAAGTTACATATCAAACGTAGATAGTGTCCCCAACTCTCTCGCATGAGTAGAGATTATCACCGCGCTCTCTGAAATGTTTTCAATGAAAGATTAATGTTACCATCATTTTCTTGCACTAGGGAATCTTAGATGCACTACGAACGACAAGTAATTATCCCCTCTTTAATTAGCCACTTCTAAATGTACATCATTTCATTACCTTTCTTGTTGTATAGATAAAAAGACTGAGAGAAGTGACCAGAGCTAGCCATCCTTTTTAGGCGCTACACACCCATTATGAAATGCTCATTTCGAGATGTAATTACTCCACATCACTCGTGACCTAAATGTCTCAGATTGGGGAGCCAGTCGCCACAGTCACGCCAATATACTAGCGGTCAATAAGTCTTTCCACACGAGATATGCCGCACTTAGGCAATGTAGTAGGAGTTGTTAAGAGGTTGCCTTGTATCGTGCATCGAACTTGTGACCTTGTGAAAAATAGCTAATCATTTTACTATTAAACCAATGAGGACAAATCCATATGCTCAATATTTAATGAAGAGAATAAGTTCTTGGAAAAATTCCAAATAAGGATTTGAAGTATTCTCATTTTCTCAAATAAAGACTCGAAATTTATTATGTATCAAATAAGGGCTTGAAGTAACTATGGTTGTTTGAAATAAGAGCCTAAAATAGCCATGATTATTTCAATAAGGGTTTAACATCGCCGGTTGCTGGCTAGCTAAATATTTCAACCAGTCAAGGACGTTTTCTCCAATTACAATTTTAATTTTAAATTATTTTTTATTATTTTCTTTTTCTTTATCACTTTTCTTTTTTTTTTCTAGCAAGGGGGACTCGAGCCACTCTCGTTGGCCACGAGAGAGGCTATGCTAGCTAGATCTAGCGAGGATCGGCCTTGCTTGGGGTTAATGAGGGCTCGACAACCCCCACTAATGTGACATCTTGATTTTCTAATTTTGTTTTCGATTGAAAAATTTGGGCTTTTCATTGACATGCTTATTTTTTCTCTGAGCTGATCACTCACGAAATAACTAATCTATCTGGTGAAGTCGTTAAGGATTTTAACACAATAGACTTGAGAATTCGATCGAAATCGACTGCTCGATCATGCTAATCTACAAAGGTCAATACGGCACTGTCAAAATCGATAAGAGATCGAAGATTGGTTGGTTTGGCAGAGGTATGCGATTAAAGTGTGTGTGACAAATGGCGCTAAACAGATTTTTCTATCATTTTTGTACTTTATGCCCATATTTGAAATTTTCGAGATTTTCACAACAATCGAGAGTTGCCAATGAGTCAAAGATGTATAATGTGGCTCGAAAATAATTCACCACAGGTCAATTGTACTAAAAAATCCTAAAAGCTACCTAGTAGGTTAAGTCACGCTAAAATCGCACTCGATTGAAATTAACTGCGAATTTGAACCCGATTACAAAAATTGAAAGTTCTGTCATGTCACAATTTATTTTAAAAACATCGACTCATCCTCTAAAGATTTTTTTGCAAACCTGAGTTTTTGGCGAAATTCAATAGTTAGGCATTTTTGGACCGGGAATTTAAGATGGCCATTTTTGGGTGAATGTTTGGCATCTAAGTTGGATCCTTTGGCAAGGAAAAATGCGAAATTAAGTGTGGACACCTTGGCTAAATTTATGGGCATCAATTTGGGTTAATTTTAGTTGGGATTGAATGAAATTGGAGGGGAAATGTTGCAAAATTCGTAGGACCAAGGGGCTACAATATTTTGGACTGTTTAGGAAGCTTGTTTAGGAAGCGTTAGAGGGGAAAGTGGCTGAGGATGATGGCTAAGGATGGTGGGGGCAAGTGATGAGTGTTGAGATATTATTTGTGGACTTTGGAGGCCAAGGTTCCCCCCTATAGTTGTTGTCTTCTTCTTCTTCTTCTTCTTCTTCTTCTTCCTTGGCTTCACTTTATCCATTGTTGAAGTGTTTGAGAGCTCAAGAAAACCAGAGGAAGCCAGCCAAGAGCCAATAGCCACCGTCGACCGCCCTAGCTGCCCATGCACGCGCGCGAGCCCAAGTCGCGCATCCCCGCTGTCCCGCATTTGCTCGTTGGCCCTCTATCTGCCCAAGCCATCGTTGTAGGTCCCTAAGCTCGCCTAGCCGCCCGTCCAAGCCATCGTCGCCACCGCCTGGTCTGCCTCTACCATTCGCCGCCCGCCTAGTTCTTTTCCGCACCTAGTCGCCACTTGACCAACCTTCTCAGCCCACGATTAGAAGCCAAAACCTTAGCCCACAACTGAGGCTTCGTGGGCCTTTTACGGGCCTGTCCGGATGTCTATTGGTGTCACTCTAGGCTTGGTTCTCACCTGCCTTGGCGTCGCCATCGCTATGAACTCATCGGCCTACTAAACCAATGAGTTTAGTCACTAAACATTGCTTAGGAGGTTAATAATGCTTAAGGGGCATTGAGATTAAATTAAGATTAGATTAGTGTAGTTATTAGCTTGTTTAGTTAATTTAGTTTAGTTAAATTAGTGAATTAGGTGGTTAGAAATTTTAGTTAGTTTATTATGTGGCCTTGTAGTTAGAATGGTAAGGATAATTTAATTAGTCCAATATGTGGTTAGATTAGCATTATTAGGCCTAAGTATGTATTTATTGATTTAATTTGTATTGATTTAATTAATTTTTAATTTATTTAATTATTTATTATTTATTATTTTCTGGAAATTATTAGGGGTGATCGGTTCCCGGTTCGGTCGGTTCCACCTTGAAACCGGGAACCGGACCAAGAGCACCGGTTCCCAAAATTGCGAACCGTGGACCGGACCATTTGGTCCTAGGACCGGGAACCGGACCGACCATCGGTTCCGATCCGGTTCGGTCCGGTCCAAAAAAATCGACTCTACTTTTTTGCACTAAAGAACTAAAGAGTGACCGCGCTCTTGACCGATCAATCCAATTCGATTCCCGGGCAATTCAACAAAACTAACCACACGTGTTTCACGTGCAAAATATTCAAACTTCATTCGTGTGATTCACGGGATCTCTTGAAGTCTTAATCTCACATCGAAACTAACAAGGATATTTTTTCTATAAATAAAAGAGTAACAAAAGGGGTTTTAATGGTCTCTTGGCCACATAAGATGTTGCTACCTCAAATTGCAACTTTGGTTGCAATAAGTTATCATGTTTATATGTTTTATTAATTCTATGTATATAAATTATATAAAAAAAAAAAAATTGGTTCGGTCCCGTTCCCACCTTGAAACCAGGAACCGGACCAACCGGCCACCGGTTCCAAGATTAGGAACCGGGGACCGGACCGCCGACCATGGGAACCACCCAAAACCGACCGGTTCGGTCCGGTCCGGTTGGTTCCCGGTTCGGGCGGTTCCCGTTGCACACCCCTAGAAATTATATTGGAATAGCCAGTGACTAAATTTTTGTGTTGATTGCAGTGGTGTGCTTAGTTTATGCAATTGAGTGTTAATTTGTGCAAATTGAATAGTGATTGTGATTTTGAGTATTTATTTAAAAATGATAAAATTTTGGTATTTAATTAGAAAATATTGGGTGTCGGGTTTTGACACCGAAATTTTTTTTAAGTACTATATTAAAATGAAAGATATCAATTTTTAAAGTACATTATTTTAATTGAGACATTTGATTGCTATGCCAAAGGACCGATGTGCGTTGGGTAAAACTGCATGTGCGGGTGGTAATCAATTGAAACGTGTGATTAATTGAAATAGATACGCTGGATTATGAGACAAAATCGTGTGGTACGGAATGGGACGTGTCATAATGATTTGACCCTATAATTAGGACCCCTGTGATTGATTGAGGTTGAGTGAGACGTTCCAATTGATGTGTGCATTAATTATATGCATTTGTGATATGAATTGTACTAACGTGTGGGAAGGAACTGAGGCGGGGAAAGTCTTCTGTGATGTGTGGTTAGATTACCTCTAGGTATATTTTCTTCCTAAGTCAGGGCTTAGGGAGTGAACTTGCTAAGACATTGTCTCACCCCGTCGTGGGCTCATTCTTTTCAAGTCTTTAGATGGCAGTCCCTACGGAATGTTTTGGTCAGCCTCAAGGGGTTACCGAGTGGAGCATAGACATCCTTGTCCCTAGGAGTCATTGGGTCTATGAACTTATTGTGACCACTGTCTGGGTCGATGAGGGCCTATCTTAGAGGGTACCTCGTCGATTCAAGGCATGGTTTCATCGTAGACTCAATGGGTATAAGGTAGGTCCCCTTCAAGGTTTTGATATCCCTGCCGTTGTAGTTAACGCCACTCTAGGTGAGGGTGCAACTGACCCTCTTGACAAGGTTGTGGAGGACCCGAAGCCCCCGAAGTCTATGGAGGTGGAGTTCGAAAGATCAGTGAATGTGTCCGACTAATAGATCCTAGAACAGCTTCTTTTTTAGAGCCGATCTTTTTGTAGATATACAGTTTGTTTATAAAAACATTTTTTGTTTATGAATTTTTTGTCTTGCTTTTCTATCCCATATTTGTGTTATCTGGGGATTTGTTTATACACTTCTGTATGTGCATAATCGATTGGGTCGGCGATGCATCCTAGGACGTCGCAAGTTTTATCGACCAACGAGGGATGTGCGTGTGCTCGAGGTTCGAGGCGTGACATCCCTACCTAAAGTAGTATCAGAGTTAGGTTCGTGGTTGGAGTGATAAGGTGCGATGGATTATGGGATAATTAGTAGGAACGACCTTTATTTTGTGCCGACGCATGTGATTGATAACTGTTTGGTTGTTTGGTTGTGTGGTCGCTCAATTTCTAATTCTGTGTAGAATTGGAAAGTAGGTTCTATAAGAATCCTGCAAGATGAGCAATTAGGAACAGAGAACTCCTAGGAAGAGGACCATTGGATTAGTGACTCGGGGTAGGATGCCAACAAAGGTCGGTACTCGAGGTGGTCGTGGTAGAGCAGGCTCAGGCCAGCGTAAGTGGAGTAGCACTGCCTCCAGTCAATGCTGGGGTAGTAGCCCATGGCGATCCTAGAATCGATAGGATCGTTCAGGTGCTTGAGACGCTTGGAGCTTTGATGGGGGCAGCAGGCCTAGAATTAAGTTGTCGCCACTACCGCCACCGCTACAGCAGCTGCTATTGTTGCCATTGCCGCCGCTATTGCACTTGCTGACATTCCACCTGGGAACATGGTTATTGAGAGAGAGAGGCCGATGTATAAGTTTGTGGAGCAGTTCTTGAAGTTGAACCCACCGAGATTCACCAATGCAAGAGATCCGAGGCTACAACCCTCTAGATACAAGACTTAGAGAAGGCATTTGCATTGCTGATGTGAACTAAGGAAGAGAAAGTTGTCCTTGCAGTATATCACTTGCAGGGTAACGCAAGTACATGGTGGAGAGCCACCATAGGGAGAGTGACCCTAGAAGGTGAGGTTTTAGTGTGGAACGCCTTCCTTGGAACCTTGAATGGCAAATACTTTTCTGACAGCATAAGGGAGCAGGAGATGGAGGAATTCTAGCTCCTTCGTCAAGAGATGTTGACTGTGGATTAGCATGAGGCTAAATTTGCGCAGTTGTCACAGTACGCTCCTAGACTAGTGGAAGATCTTGAAGATAGAGCTCGGAGGTTTAGGAATGGCCTCAGACCAGAGCTGAAGAATCCCTTAGTACCATTCAACCTGAAGGACTATGGCAATTTATATGAATGGGCGCAACTAATAAAGAGGAACCTGAGTGAGCAAGCTACTACATCTAGGTCAAGGTTCAACTTGAACAGAGATGGGATTGATTTGGGAAGAAGCCCATAACCAAAGGAATGTATCCTATCCCACTTAACAGGAAAGGTGGGGGTAGGTAAGTCAGTACCGAGCTTCAATGGATTATGTCGCTTCCGTGGAAGGCGACATAGATCAGCCTCGTGCCATTTTAGGATGAACATGAGACAACGTCGTTGAGACATTATGTGACATCCTAAAATTCGATCCCGTTTCGATAAAATGAAATGTTCATATTGTCGGCACGCCTATGGTCCTTTTTCTCTGAGTTGATCACTCACGAATTAACTAACCTATTGAGTGAAGCCGTTAAGGGATATTTCCGTGGTAAAATCCCTAAAAGCTACTTAATTGGTTGGATTGGACTAAAATCGAGTCTAGTTGATTTTAACCATGAAATTTAATTTGGTTTCGGGAATCAAATATTCGAGTATGTCACAATTCATTTTTAGGACCATCTCATTGTCTGTCAATTTATTGACGAGTCCGAAATTTCAAGAAAGAAATTATCGAAGGAAAAATCGAAGATCGGAAGAAAATAGAAAGGGAAATGGAAAGAGAAAAGAAAAATGACGATTGTATTATTCTTTTCTTTTCTTTTTCTCTCTCTCTTCTCTCTCTTCTCCCCTCCCCCTCGTGCGATCCCCCTCCCCACCGATCGCCTACCCCTTTCTCTTCTTCTCTCTCCTCTTTTTTGACTAGTCAACTCTTATCCCTCTCTCTCCTCTCTCCTTCTCTCTCTCGACGCCCTTTCTCTTTTGGCACACTCTCTCTCTCGCCTTTGTTACAACTGGAAGCATAAGCGGAAGAAGAGCAAATGATAGTAGCTTGCTGAAGCCGTTGCCGCCCGTCTCGCCGCCCGCGCCCATGCTCGTGCGTTCGCTGCTCGCCGCCGTACGCCGCCAACCCCCGTCCCCTCGCGCCCAGGCGTCCTCCCCAAGCGAATCCGCCTTTGTCCAGCCCCATTCCGCCCCTGTCCGGCGCCTCCAGCCACTGCCCAGCTCTGTCTAACCACCGCTCTGCGTCCCTGGCATCCCCCTCACCCTTCGCCGGCCTTCCCTCACCGTTTTGGCCACTGGAGCAGCTCCAACTAGCCCAAGTCCCCAACCCACCAAGTGGGTTTCCAGCAAGTTCAGGCCCGCTTTTGGGCCGTTTCCGGGCCCCGAACCCAAGCTGTGCTTTGAAAAGTTTTGTTCCTCGCGTTGCCCCTGTCGGATTGATCCGATTTGCACACAATTCCGGTGAGTAATCTCACTAATCCATGCTTATTTTACTAATTATGCTTATGTGTTGGTTAGGTGTAATTAAATGCAATTAGGTGGTTAAATTAGAATAGATTAGTGATTATTAGATAATTATGATGTGAATTAGACAAATTGAATGTGTATTTAGCAAGTAGACATGGTCTACTATTTATTGAGGGTAGCCCGAGATTTTTCCTGACCTTAATCGGGCTTCGGTTTGGCAATTCGAGCCTAAGTGGAATTTTTGGTGTTTAAATATTATTTTTCGGAATTAAATTAATTAATTATTTATTTATTTTCTAAAAATTCAACTGGGATGGCCAATGACCAGAATATTATGTTGATGACTGTGGTGAAGTCCGTTTATTTAATCGGGCTTTATTTTGAGCTAAATTGAATTTTTAATATTAATTATTTAATTTTCGAAATTAACTGTTTAATTATTTATTTTCCGGAAATTAATTTGGGATGGCCGGTGACCAGAATTTTATGTTGATGACCGTGGTGAAGTCCGTTTATTTAATTAAGCTCCGATTTGAGCTAAATTGGATTTATTGCAATTAATTATTAATTTTCGCAATTAATTAAATAATTATTTATTTTCGAAAATTAAGACTGGTTTAGCCGACGACCGAAATCTCATGCTGATTGTCATGGTGCAGTCCGATTTGAGCTTTGAATTGTGCCAAATGGAATTAAATGTGGAATTTTAAGATATATTCTTAAATGGTTGTTGTTAAGTATTTCATTGAGAAATCATTGGGTATTGATTGTCGATATTGAAAGTGATCGAGTGAGATCGTAAAGCCATTAAATATCAAAAGTGGTTGAGTGGGACCGTAAAGCCATTGAATATCGAAAGTAGTCGAGTGGGACCGTAAAGCCATTAAATATCGAAAGTAGTCGAGTGGGACCGTAAAGCCATTAAATATCGAAAGTGGTTGAGTGGAACTGTAAAGCCATTGAATATCGAAAGTGGTCGAGTGGGACCATAGAGTCATTAAATATTGAAAGTTGTCGAGTGGGACTGTGTTTTCCACCTATGCTTAAGATGTGATCTAAGGATCGTGATTAGTAATTGGAGATTGAGATGGAATAATTGAATCGACCTAGAAATGGTCTGACTCACATGTAATCGACTAAGTTGATTGAACTGTGATTTGACTGATTGTTCATTGAGATATATGAAGTATCTATATATAACCTTGAATTGTAGGTTGAGAGTGATACCAAGGTACGTCTTTTGACCTATGCGTGTTTAGGCAGCCTATAGTATAATAGTTTACTAATCGGACTTTAGTGGGGTAGAACTCGTTGAGACGTAATCTCATCCCGATTTGGGGAAAACATTTCAGGACCCCGCTGAGGAGTTGAGGAGGAGGAATCTGAGAAGGAGAACTCTTAGGTGAAACCTGAGGAGAAGGATTTTTGGAAGAAGAGGATAATATCGAAAGGAATCTTGAGTACGATCTGGATAGACTGAGATTTCATCTTCTTTTGAGATCTCTATTTTGATGTGAATAGTTATGAAGTACTCTGGTTTGTGTTTAGTATAAAAGTTTGGTTATAAGTTTCAATATGAAAAATATGGTCTTGCTTTTTTATTCCATCATTTTATTGTCTGGGGATTATAACTGCTTCCACATGTGCTTAATAAAAGAAATGGTTGGCGATACATAGTCCTGGGGTATCGCATTATAAAATCGACCAAAGGTAAGGGATGTGCACATGCCTAAGGATCGGGGTGTGACATCCCCTTTTTGTGGTATCGGAGCGAAGTTCAAGATTGCAGTGATAAAGAGCGATGGTTCATGGGATAGTACTAGGATGGCCTTTAAATTCATGCCGGTGCATATCTGTGTTAGCTGAATGCTAAAATTGTTTATTATTTGAATCGCTCTGTTTCTAATTCAGTGTTGAACTGGAAGCAGGTGTCAGTAGATTAAAGTGACGCCATGAGCAATCAGGAGCCGAGAACTCCTAGGCAGAGGACTTTGTCCTCAGTGACTTGGGCTAGGACGCCGACAAGAGTCAGTGCCTAAGGTGGTCGAGGTAGAGTGCCAGCTGAGGCTGGCACGAGTGGAGTAGCACCATATCCCATTAGTGCCGGGGTAGCAACCCCAATTGATCAAGGAATAGTTGGGATCATGCAAGCGTTGGATGCTATGCGTGAGATGATAGGGCAACAGGCCCGAGAACAAACAGCTGTCTTTACTGCTACCGTTGCAGCCGCCAGTACTGCTGTTGCCAATGCTGTTGCTGCAGCCGCACCTGCTACCGTACCTGCTGAAGTCCCGCCTGGGAGACTGATGCCTAGCTTAGTGGATCAATTTTTGAAATTGAAGCCATCGAAGTTTTCTAGGGTAGGAGACCCCGAAGCTGCTGCTTTATGGATCCAAGGACTGGAGAAAGCCTTTGCTCTATTGGTGTGCTCCGAGACTGAGAAAGTGGTCCTCGCCGTCTACCAATTAAGGAGTTGCGAGTACTTGGTGGAGAACCACTCAAGGGGCGATATTTCCTGAAGGTGTAGCCCCAGAATGGAATGCCTTTGTTGAGGCCTTCAATGGGAAATACTTTTCAGAAACCGCTAAAGAGATGAAGATGGTTGAGTTCTAGCGCCTTTGCCAAAGCTCTATGACTGTGGATCTAATGAGGCAAAGTTTGTTGAACTGTCACAATATGCCCCTGAATTAGTTGAGAATCTAACAAACTAAGGGAGAAGATTCAAAGATGGACTCAGGCCAGAGTTGAGGAGCCCATTGATTTTGCTAAATTTGAGAAATTATAATGACCTTTATGAGAGGGCTCAGATGATCGAAAGAGACCAAAATGATAGAGCCACCTCATCTAGATCGAGGTTTAGCTCTCATAGAGACAACATCCACCAAGGAAAGAGGTCGATGTTTGGAAATAAATTCTAAGGCCCGCCCAGCAAGAAAGGGTGGATTTAATAGATCAGAACCCATTAGAAATGATGCGTGTCGCTTTTGTGGGAGAAGACACGAGATAGCACCGTGCTCAGCCAGGACGGTTGTGTGTTTTGAATGTGGCCAATAGGGTCACATCACAAGGAATTGTCCAAGGAAGCAAAGAAGACAACCTTAGTTGCTGCCGCCGCCACCGATGAGACAGATAGGAGGGTATGCCCCTTAGAATGCACTGCAGGGACAACAGCAAAGACCTCTAGTTCAGGGCACCGTGTACGCGATTACTCAAGGTTAGGCAGAAGCTGCGCCTGATGTGATCACAGGTACGGTCTCGCTCAACAACTAACCTGCTTATGCTTTATTTGATTCAAGAGCAACCCATTCCTTCATTGCCGAGCAATATATTAGGATGCTAGGGTTAAATCCCGTATTGTTGGAGTCGGCAATTTGCATATCTACATTATTGAAAGATAAAGTTATTGCTGCTTTGGGATGTTAGGGGTGCAAGTTAGGGATTGGTGAGTGAGTGGGGAAAATTGACTTGTTAATCCTAGCCATGTATGATTTTGATTTGATAATTGACATGGATTGGCTCACCAATCAACGAGCAAAAATGGACTACTATCGCAAGGCGATTCAGTTTGATCCATTAGGGGGTAAGAGCTTCGAGTTTGTCGGGAATTGAGGAGGACCTATGATTTCCTTAATCTCGTTGCCGGAAGCAACTCGTTTGTTAGACAAGGGTTGCCGTAGGTACTTAGCAACTGTCATGGATACGATAGTTGAGGAGTTGAAAATTGAAGATATTTCAGTGGTACAAGAGTTTCCAGATATCTTTCCAAAGGAATTGCCAGGATTACCACCAGAAAGAGAGATTGAATTTGTAATTGAGCTAGCACTAGGGACAGAACCGATCTCAAAGGCACCTTATTGAATGGCATTATCTGAGTTGAAGGAACTGAAGGTACAAATGCAAGAATTACTAGATAAATGATTTATGCGTCCTAGTGCATCACCTTGGGGAGCACCAGTTCTATTTGTTAAGAAGAAAGATGAATCGTTGTGCCTATGCATCGACTACTGACAGCTTAACCAGGTAACCATTAAGAACAAATATCCCCTCCCAAGGATTGATGATATGTTCGATCAGCTGCAAGGAGCATCAATATTCTCGAAGATTGATTTGAGGATGGGATATCATCAGCTGAGAATTAAGAAAGAGGATATTCCTAAGTCAGCATTTCGTACTCGGTATAGCCATTATGAGTTCATAGTGATGCCATTCGGGTTGACGAATGCTCTGGTTGCTTTTATGGATATGATGAACAGAGTGTTCAAGGAATACTTAGATCAGTTTGTGATCGTGTTCATAGATGATATCTTGGTTTATTCGAGGAGTAATGAAGAGCATGAGAATCACCTGAGATTAGTGCTCTAGATTTTAAGGACGCATCAATTGTATGCTAATTTTAGCAAATGTGAGTTTTGGTTGACTCATGTTGCGTTCTTAGATTATGTGATTTTTGGAGAAGGAATCTCCGTCGACCCGAGCAAGATAGAAGCCGTGATCAATTGGCAGAGACTAACATCAGTGACAGAAATTAAAAGTTTTCTGGGACTGGTAGGTTATTACGGACGGTTTGTAGAAGGTTTTTCAACGTTAGCATCGCCTCTGACAAAGCTCACGAAAAAAGACGAGAAGTTCATATGGACAGACAAGAGCAAGTGTAGTTTTCAAGACTTGAAGGAAAAGTTGACTACCGCACCTATACTGACAATTCCATCTGGTCCTGGAGGATTAGAGATCTACAGTGATGCGTCATTTAGAGGGTTGAGTTGCATGTTGATGCAACATGGTAGAGTGGTTGCATACGCTTCCCGCTAGTTGAGACATCATGAATTGAACTATCTGACACATGACTTAGAACTCGCAGCCATCATATTTGCATTGAAGATTTGGAGGCACTACTTGTACGGAGAAAAGTTTCATATTTTCACAGACCATCAGAGTCTCAAGTATTTGTTCTTTCAGAAGGACTTGAACATGAGGCAGCACTGATGGATGGAATTACTGAAAGACTACGGCTATGACATTCTATACCACCCGGGAAAGGTGAACAAGGTCGCCGATGCATTGAGTCGGAAGTCTTCAATAGCGCAAATTGTGGTTAATGAGTGGAACTTAATCGAGATAGCTCAGGATTCGGAATTCAAATTTGAGGTAGGCCACCTCTTGAGTCTTATGGCCACCCTCAGAATTGAATCGGATGTCTAGGTTAGAATCAAACAACTCCAATCGACAGATCCAGATGTACAGAGAATTCTCCAGGAGGACATAGATAAAAGGAAGGCTGATTTTCAAATTACTAATGATAGGACTCTAAGGTTCCAAGGACGTTTGGTTGTACCTGACGATGTTGAGCTTAGAAAAGAAATTTTATCTGAGGCACATCGTAGCAGTTACAGCATTCATCCTGTAAGCACTAAAATGTATCAGAATCTGCGTCAACATTACTAGTGGTCAGGTATGAAGGTGAACATCACTAAACATGTGGCCAAGTGTTTGACTTGTCAGTAAGTAAAAGCCCAGCATTGCAAGCCGAGAGGACTTCTGCAACCTCTCATGATCCCATAATGGAAATGGGAGCATATCATGATGGATTTCGTGACTGGACTACTAAGGAGTCAAAGAGGAAATGATTCAATTTGGGTAGTGGTCGACAGGCTAACAAAGTCGGCTCACTTCATTGCAGTTTGAAAGGATCTCAGTCTTGATAGGCATGCAGACTTGTACGTGCGTCAAGTGGTTCGTATGCATGGAGTGCTAGTTACGATAACATCCAATAAAAACCCGAGGTTTACTGTTGCTTTTTGGAAGAGCTTGCAGAGTGCTTTAGGTACAAAGCTTTAGTACAGTACGTCATATCATCCTCAGACAGATGGCCAGTCTGAAAGGACAATTCAGACTCTCAATGACATGCTGAGATTGTTTGTAATAAATTTCAAAGGAAGTTGGGAAGATCAGCTTCATCTGGTGGAATTCGCCTAGAACAACAATTACCAACAGAGTATCAAGATGGCTCCATTTGAAGCGTTGTATGGCAGAGCATGTAGAACTCCAGTATGTTGGGATGAAGTCAGAGAAAGGAAGATAACAGGCCTAGAGTTAGTTCAGCAATCAGTAGATACCGTGATAGTAATCAGAGACCTATTGAAGACAGCGCATAGTAGGCATAAAAGTTATGCAGATAAATGTCGAAGGTTTTTGGAATTCCAAGTTGGTGATCACGTTTTTCTAAAAGTGTCACCAATGAGGGGAACTTTGTGCTTTGGTAAGAAAGGCAAGCTGAGTCTGAGGTACGTAAGTTCGTTTGAGATTTCTTGAAAGAATCGGAAACCTAGCGTATCGTCTTGCATTGCCGCCAAGATTGGCGCAAGTACATGACGTCTTTCATGTGTCGATGTTAAGGAAGTACGAGCCTGACCTAACCCACGTACTCAATTTCGAGGAATTGACGTGGATGGCTGTGTGTCATACGTCAAAAGCCCGGTCCAAATTGTCGATTGTAAAGAGCAAGTTCTGTGTACCAAGACCATTCCGTTGGTCAAAGTGGTCTGACAACACCACGGCATTGAAGGAGCGACTTGGGAGATTGAAGAGTCGATGAGAGAATTGTACCCCCACCTTTTTTAGCAAAGTGTGTAATGATTTAAATTTCGAGGACGAAATTTTTATAAGAGGGGAAGAGTTGTGACATCCCAAAATTCGACCCCGTTTCGATAAAATGAAATGTGCATATCGTCGGCGCGCCTATGGTCCTTTTTCTCTGAGCTGATCACTCATGAGTTAACTAAATTATTGGGTGAAGCCGTTAAGGGATATATCCGCGGTAAAATCCCTAAAAGCTACCTAATTGGTTACATAGGATTAAAATCGCGTCCGGTCAATTTTAGACATGAAATTTAATTTAGTTTCGGGAATCGAATATTCAAGCGTGTCACAATTCATTTTTAGGACAGTCTGATCGTCTGTCAATTTATTGACGAGTCCGAAATTTCAAGAAAGAAATTATCGGAGGAAAAATCGAAGATCGGAAGAAAATAGAAAGGTAAATGGAAAGAAAAGAAAAATGAGAATTGTATTATTCTTTTCTTTTCTTTTTCTCTCTCCTCTCCCCTCCCCCTTGTGCGATCTCCCTCCCCACCGACCGCCTACCCCTTTCTCTTCTTCTCTCTCCTCTTTTTTGACTAGTCAACCCTTATCCCTCTCTCTCCTCTCTCCTTCTCTCTCTCTTGGCACACTCTCTCTCGCCTATGTTACGATCGGAAGCAGAAGCGGAAGAAGAGCATATGACAGCAGCTTGCCAAAGCCGTCGTTGCCCGTCTCGCCGCCCACGCCCACGCCCGTGCGTCCGCTGCTCACTGTTGTATGTCGCCAGCCCCCGTCCCCTCGCGCCCAGGCATCCTCCCCGTGCGAATCCGCCTCCATCTAGCCCCGTTCCACCCTTGTTTGGCACCTCTAGCCACTGCCCAACTCCATCTAGCCACCGCCCGGTGTCCCCGGCATCCCCCTCACCCTCCGCCGGCCTTCCCTCGCCGTTTTGGTCACCGGAGCAACTCCGGCTAGCCCAAGTCCGCAACCCACCGAGTGGGTTTCCAGTGACTTCAGGCCTGCTTTTGGGCTGTTTCCAAGCCTCGAACCTGAGCCATGCTTTGAAAAGTTTTGTTCCTCGCATCGCCCCCCGTCGGATTGATCCAATTTGCATGCGATTCCGGTGAGTAATCTCACTAATCCCTGCTTAGTTTACTAATTAAGCTTAGGGGTTGGTTAGGTGTAATTAAATGTAATTAGATGGTTAAATTATAATAGATTAGTGATTATTAGATAATTGTGATGTGAATTAGACAAATTGAATGTGTATTTAGCAAGTAAACATGGTCTACTATTTATTGAGGGTAGCCCGGGATTTTTCCTGACCTTAATCGGGCTTCAATCTGGCAATTCGGGCCTAAGTGGAATTTTTGGTATTTAAATATTATTTTTCGGAATTAAATAAATAATTTATTTATTTTCTAAAAATTCAACTGGGATGGTCAGTGACCGGAATATTATGCTGATGACCGTGGTGAAGTCCATTTATTTAATCAAGCTTTATTTTGAGCTAAATTGAATTTTTGATATTAATTATTTAATTTTTGAAATTATTTATTTAATTATTTATTTTCTGTAATTCAACTAGGATGGCCGGTGACCAGAATTTTATGTTGATGATCGTGGTGAAGTCTGTTTATTTGATTGAGCTCCAATTTGAGCTAAATTGGATTTATTGCAATTAATTATTAATTTTCGAAATTAATTAAATAATTATTTATTTTTCGGAAATTAAGGCTGGGTCGACGATGACTAAAATCTCATGCTAATTATTGTGGTGCAGTCTATTTATTTATTTGAGCTTTGAATTGTGCCAAATGGAATTAAATGTGGAATTTTAGGATATATTCCTAAATGGTTGTTGTTAAGTATTTCATTGAGAAATCGTTCGCTATTGATTGTTGATATCGAAAGTGGTCGAGTGAGACCATAAAGTTATTGAATATCGAAAGTGGCCAAGTGGGGCCGTAAGCCATTAAATATCCAAAGTGGTCGAGTGGGGACCGTAAAGCCATCAATATCGAAAGTGGTCGAGTGGGACCACAAAACCATTAAATATCCAAAGTGGTCGAGTGGGATTGTAAAGCCATTGAATATCGAAAGTGGTCGAGTGGGATCGTAAAACCATTAAATTTTGAAAGTTGTCGAGTGGGACTGTGTCTTCCACCTATGCTTAAGATGTGATCTAAGGATCGTGATTCGTAATTGGAGATTGAGATGGAATAATCGAATCGACTTAGAAATGGTCCGATTGACATGTAATCAACTAAGTCGATTGAACTGTGATTTGACTGATTGTTGATTGAGATATATGAAGTACCTATATATAACCTTGAATTGCAGGTTGAGACTGATGCCAAGGTACGACTTTTGACCTATGCGTGTTTAGGCAGCTTATAGTATAATAGTTTACTAATCGGGCCTTAGTGGGGTAAAACTCGTTGAGATGTAGTCTCATCCCGGTTTGGGAAAAATATTTCAAGACCCTGCTGAGGAGCTGAGGAGGAGGAATCTGAGAAGGAGAACACTGAGGTGAAACCTGAGGAGAAGGATTTTTGGAAGAAGAGGATAATACCGAAATGAATCTTGAGTACGACCTGGATGGACTGAGATTTCATCTTCTTTTGAGATCTCCATTTTGATGTGAATAGTTATGAAGTACTCTGGTTTGTGTTTTGTATAAAAGTTTGGTTATAAGTTTCAATATGAAAAATATGGCCTTGCTTTTCTATCACATTGTTTTATTGTCTGTGGATTATAACTGCTTCCGCATGTGCTTAATAAAAGAAAGGGTCGGCGATACATAGTCCTGGGGTATCGCATTATAAAATTGATCAAAGGTAAGGGATGTGCACGTGCCTGAGGATCAGGGCGTGACACATTACTTGTATGGATAAAGGTTGCAGATCTTTACAAACCATCAGAGCTTGAAGTATTTATTCTCTTAGAACAAGTTGAACATGTGGCAACGTCGTTGGATGGAACTTCTCAAGAACTATGACTGCGACATCCTGTATCATCCGGGAAAAGCTAACAAGGTTGCAGATGCGTTCAGTCGAAAGTCTTCGATAGCACAGATGGTGATTCAAGAATGGAGCTTACTCAAAGGAGCTCAATATTTGGTTTTCATATTTGAGGTAGACCACCTTTCAAGTCTTATGGCTACCCCAAAAATTGAACTGGAAGTGCAGATAAGGATTAAGATGCTGCAGTTAACAAAACTAGAGATCTAGAAAATTCTGTAGGAAGATGCAGAAAAGAGAAAACTTGTGGCATCCCAAAATTCATAATGATATCCAGTTACATTAAAATCTATGAATAGGTGATGGAAGTACCATCAAGTTATTTTATGGCCATTTAATCCATAATTTGCAATAAGATTTATGGCCAAGCTTTTAATAGACAAGTATTTGATAGGAAAGAAAATCCTATCATTGGCCATGTGTTTTATAAATTGGAAGTTATGGATTTATGATTTCAAGTTTTATGGCCATATGAAATCATAATTTAGTATTTATATAAATGGGGATTTAAGGTAAATTATTAAAAGTGAAATGGACTTATTTTGGGCTATTTAATTTTGGGCTTTAGGCCCAAGTGAGATGGGCCTAAAGTGGGCCATAAGCCCGGCCCATGAAGCCCATTGGGCCGTCGGTGCATGAAGGGGGAGGAGGAGCAGCCGCATGGCCTCCAAGTGTCTTCGGCCAAGGAGACACTTGTCTCCTTCTTAGGGACAAGTGTCCCCCATGCAAGAGAAGATTGCATGCATATATAAAGATACAACCAAAGAGAGAGAGAAAGGGAGAGAGAGAGAGAGAGTGGCTGTCGTCCAAAGAGAGAGGTGTGCGAGAGAGAGAGAGAGTTTGAGGGAAAGGGAGAGAAACCGAGAGGGAAGGAGGCGGAGCTGGAGGGGTGCGCCGTTCGTTCGCCGTCCGATCGCCGCCGTTCGTCGTTGCTTGTTCATCTTTAAGGCAAGTGGGGTCCTTAACTTCTCTTGCATGTCTGTTTTGTTGGTTGCATGTTCGGTTTTAGGTGTGATTTGGGCGAAAAACCGAGGTAAGGGTTGGATGTGTTCAAGCTATGTGACTGTTTTCGTTCGGTTTGTGGTAGTCAGTATCTTAGTCGAGCTTGCATGTGTATTTGGAGTGTTATTTTGGCTTCGGTGTCTTCATGAAAGTTGAAGATAACATCTTATAGTATGACATACTCGAATTTCATGGAAAACGATGGTGATATGTGGGGTCAAAAGCTCTGTTATACGGAGACCTCAGATCTGCGAAATCTTCACTGACCTTTTGTTGATTTCTTGGCTGCATGTTGATTTCTGTTGGAGATATCACTTTGTTGTCTTCTTAAAAGTTGTAGGAAACACCTTAAGCTACAACATACTCAAATTTTAAGCAAAAATAACAAGTATAACTTGGTGAATCTATTAGATCTTGGAGATGGTTGATTCTGGTGAGGTGTACCGAGACACCCGAGATTTCATGGGTTAAAATGGTGACCATAATATGGGTATTTGACCTAGATCCCTTCATGAAACTTGTAAAGGAAACATTGTTACATAACATAATTAAATTTCAGAGGAAACGAAAGATATTTGATGGGTGAAATCTAAGAAATACGGAGAAGTGTGTTCTGGACAAAACGGTAGTGGTTCCAGAAGCTTCGTAGGGCTATGGAAATTAATATAAAAATAATTTGGCTTAAAGTCCTGCATGAAAAAGGTACGAAAATGTGTTGGCTATCACCCTGTAAAGTTTCGTAATTTTTGAAGACCGAATGTGTATTTTAATTTAATTTATTCGGAAACTGTGCAGTGGGTTTAAATCCGAGAATTTTAGGATGTTTTTGGAGGAAATTGTGAAATTGTGAAAAATACGACTTGGCCACGAATTTAATATAAAATTGTGATCCTATAAATGATTTTTGAATATTATGATTTTGGGAAAATCATGGATATAATAAAATAATAAAATAATAATAAAATAATGCAATAATAAAATAAAATAGATTTTTATTTGGCCATGGATTCAATTCCATTTGTGTGGCACTTGTGTGATGAGGTCTTTGTACATGCATTAAGTTGAAATGCTTATGTGATTAAATTATGACATGTGCATGACATGTGAATTGAAATGCTTATGTGATTAAACTATGACATGTGCATGACATGTGAATTGAAATGCTTACGTGATTAAGCTATGACATGTGCATGACATGTGAATTGAAATGCTTACGTGATTAAGCTATGACATGTGCATGACATGTGAATTGAAATGCTTACGTGATTAAGCTATGACATGTGCATGACATGTGAATTGAGATGCAAGTGTGACATGTTTGATGCCATGCCAAATTGCCATGTTAAATTGAGATAAAAGATAAATGTGGATGAGAATGAGGTTGTGGTGGAGGATGTTGTCTAGTGGCCTGGTGGCGTAACTCCAGAGATTCCCTGGGAGTTTCAGGATGCCCGGAATGTGGGGGGCCGGAAGTCCGGTTGTATCTTGGATACATGCCCGGAGATGCCTCGCGACACCAGGATTGGGGTGCGGGATGCCCGGCTAGAAGGGTAAAGGCCGGAAGTCTGGTTGTATCTTGGATACATGCCCGGAGGTTCCTCGTGATGCTAGATGAGATGCGAGATGCCCGGAATGTGGGGGGCCGGATGCCCGGTTGTATCTTGGATACATGCCCGGAGGTTTTTCTCGCATGGGATGCGAGCGTAAAATATGAGATGGAATTGACAAATCGAGGAAGGGTGATGTGGTGATCAAATTTAAAGATAAAGATGAAAATTAACCCATGGCATGATATGCATGATGATATGCATGATGATGGTGATGATGATGTGATATGATATGATGATCACCCATGGTATGATATGCATGATGATGGTGATGATATGTGATGTGATATGATGATCACCCATGGTATGATATGCATGATGATATGCATGATAATGATGATGACATGCGATGTGATATGATGATCACCTATGATAATATATGCATGATGATGCATGAGGACGATGGCATGTGATGTGATATGATGATCACCTATGATAATATATGCCTGATGATGCATGATGATGATGTGTGATGTGACATGATGATCATCAATGGTATGATATGCATGATGATGATAATGATATATGATATGCCATGATGATGATGATGATATATATGATGTGATGATGCATGATACGCATGATTACAAGGTAAGTGATGCTTGCAACGTGTGATGATATGCATGATGCATTGGGATGTTATTGGATTCCTTTACCTGCTGAGTGGTTGTACTCACCCTTTTTGGGGACCAACATTTCAGATTAGTAGATGGTTTGAGCGGTTGGATATGACCGCGGGAAGAAGGATAGCAAAGGAGGGAACCTTTGGACGCCGACACTTGGTTGATGGACCTTAAGCATACGATTGTGGGAGGAGATGTCGGTCATCTTTTAAAGTATAGCCAAGTATAGAAAGATTATGGCATTTTGATGTACCGATGAATGATGTCCATCTGCCTTATGTAAATAAACGTGTTCGGCTTTAACTTATATAAGATGTTTAGTAGGTGTGCATTGATTTCTGAATGTAGGGAAGGGAATTGTTGGATGTGCTTTCGCATATAAATTGCGCAAGGGACCGATCGAAAAAAAAAAAAAAAGGTAAACCCCCAAGTTGTATGGACCCGCTGCGACTAAAAATGGTATCAGAGTGACTTGTTATTTGGGAAAGAAAAAGGAAAAGCGAACTGTGATGACTCTAGCGGATCAGGGGCCGTCGAGGGGTGCCACAAAACTTGACTTTCAGATTTTTGAAGCCGGAACATTAAAGTTTCATGGACGATTGTGTGTATCTGACAATGCAGAGCTTAAGGAAGAGATTTTGTCAAAAGCCTATTGTAGCAGTTATAGCATTCATCTAGGCAGTACGAAGATGTATCAGAATCTGTGTCAACACTATTGGTAGATCGATATGAAGACAGATATCACCAAGCATGTTGCCAAGTGTCTAACATGTCAATAAGTGAAAGCACAGCATTGTAAGCCGAGAGGACCTCTATAACCTCTTGAGATTTCCAAGTAAAAGTGGGAACATATCACAATGGATTTTGTGATAGGCTTACCAAGGAGTTAGCAAGGTAATGATTCCATATGGGTTGTAGTTGACAGATTGACAAAGTCTACTCACTTCATCGCCGTGCGACAGAACTTTGCCTTGGACAAATATGCAGAATTGTACGTGCGATAGATAGTTCATCTGCATGGAGTGCTAGTGACGATTACATCTGATCGAGACCCGAAATTTATAGACTGCCTTGGGAACAAAGCTACAGTACAGTACAGTACAGTCTATCATCCGTAGACTGATTACTAGTCTGAGAGGACGATTCAAACCCTTAAGGACATGCTACGAGCTTGTGTACTAGACTTCAAAGGAAGCTGGGAGGAACGGCTTCATTTAGTTGAGTTTGCCTACAATAACAGTTATCAGCAGAGCATTCAAATGACACCGTTTGAAGCGTTATATGGCAGAGCGTGCAGAACTCCAGTTTGTTGGGATGAAGTCGAAGAACGAAAGATTACCGGCCTAAAGTTAGTTCAATAGTTAGTTAATGCCACCACAGTTATTCGAGAAAGACTAAAGACTGCTCAAAGTCGCTAGAAAGTTATGTAGATAAGCGGCGAAGATCATTGGAATTCCAAGTTGGTGAACACATTTTTCTGAAAGTGTCACCAATGAGGGGTACTTTGCACTTTGGCAAGAAAGGAAAGTTGACTCTGAGGTACGTTGGTCCCTTTGAGATTCTGGAAAGATTACGGACTTTGGTGTATCATCTTGCATTGCCACCAAGACTAGCCCAAGTGCATGATGTCTTCCATGTATCGATATTGAGAAAGTACGAGCTTGACCCGACCCACATGCTGAATTTTGAAGAATTAGACGTGGATGATAGAGTGTCGTACGTGAAGAGACTAGTTCAGATTGTGGATTGCAAAGAGCAAGTGCTGCGTACCAAGACGATTCCCTTGGTCAAAGTTGTCTGGCAACACCATGAAATAGAAGGAGTGATGTGGGAAAGTGAAGAATCAATGAGACGATAATACCCTCACCTTTTTGAAGAAGAATTGTAATGGTTTAAATTTCGAAGAAAAATTTTTTATAAGAAGGGAAGAGTTCTGATATCTCGATTTTCTATCATGTTTCGATTAAATGAAATGGGTTTTTCATCGACACGCCTATAGTCTTTCTCTCTGAACTGCTCACTCACGAGATAACTAATCTATCAGATGAAGTCGTTAAAGGATATAAACACAACAAACTTGAGAATTTAATCAAAAATTGACTACTTGACCGTGTTAATTGGCAAGCGTGAATATGGCGCCGTTAAAATCGATTAGAGATCGAAAGTAGGTCGATTCGACGAAGCACATCATTAAATTGTGAGTGATTTCACCTGATTGTAAAATTTGCGTCAAACGGCACTAAATCAATTTTTTTGTTGATTTTGCACCCAATACCCGTACTTGAAACATTGAGATTTTTATGACATCCAAGAGTCACCTATGAGTCGGAGATGCACAACATGGATCGAAAATTATCGACCACGAGTCAAATGCGCTAAAATCCTTAAAAGCTACCTGGTAAGTTAGGTCACGCTAAAATCGAGTACGGTTGATTTTAACCACGAAATTGAATTCAGTTTCAGAAATTGAAAGTTTGAATGTGTCATGATTTATTTTTAAGATATCGTCTCATCCTTTGAAGAATTTCCGGCGAGCCTAGAATTTTTGGCGAAAAAATCAAATTTGGCAAATTAAATTCAAAGAAATTTGGATGGGCACTTTGGTGTGGATTTTTGGTCTTCAAAATGGATTAAGTGGTGAAAGGAATGCAAGAAATTCGTTTAGGTTGCCCCCTTGGCATTTTTGGACACCAAAATGAATTGATTTGGTGAGAAATTGAGGTGAATGGGTGCAAATTCGTAGGGCTGCTGCCAAAGGCTATTTTGGCCTTCAATTTGGGTTACTTTGTGAAGTTTTGAAGGGAATTTGGCTTGTGGCTGAAGCTTGGACATCAAGGGTAGCATACTTTGAGGGTTAGACCACTTGAGTGCCTAGATATTTTTCTTGCAAGCCCATTTGCTCAAGCCAAGACTTTCAAGGCTCTTTGTCCCCCCTCTCTCTTCCCTCTTGTCCCCTTCTCTTCCCCTTGGTTGACAACCCTTAATCGAAACCCCTCGCAGCTGCCTTCTTCTCCTTCTCCTTCTTCTTCTTCTTCTTCTTCATCAAAGCTTTCCTTTTCCTCCATTGTTGAAGCTGCAAACACCCAAGGCCAAGCCAGCACAGCTAGCTACATCACCGGCTCGCCTACTTGCATCGAAGCCACTTGCCTGCGAGCCCATCCCTGAGCCAGTGCCAGCCCGCGTCCGCCATGTCCAACTCCAACCCCATGCCTGGCCGCCCGAGCCAACCATCAACCAACCCCGCTTGCTCATCCATTGATGCTGCCCATTGCTTAACATCCCCGTACGCTAGCCATTATCCACCTCAGCTCGTTTCGGCCCCTACAGCACTCGAACCATTCAGCTAAGGACTGAGCCCAGCAGCTCAAGCAGTGAGCTGCAAGGCTATTTTCAGCCCTTTCTCGGCTTCCTTTGGTGTCGCCGTAGGCCCAAGTTTTGGTCGTCGTCGCGCCGGCATCGCCGTGGACTCGTTAGCTCACTGAACTGGTGAATTAACGCCCTAGACTCTAATTAAGGGGTTAATTGCATTTAGAGGAGATTAGTTTAGGCTAATAGAAGATTAGGGGGATTAGTTAGCTTTAATTAAGATTAGAGTAATTTAGTTAGGCCAGCTATTTCATTAGTTTAGTTTAGTTAGGCCAATTGGTTAGTTAGGTGGATTAGTTAGGGTATTTAGTTAGCCTATTAGATTAAATTAGTTAGGTTAGTTAGATTAATTAGTTAGTTCAATTAAATTAGCCCAATTAGCTTATTTTAATTTAATTGAGTGTTTTAATTTAAATATCTTGCAATTTATTTAATTAATTATTAATTAACGTAAATTATACCCGGATAGCCGGTTGTTAGAATTTTACGTTGATTGTCGTGGTGTAGTTGATTTGTGAAATTGAGTGCTATGTTGTGCAATTGGATGCTTGGTGATGATTTTGAATTATTATTTCAAAAATATGAATTTTTTGTATTTAATTAGAAAAATACCGGGTTTCAGGTTTTGACGCCAAAAAGATTTTATATACTATGTAAAATTGTGAAATTTTTAAAGGAGAGTATATAACGTTTTGTGGTTCAATTTGACTGTGTGTCCATGCACAATTATTTTACCGGATGTTTTTAATATGAAGAAAATTGGCCAAGTCCATTATTTGAAATTGAAGTATTTGAGTGCAAAGCACGATATTCTTGGTCGGACATGGATGTGCTTGTGATTGATATGAGAACCTATCACCCGATGAAAATCAGGGGTGATGCTCCTATATAGAATGCCCCCACGTCAATGGATGCTAGTTGCAGTGGAGGATAAGCCAATGCTCCTTTGGGAATGCCATCTAGATATAGACATTGCTGTGCCCGACGAAGCGAGACGACGCTCGGTTATGCCGAATGACCACCGACTGTTGAGTTGGCCATGGCCGTTGGGTCGTAACTAATTGGATTACGCTTGAGTGATTGATATAGACACACCTAATTATGGGATGGAATTGTGTGGCAAGGAATGGGACGTATCATAATGATTTTGCCTTATAATCATGACCCCTGTGATTAAGTGATATACGAAATTGAAGTGTTCCAATTATCGTTTACGCTTGTTGTGTTTATATATGATATATGAGTTGTACTAATGTGCGGGGAGATGCTGAGGCGAGGTAAGTCCTACATGGTGTACGTTTAGGTTGTCTCTAGGTGAATTATCATCCTCATCGAGGTTCAAGGTGTATACTCGTTGAGACTTTGTCTCACCCCATCATGGTTTACAATTTTTCAAGTCCTTAGATGGAGGTACGTCATGTACGTTATGGGGTCCCGCAAGAGATGGACTTTCAACACTCCTATTTCCCTATTCCTGGGACTAACCTGACCCATGAGCTAGTTGAGTCCACGGTCTAGGTTGAAAAGGGCCTACCTCACTGGGTACCTCATCGCTTCAGAGCGTGATTCATTAACTTTCCTAATGGGGGTCGAGAGGGTCTCATACAAGGTTTTGACGGGCCCCCCTTCAGAATCGGGGAGTGAGAAATAAGGCATCCTATGGATATTGACACCCCCGATGGTGTCGTGGGGAACCCAGAACCCATGACTAAAGAGCCCAGAGTTTAGGTGGCTCAGTAGCTCTTTTTGATCTAGACTCTTGTACATAAACCTTAGGTTTGGCTTGACTATATATAAACCTGGGTTGTTTGTAAAGTATATTTTGTGTTAATTGGTTGTCATGCTTTTCTATCCTATGTTTATTGTCTGGAGTTTATTAGTTCGCTTCCGCATGTGCATAAATCAATTGGGTCGGCGATGTGTCCTAGGAACATCGCAATTCTATTGACCATCGAGGGATGTTTGCATGCTCGAGGTTCGGGGCGTAACAAACATAACTTAAGAACATTTCTTCTCCTTACAGGCTTTGCTTTTTATTGAAGATGCAAGCTTGAAAAGATAGGTACTTCTTTTTCATGTTATCACTCGTTGACTAATTTGTGGAGGTTGGAGCTTGTTTGGATTTATACAATCAACCAATAAGGCTAATCTTCTTGACCAGATCCACCCATTTGGTCCTTCTTCTTCACCAAAATAAAAAATAAAAAAATAAAGAAAAACGTCAAAGAGCCATCGTGGTATTATTAGTTTTTGAGAGACGTTGATTCTACAGTAGTGCCCCACCGGCCCGTGCAAGTGAAGGCAAAACCATCCCTTTCCTTTCCTTGTCCTTTAATGAACCCTAAATGAAAATGTGCATTCATCCTCTAATTCTTAGTATTTTATATTGGGGATAATGATACAAATAGTTCATAAATTTTGACCTGATCTGCAACATTTTAGTCCTCTAAACTTTTCACACTAGTTAAATATAGCCCTTGAACCATATGAAAATGTTTAATGTAGTCATTTCATTAATTTAAGATCAGGAGCAATATTGAATAGTTTTATATAGTCTAAAGACTAAAGTGAATATGTATCAACAATTTGAGGACTACATTGTGTATTTGGCTAAAGTTCATGGATCATGTTAAACAATTTAAAAGTTCAAATACCACATTACATATTTAGCTAAAATTCATGATCATTTTATATCATTTTCTCATTTGCTATCCTTGGCTCTGAGGCCGTGTTAATCTATCTATTCAGCTTTTAGGGGGAGGGAGGGGGTCATGAGCATAATGTGCCATGAGAAAGTTTACTGTTCAAAGAGAATATGTAAAAACATCATAAATCAGGCGACCACTGAGCTGATTAGGGTACATGCACCTATACTGCACCTTGCTTATAACCCACATGCACCTAGAAAATTCTACCCTTTGTCACACGTCTCTCTTTTCTTCTTCTCTCCATACGGTTGTTTCCTTCCGCCAGCTCTTCGCCCCCATTCTTGATCTGCAACTTGAGACCATGGCCATCACCCCACACACAATCTCTCTCTCCCCACCAAAAGAATGAAGAAACTGAGACGGAGTAAAGGAAAAACAGGGGGGAAAGAAAAAATGTTCTTTTTCCATGTGCGATCAGGTCTATAGAGGAATAATAAGGAACACCGCTCGGTGAACTAAGTCTCGGGAGAAGAAGCCGAAGGAGGCTGCCGCACCAGCAGCTAATCTGAGCCATACTAAAATTAAGAGCATGCGGTAGGTGATACTTACAATGACTAGGACCGGAATGACTCTCGGAACCTGCAAATTTTAGATCTGCACATTGTCTCGGTTTACCGGGAGGGAAGGAAGAAAATCAGAAACTACACCAGGAGGCTCATTGCCCACCTGAGAGAAGCGATTCTGTGACAGAAGATGAGTGCGCCAAATTGTGGAAAGCTTGGCGATGAGCAAATGTTAACCTGGCAGAAGAGATTCCGGTGGACGACAATTCAGGCATCGGAAGATCGCCTTCCAAGTACTGCAATACTTGACGCATGCTTGGCCTCATCAACGGATCGGAGTGGGAACACATCAACCCGAGTTTCAGCACCAATTCCATTTCTTCTCCCACAAACTCCAACCCCAATTTCGGATCTCTTGCCTCGAGAATTGCACCTCTGTCCCAGCAAGAAAATACCCAGTCCACTAAGATCACGTCCTCCGTGTCCCCATGCTCTATCGGCCTTCTCCCGCACGCGACCTCGAGTAAAAACACTCCGAACGCAAACACGTCGGTGCTCGTAGTGGCCTTGCCGGTTCGCATGTGCTCAGGGGCCAGATAACGGAACGTTTCCGCAACGGGAGTCGTTTGAGGATCGGTTCCATGATCGTGTAGTCTCGCGAGCCCAAAATCTCCGAGTCTTCCATTAAATTCAGCGTCTAGCAAGATGTTACTAGCCTTTATATTCCTGTGGATCACCACTTGCTCCCACCCTTCATGCAGATAAAGCAGCCCGGATGCGACTCCTTTGATCACCCGTAATCTTTGCATCCAATTGAGTGTGACCTTTGGTTGGTTATAGAGGTACTTGTCGAGGCCCTCATTGGGCATGTAGTCGTAAACCAAGAGCAACTCCCTTTTCCTGCGGCAGTAACCAAGGAGCGCCACTAAGTTGCGGTGACGGAGCCGACTGATGCTAATTATCTCCGCTGCAAATTCTTTCATGCCTTCTCTCGATTCATGAGAGACCCTCTTCACCGCAATCTCTATATTCAATGTGGATAAGATTCCTCTATAGACCTGGCTGAACCCACCAGTCCCTAATAACTGTTGGTCCCGGAATCCTTTTGTCGCAATGTAGAGATCTTTGTACTTGAACCGGTGTAGGCCATAGTCCCTCTCCCAATCTTCAAGGACCTCGGCCAATTCCCTTTTCCTTCTTATCACGTAAACTGCGCCCGAGATCAGCATTGATACGACGAAAAGAACCGTCAGTGGTAATCCGATGGTCAGTACTTTTGATGTTTCCTTCTTACGGATCTGAGAAAGCTTAGGAAGTAGGGGAAGGTCAAGTGCCTGAGCCTCTCCATTCACACTGAAGCTCCAACCCAGAACATAGTGAGAAGTTAGGAGATTTACAGTCGATGCTGAGAAGCCCACATACATGTTATCGTTGATGATTGGTGAGAGATCCCGTCGAAGAGACAGAAGGGGAGTCTTCGGTTTTTGCACATGGATCGGAGCCAATGTGACATTGGTCAGTTTGTCCGCACCATCATAGTCCACCCAAACTTGCATTTCTTGACCGCTGATTAGGGACAAGATGTTGAACTCCCCATTATCTTGATAATACCCCGCCGGAGCTGACTTTACCGACGTCAGCCCGTTCAAGTCGATCCCGATGTGATTATCGTTAATGTCCTGAGACTGGACGCTGAGGAATGTGTCGAGTTCTACCCCAAACACATGATTGCTGAAGTTGCCATTGTTGGTTTCATTGAACATGCCGAGATATCGGCCCGGCAGGGACCCAGGGAAGCCACTCTGGGGCGCGACAACAAAGGCAAAGCCGCTGCCTCTCGTACTCTCATAAAGAGGTCGAACCGCAAAGACGAATGTGGTGGAGAAGGATTTGACGGAGCCGTTCGGCAAGTTCTTGAATTGGACCGGGTAGGGATGGAAGGCGTGGCCTTGCTGATTGGTGTCGTTGTTCAGCTTCAGGAGACCATTGGAGGTGATCTCGGCGATCCCGTCGAGGCTCAGATTGGCCGATCTGAAACCGTTGTACAAGAAACCCGTCCCTCGAGCGTAAGTCAAAATTGCTAGCAGACAGACCAGAAAAAGAATCTCGACGGACATGGCTCAAACTCACAGTCCGCTTCGCAATTGGCTGAAGAATGATGCGGTTTACCCAGGCTATAAAGAATTCAATAGTCAAGTCCCCTGTTCATACGGCAATTGGGAATTTGCGGTCACGATGACTCTGAATAAACCAATCCGAGTTTTTTTTGTCAGTAACCAATCCGAGTTGGAGAATGACTTTTTTGTGGAAATTAAGTCTGGTGAGAGATTGAAGGAAGGTGGGTGGGCTAAAATCAAAAGCCTGTCAATTTCTTCCGATGAGAAAATTGTAACCCGTAGTGTCCACGACATTGTTTGAGGAAGGACAAAAGGCCCCGAGTCTACGACAAAAGGAAAAAAAGAAAAAAGAAAAAAAAAAGAAAGAGATTTGGATAATCACGATGAGCAATGCTAGCATCACGGCCGCTCTCATCGGTAGGAATGATGGCGGCCTCTCGACCACAATTATCTCATGCCAAGATAGGGCCACAAGCTTAGTAAGTTAAGGTCACCGTTGATTAAGAAAGGGAAAAAAAAAAAGCCAAATAAAGAAATAAATGATCCGTCCATTACTAAATAAGAGAAGGAGGAAAGATACTAAATAGCGAGTTATTTAATTTGTCTATTTGTAGATGACTTATTTAGAGTTATTTAGAATTAGACCACATTGCAAATTCTCTTGTTAATTGTCCATTTGCATATGACTTATTTCTTATTGAATTGAGATTGCAATTTGTATTCCGCTACATTAAAATCATGTTAGATATCATTTTTGTTGTAATAACAGGAAAAAAAATTAAAGTGTGACATGAAATTGGTAAAGGAAAGAGAGAATGATAAGGACAATGCTAGCCTAATGGTGCCATAAATACTTCAAAATAATGGTGCATTTTTAACCCTTAGTATCACTTCAAAAGCAACGTGCTATCAAAGATTTGATTAATTAATAATTCAGCTTCACTAGTAGAAGATTGCAGGCATTTTATGGAAGAGAGAAATGAACAATTTCATTTAATTTAATAACTTAACATTGATATAAAATCTATTTTATATAAGACAAATCCACCTAGCAAATTTGAAAAACAGATTTTAATTCTCATACGAAAAAACAAATAAAATCCAAGGCAATAAGACCTGAAAAATTCCACTCAAAATCCTAGATTTCCCAAGGAAACCGGACAAACAAGTCTTCCGGTTTCCTTAAGAAAATATGGGGTCAAGACTGCACTATTACTCTTTGCAGAGTAATGGTGCAGTCATCTAAGCTTTTTCCAATCACATTGATAAAAAAGAAAAAGAGAGAGAAGAAAAGAAGGGTCGTGATTATCTAACACTATTTTTGAAAAGGTATAATGGAAGAGCTGTCGTAAAGGAACCTAGTCCTACTATTTAAATAAGGAAAAATAACATAATGGTCCCTAAATTTTAGTAATGTGTAATATGATCATGAACTTTTAATTTATTTAATATGATCCTTAGACTTTAGTGCATATTCAATTTAGTCCATTAAACTCTATGAAACTATCAACAATCGGGGACTATTAAATAAATTAAAAATCTATGGACCATATTATATATTATGTCAACGTTCATGGACTATTTCTATCATTTTTTCAATAAATAACCTTCGACCTTGCGCAAATTTTTAGATATTTAAGATATTTAGTAGTAAATAAAAGCTAAAAGTAAAATAAAGGGCAAATGTTAAAGACCGGTTGAAGAACTCGGCATTCAGATTCGTAGATTGCCATGCAGCAATGAGCCACCGGAATACCAACTTTTTCTTGATGAAGTACTGAAGTTAAGATAAAAATCACAACTTAAATTGTATGGACTCAACAAGAAGAAAACTTGCACTTCTTTAGGATAAGTTTGACCTGTCAATGGTACTTTTCACCACAAATTTCATGGAAAGCACTAGAAGTTTCAGAAATTAGACTAAGACATATTAAGTCGTCGAATTTAAAAACAAAGCCCGTCCAAACATGTGGATGAAGTCTCCATGAAATCACTTGGGCTTTGGGATAGTGAATTTTCCATTCAAGGCATAGACCAACTGAAACTAAGCAACACTTGATTCCTCATAAGAAAGTTCCATTGGTTGGCACAGTAATGGTTTGGCCCGATTCAATCGATCCAATCCTCTAAATGGAGTACTCGAGTGTGATCATTCAATAAGATGACCATTTAGAGGTGGATCTCACCCTGTGAATCTCTTCATGGCACATTCCCTAATCGAAGTAGGATTTGGAGCTATACAAATATTATTTCATTCATGATAGCGGAATTGAAATTCCTTTATGTTGGAGTAAAGAATATGTTAAGTGGAACTCCAAGAGAAAAAAAAATCCAAATTTGCAATGACCACATTGCGTGGATAAATACTTATCACTAATTTCAAAGGGGAGACACATCCATCCACATGTGAGGATGAAAAATTTGGTAGGAGAGTTGTCCGTTTTCACTTATTTCAAACTACACTAAGGAAAGCCTGGCATATAGATTCTGTAGACATATCATAAAGTGAGGCAGGTTTCTACATTGCAAAATTTAAAACCAACGAAGAGAAGCAAAGAGTTCTGGAAGGCGGACATTGGCCTTTTCAGGACATTTGGTTATTTTCAAACCTTGGATTCCCAACACCCGTCTACATTGTTATGATTTCTCTACTTGTGACTTTTGGATTTAAGTGATTGGCTTACCTTTAGAATGGTACTCAGAGCGAATGCTTATAAAAGCTGTACAACACCTTGGTGAGATCAAAGAAGTGAAGCTGGATTCCAAGGAAGGTCAACTATCCAAAGCAAGAAGAGTTCGAGTTCAACTTAATGTGCATGCACCTCTTGTAACAGGGAAATTGATTCGAATATAGGGCAAACCTTTTTGGCTGGATTTCCACTATGAAAGGCTTTCTCATTTATGCTTTTCCTGTGGCAAGCTCGGGCATTATGCGATGTACTGCAAGGACATTCCATATACTGATGATAAGCATGAAGGTAGAGAAAATATGGCATATGGGCCATGGCTCCGAGCGGAAGTCAAAATTAATAGTCCTTACTGGAAAATCTTTTATGCCCCACCAGATTCATCAGAGCAAACAGAAGATGTTATTCCTGAAACTCCACATGCACAGTTAACTACAGTTCCACTATTGCCTCCTCCCTCTCCGATAATGGCAGCAAACCAAACTAGAGAGGTTGAATGTTATCGTACCTCGTCTCCTGTACCTTCTTCATTGATCCAACCAACCTCAATCATGCAGAGTACAGTACCACTGCTAACAAAAAGTTAAAGGGAGTTCAGTCTGCACCTATGGACATAAAAGCATCACGAAAGCAGAATAATCCTAGATCGAAACCTATTCTAGGGTTGGCCAAAAAACAAGCGGGTATAACCCATATGACTCAAAGAGTATACTCATAGCGGAACCTACTGATCTACACCTAATGGAAACCCCTGTTTTCCAAGCAAACAAAGCTGAAGTTTGGGCTTTGGTGGTTGGCCCTAAATAGCCACATGTTGACAAATGAAACTGATCTGTTGGAACTGTCAGGGTTTGGGCAATCCCCTGATAGTTCGAGCCCTTAGGACCATGACGGCCAATGAAAAGCCCGATATTATACTTCTAATGGAAACCAAAAACTCTGCAGAAAAGCTTAAACAAGTTCAGCGAAATCTCAACTTTTCTAATTCCTATATCCTTGATCCAATTGGTTTGGCAAGAGGTTTAACAGCGTTCTGGAATGATCCTATCTTTTTACATGTGATTAACTCAACATAACACTTTCTAGACGTGAGCTGTAAGGTTGGTCAGCAAGGAAGGACTACTCGTATTACCTTTCTTCATGCTCCTACAAATTTTCAACAACGGCAGTTGGTATGGGATGACCTTCTCCAAATTCATTCCCATAACAGGTTCCCTTGGTTTTGTGCTGGTGATTTCAACAACATTCTTTACCCTTGGGAAAAGATAGGCAAAAGACTTGCCTTACTGCACAGAATGCAATCTTTTAGAACCATGTTAGATGATTGTGCTTTTACTGAGTTAGAAAGTAAGGGTTGTAAATTTACCTAGTTGAACAATAGGGCAGGGGAGGAGCTTGTGAAGGCCAAACTAGATCGGATGGTTTGCTCGATGGAATGGAGGTTACTATTTCTGGCCGTTGAAGTTGTTGCACTTCCACCTGTGGGATCTGACCACAGTCCTCTTGTGATTCACACTTCACCAGCTTTACACAAACATAAAATGTCCTTTATATTTAAAGCTTTTTGGAATGAAGATTCTGAATGTAAGCAAATTATCTCTACCACATGGAATTCAGGAGACTTACTGAATGTTGATTTTAGTATGCGAGTGAAGAAAGTAACAGCAACCCTAATCAGATGGAGTCGGCGAAAGTTTACCAATGGTCAGCAGAAAATTGTGTTCCTGCAAGACCAATTACAACATTTCATCAATCAGAGGACTTCCTAAATGACAGTGTACAGGTATCAAGATTGAAAGAAGAAATTCGTCAAGCTTGGCAACAAGAAGAACAGTATTGGGCCTTACGTTCTAGAATTAAATGGCTTAAATGGGGCGATAAAAATACACGTTTCTTCCATGCATCAACAATTCAGCACCGACAATGCAATCAAATTACTATGCTGCAAGATGAGGATCAACAGTGGGTACGAGATATCCCAAGCTCTCCAAACATGACATTCTCAATTTTTTTTCTAAGTTATACACTTCCGAGGGTTATCGAAACTACCAACCGCTTCTTGACCAATGCATGACAATCATTACCCTCAAGATGAACATCCACCTAACAGCTTCACTTACTATAGAGGAGGTTTGGCAAGCCACTTTTCAAATGGGAGCTACCAAAGCCCCGGGACCGGATGACTTAACCAGTTTATTTTATCAAGAACATTGGGAAACAATCAAAGAAAGCCTATTCTTGTTAGTGCAGAATTTTATGCTATACGGGGAAATGCCTCTAGGTCTAAATCAGACGATTCTCACCCTCATTCCCAAAACATCTCAACCTGAAAAACTAGAGCAATTCCGGCCCATCAGTCTGTGTAACTTTGCATACAAAGTTATCTCGAAAGTGCTTGCTAATTGCCTCAAACCCTTATTGCCTATTCTGATTTCTAAGGAACAATCAACGTTTGTTAAAGGTAGGTAGATTCAAGATAATATTCTTATTGTCCAAGAAGTTCTTCATCAGTTTCGAACACACTAGCACACTAGAAAGTTCAATGCAATTCTCAAAACAAACATGAAAAAGGCCTATGACAGAGTGGAATGAGATTTCTTATGTGATTACCTCTTTAAACTAGGTTTTCATCCAAGATGGGTAGGTTGGATTATGCTATGTGTCACAATTTCATCGCTAAGTGTGAAATTTATGGAGAACAATTACCCTATTTCCTTCCCACTCGAGTACTGAGACAGGGTGATCCCTCATCACCTTATCTATTTATTCTATTGGCTAATGTTTTGTCTACTTTAATTACCCATGCAATAAGTATAGGACATCTCAAAGGCCTTCGGTTGAATAGATGGTGTCCCACCTTGTCACACTTATTTTTCACTGACAACGCCATCTTCTTTTTAGCTGGCACTATTTTTGAATGTCACAACTTAGCCAATATTTTGAATTTATATTGTGTGGCTACAGGACAATTGATTAACCAAAATAAATTGGGTCTCACCTTTTCCAAAAACTGTCCTATCTCTTTACGGCATAATATGGCTAAGGAACTTAGGATTCCGGTTTTGCAGAGGACTGGAAAATATTTAGGACTGCCATCGGATTGGGGAAGGTCAAAGAAGGAGGTGTTCTCTTGGATAATTGGACGAGTTAATGCCAAACTTGAGGGATGGGACAGTTCATTACGTGCCTTATTAAATCTATTATTTTATTCCAAGTATGCGATGACTATATTTCAGCTGCCTATTTCTATTTGTTCATCAAGTGTATTCGATTTTGGTGGAGAACTAAAAATGTGGCATTGGAAAAAATGGGATGTTTTGAAAGATCGAAAGATACCACTCCGGAGGTTGGGCGAAAATCCGGCCAAATGGCATAATTTTGGCAATTTTCAATATCGGAGTAAAATGAGATTGGTCCAAAATCTGGCGACGTGGTAATTTTCCGACGAGTTTGGTCCAAAATGGCGTTGTTTTGCACGGAGAAAATGCAAAAACGACGCCGTTTCGTGTTTGGCGTGTAAATAATAATATAAAAATTAATTAAATTATATTTAAATTAATTTTATTTAAAATATTCAAAAAATAAGAAAAATTTAAAAATAAAAAATTTTTAAAAATTTAAAAATTAAGAAAAATTTAAAGGGGGGGGGGGAGGCCGAATGGGGCGGCTGAGGGCTGAGCCCTCGCCGCCACCGCCTCCCCGCCGTCGCCGGGAAGGGCCAGCGACGGAGTGGGGAAGGTCGGCCGGGGTCGCTGGCCCCTGGCCGACCGACGGCGGGGGCTGCGAGCCCGCGCCGGATCACGGCGACGACCGCGACCCTCGCCCCAGATCTGGGCGTTTATCATGATTTTGGATGATTATTTATTATATTGCGAATATCTTCTATCATAAATATAAGGTATTGCAATTTTGGCACGTGACAGAAATATCTATTTTCCTTTTGCAAAATGTATATCTAAAATTTATGCTCAAGAAAATCTCTTTGATCTCGAAAGATATTACTACATATTCATGGATATTCTTGTTATATTCTTAGAAGATATATTATATCTAGCAAGTTTGATCCACAAATCAAAGGAAGATATTACGTTACATTCTTGCAAAGATTATTATCTGTTATATAAGAATTTGCAGGTCACAAAAGAATCTTCCATATGGATTTTTGGAAAACTCAATCTGAAAATTATAGAAATTCTATATTTTGGAAGTTCAAAGATTCCATTCCTTATACAAAATTTTTCCTTATTGAGGAAATCCCTTATGCATCGTACAAAAGGTTGAATTCGAGACGAGCTTGATTGAAAAAAGTAAATTTTTTTTTATTTGCCTCGAATTTCAAAATGCAAGTGACGTTGCGGATGCTGTTACTACAAAGGAAATACTGAAAAATATATTCTGTTCAACGTGCAAAAAACAACAATATTTCTATTCGCAAATATTGTCGTGATCATAGGGGGAGAAAGCAAATCCAAGAAAAAGGAAAGAATCGTGATCATCTCAAAAATGCAACAAATTAATGGGGAGCTTTGATCAATTATGGAAAAATATTTTTGAATTGATCTTGATCTTATTATGGATGGAAGGAAAGGTAAATGTGTCAGAATTTGTTCTAAAAAATCCGGTTAGTGCATCTTTTATTACCTTTTTCCATTAATAAATCTTATATTGATATTATCATTTTATTATGACAAAAATGGTATGTGCATTTTATAATGCATCAGTGATTTTTATTGGATATTTGTTAATATATATGATCGAAGTGAGCTATATTGCATATCTTTAATATTCGATTTGCTTTATAAAAGCTGATTTTTGGAAATTGTGATTCATGCAATATATTTGTTATCATTCTCTACGTGATACTTTTTCCATTATTATCGCTTTTTGATTATGACAAAAAGGGGGAGAAGATATGAATATGCATATGTGTTGATTGATTGATATTATCTATGGCATAATATTGAGCTGTGATTATTTTTCTATATATTGTTATGCTCAATCTATTTACTACCTTCTGACATCATTTGATTTAAATTAATATTTTTAAAAGTATATTTATAAATCTGCATATTCAGAGATTGTTTTGTCATTATAAAAAATGGGGAGATTGTTAGGGAAATCCCTTATGATGTTTTGAAGATGACAAAATAAATCAAAGGCTACTAACATGTTTAGTTGTTAAGTAATAGACCATGCAGATGATAGAACATGTAAAGGTTATTGTCAAAGTGTGAAGACGACCATAAGACTGAACGTAACATATGCCCAAAGTATATTATGAAGATTTCCAGACTTCTGTGTCAAAGTCTAAAGACTGCCAGACTTAGGGGTGAGCATGGTTCGGGTTGGTCCGGGCCACCCCCTAACCCTAGGACCAACCCGTACAATGTCGGTCATCAATTTTTAGGACCAAAGACCAACCCTATTGAGCCTAGGACCAAGGACCGGACCGACCCGATGGGTTCGGTCCGGTTCCAGGGTCAACGGGACCAATCGATAATTTTTTTCATCTTATTTTTTATACTCCGTAAAAAAGCAAACCTACAAATTCAAATTACACATCCATTGACAATGCGGCATTGCGCAACTAAATTATAAATACCAATACATATTTAGCAAATTTAATATGACACAATATAAATTTCATACTTGTTAACCGCTCATCGAGATATGGGATAAAATGGAAAGTTCTTGTAATCATTTATCTTTAATATTCATAACACCATATGCAAAAGCGTTTTCCTGCATTTGATTATGTAGAGTCCACTCAACCAAAAAAATGAGTTTCACATCACTTGACTAGTAAATCACCATAGCAACTGCAATACTACTCTACTTTTAAAAAACTTCTACCATTTGACACAAATTGAAAAGCAAAGTGTAGCTGAAATTCATTAGTAAAATACAATTAAACTATAAAAAGTTCAAAATACTTAATATAAATCATGAATATATAATTTCACATCTTGTTAATTCACTTGAACTTCTAAATACCTGAAAACAAAACAAACGACACATAATTAATACTCAACAAAAGTTTTAAATTGAAATTACTATTAGTGTTATTGATAAAACATTTCAATATAATATAATATAATAGACATTTTACTTAGATTTGAATATATAAAAGAATTATTTATAATATAATATAATATACAGGGTTGGTCTAGGGTTGGACCGACCCAAAACTCTTAGGACCGAGGACCAACTCGCACAGTGTTGGTCTTGGAATTTCAGGACCGAGGACCGACCCAATCCCCTTGGGAACCGGACCAAGACCGCAGGGTTAGGCCGATCCAGGGTCGGTCCAGGGTCGACTCTAGACCGCTGCTCACCCCTAGCCAGACTTTAGTGTCAAAGTCTATTATACATCAGAAGTCTGCTTACTCTGACAAATTCCAGACTGAATATGAATGATGAACCAGAAGACAGACTCTATGTTGAAGCTGAACTGGGTACAGACCTTAAAGCTAAATCTGTTCAGAAGCAGAATATGTTCAGACTCAAATTGCAAAATCTATCGCACTCAGACTCGGATTGTAAAATCTATTGCTCTCAGACTTTACATCCAGATTTGACAAAACGTAACTCAAGCCCAATCATATAACGGCTAGTGATAGAGTTTGGATTCCACATCAAGATTGATTTGATTGATTCAATCTATTTGATTGACGATTGGATCTTGAAGACAAGAATTTTCTACAAGAAGAAGCTTTACTTATGGAAACCAAGATTTCGTTTGTATGGGCGATCGGAATCAATTTGGAATTTTACCTTTGTCACTCAACGGCTACCAAATCTTCTAGATACAGAGCTATCCAATGGGTATATTGGAAGATGATTCTCTGGGATACTGTCCAACGGCTAGTTTGGAAGTTGAGAAGTATTTAAGGAGATGAAGGATCGATGAGCAAGTAAGAGACGGAGCGTAGAATTTATAATTCCAAAGTTCGAGCGACCTTCGATCATACATTTGTCTTTGTTGAGCTTAAACGTTTGTGATCATGAGAGAAATCCCAAAAGAGTGACTTAGTGGGATAGTATGATCTACTAAGTGTTTGCACTCAAAGTTGTAATCTCTTGTTGATTGCATAGTGGAATCCAGCCAAGAAGGTTGTTAGCGTGGGAGAGTGGACGTAGGCTTGGATTAAGCCAAACCACTATAAATCTTGTGTTCTTATTCTCTTCCCTAACTCCTTTATTTTACTCGAAATTTATTTTATTCCGCATATATTTGCCAAGGTTTAGTTTAAACACCTATTGACCTCCCTCTAAGTGTTTATACTAGCTTTCTCAGCGTGAAGTGAGGGTTGTGGGCCCTTGCCGCCTCCCAGCCGCCGTTGGGAAGGGCTGGCGACGGATTGGGAAGGGTCGGCCGGGGTCGCCGGGCCCTGGCTAGGGGCCGGTGGGGAGGGACCGGCGGCAAGAGCCCACGAGCCCTCGCACAAATCTGGGGCGATGGTGGCGGCCCTCGCCGCGATCCGGTGAGGGCTCACAGCCCTCGCCGTCGATCGGCCGAGGGCCGGCGACCTCGGCCGACCCTCTCCCCTCCGTTGCCAGCCCTTCCCGACGAAGGCGGGGAGGCGGCGGCGATGAGGGCTCAGCCCTCAGCTGCCCCATTCGACCTCCACCCCTTTTTTTTTAATTTTTTTTTTTAATTTTTTTAATTTTTCTTAATTTTTTTAAATTTTTCTTAATTTTTTTAAAATTTTTAAATTTTCTTATTATTTTTTATTTTTTGAATATTTTAAATAACATTAATTTTAAATCTAATTTAATTAATTTTTATATTATTATTTACACGTTAGATACAAAACGACGTCATTTTTACATTTTATCCGCCACGTCGGCGTGCAAAACAACGCTATTTTGGACCAAACTCGCTGAAAGTCGCCACGTAAGCCATTTGTCCGGATTTTCGCCAGAATGAAACTTAAGTGTCCCATTTAACTTTAAAAACTGGCACTCAAGTGTACCATTTTAAAGTTATGGCACTTAAGGGCCTGTTTGGCAACTTGCCCAACAAAGTGCAGATTTTGATTTTTGTTCCCAGAATCAGTTTGGGACGAGAATCGCGTTTGGTAAATTTTTTGTTCCCGGGAACAATTTTGGACAAGATTTGAGAATAAAAAAAAAATTGATTCTACGTCCGAGAATCAGAAAAAGAATCAAAACGGTAAAACCTTGTTCTTCTCTTTCAACATCTCGCTTGCCATTCGCCATCGCCCGCCGCCGTCCACCGCCGCCTGCCGCCGCCTGCCGCCGCTCGCCGCCCGCCGCCGCCACCGGTCGCCGATCCGCCGCCGGTCGCGGTCTGCGCCGCCGATCGCCGGTCCGACGAGGTCGCCGGGAGGCTCGCCGAGCCGGGCGAGGTCCGGCGAGCTCGGCGGGAGGCAAGCCTAGCCACCGGCGAGGCTCGACCTCGCCGGATTTGGCGAGGCCCGGCCTCGCCGGTGGGTGGGCGAGCCTCGGCGGGCGGCCTGGGCGAGGCCCGGCCTCGCCAGATCGGGCGAGGTCGAGCCTCACCGATGGCTGGGCGAGCCTCGCCCAGCTGCCGGTGAGGCTCGCCGGGCATCCGCGAGGCTCGCCCGGCTGCCGGTGAGGCTCGCACGGGCATCGGCGAGGCTCGCCCGGCCCGCCGGTGGCCAAGGCGGCCTCGCCGAGGCCGGGCGAGGCCGGCCCGGCCACCGACGAGGATCGGCCTCGCCGGATCCGGCGAGGCCGAGTCTCGGCGGGGCTGGGCGAGCCTCGCTCAGCTGCCGGCGAGGCTCGGCCGACGAAGGCCGACCTCGCCGAGGGCCGGCGGCGCTCCGGTGAGCGTCGCCGGCCCTCGTCTAGCCGGTCGTTGGTCCGGCGACCAGCTAAATGAAGAAGAAGAAGAATAGGAAAAAGGGGAAAAAAAGAAAAAAAAAGTAAAAAGTAAAGAAATTATTTAAAATTTATTTAAAAATCAAAAGAAATTAATTTGGAATAGAATCAATTAATACGGTACCAAACGCAATTCTATTCCAGAATCAAAAATTTTGAACAGTTACCATACACGCTTTTTTACTCGAGAATCGGTTCCGGGAACAAGAATAAAAAATAATCATTTCTAGTCGAATTAGCTCCGGGAACAGAATCGTTACCAAATGCCCCCTAAGTGTCCTCCCGTGCCAAGTTATGGCACTTGGGCTGTTCTTCTGCCGGGATTCCGTGATCTTCTTACTTTGAATAAAGCACTATTAGGAAAACAAGCTTGGCGAATGCTTAACAATCCTGATTCGTTATGGGGAGCTCTTTTTGGGGGTTTGTATTTTCGCTCATCTGATTTTTTATCAGCTGCCGGAGGAACTCAGCCATCTTGGGGGTGCCAAAGCCTTCTAAGAGGCAGCGATGCTATTTTACAAAATCTCTACTGATCTATTGGGAATGGAAATTGCATTCGAATTCGTGGTGATCGATGGTTACCTATGGGAATTATCTATGGACCTACAGGTAGGGAAGAACCAGTTAAAGTTGCAGATCTTATTGACCACACTAACCACAACTGGAAGACATCGGTGATTCAAGAATTTTTTGAAGAACAGGTTGCTACAGAAATTCTCTCTATACCAATTCAACCCCTATATTCAGAAGAAAAACTGATATGGTCAGCCACATCGACTGGTACACATATTGTCAAAAGTAACTATCAAGTTTCAAATGCCTCGACATCTTACCGGAATTCACATAGCCTCTGGCAAAAAATTTGGTCGATGAAGACGGTCCCCAAACTACGCACTTTTCTCTGGTCCGTCTACCAGAACGCCCTTGCAACCCGAGATAACCTCTTTCACAGTTAGATTGTTCCAGACCCCTCATGCCCTCTATGCCAACAATATGTCCCTGAAACAATTGAACACCTCTTTATTCAATGTCCTTGGACTAGAGCTATTTGGTCAAATTCGCAGATTGATTTATTGTCTTCAGCTACTTCAGTTTCCAGTATCAAATGGTGGTTAACAGAGCATGTGATTTTACCTAATCACTCACCTGGTTTAGAGGTTGTAGCTAATTTATTTTGGCGGAATAGAAATAATTTTATCTTTCGAAACCAGCAGCCGAAACCTTCCCTTGTTGTGGAGATGACCATGGCACAAACCAGATCTTACATGCTTTCTGTTGCTGCATCCCAACCACCACAATCTGGCCTGGATCTTCTTCAACCGGATCGGCTTTGGTGACCTTCGGGAAAGGGTGTCTGAAATGTAATATTGATGGCAGTTATCGACCGGGGTAAACCTGAAGGCTCCATGGCCTATATTTGCAGAGACGATCAAGGCCGTCTCACTGACATCTTTTCACGAAGTTTTTCAGCGAACTCACCATTTGAATTAGAGCTCTAGGCGCTCAATCTCACTCTCCAACATCTTCATCAACGAGGCCTTCAAGATGCTCCACTAGAACTTGACTCTAACTGCCTTCAGCTCGTTCGAGATAGCAATCGGTATACTCTCACCGCCATGGGAGTTGCGACCTGTGATAGACGAGACTTTCTTTTGGCTATCCAACTTCTCTCACCTTTGTCTACGCCACTGTCGACACTTAGCTAACCTAGTGGCTGACTAGGCTGCGAAAGCCCAATTAGCTAACTCGGCCTTCAACTGGAATTTCTCTCCTTCGTTTGAACTGTTGGATTTAGTGTATGCGGATGCTTTTGCTATAGGGTGTAAAATCCCTTTATAATCAATATATTAGTGTGGTTTCCGTCAAAAGAAAAGAAAAAAAAAGAGGAGAAGATATAGCTCTTGACAAAGAAGTAAATATAGATATTCAGCATATGGATAATGTCTTTATCAGAATTTGCAATTCTTTAATTGAACTTGAGGCTCGATGCTGTATGGAGTCCGTAATTATCCTTCTCCAAAATGCTTCCAAGCATGCGTAGCAATCTGAATAAGAAAGCACCCCATTCCATGCTGCATGATCGTGACAATTGTCCTCATTCGCCATGGACTAGCAGGACCTATCGAAATCCGAATCTATCGTATAATCATATAAACACTTGAGAACATGGTCAACGTTGTAATTGTATGAACTGGATGCCGAATAGGTTGCTCTGTTGCATATTTCCCTCACGAGAGTGGTGTCTCGATTTCTTCTCGCGACACCGAGAATGGAAAAAATCTTGCTGCGGTCCTTTGAAAATGGCCATTTTGCTGACCTTTAATTGTGTATATATAGCTAATCAGCTTGGCTATATAATGGGGTTATTCTTGAAATTGTTTCCACGAATTTCCAAATTTCTTTAGTCAGCAGATCCGAGGAGTGCTTCCTCGAAATTTATCGAAGTTCAACTTCTTATGCTCATCTTATTGTTGATCATTGGGCTGGGCAATCAGAATGATAATAATATATACTACTATTGCAGCCGAACCTTTTCTAAGATTAGTAGAGTTCTATCATATATAATTTTTCTAGCATAAGTAAAAAATTCATATTATTATCATTTTTGTGTACTTCAAGAATTTATTTGTGAGATGAGTGGACATGCATTGAGCATATTATTCTTTAATCTTTTTAACAATTTTTTTTCATACGTAATACATCTTTAAAAAAGTTCGAGGAACAACCATATAAGTTGATAAGTTACATATCAAACATGGATAGTGTCCCCAACTCTCTCGCATGAGTAGCGATTATCTTTGCACTCTCTAAAATGTGGTCAGTGAAAGATTAATGTTACCATCATTTTCTTGCACTAGGGAATCTTAGATGCACTACGAACTACGAGTAATAATCCCCTCTTTAATTATCCATTTCTAATTGTACATCATTTCATTACCTTTGTTGCTGTATAAACAAAAAGACTGAGGGGAGTGACAAGAGCTAGCCATCCTTTCTAGGCGTTACACACCCATTATGAAATGTTCGTCTCGAGATGTAGTTACTCCACATCCCTTGTGGCCTAAATGTCTGGGATTAGGGAGCCCATTGCCACGGCCATGCCAAGATACTAGCGGTGAATAAGTCTTTCCACACAATATATGCTACACTTAGGCAATGTAGTAGGAGTTGTTAAGAGGTTGCCTTGTAATGTGCGTCGAACTTGTGACCTTGTGAAAAATAGCTAACCCTTTTACCATTGAACCAATGAGGACAAATCCATATGCTCAATATTTAATAAAGAGAATAAGTTCTTGGAAAGGTTCCAAATAGGAATTTGAAGTATTCTCATTTTCTCGAATAAAGGCTCAAAATTAACAGTGGATCAAATAAGGGCCTAAAGTAACTATAGTTGTTTCAAATGAGGACCTAAAATGGCCATGGTTATTTCAAATAAGGGCTAACATCGCTAGTTGCCAACTAAGTAAATATTTCAACTGGTCAAGGACTTTTTCTCCAATTACAATTTTAATTTTAAATTATTTTTATTCAAAAATCGTGTTTTGTCTAATGTTGAGATAGGGACGCACCTGTGAACACTATTTAATATGAAGTGTGATGGTTCTAGTGGAGTTAGAGATTATATTATAAGGATGATAGATTTGTATACAAAGCTCCAGGCTCTTAATGTTGTTATTTCCACTGCTTGCATTGTGCATTAAACTCTAAATACTCTTCATCCTGATTTTGGGATTATCAAGACTAATTATAGTTCCCAAGACGAAACCCGGTCAATTAATGACTTGATTGCAACGGTGGTGGTAGGGGAAGAAAAATTGAAAAAAGATAAAGGGCACATTGCCTTTTATGCTTCTAATTCTGGCAGTGACAAGGGTAAGAAGTTGAAAAATTATACTCATAAGGGCAATTCTGAAGCTGTTGGTCCTTCCAACAATAAAAGAAATTATAAATGTGTTGGTCCTTTTAATAGTTTGGGTCCTAAAAAAGCATTCTTCAGGAAAGATTGAGTTGTTTGTTACTTTTGCAGGGAGAGAGGACATGTAAAGAAATGTTGCAATAAGTATAAAGTTTGGTTGTCCAAGAGAACTAAGAGTGAGCCTAAAGGTAATGATTTTTGGGCATTTGTTTGTGAATGCAATCTATCTAAAACCCCAACCAATTCTTGATGGCTAGATAGTGATGCAACTAATCATGTTGCGTTTACCATATAGAGGTTTATAAACCGAAAGACGCCAAATTAGAATGAATCAAAGCTTATTGTGGGAAACAACATTGACGTTGACGTCAAGTTCGTGAGAGATGTTATTTTAATTTTAGATTCCGGTTTTAGGATGATGTTGAGAAACACCTTTTACTTATCTTCTTTTAGGTGGAATTTAGTTTATATGTCTTGTTTGGACATGTGTGGATACTCTTTTGAAATAAAAAGCAATAGTATTTCTATGTTTTATAATTCAAATAAGATTGGGTGCTACAATTTATCCAATGGATTGTATCAATTGAGTTTATCTCTCAACAACATGTACGTTGTTTATTTAGCTGAAAAAGTTGTTTCCAAAAGGCCTCTACCTAAGGAACATTTTTATGCATTATGGCATAAACGTCTTGGTCACATCTCTAAAGAAAGAGTAGAAAGGCTTATAAAGGTTGACATTTTGCCTACTCTTAAAAGTGATATAGAGACTTGCGTAGATTATTGTAGAGGTAATATGACTAAAATAAAGAAGAAATCCGCCATACGACGTTCTGACTTATTGGAAGTTATTCACACTGATATTAGTGGACCATACACGACTACTTTATGCAGAAATTTTTATTTCATCACATTTATTTATGACTATTCCAAATATGGATACTTATACTTGATATAGAAAAGTCCAAGTCTTTTGACAAATTCAAGATTTTTGTATCAAAGTAGAGAAATAGTTGAGAAAAGTTATAAAGATCGTCAGATTTGATCGTGGTGGTGAGTATTTCAGTAGGTATGGTGATGCTGAACAGCTTAAAAGGCCGTTTGCTAAATATTTAGAGGATTCTAGGATAATAGGTCAATTTACTATGTCAAGAAGTCATGAACAAAATGGTGTGGCTGAAAAGCACAATCGAACTCTTATGGACATAATGAGAAGTATGATTAATATGATCAATTTACTTGATTTTCTGTGGGATGAGCTTTGAAAACAACGCTTTATATTCTAACTTGTGTTCCTACTAAAGCGATTCTATTGATTCCTTTTGAGTTATGGACTGGACATAAACCTAGCTTAAAGAATCTTAAAATTTGGGGATGTCCTACAGAGGTGAAGTTATATAATCCGACATTGAGTGAGTCAAATTCTAAGACTACTCGGTGTTACTTCGTATCTTACCCAGATCATTCAAAGGGGTATCGATTTTATAACCTTAATGGAGGTACAAGAATTGTGGAATCTCAAATGGCAAAATTTTTGGAATTTGATGTAGCCAAGAATGGTAGCTACTCACAAAGATGATAGTATGGTTGGGATTGCTGGATCCTTATCTCATTTGTGTAAACAATTATGGAGTCTCCTAAGCCTCAAACTGAGCTTATTGCAACTCAGGATCCTATTGTTGAGGTAGTTCCTGATAAAATTTCTCAAGCCCCTCAGATTCGAATAAGGTGGTAGTGGCTCCACTTAGAAGATCAATTAGAGAAAGGCGTTCAGCTATACCACCATACTATGTAGTTTACCTAGGAGAGCATGATTATGATATTGGTTGTGTTGTTGATCCTATGACTTATACAAAAGCCATTTCATGTCCTCAATTAGATTAATGGTTAGATGCGATGAAAGATGAGATGTAATCTATGAAACACAATGGAGTTTGGGAGCTTGTCGAATTGCTTGAAGAATGTAAACCTATTGGCTGCAAATAGGTATTTAAGACTAAAAGAAATTCCAAAAGAAATATTGAAAAGTTTAAGATCAGACTGGTAGTTAAGGGTTTCGCTCAAAGAGAATGAATAGATTATGAAGCAACATTTTCTCCAGTTTCTTTTAAAGATTCTTTTAGAATGATTTTGGCATTGGTAGCTCATTTTGATATGGAGCTACATCAGATAGATGTTAAAACTGCTTTTCTAAATGGGGACCTTAATGAGGAGGTTTATCTAGTGTAGCCTGAAGGTTTTGTGGCAGATGACTCAGGTAAGCTTATTTGTAGATTGAAAAAGTCTATTTATGGTCTTAAGCAAGCTTCTAGATAGTGGTCTTTAAATTTTTATAGTGTCGTTATTTCATTTGGATTTATTGAGGACAAAATAGATCAGTGTATAAACTACAAGGTCAGTGGGAGGAGATATATTTTTCTCATACTTTATGTGGATAATATCTTGCTTGCAAGTAGTGACATTGGATTACTGCATGAGATAAAGCGGATGTTATCAAAAAATTTTGACATGAAAACCTTGGTGAGGCGTCTTTTGTTCTTGGCATTGAGGTCTATAAGGTTCATTCTCACCATTCATTGGGTTTGTCTCAAAGGGCATATTGATTGTATTTTAGAAAGATTAAATATGCAGCGTTGCAAACCAGGAAATGCTCATATTATTAAGGGTGATAAATTGAGTCTTTCACAATACCCTAATTCAAATTTTGAGAAATCTCAAATGAAGAATGTACCTTATGCTAGTGTGCCTAGAAGTATCATGTATGCTCAAGTTTGCACTAGACAAGATATTGAATTTGCGACAAGACTTCTAGACAGATATCGGTCAAATCCAAGACGCGATCACTAAGTTGCTGCCAAGAAGATTTTAAGGTATTTAAAAAGGACAAGAGATTATATGTTGATTTATAGACATGTTCCGAACTTGCAACTAGTAGGGTATTCGGATGCATATTTTGTCTACTATCAAGATGATAAGAAATCAACGACAGGATATATATTTATGTTGGCATGATGTGCAATATCATGGAAGAGCAAGAAATAGAAATCTATAGTTTCTTATACCAATCAAGTTGAGTTTATAGTGTGTTTTTCAGTTACTACTTAGGCTATTTGGCTTTGGAACCTCACTAGGGAGTTAACAGTTATTTATTTATTTATTGTGGATAGGCTCATACAACTATATTGTGATAATAACTCTACATTGTTGTTTATTAATAACAGAAATCTCAAATGGTCTAAATACATGGAGGTCAAGTTTTTGACCATAAATGAATCAATACAAAATAGTGACATTTCAGTAAATCGTGTTCTTACGAATGATATGGTTGCAGATCCACTAACTAAAGGCCTATGCCCTTGTGTGTTTGAGCAACTTGTCATTAGCATGGGTTTAGGAGCATCTTGGGTGTTATTGAGTGGAAGATGTGTTTTATTTTTTTCTAATAAAGTTTACATTTGCACTTGTTACAATTTAATAACACTTTGATATATATATTGAAAAAGGTCTCAAGGTGTTGTATAAACTTTGAGTGAATGCTAGGACATCCGGTTATAAGCCTTATGCATATGTCTTGTTATACATAAAGAAAAGTTAATCGTACAGACAATACATATGTTGGTTCATTAGAACCATAAAGACATTCTTTAGTGGCACAAGTTTTGTGACACTTAAGGTAAGAGAATGGTAAGTGATAAATGGGATCTCTTTTTATGAGAGATGTTATCCATTTGCCACATTACCATATTAAATCCATATTAATAAAGTTGAAAACACTCTTGACCATGGAAGGCTCTATGTGTATACATATAGTTACCTCCATGATTCGGTATTTGAGATTTTATGGGATGCGATTGACTATTAAGAATTATTTCTAGATCAATATGTGCACATACAGTACAATTTCAATTAATAAAATCCAAGTGGGAGAATGTAAGAATTTTTCTAATGTGGACTACATTAATTGATATTGTAATTTACCGTTTTATGGGGTTGGTCTAAGGTGAGATAGAAGGTTTCTTAATGAGTCTAATATGAGGCTGGTTAATATGAACCGAGTTGAGCTTGGCTCGTAATGAGAGGGTCTGGTTAGAAACTCTATAAATAAAGCTCAAGTCTTTCATCTAACCTTAATTCTCACAAGTATTCTCACAAAAGGAGCGTTTACCTAGCGCAAAAGGGTGAATGGGTCGTCTTATTGCGCCAGTGATACAGAGGGCAATAGAGGAGAAAGACTTGCGTGTGGATCATTGCTTTTCCGCTTCCGCTTCAAAATAATGGATTCCAAAATAAGTGCATTAATCTTTTGACTCAAGTGTCTATGTTCTTGTTATGGTTATGGAGATTATGGGATTGAACATTTTGCCTCTTACACATGTATGTAGCAATGGCAACATGTTCTTCTTTTGTGAGAATCGCACACAAAAGTTGTTGCTCATTCAAGATGTTCGCTAAGAACACCATGCACTTTGTTATTAGTCTCCAGCGATGGAGATTCAAGGGCATCATCGTTGTACATCTGAGCAGAGTCACTGCACATTCTAGTGTGACTGAGTAAAGAACAAGGCGGTGGAGCAATCATCGACTTAAGAAGGTAGGCCCATCTCTTTCTCCTAGGCTATGATGCTATGTTGATGCCTCAAGATATTATGAATAGAAATTGTTTTGAGAATGTATAAATTGTGATCGCTTGAGGCATGATGAACGTGGTCACTAATGTCTGAAAAATTTGCAAGAGTTCTTTGGGGATTTCTTGAGATGCATGCATATGTCAAAATATGTGATTCTCTTGTACTCATAAGACTTGTGAATGGAGCTTGGGCTTATCGAGCGAAGAGCAAATGATGCAAAGGGGATGAATACAACTGATCTGTGAGAGTATCATCAGAATAGTTGATGCTAAGAGTTCTAGGATGGAAAGATTATATTACTTAAAAGCTCCGAAGACAGAATTGGCCTCCCTTACACAAACCAGTCATGAGCTAATGTTGCTATCCTGATGAGACCACGGTAGGCCAAAACCAATTGTCTAGAGCCTAGAAGAATCTACCATCTCACTCGATGGATTAGATACTCGAGCTAAGATGGATGTAATACAATCTCATATAAAGAAGCTATTTGCCATATAATTCTCGGGAACAACCAAAGAACTAAGGTTGTTGTGGTGAATTTTGCTCACCAAGCACCACATCGGTTATTCCGTGGCCAATAAACTACTGACTCATGAAAGATGATATCAGAGTAGGATCCCTCTAGTGAGGGGGTTGAGTTGGAGAAAACCTATGGTCTACCCGATCCTATGAGGATGGAAAGTAAATCACTGGGGCAAAAGATGCTCGGATAAAGCGCAGCTCTCAACTAGCTTCTAGAATGCAATGGGGGCATTGGAAAGATCCGATTCCTCACTAATTAGGGAAAATACTCCTAGATCAATTGACGAATCTCAAGAAGAGGTCTACTGCCACGTTTTCAACAAGGGAAGAAACCTTCATTGGTATGCTAGGATGAAGAAGCTTAGTAGGCAAGATATAGTGCTACCAAAAGGTGTAGTTGGCAAAAAATGCCACATTTGACATAAAAGCATAGGTGATTGAAGAGGCTGAATAGCTATAATCAGAAGAAGCTACTAATGGAGCAACTTGTTTTGTTGAACATTGCCATTTGATGTATAAGCTAAAGTGGGCATCAATGGTTAAGGAAATGCAAGGAAGCGGCAAAATAGCTCGCAACAAAGGCATTGAGTAGGGGAGAATGTCACAGTCCGTGATTCCCTGTACTTGTGACACTTGTGAGTGGAGCTTGACCTTATCAAGTGAAAAGCGAAAGATGTAAAGGGAATGAATACAACTCATCTGTGGGAGTGGCATTAGAACAATTGGTTCTATGAGTTCTAGAATAGAAAGATTATGGCAAGTACAATGCAAGTGCCAAAACTTGTGTTAGGGGATACTTAAGTGCCAAAAATTTTGAAAGATACACTTAAGTGGTATTTTTTTCTAAATGAGATATCTAAGTGCCAATTCCGACGAAGGGTGCTAGAAATTCAATGTGGCTTATTTTTAATAATATAAGTTACTATGTGGCTCGCCAAAAAGGTAAGTTAGTAAATAAGAGACAAAACAACGTCATTTTACTCGCCAAACAAGTGCTGCAATCCAATTGGATTGCAGCACTTGTTTGGCGAGGGCTGTGCAAGCCCTTGCCGTTGCCTCCCCATTGTTGTAGGGAAAGGTGGGGGACGGTGGGGGGAGGTCAGCCAAGGTTGTTGGGCCTAACCAGGAGTTGATAACCTTGGCCAATTGACAACAAGGGCCTGCAAGCCCTTGTCTAGATCTAGGGCCAAGGTCTCGACAACCCCTAGCAGGTGGTGGCCCTTAGCCCGATTGGTTGCTAGCTGGATGCGGAGGAGAGCCGACAACGGTGGAGAGGCGGCAACGAAGGCTTGCACAACCCTCATTGAACAAATGTTGCAATCCTTTAAAAAAAAAATAGTTTTAAATTTAATTTAATTAATATTTATATTAAAATCCAAATTCGAGATAAACGATGTTGTCTTTGGCTTATCTAGTCATGTTAGCATACAAAATAACGTCATTTTATACTTGTCTCACCAGAAAAATGTCATGTAAGCATTTTGATTGAAATTTCTTGCTGTTGACACTTAGGTAATAATTTTTCTCAGATTTTGACATTTAAGTGTCCTCCATGCTAAGTTTTCATACTTAGAGTATTTGGCACTCAAAATATTATATTACTTAGGATTTATGAAGGCGGAGTTGACCTCTCATGCACAAACCGATCGGGAGCTAATGTTGTTCTCTTGATAAGATCATGGTAAACCAAAATCAATTGTCAAGCCTAGGAGGATTTGTTGTCTCGCTTAATAAACTAGTGCCCAACCTCAACTGGGTGTGATACGACCACATATAAGGAAGCTATTTGCCATAGGATTCTTTAACACAACTAAATAACAAAGGCTGATCTGGTGAATTTCCATTGTTAGACACCGCATGAGTTATTATGTGGTCAAGCAACTGCCGACCTACAATAGATGACTTTGGGAGGGGGTTGCAATAGTTGTTCGAAGAAGTAAAGAATACGATCGTCATGGGGGATGTGATGTTGTAAAGGGATAAATCTAGAGGAATAGAAGAAGCTGCTGCCCTTGAAGTCATAGCCTTGGGGTACATGCACAGTCAACATCTGAAATTGATTAGAAACTCTACTAGATATGGTAATCTTGTTTCCATTGAGTACCCTTTCCATCACTTGTTCTAGTGGGGGGGGAAGGATCTTTTGTTTGTTCTTAAATAAATAATATCATTTTAAAAAATTTAAAAATAATATTAACTTCTTCTTAACCCAAGCATATTTTAACTTATTGGAAAATCTTTAGGCCTGTTTGTTTACATATTTAGGAAAGAAATTTTTTCCTTTCCTTGTCAAATTTAGATGTTATTGTAATTTTAGGAAATTATGGAGAAATCATTTATGAACAAGGTAACAACATTTGAGGATTTTGAAAGTCTCGAAGCTATAGCCTAGAAAAGGACAATGAATGATTTGCATGATATAGATTAAATAAAAGGTTAATACCCTAAAAAACTCCAAACTAGTACACATATTACAAGTTTACCTTAAACTAATTTTTTGATTATGAAAAATTGCAAATTGGTATACCTGTAACAAATTTACCTTATCTGACCATAAAAAATCTCAAGACTTGTATAATTGTAATAAATTTACCTAAACTAATTTATTTGACCGCTAAAAATCCTAAAATGGTAGACAAATATACCCTCCGTTAAATTGGTTTAATACCACAAAAAATCACAAAAATTGTATAACTGTGACCAATAGAAAGTAGAATCTCAAATTGGTATAACAATTAACCGTCACGTGTCATTCAACTTAGTAATTTGACAATAAAATTTAATAGAAACTAACATAGGGCAAATCTATCATAAGTGTACCGGTTTTGGGTTAATTTATTAAAAATGTACTAGTTTGGGATTTTTTGTGGTCAAAATTAGTTTTAGGTAAATTTGTCACAGGTATACCGGTTTAGGATTTTTCAGGGTATTAATCCTTAAATAAAAAATAGAAAGTAAATCATGTGAGTTTAGTTTTCTATTGAATTAATACAAAAAAAAAAACTCCTAAATTAGTATATCGGTGACAAATTTACATCAAATTAAAGACAAATTTACCTCCATTAATTTCCATTAATTTTTATAGTCAAATCACTCAATTGGATTACTTCATGTTTGGGGTCTTATTCTTTGTTTGCCATAGGTATACTACTTATAATCCAATTTAACGAAAGCTAATGAAAGATGTATTTGTCACAAATATATCAGTTTGAAGTTTTTAGTAGTCAAAAAATTAGTCTAGGATAAATTTGTCAAAAACGTACTAGTTTGGGGTTTTTCACGATATTAATCATTTTTTTTTATTTTGTCTCCTCATCTATCACGAGGAAGCATTCTCTTTTTGCTCCTTAAATTGTATCTTAAAATAATCATCCGTATAGAGTCTCTATAAATTAATTCAGTCAAGAAATTATATGTTCTGCCATTCTATATCTTCTTATATGGTCATTACAATTACTTTCCAAGAGAGCAATTCATTTTATGTCCCCAAAATGTAGAAGAGTTTTACATCAATTTAATGATGTGGCAACTTGCTATAAGATATTGAATATGATACGCCCGTTCAGATGGCCACTAACAATCTAGTCTCGATAAATCTAATAGTGCTTGAATACTAATGTCTAAAACAGACTTCATGTACAGGTTTAACACAATTTTCTTGAGGACTATATTGTATAGCACTTGAAGCTTCAGAAATTAGACCAAGACATGTTAAGTTGCTAAAACGAAATACAGGGCCTATCGAAACATTTGAAGAAGATCTCCATGAGATCTCTTGGACCTTTAGATAATGTAATTTCCATTAGGGCATCGACTAATTGAACCTAGGGAACCCTTCACTTTTCATGGAAAAAGTTTCATTATTTGGTATTGTAACGATTGGAACTGATGGCCCAATCTCATAAAAACTTCAGACAAGTACTTATCACTTATTTCAAAGGGGAGATATAGCGGTGCCCATGTGAGTATAGATGATCGGGACGGATGAGAGCTTTGGAGCTCTTTACAAAGAAGCAAATATGGCTGTTCAGTGAATGGATAATGTTCGTACCAGACTGCCGTCTGTAAGCTCAAGTCGAACCCCGATGCTCCAATGACACTCATCCTCTACCCTTTGCAACGCTACTTGCAGGCATAAGGTGCAATCTGAAGGAGAAAGCGCCCCGTTGCATGCCGCATGGCCATAACAATCGTCATCTTAGTTTGTGCATTGGCTGTACATATTAAAACCTGAATCTGCCGTAGTCTGATATAAACACCGGAAAACATTGTCGACATTGAAACTGTATTGACTGAATGGCGAAAATATTCGTCCGTTGCATGTTTTGCTCACCGAGTTACTTCTGGATCACCCCTTGCAACACCGAGAATGAAGAAAAGCTGCTATGACTCCTGCTGCGACCCTTTGGAAAGTGGCCATTTTGCTAAGTTTTGATCTCGTGTCTATAGGTAAATCAGCTTGCTTTAAGGGGTTCTTGAAATTATATCCACAAATTTTCAAATTACTTTAACCAGCAAATACGAGGAATGCTTCCTTGACTTTATCGAAGTATTACTTCTTATGCTGAACTTATTGACGATCATTCGGTTGTAGACTTTAGTTGATAAACTAGCGGTGCACGTGTGTCGTCGACCCAATGAGAATAATAGTAATATTTACTACCATTTCAGCCAAATACATTTCTCAGATTGCTGAAGTTCTGTCATGAATAAGGTTTTCATGAAAAATTTATATTATATTATATTATATTATATTATATTATATTATATTATATTATATTATATTATATTATATTATATTATATTATATATTATGTGATGTTATGTCATATTGAGGGGTACAACTAGAAGTGTAATAATCTAGTGCGGACAAAATTGAAGGCAGAAATTGTTTTTTGTTAATCCCATCTATCTGCCTTTAGAATTGTTGAAAGTCTAAAGCAAATAGGCGCTTGTCATGAGCTTTGGGCTCCATCAAGGCAGCGTTCAATCCAAATTGTTTAGAAAAAAAAAAAGAAAAAAACTTTATCAAAAATAATATTTGACACCAAAAGTACATTGGAGACCCAAAGTTGCTTTAAAAACTCTCCCAAACGCATCGTAAAAGTTGAATTATCTCCATGCAGTCCATCCATACGAACAAAATCTATAATGGGACTTCCTAAGAGACAGAAAATGCAATGGCATGCTTTTGATACCTATAATTGAAGTTGTCCATCAATTTACCTTTCCTACGCCTTTACATGCAAATAAATTCACTTACTATAGAAGTTGAAACCATTCACCACACTTATCACATCGTAGGGAATCTATGTCCTGTGAATCAACCCCATCTACACCTTCAAAAAATAATTTTTTTATATATTTTATTCCATTTCATTTATAAATATGAAAAATAATAATAATAATAATAATAATAATAATAATAATAATAATAATAATAATAATAATAATAATAATAATATGATAATGATGATGATGATGATGATGATGATGATGATGATGGTGATGATGGTGATGATGATGATGATGATGCTGGTGGTGATGGTGATGATGATGATGATGATGATGATGATGATGGTGATGATGATGATGATGATGATGACATAACTTAAGAACAATTTCTTCACTTTGCTTTTTATTGAAGATGCAAGCTTGGAAAGACCGGTATTTTTTATTCATATTATCACCCGTTGACTAATTTGTGGAGGTTGGAGCTTGTTTGGTTTTGTACAATCAACCAATAAGGCTGATCTTTTTTACCATATCCACTCATTGCTCCTTCTTCTTCTTAGTAAAAAATAAAAAATAAAGAAAAATATCGAAAAGCCATTGCGGTATTAGTGGTTTTTGAGAGTAACATTAACTCTACGGCAGTGGCCCAGCTGGCCCATCGCCATGTGAAGGCAAAACATCCCTTTCCTTCCCTTGTTCTTTGGTGAACCCTAAACGTAAACGCGAATTCATCCTCAAATTCTTAGCATTTTATATCAGAGATAATTACACAAATAATCCATAAATTTTGACCAAATATGTAATATAGTCCCTAAACTTTTAATTCATTCACTTTAGTTCCTTGAACTTTTCACACAAGTTAACTATGAAAATGATCAATATAGTCATTCTATTAATTCAATAAAAAGATAATATTGAACATTTTCATATGGTCTAAGGATTAAATTGAACGTGTATAAAAAGTTTGGAGACTACATTACTTATTTGGCTAAAGTCCATATACCACATTAAACAAATTAAAAATTCAAAAACATTGTATGTTGAGTCAAAGTTGAGAGCCATTTTGTATCATTTTCTCATTTGCCATCCTTGACTCTAAGACCATGTTAGTCTATCTATTCAGCTTTCAGGAGTAGGAAGTGGGTCATAAATGTGCCACGAGAAAGTTTAGGCTTTATCACACGTCTCTCTTTTCTTCTTCTTCTCTCTATACGGTCGTTTCCTTCCTCCACCTCTTCGCCTCCACACTTGATCTGCAACTTGAGACCATGGCCACCAACTCACACACAATCCCTCTCTTTCCCCACCAAAAGAACGAAGAAGAAGAAACAGAGGAGTAAAGTAAAAACAGAGGGAGAGGAAGGAAAAACATGATCTTTTTCCATGTGGTGTGATTAGGTCTATAGAGTAATAATAAGGAACACCACTGCGCGAACAAAGTCTGGAAAGCGGCAGCCGAACAAGGCTGCCGCGCCAGCAGCTAATTTGTGCCATTGCAAAAATAAGAGCGTGCAGTAGGCGACACTTACACCGGCTAGTACCAGAATGACTCACGGAGCCTGCAGATTTTACATCTGCACATTATCTCGGTTTACCATGAGGTAAGGAAGAAAATCAGAAACTACACCAGGAGGCTCATTGCCCACTTGAGAGAAGCGATTCTGCGACAGAAGATGAAAGCACCAAACTGTCGGAACATTCACAATGAGCAAATGTTAACCTGGCAGACGAAATGCCGATGGACGACGATTCAGGCACCAGAAGATCGCCATCCAAGTACTGCAATACTTGACGCATGCTTGGCCTCATCAACGGATTGGCGTGGGAACACATCAAGCCGAGTTTCAGCACCAACTCCATCTCTTCTTCCACAAACCCCACCCCCAATTTCGGATCTCTTGCCTCAAGAATGTCACCTCTGTCCCAGCAGGAAAATACCCAGTCCACTAATATCACGTCCTCCGGGTCTTCTTGCTTTATCGGCCTTCTCCCGCAGGCGACCTCGAGCAAAAACGCTCCAAATGCAAACACGTCGGTGCTCCTAGTGGCCTTGCCGGTTCGCACATGCTCGGGGGCCAGATAACCAACCGTTCCTGCAATGCGAGTCGTTTGAGGGTCGTCTCCATGATCGTGTAGTCTCGCGAGCCCAAAATCTCCGAGTCTCCCATTAAATTCAGCGTCTAGCAAGACGTTGCTAGCCTTTATATCCCTGTGGATCACCACTTGCTCCCACCCTTCATGCAGATAAAGCAGCCCAGATGCCACTCCTTTGATCACCCCAAATCTTTGCATCCAACTGAGGGTGATCTTTGGTTGGTTGTAGAGGTACTTGTCAAGGCTCCCATTGGGCATGTAGTCGTAAACCAAGAGCAACTCCCCTTTCCGGCGGCAGTAACCATGGAGCGCCACTAAGTTGCGGTGACGGAGCCGACCAATGCTGATGATCTCTGCTACAAATTCTCTCATGCCTTGTGCCGATTCATGGGAGACCCTCTTCACTGCAATCTCTACATTCGATGTGGGTAAGATTCCTCTATAGACCCGGCCAAACCCACCAGTCCCTAATAGCTCTTGGTCCCGGAATCCTTTTGTTGCAATGTAAAGATCTTTGTACCTGAACCGGTGCGGGCCATAGTCCCTCTCCCAATCTTCGAGGACCTCAGCAAATTTCTTTTTCCTTCTGATCACATAAACTACGCCCAAGATCAGCATCGATACGACCAAAAGAACCATCAGTGGTAACACGATGGTCAGTACTTTCAACGCCTCCTCTTTCTTTTTGTCCGACGACGATTTCGCTGTGGAACAAAAAGAGAGAGCGTTCCATCATATGGTGCTTGGTGAACGGCGGGGACTGACGGGGCTGCGAGAGATGGTGGGGACAAGCTATCGTGATAGGTCTCGACTTTTTAACAAGGAAAAGACTAGGGGTGCATTTGGTAACATTTCTGTTTAAAAATTGTTTTTGGGAACAGAAATAGAAAAAAGTATTTCTGCTTCATGAAACAATTTTTGAACAAAAAACGCGTTTGGTAAATCTGTTCCAGAAATATAAAAAGAATAGAAAACACGTTTGGTAAATTTGTATAATTTTTTTATTTCTTTTAATTTTTAAAATTTTTTTATTTTTTTCTATTTTCTTTCTTATTTTTCTTATTTTCTTATTTATTTTTCCTTTTTCTTTTTTTCCTTTTTTCTTTTTTTCTTCTTTTGGCCGGTTGTCGGCCTCAGCCATGGCCGGCGACCGGCTTACAAGGGCCGACGGCATCGCCGGATCTGCGCGAGATCGAGCTCGCCCAGCCGACACGAGGTCGGCCTCGCCAGGGGCCGGCGACGCTCAGCCTCGCTGGGGGCCGGCAACCTCCGGCGAGATCGCTGACCCTTAACGACATCGCCAACCCTCAACGGCGTTGCTAGCCCTCGACGGCCGGTCGCCGGCCATGGCCGAGGCCGGCAACCGGCCAAAGAAAAAAGAAAGAAAAAAGAAGAAGAAAAAAGAGAGAAGAAAATGGAAGAGAGAGAAAAAGTGTTCCTAAATTTTGTTCCAAAAACAAAAACAACTTTTTTTTTTTGTTTTTGTTTTGTTTAGTTCAGATGCATTTCGAGAAAAAAAATAATTTTGAACAAAAACGAAAACAAACGCGTTTTTGTTTATTTTTTGTTCCCAGGAACAAAAAAAACAAAAGTTTGTGTTCCTGGGAGCAGAAACACTTTTTACCATACATGCCCTAATTTGAGCCATACAAAGCCATGTATTGTACCGATACTTACATACCGATCTCAATTTACTAGTACTACTAATTGATTTATAATATTAATTTCCATAATGTCGTTTGCTTAAAAGAAAATACCAAACTACGAACAGTGTCGACACAACTTTTTAGGGAAAGTAATAATTTTGGACTCACCTGATTAACATAACGAATATTCCGATTTATATCTATAGAACAACTCTCGGATGGGCAATTATCACAACGGAAAACGAGGACTAGAAATCGTGTAAATGGGTCAAATTCTCAATTGGTCAAAAAAGTCAACGATTAAAAAACCCTCCAACTAACCTCTCTGGCAGCCGGTGCCGGCCAAGAACCCGTCGCCGCGGAACCCGTCCCTGCACTTGCACCGGAACCCATTTCCGCCGCCGTTGGGCAGACCCGAGAGCGGAACGCAGTCCGAATCCTGGGAGCACTCACACTCGTCGCCATTCACCCACCACTCCAGCTGCAAGATCTGGACGCCCAGCGTCACCGCCACGTTGTTCAGATCCTCTTCCGACATCGACGACACAAAGTACTTGCAGCCAAGGGCAAAGAGCCTCGTGCGGTTGAGAAATTTCGTGCTGTAGGTGTTCGCCTGCTCGGAGTAGCAGCTCATGCTGTTGTTGTTCTTGTTGCTAGCCTTGCAGAGGGACTGGAACTGGGCCCCGATGACCTGCGTATTGGGCACATAGCATGGGTTGATCTGCGTGCAATTTTCGAGGACGAGGGAGTTCTTTCTCTTCGGGGCATAGTTGCGACCATAGAGCTGGTCGATGGAACCGAACGGGCGGTAGCACTCGGCCTCAATGGTGATGGTGACGGTATCTGTGGACGCGGACTGCACCTGAAAATCCCCGATGAAGGCGTTCCCATCCTCATTGCAGTTGAGCCGGATTGGGCAGCCCGGTGAGAACCCGAACGGGTACGTCAGGTTCTGCTTCGCAGGCATGCCGGTGCCACAGGTCTGGCTGCAGGGTGGGTGGACGGCTTTACGCGCTCCAGCCTCAAGGATCGGCAAGACCACGCCAGCCAAGAGGAGGAGCGTGGACAGATCAGTCTTCGGCATCGTCAGGCGCATCAACCCAACGTCGAGTGATGAATATCTGAGAGTGCGTCGAAAGATAAGTTTCTCTTCACACTCGAGAGATAAAATATAAACCAAGAAAAATGACTTACGGACTGTGTTTAATATACTATGAGAATAATAATTTATTCTAAATCATAAAAAATTAAATAATAAATTATTACAAATTATTGCATAACTCGCTTCTTTTAAAAATTGTGATTGAGAATAAGTTGGAAAAAAAAAAATGTTCAATGTTGCACATTTCAGTGAGTCCAGAAATTAAGGAAGAGTCCTAAATGAGCAAGCAATCGAAGAATTCTCTAGTAATAACATATTTTTCCCTTTTTTAGGTAAATCGTACTAAACATGTTTTTATTCTTTTTCCAATAAAAATCTTATATAATTACAAAACACATTTTTTTATTGAGAAATTATTATGAAGAATAAAAATAAAAAAAACTATTTTTGAAAATAAATTGTTCTTCAAAATAGAAGAGTGTTAGACACGTCATTGCACCCTTTCTCAAGACAATAAAGGACCTATCAAAAATCTGACCATGAGAAAAAGGATGAATGAAGGATGATAGCTAAGATTAGGGTTTCTAGATAAAGTAAAACTCAACCCATCAATCAAGGCAATAATGTCCCGAAATAGAATGATTACCAATCAAATCCTAAACGTCAGTGGAGGTCCCCAAACCAAGCAATGCTGACCCTTGACAGCGGGCTAAATGGAGTGATGATTTGTCGTGCCTGAGACAATAAAGGATCTATCAAAAATCTGATCATGAGAAGAAGGATGAATGAAGAATGATGGCTAAGATTAAGGTTTCTAGATAAAGTAAAACTTCACCCATCAATCAAGCAATAATGCCCCATCACTTCAGACACGGCATCATCTTTTCTTTCTTGGATTCATGAGTCTAATTCTAAATCTTTTTTGTCGGCCAATAGCGATCGTCGTGCCAAAGAATTCAGAGGAGTGTAAAATGATAATACTCAAAATTAGGCTTGTTCCCAACAAGTTCGCCTCTATATTAAAAACACTGTCCATTTATTTCTTCTACTTCTACTCCTCACGGTTATTTAATGTGCACCCTCATCCTGCACCTGCCAAGTCAAGATTACGCTATGAATTAGATTTAGCTAATAACCATGATATGTACATTGTATTTCCACATATGAGAATACATCACCCTTTCTCATTACCATTTAAAATATAGGGATAAATGCTTAAATGTCTTAAAACTTATCATAAAAGTATTGAATCTTAAAACTTATAAGAAATATAATCAAATCATAAAACTTATCAAATTGATTTCATCAAATCCTTGAGCTCCGTCTAAATTAATTAATGAAAAATACTAACATGACTTTTTCTATTATTTTATTATCTTACATGGTGATGGCATAGCTAAAATGATGTCATTAAGCTAAATTTAATGCAACCCTTGCCGTCACTGCCCACCATCGCCGGGAAGGTTTGGCAAGGGTGTGAGATGGCCAATGACCCTCGCTCAAGCTGGGTAAGGACATGCAAGCCATTGCTTGTGGTTGAGCCTTCCTGATGATGGTGAGGCGGTAGCAGAGAGGGCTACTTTCTCCTTAAAATATATCATATTTACCTTATTTTTAAATATATAATTTAAATAAAATTCGTATTAAAAATCAAATTTGGACAAAACTGACGTTGTTTTTGTTATATTTCATGATTTAGCCACGTCATCATCATGTAGGAGAGAGATAATATTAAAAGAACCATATCAACATTTTCTATCAACCATTAGATGGAGTTAATGGAAAAAATTGATTGTACCAATTTGACAAATTTGAGAACTTAATTGCATCTCTTGTAAGTTTGATGACTCAATTACAGTTTTGAAATAAGTTTTAAGATTTCTGATGTATTTTATCCCTAAAATTTAATATAAGCAAGTCAGAAAATTTAAAATTCAGGATAAAATATATTAAATGGTTGAAATTACATCATAACCAAATAAAATAGTTAAGAATGAGAACTTTCTAAATGAATCCATTATTGGGTAGTAATATAGGTGAAAATTCATGACGCCTTGAAAAGAGTCATACTTAACATGCAAAATCCATCCATCTGTAGAGTGAAATCAAGTATTTTACACTTCTATCATTATCATTTTATTTAGAGGAAATAAGAAAATAAGAAAAGAAAAAATACGTAACTCTAAACAAATGCAGTTAATCTATCTACAATCATGTTGGATGATGTAACAAGAACTGTAATAACCCATACACTCGACAAGTAGTAAAACTATGATAATGTCTCATTGAAGACTCTTTTTAATCAAGTTTTAGCCGTCTCTTCAAATTATCAGCATATCTTATCTGAATGACAAGATTTCGAGTGAACATGATGTTATAAGTCATCAGCATTTAAACGCTTCATCTGATCCTTGGTTGGTATATGGTTCATTTCCTAATCTTTCCCTCTTATAAATCTTGATAGGCTTGAGTATTTTCAAATTATTTTGTGCTTGAGAATCTTGAAGTTTATGTCATATATGTTTTTCTAGGCATAATCTCTTCGGCTAAATTTGATCAAATTTCTAGCTGCAAGAGAAATAACAGGAGTTGTGTTCTAGTAGCTTGATTCATCAAATTTTATAGTAATTTCTTATTGCTATTTTTTTTTTATGTTTTATCCATTTTTAATTGGTTAAGTTTTTTTTTTTTATTCTTTCCATATACTATTTTCCATATTGAAGAGAAAAATTGCTAATAATTAGAGTCCAAATCATGTTGGGTATAGGTTGTGAATTGGTCAAATCAAGTACAGGTCGCTAAATGATATTACATATTAATTGGCTAATATAGATTAAATGAGTCAACTTAGGTCAAACTCATTTTTTGACCGATCTAAACTCGACTTGATCCACCCGTTTCACAAATCTAATTTTATTGCTTCTCTTCTTCATAAATGGGGCTACTCTTTAATGTTGCATCCTTCAGTTAGATAGAAATAGTACTAATCCTTCCTTTTTTAAAGGCTCTCATACCTTCTAAACCCGTGAAGTCACACCTTGAGAGGAGCATCTAATATTAATATCAGACAAAGAAGCTTTAACCTCTTTGTTCTCTCATTGGGCGCCTCAAACATCCCAGTCGCTAATCCACGGGAAAAGAAAAAAAAATAAAAAAATCAGTTCGAAACCTTATACCTCGATGCGTCAAAGCCTGAGATTCATGAGATGCCATAAGAGGTACTTTATCGGTAAAAAAATCTTCATCCGGTAATACATGTAGCAAGTGCAACACTAGATGCAGTGAATCTCTGATAGTTATCATGCAAATGTATTGAATTCACATGTGTCGGGTGCACGCAACACTAGCTTCCCATTGATCAAATCAGTTGCATCACTGGTCTAGGCCACCGCGCCAAAACGATTTTGCATCCTTTACAATTAAAAGCGTTGCTTCTTCTTTGCCAATTAAAAGCCAATACTTCGTATATTAAAGTATATTGTCGAACATAAAGATTACACTTAGAAATAAGTTTGGCACTGCTATTTCATTTATATGTTTTTGTTTTTCTTTGAAAATACCACTGCCACTATTTTAATTTCCAACCATCCTAATTCACAAAACCTTAATCCTTAGCAACTTTCCTCCCTTCCCTATGCTCATCGCGGCCACAAGCCTGGTTGCGCGCCCAGGCAACGGAACTCGCGGCCCCCTCCACCACCATGTTAGTGCCATCGCTAATTTACGGCCCCTCCTCTACCTCTCAGCAACCCAAAACTCAGCGAAACCCGACCCTGAAACCTGAATCAAGAGGTCTTGGAAGACTTGGTGTCCAAGTTATCCGACCTCAATCGAGGTTGTACAATTTGGATTAGATTAAGGAGTAAGACGCATTGGGCTCACGTGCACTCAAATCACCTAAGAATTATGTGAGATGACAACAATATATGCTCACACTCCACGACAGCTCCCCAAGCTATCAGTTGAGCGTAGACTTCTGTTGTATACTGCATAAGATTAAATACGTAGATAGTACTTCAGCATATTCAAGTGCCATTCAAATGATTTATTCGTTTTGTAATAGTGGGTCAGCGCATGCCCTCGTGCGGGAAGACACTCAGTGCTTTCTATGTCGAAATAGAGGATTGTGCTGCAGTAATATGTTTGTACACTACAGAAAAACACCACATTTGGAGAAAGTCAATACATTAGGACGCAATCAATTTCCACAATAACCATTAGCGTTCTACAATAATAAATATAAGTGTCCTGATAAGGACGTGAAAATCCTCATAGCCTAATCATTTTTTTTTCTTTCCCTGAGAAATTTTAATCAAAAAGCCTAAAGTCAAACACAAACCAAATTAAGAATGACACATGAAATTCAATGTATAGAAATAAATTAAGGCACAAACTACCTCCAATTCCTTATTAGAAACTTTGACCCAAACTCTTAAACTAAGAGGTGGAGGAGACCACATTTATATAATAGCATATAAACCACATAGCTGAGCAACGTGGGATATTTCAATACTATTTTCGAAATAAAAAAGGAAAAAAAAAGGTCAACCAACACTATTTTTGAAAAGGTATAACAAAAGAACTTTCCAAAGGGAACCCGGTTCTATTATTTAAATAACTTACAAAATTTTAATTCCGAATTATTATAAAAATTTTGATATGGTCTTAAATGACTTTATGTGCATCTTTCGAGACTTAAGATATTTAGAAGTAATTAAAAGATAAATCTCAAAAACTAATAAATAAAAGTAAAGGCCAAATTTTAAAACTAGTTGATGGATTTGGCGTTCAAATCTGTACTTTGCCATGCAGCGAAACGGCAATGAGCGAATGGAGAACCATCGTTTTTGTCAATAGTGTTGAAGCTAAGGCTCCATTTATTTGACAGAAAATCAATAATATGGAAAATATATTTTTTTAAATGATCGCTTATACTATTTACAAAAATGAATGAATGAGAAATATTTCCATTGTTCACGAAAATATTTGATATAAATTATTGTTAAGGAAAACATTGTTTATTGATTAATTATTTTGAGAGATACAAGTAATCATATTTTAAGAATCATACGGAGTCTAAGATAAAAATTATGGCTTAAATTGGATGGACTAAACAAAAAGAAAGTCAAAACTCCGTCTAAATAAGTTTGACCAGTCAACGGTGTTTTTCACCACAAGTTTCATCAAGACCACATTGTGGAGCACTTGATGCTTCAGAAATCAGACTAATACTAGGCTGCCAGATTGGAACACAAGGCCCGTCGAATCATCTGAAGAAAGTCTCCATGAAATTACTTGGACTTTAAGATAATGGACTTTCCGTTTAAGGCTTGGACTAACTGAGAGTATGTAACACTTCAATCTTTATGAAAAGGTTCTATTAGGCATTGTGACAACTTGATACGATTCTTATGTCCTTATCTGCCATAAGGAGTACTCAAGTGCGATCCCTAAATAAGATGACCAATTAGGATGGGAAGCTGTAAAATAATTATTTTGTTCATCGCATTGAATTTCAAATTCCATTAGGCGGACATAAAGTAATGGTAAAGATTGCTTTGCAACTTTAAGAGCAAGAATTACTGACTTGTAAAGACCGGATTCTTATTTCTTAATAAAAATCAAATAGCTGCCAAGACATACGTATCACTTATTTCAAAGGGGAGATATATAGTCATCCACAAGTGAGGATAATTATTTGGGTGGAAGGAGAGCTTGGCGCTCTTTACGAGGAAGTAAATATGGCTATTCAGTAAATCGGTAATTTGCGAATCGGATTCTGCAGTCCTTAAACTGAAATTGAACGCCGATGCTGTACGCACAGTCCTTACGTATCGTATCCATACCTGCTACCAAACATGCAGCGCAATCCGGAATGAGAAAGCGACCCCATTGCTGCGGCATGGCCGTAACAGACATCGCGACCTCCCTTGGACCGACAATATCTATTGAAACCTGAATCTGTTGTGAACTTACATGAACACCCGGCAACTTGATCGACATGATAATTGTATGCACTGAATGGCAATTACTTTGCTCCATTGCATATTCTACTCACCAAAGTTTTGTCTGGATCACCCATCGCCACACTGAAAATAAAGAAAATCGTGCTTAGGATTGCTGTAATCTGTTGAAATGTGGCCATCTTGCCGAATCTTTAATCTGTATCTATAGCTAATCAGCTTGGCTCTACATAAAGGGGGCTGTTCTAGAAATTATCAGCATAAGATTAAGAATCAGGCTAGCCAGCGGAATCCTAGCAGCCGTTGTTTTACCTTTTATTTTTTGGCTTTATGCTATTGATTCTAGTCACCCGCACTTGCCCCTTGGCCGATATAGGAAATGCTTCCTTAAACTTTGTTGACGTTCCTGTTCTTGTGGATTTAACGTTGATCATTCGGCTGGCAAATGGAATCGTTACCTTCGTCACAATGAGAATATAAATTAATATGATTATGCCAACCAAATTTTTCCTAAGATCTATAAAGTCCATCATTTATCTTGCGAAAACCAACGTTAAAACGTAGTTTTTGTCAGCGGCGGAAGCAGGATTTCGAGTCTGGGAGAACTAACGTGGACGGTCCTAGAATCACGAATTATCAAAATGTCATTTTGGCTGGCAAATTCCGAGGATGCATGCAGATCACTATGTCCAAGTATACTGGCTAAAGTTCCACCCACCATGTTGCAGATTTCCATCTCCAAAGTATCTGGGATTCGCCGAATGAAGTCGGCATCGGCAAATGTGAAGAACTGAAAATGTTAATATTTCAGTCCTAAACTTATTGTATGGATTCTAATTTACTCATAGAACTTTTCAAAAAAATTTAATATAATCCTACACCATTTATTGAAAATAAAATCAAATCCACCCAGCCAAATCTCACTTGAAATTGCTAACGTGATGATTTAGTCAAACATGACGGTTTAGTTATCATCAGTTGTTCTGCATGTAACGCTAACTTTATATGAAAGGGCAATGTTTTACTTGATTCTCTGAATTTTCTGATTTTCTTCTCTCATTTTTTCTGTTTGATACTGTTCATCATCTTCTTCGTGATTCGATGTTTTGGAAATCAATCATTCTATCTCATCCTGCTTTTGACCTCATCCGAGAAATTGTGTCTAATAACACAATTGTGAAAATAAAAAAATTCCGTATGAATTTGTAATCCGAAATCAAGAATCTCAAACATTCTTTGCTTCTTGGATCCACATCTTTGCTTGTTCAATTAAATGTAAGATATTTTTGGTAGCACGCAGTCTTCGACTTTTTTTCACTTCTGATTACTGAATTTTCTGACTATAGAAATAATTTTGTATCTTATCTAGGTTTCAAAAAATGAATAGAAACTATATATCGTTCTACATGTCCATTTTTGAATATTTTGAGTTGTTTTAAGTGTTTCGAACCAAATAAAGTCAAAGAAAGTGAGCTCCTCAAAATGACATAAGAGTCAAGAGTTGGTTCCATTCAATAATAGATCGGTCGGGTCTCTAAGTACCACTCGATTACGTATGTCATGGATAGTCCGATTAAGTTCTAACCACACTCTTTTGCTTGCCACCGCTACCTTCTTCTCGGTCAAAACCAGCTTTCTAACGATTTGGTAGGATCGTTTATTGAAGTGCATCTCAATGTTATCTTTTTCTCATTCGTTCTATCAATACAAGGGCGAAGAAACATCGACAACTCACGCTGTTGTTTTCTCGTTAAACCACGAACGTCAATTCCAATAACATCATACCTATCGCAAGCGCAACTCATCATTCTAGAAAAAAGGTAACTCTCTAAATTACTCTTTTTCTCACCTATATGTACCTTTGACATTCGAGCCACTAGTGAACACACTTCCCAACTTCTAATACAACGATAGTCGAGCTCATCAGCCTCAGACCAGCGGACTTAACCTAGACATGTCGTGACGGGCATGAGACCCTTTTGACAAGACCCGAAAAGGTAACCTCCCACCTCACCACTTGGCAAAGAAAATAGAGAAATGAAAAGGATGAGACTCGAAGTCTGCAACTTGTTACTCACTGTGAGGCCGCTCTGGCTATTTGAAATTTGTTTATTCAGGAGAACAGAAATAACTCGGGTCACGCCCAATCCCTGTGAATAAGATAACCGGTTGCCCCGTGTGACAAAGAGACTCAAATACAGAGAGCTTGGGAAAATCTATCGGTTCACCTGCGATATTAATAAACTTTTGAGTTAGGTTCGTGTGTTGCAACAGAGAGAGAGAGAGAGAGAGAGAGAGAGAGAGAGAGAGAGATGGCTTATTACAATCGTGAAGAAATTTCAGTTGCATCATCGTTCTAAGGATGATAAGGACAACAAAAGCGTGGCAACGAGTCCTATCTACAACTGACAAGCATCGTCATCTTCCCTCAAACTCAGAACCCAACAAAGAAAAAGGAAGGGGGAAGGTTCAGAAGTGTCTATATTAATGACCTTGAATAATAGATTCATTATTATGTGAATAGTGAGGGTAAAGCGAGAAGAATGTTGCCATGTTTTTCTAATCGATAAATAATTGCATGTATAGTGTGTTTTCAAAATGAACGACTTTACTACGAGAGGTCAAAGAAGTTCACCTATTGAGTTTATCTCATAGTTGTTTGTTAAATGTTTACAAGTCTTAAGAATGGCCGAGCCATTCTGCCAAATTTGGTTCGGCCTCCCCATAGAACACAACTAGGAAGTGACAGAGTATCCTGTAGAGGGAGGGGCCGACGTGCATTACACGCGCTGCATCACGACCATTTGGATAAACAAGGGCCTACCTAACCTTGCCTCACCAATTCGTGGCCTCATAATTTTAGGTGGGTAATAAGAGCCATGGTCCCATCCGCAGCTTTGATGGTCCACCAAGTGTCGGAAGTTAGGGGGAGGTATCAGTTGAGATGCCAAGGACGAGGACATTTCCGATGAGGAAATGTCCAACCCTGAGCTCGACCCCGAGTTGATCATCGAGCCGGAGCCATGGATCCCAAAGGCCATAGGGGCTTAGGTAGTAGTGGGGTGATAACACTTTTAAACTGCCCTCGTAGTATTAGAGGTGTAGGTGTACCTCGGGCCCCTTTTTGATGAAGGTTGTAGTAGTGCGGTCGGGTGTATCAGATGTGGCGGAGCTTTTGTTTAACTCTTGAACTCGACATGTATGTGACAATGAGTTTTGATGCATATATACGAGTATGTTTTTAACTATCCCCATTGAATAATGGATTGGAGATTTGTTTATGCTTCCGCTTGTGCGTTTTATCTTTACTGTGAATTAGGTCAACCATGTCTCTTGAGACCTCGCAATCGAACGACCTTCATAGTCCACCCTGTTGGAAGATATGCATCTCTTTAGAATATTAGATTGATTCTAATTTGATTTGTACAGATCAATTAAGATTAAATCTAGAATAGATTGATTTTAGAATCATTCATTTCCTTGTCCATTGACCGTCTTGTATTATAACTACTCAAGATGTACATTGATTGCATTATTGAAGAATACAGAATACAGAAAATATTCTCCAAAAATCTCGTGTTCTTCAGTCTCTCTTTTTCTTCCTCATCTTCTTACATGATATCAGAGCAGTTCTGAAAATCCGAATTGCTTCCGCTTTCCTTGTCTCATCGCCTTACGAAGAGCTCCAAATACATCTTCATCCGTCCAGTCTCTTAGTCCTCAAACCTTTTTTCTCTATTCCTTCTACCAAGATCATCAACCCTGCACGAAATTGAAACTTCAATTTTTTATAATGACAAATCCTGTCAACAACTTACCTTCAGTCTCCAATGAGCGTCCGCAGGATGAAAATTCAGAAGGCCAAGACACTGTTCCCACCGAGGACGTCGCCAGATCTCAGGAATCACCTATTCAAACTCAAGAAATTCATCATTCTCCGGCTCAGTCAATTCTGGGGCAACCCTACTCGGTTCAGCCCATTCCGGGCCAACCAACAGTGGGCCATCCTTACCAGTGGCCAATGTTTCAATACAACCCATGGTTGTTCGTGCCCAACCAGAACGCATCATCGCCGGGAGTTCAACCCACTGGAAGCCTACCAACCGCAAGCGGGGCAAGCACAACCGGCGGGTTGGGTGGAACACATTCGGGACCAACAAATGCGGGTTATGGATCCGGTTCGTATCCGGGTATGGGAGCAAATCCCTACCCGAATTTTTCACCCGGTTTTTTTGCCGTTTCCAGGATCAATTTTCACTGGACGACCAGAATCCGGCGACCCCCTGTTTGTTTCCACCGCCGACGGACCTGAACTGAAGCTAATCAGCCAGCAACTTACCGGGCACGAAAATTACTCCAGGTGGTTGCAGGAATTCCGCCGAGCCTTGGTGACTAAAGATAAGGATGGCTTCATCGACGGGACCATTCCCATTCCTTCAAACGAGCGGCTGGTGCGCCACTGGAGGAAATGCAATCAACTCGTCCGGACTTGGATCGGCAACTACATCTCCCCAAAGGTTGCCGCCGAACTACCACCCACAGAAGATGCTCAAAGGATGTGGGAAAATATAAAGGAAATGTACGGGAAACTCGATCGTGTCAAAAAAATTTCGCTTATGCAGGAATTGAGCGACTTAAAACAGGGGAATATGACAGTCACAGCTTGTTTTAACAAGCTCTCATCCCTATGGAACGAACGGAAGCCGTCGAGGAAAAGCTCGAGGGACCAGATTCAACTCTACAAAGCGAGTACCGTTCAATCAAGGAGAGGGAAAAGGCTACGCGTTTCTTACTGATTTTGAATGATACTTACCTTACATTTTGTTCTCAGATCTTGGCCATGGACCCAGTCCCTCCGATCGGGCGGATCTACCAGTTGGCTGTGTAGGAGGAGAGCCAACGTCTTGCGTTGCCGAGCATGCAAGACACGGCGACAAAGCATCGCCCTCACAGCCCGCGGCGAGCGAAAAGACGGATCCGCAGCGAAAACCCTAACCCTAAATCGAGAGGGAAGGAGAGGCGGATTAGGGTTCTCGGGCGGAGAAGACCTCGCTCGCCCCTTTAAAAGGGATGGGATCGACGGCCGAGATCTAATCCGCGGATCGGACGGACCAAATCGCGGGCGTGGATCAAACGGACCAGATCGTCCGTGTGGATCGGACGGTCTTCTTGGCTTCGATGGCACGGATGGATCCGACGGTGGATATGATCCCGTGAATAAAGGAGCGGACGGCCAGATATTCGCCACGTCATCAAAGAATTTCCGACCAAATTTTAAGGCAAAGGGTAAAATGTTTTGCGATTATTGCAAACGTTCTAACCATATGATTGACAGTTGTTGGAAATTACATGGAAGGCCCGGAGAGAAGGAGAAAAAAATATCAACTACTTATCAGGTGACTGGACCTACAGGCCAAAGTGCTGACCAGCCTATTTCTTATGGCCAATATCAACAATTAATGCATGCTCTTCAGAAATTAGAAACCTCCAACAAAGGAGGAAGTTTTTCAGGTATCTCGCATTGCCTTATTAATTCAATTTCAAGAAAGGCATGGATTATTGATTCAGGTGCTACCGATCACATTATTTGTGATAAGGCATTGTTCACAAGTCTGAATGAGGGATTAATTTCTCCTGTCACCGTACAATTACCCAATGGGAATATCACACATGTGAATGTGACCGGAACGATTAAACTTAGCCCTCAAATTACACTTGAGAATGTCCTTTATGTGCCGGAATTCCAGTTTAATCTTATTTCTGTCTCAAGAGTATGCAAGGAGAACTCATGTCGGGTATTCTTTGATGTTGACACATGCTTCTTTCAGGCCCTTTCGACCGGGCGGTGATGGGCTTGGGTAACCTTTCTGAGGGCCTTTATTTCTGGACACATTTTCCAAGTAATTTCAGTTTTTCTAGTGCATATTTCAATAAAACATCATTGTGTAATTCGACTACCAATGAAAAGAATTTTATTATGCACTTAAGAATGGGCCATAGTACTTTCTTTCCTTATGCGCAATGCTCCATATGTCCCCTTGCCAAACAGTCACGTAATCCATTTCCTCTAGGGAATACTCGTGCCAATGAAATTTTATCATTAATTCATGTTGATATATGGGGGCCTTACCATACAGCAAATCATGAAGGGTCTCGATATTTTCTCACCATAGTAGATGATTGCTCTCGAGCAACATGGATTTTCTTAATGCAGTCTAAAGGCCAGGCTTATTCTCATTTGAAGACATTCATTACCCTTTCCAAAAATCAATTCGGGAAGTCTATTAAAAGGATCCGAACAGATAACGGAAAGGAGTTCTTCAGCCATGATTGCATCTCATTATATTTATCTCATGGAATTCAACATGAAAGTTCTTGTATATATACTCCAAAACAAAATGGGGTGGTTGAGCACAAACACAGGCACCTTCTGGAAGTTGCTAGAGCCCTGAAATTCCAAGCCAAAGTTCCAGATGAATATTGGGGAGAATATGTCATTACAGCAGCTTATCTCATCAACCGAATGCCCACTCGGGTATTGAATGGGAAGACACCCTTTGAAGTATTATTTGGAAAGGAACCAGAGCGGGCACATCTCAGGGTCTTCGGGTGTCTATGTTATGCAGCTATAATGGGCCCTCGAGACAAACTGGATCCTCGTGCACGTCGCTGCGTATTCATGGGATATCCTACCCTACAGAAAGGATATAGAGTCATCGACTTATCTACCAAGGAATTCCTTGTGACTAGAGATGTTTCATTTCATGAAAACGTCTTTCCTTTCGAAGGAAAAATGCTCTCACATGAAGACTCTGGTACAATTCCACATCGTCCCCTAACAGATGATCCAGATCTTAATTATATACCGTTCTTGGTATCTGCTCCTAATCATCAAGAACAGATAATTCCTTCAGTAGCAGATTCTGGTTCTCATGAAGATCGGGATTCAGCAAATGTCCCAGAAAGTTCACTTGAAGATCTTTCTGCTAATGAAGAAATGGAAGAAACCCTCGCCACTACAACGAGGGAAACATCTTCACCTCCAAGAGTCGACCCTCCACGACGTTCGGTCGAGCCACACGACCTCCTACCGGACCAAAGATTATGTTTGTTCGCACTCAACTCACCGGGTATCAAATATCCAGTCTCATCATATGTTTCCTTCCATAATTTGTCATCAGAACATCGATGTTGCATTAGTAAATTATCAAAGGACAAGGAACCCACCAGCTATGATGAAGCATCTGCTGATCCAAGATGGCAGAAGGCCATGGAAGCAGAATTACAAGCATTGATTGACAACAAGACTTGGGATCTTGTCACATTGCCGCCAAATTGCAAACCAATTGGCTGCAAATGGGTCTATAAGATCAAATATCGAGCTAATGGTTCTGTTGAGAGATTCAAGGCACGACTAGTTGCCAAAGGCTTCACACAGCGGGAAGGGTTTGATTACCACGAAACTTTCTCCCCAGTTGCCAAAGACGTCACAGTACGTTCTTTCTTGACAGTAGATGCTGTTCGAAACTGGTCCTTACATCAGATGGATGTCCACAACGCCTTTCTTCATGGAGATTTAGATGAAGAAATTTATATGGACGTTCCTTAGGGATTACGGAGACAGGGGGAGAAGAAAGTGTGTCGCCTCCGAAAATCCCTTTATGGGTTGAAACAAGCTTCCAGGCAATGGTATGCCAAATTCACAAGCGCTCTCACAACAGCAGGATTTCATCAATCTCGACATGATTATGCCTTATTCACACGGACTAAAGGTATGACATCTATCTATTTGATGATTTATGTCGATGATATTCTCATTATGGGAAACAATGAGGCTGCCATAAGAGATTTTAAGAAGTATCTGCATGCAATTTTTCAATCTGCATGCAATTTTTCACATTAAGGACTTAGGAGCTCCTAAGTACTTCCTTGGTATTGAAATTGCCCGTTCTGAATAAGGGATTTCGCTTAGTCAGCGAAAATTCATAATGGAGATTATTTCAAAAACAGGACTGTCAGGTTGCAAGCCAGCTGCTATTCCCATTGAACAAAACACTAAATTGACAACCGCAGATTATGATAAAGGAATCTCTCAAGAAGAAGACTCCACTTTGGAAGATCCTTCAAGCTATCAAAGACTTGTTGGAAAACTTATATATTTGACAATGACTAGGCCTGACATCTCTTATGCAGTGTAGACTCTTAGTCAATTCATGCACAGTCCGAAGCAATCACATCTTAATGCTGCATTTAAAGTCGTGAAATATCTGAAGAAATGCCCAGGTCTTGGAATACTCTTGTCCAGAAAATGCAACATGGAGATGACAGCATATTGCGATGCAGATTATGCAACTTGTCCTATGAGTCGAAGATCTGTCACTGGATATTGCATCAAGTTGGGAGATTCGTTACTCTCTGGAAGACTAAAAAGCAACCCACCGTTTCTTTATCTTCAGCTGAAGCAGAATATCGAGCCATGGCCAAGACCACTTGTCAGATAGTATGGATTCGGGGTCTTCTTAAGGATCTTGGAATTCAAGTACAAGGAGCAACAAAGCTATTCTGTGACAATGATGCAGCCTTGAAACTTGCAGCAAATCCTATAGTGCATGAAAGAACCAAGCATATAGAGGTTGACTGCCATTTTACACGAGACAAGATTTCAAAAGGAGTCATTGAAACAAGAGGAATTGGAACGACAGAACAGCCTGCAGATATCTTCACCAAACCTCTGTGTCAAAGACAACACACATATCTTCTAAACAAGCTAGGTGTCTTAGACATATACAAGCCACCAGCTTGAGGGGGAGTGTTGGAAGATACGCATCTCTTTAGAATATTAGATTGATTCTAATTTGATTTGTACAGATCAATTAAGATTAAATCTAGAATAGATTGATTTTAGAATCATTCATTTCCTTGTTCATTGACCGTCTTGTATTATAACTACTCAAGATGTACATTGATTGCATTATTGAAGAATATAGAATACATAAAATATTCTCCAAAAATCTCGTGTTCTTCAGTCTCTCTTTTTCTTCCTCATCTTCTTACACACCCAAACTTCCATTTCTTGACCGCTGATTAGGGACAAGTTGTTGAACTCCCCATCATCTTGATAATACCCCGCCGGAGCTGCCGTTACTGACGTCAGCCCGTTCAAGTCGATCCCAATGTGATTATCGTTAATGTCCTGAAACTCGGAGCTGAGGATCGTGTCCAGTTCTACCCCGAACACATGATTGCTGAAGTTGCTATTTTTGGTTTCATTGAACATGCCGAGATATCGGCCCGGCAGGGACCCAGGAGGTCTCTCTGGGGCGCAACAACAAAGGCAAAGCTGTTGACTCTCACACTCGCATACGGAGGTCGAATCGCGAAGACGAACGTGGTAGAAAAGGATTTGACGTTGCCGTTCGGCAAGTTCTTGAACTGGACCGGGTAGGGACGGAAGGCGTGGCCCTCCTGCTGTTGATTGGTGTCGTTGTTTAGATTCAAGAGGCCACTGGAGGTGTTCCCGGCGATCCCGTCGAGGCTCAGATTGGCCGATCTAAAACCGTTGTACACGAAACTGGTCTCTTGGGCGTAAGTCAAAACTGCAAGCAGAGAGACCAGCAAAAGAATCTCGACGGACATGGCTCATATTCAAAGTCCGCTTAGCAATTAGGTGAAGATATTCAATGGTTATCGGAAAAACCTCTCGTTATGTAGAGTTTTCCCTACCGCTCTGGTAGTCATCTTCTTCTTTCTAAACCCTAATCTCATCATCTCTTTTTAGCTTCGGTTTGTCTCGATTCTAGTTGAATCATTCGTTTAACCCATGAATTACTTCGATGGACCTCTCGACTTCACACCCTTTCTCCTTTTGCACGATTCCTTTCTGTTTGCACCCTCAATTCTCTCCGTATTCTAACTGCTCCACCTTTCTCGCTGGTTCCGCCTAGTTCGTGCATGTCTGCATACCGAATTCCTTTATGCTACTCCCACGTTCTGCATGCAATCTCTATAGCGACCCATCCCCACTGGTTCTCTCTTTGAAGCTGTTCCCCTGATGGAGCAGATGGATTCAGTTGAAGATGCTCGGTTAGCTGCTTTATGTAGCCGGCTAGGCAGACTTTGGTCACCTAACGCAATTGAAGCTTGGGACGATGCACCTCTTGCAGCAAAAATAGAAGAATGTAAGTTAACCCTTGTCGGCAAACTACTTGCCAACTCATCTGTTAATTTTCCAGCTTTTCAGCAAACGATGAAAAAAGCTTGGCGGATAGATAATGTGAATGTCACTCAAAGAGAAGTAGGTCTCTTTGTCTTCAAATTTATGTCAGAGGAGGACAAACATAAGATTCTTGGTAATGAAGGGGCTGTGGTGGCTTGCCCAAATAAGCCACCGATTGAGAAATGAAGATATTAAGCCGGAACTGTCAAGGACTAGGCAATTCCTTGACAGTTCACGCTCTGAGGGCCCTTGTGGCTCAGGATAAGCCCGATATAATTTTTTTGATGGAAACTCGGAACCAGCAATCAGTTATTACACAAATCCAATGAAGGCTAAATTACAACAATAGTTTTGTGGTGAATCCTCAGGGCTTGGCTAGAGGGATGGCTCTTTTTTGGAATGACCATATTTCACTTAATGTCACAGTTCACAATTCTCATTTTATTGACACTGTTTGTTCTAACAGTAGGGGTGTTTCTTCTATGTGCCTTATTGTTTTGCACGCTCCAGCTATTTACCATCAGAGACAACTATTTTGGGTAGAATTGAGGTAAATCAATCACTCCCACACTCAACCTTGGGCGTGTTTAGGAGACTTTAATGAAATTTTGTATAACTGGGAAAAAGTGAGCAAGAGACCTGTTGAGCCTTATCGACTACAATCCTTTTGAGATCTACTACATGATTGTTCATTGATGGACCTAGAAATTAAGGGTTGTGCCTATACTTGGAGCAATAATCAAAGTGGGCAGGAGATGGTTAAAGAGAGACTGGATCGAGCTTTATGCACTATTGACTGGCGTTTAACATATCCAGAAGCTGAGATTGTGGCTTTCCCTGCTATAGGGTCAGACCATAGTCCACTTCTATTAACCACTCATATCAAATCAGGGAGGGGAGCAAGAGTTTTTACCTTTGAATCCTTTTGGCTTGAACATGACGAATGCAAACAAGTGGTAGGGGATACATGGTCAGCTCTATCTCTCAGTAGCTCCTCAATATCCCAAAAGATTCGGGCGACAACAAGGGCACTGACCAAGTGGAGTAAATCAACCTTTTCAGAGAGTCATAGTCAAATTGCTCTTCTACAGCAGCAACTTCAGTAATACACTAATCAACCTACATGCAATTATGATGAACATCAAGTTCGAGCTTTGAAAGAACAGATTCAGAAAAGCTAGTCACAGGAAGAACAATATTGGGTGATGCGTTCTCGCATTAAATGGATGCGATGGGGAGACAGAAATACTTGATTCTTTCATGCCACCACAGTACAATGAAGAAAAAGAAATCGCATCAGCATCTTGAAGGATGATAATGATGAGTGGATCAGAGAACCAGATCAGCTGAAACATATGACTCTTTTGTTTTTTAACAAGCTTTACACCTCGTGTGGTCCTCGACCTTTTGAACCTATTCTTTCACAATGTCCTCAGATTGTAACAGTAGCAATGAACACGTCCCTAACAGCAGAAATCACTCGAGACGAAGTCAAGCATGCTACTTTTCAATTATAAGCCACATCTGCCCCAGGACTTGATGGTTTAAATGGTTTGTTCTATCATAGTTATTGGAATATTATTCAGGAAGATGTTTTTACAACAATACATAATTTTTTTCTCAACAGGAAGAATGCCAGTGGAAATTAACCGAACAGCCATCTCTCTAATCCCAAAAATCCCCAATCTCGAGTGGTTAGATCAATTCCGCCCTATCAGCTTGTGTAATTTCATATATAAGATCATTTCCAAAGTGTTAGCAAATCGACTGAAGCCTTGGTTGCCAGATTTGATTTTTAAAGAACAAAGTGCTTTTATCTTGGGTAGACAAATACAAGACAATGTCCTTCTCGTTCAGGAGGTAATTCATCAGTTGAAGATCCGAAAAAGAAAGAAACACTTTCAAGGGATTCTTAAGTTGGATATGCAGAAAGCTTTTGATAGGGTAGAGTGGGATTTTTTACAAGCTTATTTTTGTCGATTGGGATTTAATGATTGTTGGGTCACGTGGCTGATGCTATGTGTTACTACTACCTCTCTTAGTGTAAAGTTCAATGGCGAATTTCTATCCTATCCAACCATCGAGGGGACTTTAGCAAGGTGACCCCCTCTCTCCTTACTTGTTTATCCTCTTGGCTAATTTACTCTCCAACCTTATCACACAAGCTATTGACATGGGTAATCTATGAGGTATTACACTTAATAGATGGTGTCCAACTTTATCCCATTTATTCTTTGCTGATGATGCTATCTTTTTTTTTTTTTTTATGGTACAATCAAAGAATGTTAGAACTTATCAAGTATTTTAAATAAGTATTGCCTAGCCATAGGTCAAGCAATCAATAGGAACAAATCCGGTTTGTTTCTTACCAAATATTGTCCTCATACCCTTAAGACTAACTTGGCAAGTAAATTACGAGTACCTTTGATGGATAAAACTAGTAAGTATCTAGGAATTCCATCTGATTGGGGATCCTTCAAGTGGGATATGTTTGCCTGGATATTAGGCAGGGTCAATGCTAAGTTAGAGAGATGGAAAGAAAATCTGTTGAAATCAGTGGTTCAAGCTTTACCTCAGTATGCTATGATGACATTTAAAGTTCCTGTTTCCATTTGTAAATCTGTTGAGAAGAAAATAGCACACTTTTGGTGGCAAAACAATAGTAACAGAGCTACCATTCACTGGAAAAGTTGGGATTTTCTAAAAGAGAATAAGGAGAAAGGAGGGATGGCATTTTGAGACCTCATATCCTTTAATAAAGCCCTATTGGGGAAGCAAGCCTAGCGACTTTTTCATAACCCTTCATCTCTATTGGCTAGTGTTTTTAAAGTTTTATATTTTCAATCTACATCCCTATAGAAAGCTAATAAGGGGACTAGACCTTCTTGGGGTTGGCAGAGTCTTCTTCTAGTCCGATATTCTCTTATTGATGGACTGAAATGGTTGGTTGGAAATGGAACCTCTATTAATGCTAGAGAGGATAAATGGTTGAACATGGACATTCTAGGTGGGCCAGCGAATAAAGAGGAGCCTAAACTAGTAGCAGAGTATATTCTTCTTGAGCAGAATGCATGGAATGTAGCACTTCTTCATTGGACATTTCAGACACAGGTTGTCAAGGAGATTCTAACTATAAATCTATGGACAATCACATCTGAGGACAAACTATGTTGGATAGCCACACGAGATGGAAACTATACTGTTAAAAGTGGATATCATTACATCAAACAATCAGCATCTAACAAGGTACATTTACAAGCATCCTCTCTTTATATTCCACCAACAAAGCTTTGGAAACAGATATGGAGGACAAAAACGGCCCCAAAAATTCATATTTTCCTATGGTCTTTATGCCGTAATGCATTACCTACCAAAGCCAATCTGTTTCATCGCCGGATTATCCCCAACCCTTTTTGCAAATTATGTTTAGCTACTACTCTTGAAACCACTGAACATCTGTTTCTTCTCTGTCCATCGACAAGATCTATTTGGCGCAATCCTAAAGTCACATTACTTTTCTCAGTTCAACAACAACCCGCATCGATCAATGGCTTGCACATATTATTGAGCAGAAGGGGAACATACCGGTTTTTGAGATCACTGCAGCTCTTTTATGGCATATTTGGAAGGCTCGGAACCAGCTTCTCTTTCGCAACCAACGTACCCATCTGGACCTTATTGTTGATACAACCCTACATATGGCCAATTTTTGTCTCAGATCTCAACAGAGCGCAGCACCCATCGGGTCTTTGTCACAAAACCTTAACAGTACATGGAAACCACCAAAGTGAGGAACTATTAAGGTAAATATGGATGGTGCTTTTCTTGGCCCTAATCATACAGGTGCGATTGCAAGCATATCTCGAGATCACACTGGAAGGATGATAGATGGATTTACACGCACCATTCATGCAACAACAGCACTCGAGACAGAGACCCACGCACTTTTGTATATGCTAAAGGATCTAATGCTCAAAGGGAAAACTCATTCTCACCTGCAGCTTGAATAAGATAATCTCATCCTCGTCGAGACCATGAATCGGAGCCGTTTGCCACCATGGGATTGCCGTGCTCTATTCGTTGAATGTGAAACCCTAATGCCATGTTTTCCCAATCTCTCTCTGCAGCATTGTCGATGGGAGACAAATGCCCTAGCTGATTGGGCCGCAAAAGCCCACGGGCGAGGCCTCCTTCCTTCCAACTGGGTTCGCTACCCACCTCAAGTTATGTTGGATTTAATCTGTAATGAAGCCCTCGTTTCGGGTTGTACTTTCTATCCTACTTAAATATATATTTGCTTTTTCCAACCAAAAAAAAAAAAAATTAGGTGAAGAATGATGCGGATTACCAAGGCTATGAAGAATCCAAAAGAATCTTCATCTCTCAGCATCAAACGAAGGTCGCAAATTTCAAAAATGTCTGCTCTACGTGAGACGAATTGTTCAATGTCTTGGACTTTTTCAATGGGCGAATGCAACAGCCCCTTGTTCATAAGGCAATTAGGAATTTGCGGTTATGATGACTCTGAATAAAAACATCCGAGTCGGAGAATGACTTTTTTGTCGAAATCAAGTCTGGTGAGAGATAGAAGGAAGGTGGGTGGGCTAAAATCAAAAGCCCCTCAATTTTCTTCCGATGAGAAAACCAAAAGGTAATCGTGCAACTCGTAACACGAGTGGCAATGACATGCTTTTGATCCTTTGATCCTAAGAATTGAAGTCTGGCCATCAATCGACCTTTCCTACATGCACCAGTTAGTTCATTGTGCAGATGAATTTTCTTGCCAAAGAAGTCGAAACCATTCACCGTTAGCCCTACTTATTAGGGATGAGCACGAGTCCTAGGGAATCTATGTCCTGTAAATCAAATCCCATCTACACCTTTAGAAAAAAAAAAAACATAAAATTATATCTTTCAGTCCATTTCATTTATAAATATGAAATAACTAAAAAAAACAGTTTCTTCTCCTTACAGACTTTGCTTTTTATTGAAGATGCAAGCTTGGAAAAACCGGTATTCCATTTTCATATTGTCCCCCAGTGACTAATTTGTGAAGGTTGGAGCTTGTTTCGCATTGTACAATCAACAAATAAGGCTATTCTTTTTTACAAATGCACTCATTAGGTCCTTCTTCTTCATTAAAAATAAAAACTAAAGAAAAATGTCAATGAGTCATCATGGTATTAGCGGTTTTTGAGTGAAACAATTAATTCTATGGCAGAGCCACGCGGCCTCATTGCCTTGGGAAGGCAAAACCATCCGGGTGCCCACCCCTAAATTTTATTAAGAAATTTTACTACCCTTGTCCTTTAATAAACCCTAAACCAAAACATGCATTTATCTTCTAATTCTTGATAGTTTATATCAAATTTATTGAAATAAATTGTCCATAAATTTTAATTTAATGTGTAATGAAGTGTGGTTCGTAAAATTTTAATTTATTTAATTTGATTCATGAACTTTTCATACAAGTTAAATGTAGTCTCTAAACTATATGAAAATATTTAATGTGGCCCATTCACTAATTCAAGATCAAGGACAGATACCAATAGTTTAGGAAATATATTGAACAAATTAAATTTTTAGGAACTACATCACATATTGAGCTAAATTTTAGGAATCATATTGAATAGATTAAACGTTCAAAGACCAAATTGCACATTGGACCAAAGTGTAGGGATTATTTGTATCAATTTCTCATTTATGTCGCAAGTTCGGTTTTTTAATTTTAAATTGCCAAGACTTTTACTGCATGCCATTCTTGACTCTGAGGCCATGTTAATCTATCTATTTAGCTTTCCAAGGGAAGAAGTGGATCATAAGCATATTGTCCCATGAGAAAGTTACTATTCACTTACTTCAAGCTAGCCAAATTCAACTAGAATATGCAAAAACATCATAAATCAAGCGACTATTGAACCAATTAAGGTACATGCACCTATACTGTGACATCCCAGATTTTCAGTCATGTTTTTTTACTGAATAAATTGAGCATTTCATTGATGCATTTATAGTGCTATTCTCAGAGCCGATCACTCATGAGATAACTAGATTACTTGGGGAAATCATTAAGAGATTTTAATGCAATGGACTTGAGAATTCGATGAAAGGTCAAATAGGAGGAAATTCGTATGGCTGCTAAAGGGGGCTATTTTGGCCACCAATTTGGTTTGTTTTGTGAAAAAAAAAAAAATTGAGAAGAAATCAACCATTGGAGGGCCTATGGACTTTGTGGGCAGAAGACTTTGGTGCAATTGCACTCAAGTACATGAGATATTTATGCTTGGCACCCATTGGCTGCAAGCTTGACTATTTGGCCTTCCTCTCTCCCTCCTTGTGCGCACCCCCCAGCCAAACCTTGTTGCTTATGCTTTCTTATTCTTCTTCACTTCTTCTTCTCCATTTCCTTCTTCACACTCGAACTTCAGCCATCTTCACTGCCGGTCCAGCAGAGTCGTCAGGATTCCAGCAACTGCAGCTAGCACTGCCCGACCATTCCACCATTAGCTGCACCATCCCCCATGTCCAACACCCGCAAACGAGTTGCTAGCCGCGTCCGCCAGTCCGTCCACTGGCTTAGCTCGCCACCACCCCTAATTCCAGTCCCGTCCGCCTAGCTGCACCATCACCATTGAGTAGCCACCATCTCAGCTACCGCCCATTCATCCGGTGTCAACAATCGAGCAACCAACTCACTGCCTCCTCAACCAGCCCGACCAGCCCCTCAACTAGAACCAAAAACCCCTGCTTTAGCTGTGAGCCTTGTAGGCTTTTTCAGCCTCTTCTGAACCTCCACTGGAGACGCCATAGTCATGGGATCTCACCATTGTCACGCCACCATCCCCATGAACCCATCGCCTCTCTAATCTGGTGAGTTAACATCCTCATCTTGGAATAGGAAGTTAATTGCACTTAGGGGATTGTTTTAGTCTTAAGTAGGATTAAGGGTTAATTTAGTTAGTGTAACTAGTTAGTTGGTTAGTTTAGCTAGATGAACTACTCAGTTAAATTAGTTTGGTTAGGGGTTAGTTTGGTTAGGTTCCTACCCTAGGTTAGTTAGTTAACTAGGGTTGGTTAGTTAACTGTGGTTAGTTAACCAGGGTTAGTTTATTTACTCGTGGTTAAGTTAATTAAATTAAATTTATTTATTTTCCCAAGATTTATCTAATTAATTATAATTAACGTAAATTGTGCCGGGATAACTAGTTAGTGAAATTTTACGTTGATCATCATGGATGAGTTTAAATGTGAAATTGATTGCTTAATTGTGCAATTGAGTGCTTGATGATGCTTGGTGATTATTATTGCAAAAAATGGATTTATGGTATTTAAATAGAAAAATACCAGGTATCGATTTTTGACGCCAAAAATATTTTATGCACTATATAAAATCATGGAATTTGAAATGGGAGAGTATCACGTTTTATGGTTCGATTTGAATATGTGACTACACACAATTATTTTACAGAAAATTTTTAATATGAAGAAAATTCGCCAAGTCCATTATTTGAAATTGAGGCATTTGAATGCAAAGCACGATATTCTTGGCTGAATATGGATATGTGTGTGGTCACTATCGGAACCCATCACCTAATGGGAGTTTGGGGACGATACTAGATTTTATCGGATACTTGGCGAGGGTCCGGAAGCCGATCGCAGTGGAGGTCAGACCGATGCCCCTTTTTGGGATGTCGTCTAGGTGGGGGTTCTAGACGTTGTCGTGCCCAACGGAGCAGGACAATGCCCGGTTATTGTCGCGACCTCTTTTTTTTCGGCACCGGCAATCGGGTACAAGCGCCTAAGGAGACTAATGGCTCGGCTGAAATTAGTTAAGCCCGGACTCTCCCAAGTCCACCAATTCACGACTTAATGGTTCAAGTTTTTTAACCTGTAAATCAATTTTTAAAATGGAGTCGCCACTAATCGATTTGAGTGGGTTGATTAGAAACCCAAGTGAAGTATCGGGAGAAACACTCACTCATGCGCAACTGAGAGAAATTAGGATCAAGGACTTGATTACAATAGTTAATCACTAATGCCCTTTCGGTACCTAATCTTGTTTAAACCTTGAGGTTTTTTGGATGTTCGAAGGATTTTCCATGCATTTTTGGGAGGAAAAATATTTTTGAGTCTTTTTCTAATTTTTGGACATAAAAGGGATTTTTTTTTGGATTTTTTTGGGATTTTTTGGAAAATAAAACATTTTTCAACATTTTTTAATATTTTTCGATTTTATGGAAATTAAGACATTTTTTAATATTTTTCGAAAATAAATTATTTTGATTTTTTAAAAATAAATAAATTATTTATTTATTTAAAATATTATTTAAAATAAAATAAAAGCCGACCCAGTCGATCCGCGGGTTAGGTCCGACCCGAGCCAATAACCCGAACACGAACTTTTTTTTTTGTCTTTTTTTCTTTTAAGAAAATAACTCCAGCCCAAAATTTCTTTTAAGAAAATAACTCGGCCCAAAACCAAAATAGGCCCACTTTTATAAAAACTTCAGCTGAAGACTACTCGGCCCACACGCAAAACCTGGCCCGGGAAACCCTACCCGGAAACAAGGGAACCGGGTCACGACAGGACCCGCGAATTGACCCAATTCTTGGCCTCCTCTACCCCTTGCTCCCTTGCGGCGCTGATGAGAGGGCTGCGGTGTCACCGGGCGGACGGCGGCAACGATGGGCTTGACGGTGACGGCAGTGGAGACGACGGAGACGACGACGATAATCCGCTTATGAGGACAGCAAGGGCGAGCGACAATGGGTCTATGATGGGGATTTCAGTGGCTGCATGGTTCGAAAGGGGGGGAGATGCGACGGCGACGACACGACGAGCGGTGGTGCGGACGGCACATGCACGTCCGTAACGAGGTGGCGAATGGTGGCGGTGACGGGGCAGCGGCGGCGCGTCGGGGGGCTGCGGTGGATGGCGAGTAGCAACGACCGAATGGTGATGGCGCGGGGGAATGGATGGCGACGACGATGCAACCGGCAGCGGCGGCGGACGGCACTCGACTCCCAGATCTGGCCTTCTTGCTCGGATTCCTCTCCCTCAGCCTCCACACGCTCGGATCCTTCTCCCTCGGGCTCGCTTGCCTTCGGCCTCCCCCGAAGTCTCTCGGAGGGAGGTCGTTCGAGCTTTGCGACCGATCTCTCGCGTGCTCGCTCGTTGAATCAACCCTAAAGTCTCTCAAGGGAAGATCTCCGAGTTCGCCGTGTCCTTCAACGAAGGTGGTGCCTAGATATTTATAGGAGAGGAGGCAGCCGGTCGATGGGGATTCGGCCACCGGTCTTTGCACGCCGAACGAACGCCCGCGGCCAAACCGGTGTGCCATCCTCGCTCCTCCAACAAAGCGTGCTTGGCATTGAAGGCAGCCATTAATGGTGCCTACCCTCCTTGGCCATAGGTTGTCTTCGAGCGCGTGAGTTGCAGAGGCGTAGGGGGGAAGAAGGGAGAAGAAGGAAGAAGAAGAGGAGAAGAGGGCCGGGCTTTGGGGGAAAAGGCTGGGCTCTGGGCCTGCGTGAAAAAAAAAAGAAGAAAAGGAGGCTGGGCGAAGGCCCAGCCCCGATGGGCTGCTTCTTATTTTGTTTTTTTTTCTTGCTTTTATTTATTTCTTTGTTGTTTTTGTTATTTATTTTTATTATCTGAAAAAAAAAAAGAAAATAAGGCCTAATTAATAACTTAATAAAAATTTAGGTGTCAATAGCTGCCCCTCTTTGAAGGTGAGTTCGCAGAGGTTGCATTCAAAGACAAACCTGACAACCTAAATTTTGTCTATACATATGTAATAGATCATATTTTATTTTGTCCTGTGCAGAAAATAAGCAATAGAATATACTAAGACAGATAAGAAGATACCTGTAGTTACTTAGGAAGAGAGTGAGATAGGGTGTGAACCCCAAGTTTTGGCAAGTATCAAGGCGCCATCTTACCTGTTGCATGAGGAGATTGCTTTTCCAGGACCCGAACCATTCTTCGATCGCCTGTTAGAGCAATAAGTGATTTGTCTAGGACCCGAACCTTTCTTCGGTCGCCTTAACAGGGAATTGCTTTTCCAGGACCCGAACCTCTCTTCGGTCGCCTGTTAGAGTAATAAATTGGTTTGTCTAGAACTCGAACCTTTCTTCGGTCGCCTTGACGGGAAATTGCTTTTCCAGGACCTAAACCTTTCTTCGGTTGCCTTGATGGGGAATTGTTTTTCCAGGACCCAAACCTTTCTTCAGTCGCCTGTTAGAGCAATAAGTTGGTTTGTCTAGGACCTGAACCTTTCTTCGGTCGCCTTGACGAGGAATTGCTTTTCCAGAACCCGAACCTTTCTTCGGTCGCTTGTTAGAGCAATAAGTTGGTTTGTCTAGGACTCAAACCTTTCTTTGGTCGCCTATTAGAACAATAAGTTGATTTGTCTAGGATCCGAACCTTTCTTCGGTCGCCTGTTAGAGCAATAAGTTGTTTTGTCTAAGACCCGAACCTTTCTTCGGTCACCTTGATGGGAGATGCGCCGACCTTTCTCAGGACATCTGTTTGTTGGGAGATAGTACTTGGATGATCACAAGTACAAACTCTTGGGGGATACCTGGATGATCACAAGTATCGAAGGGCTACCTGGACAATCACAGGTACAAACTCTGAAGGAAGAATCAAGGCATACCTGAGATATTCATGTGGAAATATCGAGGATGGGTCTTGCATATACGTGAAGGTTTCTCACCTCCTGGTAGTAGGAATATTGAGGACGTACCTTGGATATTCATGAAGGTCTCTCACCTCCTGGTAATTGGGAATATCGAGGACATACCTTGGATATTCATGAAGGTCTCTCACCTCTTGGCAACATAAACTTGAATGTAGCACAAGGCTTACCTAGATGGCCGCAGGTGCACAACGCAGTGGAATGCTTGAACATCTACTAGTATTTAACGATGCAATTTTGAGGACAACTTGAACAGATCGAGTGTCACGGAAAGGGAGTATTCGAACGGTGGCCGATACTCAAAAATAAAAGGATACTTGGACAGTCACAAGCATCCAAACTCAAGGGACGACTTGAATAAGTCGAGTGTCAAGAAGAGAGCACCTGGACAGTGGTAGGTACTTTAAGACAAATGGATACTTAATCAGTCACAAGTGTCAATACTCTGGGGACAACTCGAATAAGTCGAGTGTCAGGAAAAGGGGAGTACCCGACAAGTGGTGAGTACTCAGAGACAAGGGGATACTTAGATAGCTGCAAGCACCCAAACTCAAAGGACGACTCGAATATGTTGAGTGTTGATAAGAGGGAGTACCTGGACAGTGGTAGGTACCTTAAGACAAATGGGGATAGGGATATGCTTACCTGGCAATATCTCTGATCTCTGAGAGTATGTTTGCTATTTGCACAGTATGCACACATGAGTTCAAATGAGATTTATGCATGATAATTTTGTCAATTTTGCATCATCTGATTTCAACTGGGGAATATTTTGAAAGACAACCTTCATTTAGAATGTAGATGTCTTGAGCATGCCAGATGAGGGACTTTCGATCTAAAAGGACTTTTCGCTCACTCTCATGGAAAAGGCTATCCTGACCATTGATGCAGGATTTATAAGAACCACACTTCTCACTGTCATCATGTCAGCAGGGGTCTGAGTATTCTCGCAAGTGGTACGACTTTACCAATATGAGAGGTCTTTGTTGAAATTGTGATGAAGACTTGGTCAATAGCTCATCAAATGGGACCGTCGAGGTCAAGGCTCATGAACGAAGTGCCGCACGATCATCTCCAGGTTTGCAAGTCAAGAGTCCTGCGAAAAGAGATAAAATAGTCTTGCTCGAACTTCTTTGAGCGATACTTATAGACATATGAAATCCTATGTTAATTGAAGTGCCCCTAGTCTAAAGAGACTTTTACAATAGGATGTAATGTAGGCTTGATTTATGTGTAAAAGGGTGAGAGCTGGTGATTGCCTTGGCATCTGTCACCAGTCTTTCTTCTCACTGTCAAATAGAGGTTTTATGGACCACAATAGCAACATTTTCTTGGTTGCATTTTTGACTGGGGGGCATTGGCTTGCTTTTACCAGGCACACTGCTTTTTCATGTCCCTATTTTATTCAAGTTCTTCATTGATGGGCATTGACCTTGCTTTTACCAGGTACACTGCTTTTTTATGCCCATGTTTTTTTATTCTTGTTGCTCGAGAGCTGATCTTGACAAGTTCAAGCAAACGCCTTTGTTAGACTATTGAGTCTTCATCTTTTGCTGGCGCTTTTGATTATGCTGCTCAAATGGCAGTAGATTCTGCTTTGCCTCCATGTGAGGGTGAATTTACAGACTCAATTGAGTTGTACAATAGATACAAGTGCGTAAAGAAAGAATTGATGTTCATGACTCTAGGGCACTTAAATTAACGTGAGTGTTCATATGCAATAAAGACACCCAAAGATTGATGCAAGTGCAAGCAAGAAAATTTCTATCTCTCTTCTCACCTTGTGATGCTGCTTCACCTCCGATCTGCCCCAGTGTGGGGTGCCTCTTGACAGGGATAGGACAGAAATTTCATCAGTGTATGGGGCTCAATGGGGGTGAGCAATGAAATGGCTCTCACTGCTTTGGTTATCGTACCATTCGCGAGAAAACTCTTTATCCTGCAATCATGGAATCTTATGCACTCATCTCACAAGTGTATAGATGGGGGGACTATGTGTAGGATATAGCTTGCCTTTCATCATTCTGCCGTGCCTCATCCAACATGCTCAATTGATCTTGTATTCTTCACTTAGCTGTCTATTCTAATAATCCTCAGTGGAATCAGTGATTAAACAGGCAAAATCATCATGCAGAATTCATCTGGAAACAACATGCAACATTTCGAATATGATGGAGTTTGAACTTTTCAAAACAAGTGAATGGTTTTGACTCAAAAAATACCCTATTGACAACTTTAGGGGCTAACATAATGGTGTTTCCAAATATGTTAGATTTTGAACATTAAAAGGGTTATTCGCAAATGGACGTCGATGGTTGTCCTTATTGATTAGGGATATGACACATGAATGATCAGCCAAGGATTGGGAATCTGATCGGGCATCTTTGCTTTTGCCCCCTGCAGAAGAGAAGATGTACAAGTAGATCAATTAGTCTAGTGAGTTGAGGCCTGAAGATTTTCTGCCATTTGCTTTGGTGATTACTCAAGATGTCATTTCGCTTAGGAGAGCTTATCAGAGTTTGACATGTCTTTCCTTAATTTGTTATCCGCATTTTTTACGGTCAAGTGATCCTGCAACAAATAAAAGGGATCATGTTGGTCAAAAACTCTTTCAAGAGTCGAATAACTTGGAAGCGATACAACATTACCCTTCACTGGATTTGATGGACCTGAAGTGCAAGTGGGACACGAAATCCTATGTCTTTTGCTTCGTTAGGTCATCTGCTCTCTCGTAATTTGTAGGTGCAAGAGAAGCAAAAAAAAAATTATTATTATTTTTTTACCAAGCGGCTAGCTGCCGCGTCGGGGTTCGAACCCCGACTTCGGACTATTTTGCTTCTTCCTGGATACCACTCGGTTAGAGGTGCTGACGGTGTCCGCAGGGCACTGTTTTTTTCATTTAACCGACTCGGTTCCTGGACGTCACGTCCTTTCATACCAAGTTAGGTAAATCGATATGGGTCATTTGATTTGTCCAAATTAACCATTAAGTTTGCTTCTTGAATCCTATGCTTCCTATCAATATGAGAAAATATGTCAAAAGTGAGTTCAGATACTAGGAGTATTGGAAACGATACCAAATTACTCTTCCCCAGAGTTTATATTTGCTGACTCCTAGGGATATTTGAATGTCAATGACGGCATTTTGTTTTCGACACAGTTCAATGTCTCTTTTGATTGGCCCTCCTCATTTGTGGCCACATATGCATAATTGGTGGTCGTTGATTGATTTTCAATGCTTTCCTTCTACGGAATTTTTCCTTCCGCCTTTGATTATTGTAGCGTTAGGCAAAGTCATGTACCTCAAGCTTCTATGAAATTTGAGATAGACAATCAAAACTTCCAATTCTCTGATGGTGATTACTTCTTGCAAGAGCATGTGTCTGGAACAAGAAGTGAGGCCTCCAGATTCTAAGATTGTTAACTAGGACAGAAGATTCCTATTAACCAGACTGGTTCCTGAATGACGCGTCCTTCACACCGAGCTGGGTGAATTTGACATGGATTACTCTTACGCGTCTGCTTGGGTAATGTCGATTTGCCCAAGTTATGCCATCGAGTTTGCTACTTGATTTTCGACACTTCCTTAAATGCTGATGATTACCATTCATTTTTTCTTCATTGAGTCAACCCAAACACAAGTTTTTTTATGATGGTGTAAACACATCACTCATATATAAAGGTGCATAGGCATTTTCATTATGATAGAGAAATGCTTGGCAATGCCAGACAATGGACATCTTTCAAGGGTAGTACTTTTTCACAGAATCGGAATTAACTGGTTTAGAGAATTCTCGCCCATCCATCTCAGTTAGGATCAAGGCTCCTCCGGGGAGTATCTTCTTTATTACATAAGGACCCTTGTAATTTAGGGCGAACTTGCCTCCGGGCTCTGGAAAGATTGGCGGTGTCTTTCTCAAGACTAGTTCGTTTACCTCAAAGTGCTTGGGTCGTACCTTTTGATTGAATGATCGAGCTACCCTCTGCTGGTAACACTGACCATGACAGAGGGCTTTCAGTCATTTTTCGTCGATCGTATTCAGTTGCTCAAGGAAGGGATTTGTTGTGTCCATTCTTCCTTGGACAATCCTGCCTGGGATAAAATTCGCAAGGAAGGGATTTCTACTTCTACAGGCAAAATCGCCTCCATGCCGTAAACCAAGGAAAAAGGCATTGCCCCAGTGGAAGTTCGATATGCTGTTAGTGCAAAGGGTAACCTCTCATGCTAGTCGCAGTAGTTTTCAGCTGTCTTTGATATGATTCTCTTGATGTTCTTGTTGGCGGCTTCCACGGCTCCATTCATTTGTGGACGATAAGGGGACGAGTTCAGATGTTGGATTTTGAACTCATAAAACAATTGATCAATCAATTTGTTGTTCAGGTTTGACCCATTGTCGGTGACGATAGCTTCCGGTATGCCATAATGAGCGATTATGTCACGTCTGATGAATTTCATAACGTTCCGTGCAGTTACGCTCGCATAGGATGTGGCCTCAATCCATTTTGAGAAGTAGTCGATTGCGACCAAAATGAATCGGTGCCCATTTGACGCCTTCGGATTGATTGGGCCAATTACATCAATGCCCTACATTGAAAATGGCCACGGCTCAGATAACTGATGCAATTCAGTTGGAGGGACATTTATCTTGACCCTGTGAATTTGACAACGATGATAGCTTTGCACATGTTGAGCACAATCACTCTCTAAGGGGAACCAGTAATAACCCAATCTCATTATTTTCTTGGCCAACATATGTCCATTCATGTGAGGGCCACATACTCCCCCATGTATTTCTTGCATTATTTGTGTGGCTTCATTTGCATCCACACACCTTAGCAGGACTGAGTTATATAATCTTTTGTACAAATTTTCACCGATGACGAAAAACCTCGAAGCCTTTTTCATTAGGTATTTTCGATCAGAGGGAGTGCTTTCTTTAGGAATTCTTGCTTTTGGACGTACCTCATGATGTCATAATACCAGGGTTTCCCGTCGGGTTCTTCAGTTATAGTCATGCAATGGGCCTGTCTTGTCAGGATTTCAATCTTCAAAGTCTCTACTTCTAACCTTTTCGTTATTTGCAACATAGATGATAGTGTTGCTAGTGCATCAGCAAACTGGTTATGAATTCTAGGTAGGTATTCAAACGAGATGTCCTGGAATTCTCCTACCAGTTCTTCCAAATAGTCGTGATAAGGCACTAGTTTGGCGTCTCTTGTGTTCCACTCGCCCATAATCTGGAGGATAATTAAGGTGGAGTCATCGAACACTTTTAGTTTTGACACCTCCATTCCAATAGCCGTTTGTAGGCCGAGGATGCATGCTTCATATTCGGCTATATTGTTGGTGCATGGAAACATCAATTTTGCAGCCACAAGATAATGTTGCCCATTTGGGGATATCAAGACCGCCTCGGTGCCTAAACCTGACAAATTTACAGCTCCGTCAAAGAACATAGTCCATGTGTCCTCTTCTACTGTTGAAATTCGGTCATCTGGGGAATGATCCTCGCATACTTCTTTAGGGCAATCTACTAACATATCAGCAATCACCCGACCTTTAACTGATTTTTGTGACATCACTTGAATGTCGAATTCTGAGATCAGGATTTGCCATTTGGCCAATTTTCCCACCAAGGCGGGGCAACCGAGCAAATACTTGATTGGGTCACTCTCAGTTACAAGGAATGTTTGGTAATGCAAGGTATACTACCAGAGTCTGTGCAACACCCATACCAATGCAGCGCATGTTTTTTCTGACTTGGAGTAGTTTTGTTCCGACGTGGTGAACTTTTTACTCAAATAGTAAATGGCTCGCTCCTTCCCATCATGGGGTCCTTTCTGTGCCAACATTGCACCTAGGGATTCACTATTGATGGTAAGGTAGAGGGTCAAAGGGTGTCCTTGAGTCGGGGGTATTAAAACCAAGGGTTTCATCAGGTACTGTTTTAGATGTTCAAACGCTAGTCGGCAGTCATCATCCCATTTGATTTGTGCATCTTTCCTAAGAAGTTTAAAGAAAGGTTTTGCAGTTTCGGAAAGCTGGGAAATGAATCGCGCAATGTAGTTTAATCTTCCCAGGAGGCTTCGGACTTCTTTTACAGTCAAGGGAGGAGGCATCTCAAATATCGCTTTGGTTTTTGACGGGTCCACTTTTATCCCTTCGCAACTCACAATGAATCCAAGTAATTTGCCAGAAGTTGCCCCAAACACACATTTTGCTGGGTTTAAGCGCAACTTGAACCGCGAAGTCAATTGAATAATTTTTCTAGGGTCTTCACATGGTCTTCTCTGTGTCTGGTTTTGGCGATCATGTCATCGACATATACTTCACTTTCTTTGTGCATCATGTCATGGAAAAGGGTGACCATGGCACGTTGGTAAGTTGCTCCAGCATTTTTCAGGCCAAAAGGCATGACCTTATAGTGAAAAGTTCCCTATGGAGTAATGAATGCCGTCTTTTCCTTGTCTTCCTCCTTCATTTTTATTTGGTTGTATCCCGAGAATCCATCCATGAAAGAGAAAAGTTTGAATCCAGCAGTACTGTCCACGAGAACGTCTATGTGAGGTAGCGGGAAATCATCTTTTGGGCTTGCTTTGTTCAAATCACGATAGTCGACACAAACCCAGATTTGACCATCTTTCTTCTTTATTGGGACAATGTTTGCTATCCAACTAGGATATTGCGAGACTTCGAGGAAGCCTACTTCAACGAGCTTCATTACTTCTTCTTCAATCTTTTTTGACAACTCTGGCTTAGTTCTCCTTAGCCGTTGTTTCTTGGGGGCTGCATCAAGGTTGGTTGGCAAGTTATGCTCCACGATCATTGGGTCAAGGCCTGGCATATCGGCATATGACCATGCGAATACGTCTTGATACCTCTCTAGGAGGGCAATTAAGCTTGCAGCTTCTTCTTTAGAAAGGTTCGCGCCAATCTTTATCTCCCTTGGATCTTATGTGCTGCTTAAATTGACAATGACGATGTCTTCAGTAGTAGGGGGCCTTGCTTCTTTGTGGCGCTCCCAATTTCATTGAATTTCATCGGAATCATCAAAATCATCATCTGAGTCGTCAGAATTGCTATCATGGCTACTTACGATGTTGGTTTGGACTGTTCCCATACCCTCGCCTACCGCTGGATTATTCTTGTATCATAGAGTAGATAGGCTAAGGAAACAAATAAGGTTAACAGTATGCATGCCCTTTTTTTTTTTTTTTGAAAATGTGATGAATTGCTTTTTTAAGACGAGTAAGCATGAGGAAACCCGGGTCTCAGATTTCTTCTTTCATTTTGTGGCTGGATATCATCAATGGGCCAATTTGGTGTGTCTCCTCATGCCCTCAAAATGTTTTCAACTTTATTTAATAGTAGGCGAATTTACATTTTGGAAGAGTGATTTCAAAAATTAGTTCCTTAAGTGAAACTGATGTTGAAAACAAAACAAGCCAGAATTAAGAAATATGTACAAAATCCCACGTAGGAGAGTATGCAAGGGAATTAAAAAGGATTCTACTCGAGCAAGCCTGCACCCATTTCCCCTAATGGTCCTTCGTTGATGGCGCCCACGAAGAAGTCTTCATACTAATCACCAGTCACGCCTTCTGGTGCTCCCAGCTTTGTGAATTTCAAATCGTCTATGCCTCCCCATCCATCAGGGACAATGCTCTAACGATGGTCATAGAAACCTTGGGGGATTGAATAGTTGACATAATAGTCGAATTTACCACTTGGTTGGCCCAAAGTGTCCATGATTGACTTTCCTCTATGCGTTTCCTTAGCATGCTCAGGGAGCATGGTGTGGGTGCTAGGTACCACGAGAAGGTCATATTTGCCATAATATAGCCACGAGGAGCGGAACGTGAATACCTCAGTATCCAAAAGATCATGAATCTTGTTTCTCAGGATGGTACAGCCATCTAGCGAGTGTCCTAATTCCCTCGAATGATAGTCACAGTACTTGGATGGATCATAATCAAGGAAGTACTCCGAAGTAGGACACCTCAGTTCCCTAGAGATTATTCCTTGCTCTAGGAGGATGGGGAAAATAGTGACCATCGATTTAAGAAGAGGCGAATATGACCGCGTGTTTCTTGAGGACTGTGGTAGCCGAGCTCCTTGCCAGATTGTGTCAGTAGGGTCTTCTTCACTTACTTTGGCTACCAACTCCTCATTGTGACGAGAGCAGAATGTACGGGCAGCTTGAACAAAATTTTCTGTCAAGTGGTATATGCTATAGCGTAGTTCATCGACTTGACGCCGAAGCTGGGTGAACGAAAAGTTATCGCCTGTTTCTTCTAGCTGTTCCTCCTCAATGACACCTATGAAAAGGTCCTCAAACATGGTGGTCACGTCATCTGGCCCTTCTTTCTTTGTAAGTACGGGCTAAGGTATGCTCTTCTTACCCATACCCAAATAAATGAGAAACTTCATGCTTTCATGGTTGAATTGTTTTGGAATACCGATCATTTCTTCTTCCTCATGCATCATTTTCATAGGGCCTGGGAAGGTTTCCTCAAGGCGAGGGTATACAAGGCCGGTCTTCTTTTTTGCTTTTCCTTCACGGTATTGCTCCTGATATCCTAAACCGATGGTGTGAGGTCTCCTCAAGGCTTTGATAGGCTCGCGGATGCCTTGGTTTCCCCTGCCGAGCCCTTAACCCGGGATAAAACCGTATCCAGTCATGATTTTCCCTACCATGATTGCAGTGCTTGATATTTCGGGGACAAGGGATGGAGTCCCTCGAGTTTCGTGTATAGTAGACACAAGCTCGAACGATTGATAGCTGGATTCATTTTTTTCACCAGGTTCAACATAAGGGATGGCCGTCTCATGGTAGATGCGGTGATCTTCTTCTCCGCGGATCGTGATCAGTTTTCCTCCAATCATGAACTTTACATTTTGGTGGAGGCTTGAAGGTACTGCTCCAGCGACGTGGATCCATGGGCGGCCTAAGAGGAAATTGAACGTAGTAGGGATATCCATCACCTAGAACAAAATTTTGAATATGGTTGGCCCTATTTGAACGTCAAGCCCGATCTCTCCCACTGTTTCCTTCTTTGTTCCATCGAATGCTCGAACGGAAGTATTGGGTGTCTGGATTCGTGATGTCTCTATTTTAAGACGACGGAGTGTTACTAGTGAACATATGTTAAGAGCAGATCCATTGTCAACCAGTACTCGAGCGACGTGAGATGCATTGCACTTGACTGATATGTAGAGGCCTTTGGTGTGTCTTCTACCCTCCTTGGGGATCTCTTCATCAAAAAATGCCATTTGATCTTTTAGAAGGATGGTACTGACAAACTCCTCGAGTTTGTCATGTTCAATCGTTTTAGGGACATGTACTTCACTTAGTACCTTCATGAGGGATTTTTGGTGCTTAACAGATGTCTGAAGTAATTCCAGCAAAGAGATATGTACTGGTGATTTCCGTAATTGTTCCACCACATTGTACTCGCTGGCTTTAACTACGGCCAAAAACTCATTGGCTTCTTCGTCAGTGACGGGTTTAGCAGGCTACGTATTGGCTTGAGCATAGGTTCGCCCAGATCTCGTGACTAAGCCAACATCGAGGTTGTAAGACCACGATACTGCATTGTTGTCTTCGTATTTGTAGGGCTGGGGGATCTCAATGACTATAGCTGCTTCTGCTATTGATGCTTGAACTATTGCTCATTTCCCTTCAAAGACGCCCTCAGGTGGGGTGGAATCCTTCTTCTCCCTCTTTGCCTTTAGTGTGGCAAATTCTTCATCCCAATTGATGACGACTTGCGATATAGTAGAGACCATGCCGGTGTGGCCAGCGTACACAATTATTCCTGCCTCTATCATTCTTGATACCCTTTCTTTCATTGTTGCTAAGGGTGGTATTTCATCGCCTCAATAATACCTAGTTTCTACTAGCCCTCGATAGATGTCAACAATATGTGCATTGACATTTCTGATTTGGTTGGCTTCAGAACTGAATATCGTGTTTACTTTATCAGTGTGATCGGGGAGGGGATTGCTTTGGACATTTGGTTTTGTAGTTTGGAATGAGAAAGCCTTAGTATCCAGCAAATTCTGGATCCGATGCTTAAGGATGAAACACTCATCAGTTGAGTGGCCTACTTCTCCCATGTGATAGTCACATTTTTTAGACTGGTCATAGTTGGAGAAGCTTTTAGCATTGGGTCGTTTTGGCTCAATTGAGAGGAGGTTCTTGTTCCGGAGGATTGCCAAAACCTGTGATAGAGATCTAGGAAGCGGAGTGAATTATCTTCTGTTGTTGTAACGTTGGGGTGGTTGACGACTAGTGGTCTGTTGTTGGCCTGTGCTTGTCTAAACGGTCAGGAGGTGACCGGTATTTGCAGTGTAGGTTACATTAACATTTACCAGGGGTTCTTTGTCTTTTTTCAGGTTGAGCCTTCTGCCGACGGGTGCAGGTTCAGTGAACCAGCCATCCCTTAACCCTATCTCAATCTACTCTCCTACTGGAATGAGTTGATTGAATGATTCAGCGATCGTAGTCACCATTCAGTTGCGGTATTCATAAGGGAGGGTTTTGATGAACATTTTTCTTAGTTCAAAATCAGTTGCTTTGGGACTGATCTGGGCGGCTAGATTCCTCCATCTAATAGCATAGTCTTTGAAAGATTCATGCTTTTTCTTTTCCGTGCGCTCGAGATCTTCACGAGAAGGGGTAATATCCATTATGACCTTGTACTGCTTGAGGAATGCCTCACTTGCTTCACTCTATGTTTCGAGGAGGTTTATATTTTTTGTGATGTACCACCTCAGGGCGGGACCTACTAGACTTGACTGAAACAACTGGATCATTAGAGGCACATTATTAATGTACTGGGTCATTCGAACCAAGTACATTTGCAAATGAGCCCTTGGGCAAGTCGTGCCATCGTATTTCTCGAACTCAGGCATTTTGAATTTTTCCGGCATTTTGACCTTGGAGTAGATGGAGAGGTCTGCTGGAGTAGGATCTTGGAGGCCCTGCAATTGTTTTAGCCTCTCTTCAAGTTTCTCAAGGCGTTTGTCATGTTCAGTCTTAGACAAACAGTTGGGCTTTGCTTTCTCAACTATGATTTGGTGCATATCATCCTCCAATTCGGGCATGTTATCATCAGTATCTCTTCCATGATCACCTCGGGTAGACGATTGCGGTAACAATACTTCGATTGAGGCTGGGGCGGGAGCCAATTTTCCTTGGATGGAATCTATCTGCTTTAAGAGTTGTTGAAGCACATTGAAGACTTGCTTCATTTCACTTTCCATAATCCCGACACGGCTTGGTACATTTTCTTCGACCATTCTAGCTTTTGGATTTGGTGAATATGACTATGACGTGATTACCCGGTAGCATAGAAAATGGAGAAAACGTAAATGAGGGAAACACATGAAAAACTGGCTCATGGCAAGGGTCGAGTCATTCTTATTTATTAACAGGAGATTTATACAATGCTAAAAAGAGCTCTTTACACCAGTTAGAACGACCCTAGATATTCACATTAGAAATATTCACATCAAAAGTCCCACTACCCATTTTTATATGCGATGGAAGTTCCAGTCTTGTGAAGCCGCTTGCTCCTTCGTACTAGCTTCGATACGTGTCTCCTGCTTGTCTCCAAGCTCTTTTCAAGAGATTCGATTCGCCTTTGCAGGGTAAGTTTATCAACTACATCGGGGATTACTGGTTGTAGCTTCTTGGGAATTATATGGTTGAGGATGTAGAATGATGATGCATGATGAACTTTTTCTTGTCCCTTTAACCTTCTGGGCACGACGATCTTTTCAATGTGACATCTACTCCATGCGTTCTGAATTATACGGATCTCCTCCAAGTAGTTGTAGTCTGCACGGGTGAAAAAGATTCGGAACAATCCTGATTTGAGCGGTGGCGGGATTTCTTGGAGGACCCTGTACTAACGAGCCACCCTATATGGATAATATGAGGTAGCTCCGGAGAGGCCCAGCAACGGGATGGGATTGTAGTAATTAAGCGCAAAGCGCGCCTCTCCTACAATGAACCATTTAGCTCGCCATAGGAATGTCTCAGGGACCGGGTTTTTTAGCAAGTTAATCCACCGAGAATACTCTTCATTGGGAGAATATTTTTCCAAGGTTTGAAACTTTTGTAATGGGTGTTTAAACTCGTTGATTTCAAATATTTGCATGAGGTGCCCAAATCCTTTGATATGGGAAAAGAACCACATTTGTAAAATTTCTGGAGTGGCCCTCGTGATTTTTTCTTTTTGGTCCTTGAAACGATTAAGGGATAAAAACGTTTCGGCTAAAACCATGTTCACATATCCTGCTCCAAAAATGACTTGATTTATCACCCATGTGATTGAAGGATTTATAGCATTCTTTCGATGGGGAAAGATAATAAAACCAAAGAATGCTAAGAGGAAAATCTTGGTTTTTGGGTCATTGACTGTTTTTCAAAGCATTCAGTTAAAGATGATAGCGGAAAAGCATTGTTGTTGGCTTGAACAATTTCTCTTACCGAATGATTTTTAGAAACCGTGATAGACTAACCACAGGGTCAATGCCGATTGGTGGTTTGGCAAGCTCGCTTCCCAGGGTCATTCCTATGGCGAGACTGTACTCTTCTAAAGTCAGAGTCAGTTCAAATTTGCTGAACATGAAGGTGGATGTTTCAGGGCACTAGAAATGTTGTAGTGCTTGCATGACCCCAAAGTGGATATTGATTTGGAGCAATGGGAGGAGATGATCGATTCTTGCTTTGACGCACACTTGGCCGAGCTGATCTAACTACTTCCACCATCTAAGAAGCTCTTCCTTTGGGGTAGGAATGAACTGGATATCAATTCTTCCCATCGCTTATAAGAATGGGAAATATACAACCTGACCCTATTTTGCCATGAGCCAGAAAGACTGAGTAAAAGTAAATAAATCACTTTGCTTTTAAATAAAATGGCAAGCACAAAGACATACAGATGGGATGTGCGGCTTGATTTCTAACTCAGAAGGCTTGATGAAATTAAAAGGGTATCTGCCCGTCGCAGTCTCGCGTTAGCAGCATACCCCCTTAACCTCGGCTAAGAAATTCGGGGAAAAGAAAGGCAACTTCTACATCGCAATCTCGCGATTGAGCTCGTATCTTTCTTAACACCATCCTAAAATCCTATAGCGGCCCAGGTCCGACGGCCGGGTTGTGTGTGCCATGTGTAGTGTTTAAAACAGTAAAGCATGCACAACAATTTATAATCACAAGATAATCTGTTTTAAGCAAAATTAAAATAAATTTCTAAGCTTTTAACATGCATAAAGAAAAAACCTAAATCAGCAAAGCTTTTAAACATAGATAAAATGGCCTAAGTCCTCAAAGTCCCCAACGGAGTCGCCAAGCTGTCGCGACCTCTTTTTTTTCGACGCCTGCAATCGGGTACAAGCGCCTAAGGAGGCTAATGGCTCGGCCGAAATTATTTAAGCCCGAACTCTCCCAAGTCCACCAATTCACGACTTAATGGTTCAAGTTTTTTAACCTGTAAATCAATTTTTAAAATGGAGTCGCCACTAATCGATTTGGGGTGGGTTGATTAGAAACCCAAGTGAAGTGTTGGGAGAAATACTCACTCCTGCGCAACCAAAGAAATTAGGAATTGGGACTTGATTACACTAGTTAATCACTAATGCCATTTCGGTACCTAATTTTGTTTAAACCTTGAGGTTTTTGGATGTTCGAAGGATTTTCCATGCATTTTGGGAGGAAAAATATTTTTGAGTCTTTTTCTAATTTTTGGACATAAAAGGGATTTTTTTGGATTTTTTTGGTATTTTTTGGAAAAATACAAGTCTTTTGGCTTTTTCATGAATTTTGGCTTTTTTGGATTTTTGGCATTTTTTGGAAAATATGGAATATTTTTTTTTATTTTGGAAAATAAAACATTTTTCAACATTTTTAATATTTTTCGATTTTCTGGAAATTAAAACCTTTTTTAATATTTTTCAAAAATAAATTATTTTTTATTTTTTTAAAATAAATTATTTATTTAATTATTTAAAATATTATTTAAAATAAAAAATAAAAGCCGACCCGGGTCCGACCAGGGGCCGGTAACCCGAACGCGGACTTTTTTTGTCTTTTTTTCTTTTAAGAAAATAACTCCAAGCCCAGAACCAAAATAGGCCCACTTTTATAAAAACTTCAGCCTGAAGACTACCTGGCCCACACGCACAACCCGGCCCGGGGAAACCCTACCTGGAAACAAGGGAACCGGGTCGCGACAGACCTGCGAATTGACCTGGTTCCCGGCCTCCTCTACCCTTTGCTCCCTTGCGGCACCGATGAGAGGGCTGCGGCGTCACCGGGCGGACGACGGCGACGACGGGCTTGACGGCGACAACGGTGGAGACGATGGAGACGACGGTGGAAATGACGACGATAATCCGCTTATGAGGACAGCGAGGGCAAGCACAATGGGTCTATGATGGGGATTTCGGTGGCGACATGGTTTGAAAGGGGGGAAGACCTGACGGCGACGACACGACGAGTAATGGTGACGGCTATTGTTACCTGTCTGTAACGAGGTGGCGAACGGTGGCAGTGACAGGGCAGTGATGGCGTCGGTGCTGCGGTGGATGGCGAGCAGCAACGACCGAATGGCGATGGCGCAGGGGGAAAACAGATGGCAACGATGATGCAACCGGCAGCAGCGGCAGAGGGCACTCGACTCCCAGATCTGGCCTTCTTGCTCGGATTCCTCTCCCTCAGCCTCCACACGCTTGGATCCCTCTCCCTCGGGCTCGCTTGCCTCCAGCCTCCCCCGAAGTCTCTCGGAGGGAGGTCGTTCGAGCTTTGCGACCCGATCTCTCACGTGCTCGCTCATTGAATCAACCCTGAAGTCTCTCAAGGGAAGATCTCCGAGTTCGCCGTGTCCTTCGACGGAGGTGGTGCCTCGCTATTTATAGGAGAGGGGGCGGCCGGTCGACGGGGATTCGGCCGCCGGTCTTCGCACGCCGAACGAACGCCCGCGACCGAACCGGCGTCCCATCCTCGCTCCTCCAACAAAGCGTGCTCGGCATTGAAGGTAGCCATTAATGGCGCCTGAGATCTGTCATCTCCGGCCGACGTCGGCCTACCCTCCTCGGCCATAGGTTGTCTTCGAGCGCGTGAGTTGCGGGCGTAGGGGGAAGAAGGGAGAAGAAGGAAGAAGAAGAGGAGAAGGGGGCCGGGCTTTGGGGGAAAAGGCTGGGCTATGGGCTGCGAAAAAAAAAAAGAAGAAAAGGAGGTGGGCGAAGGCCCGGCCCGATGGGCTGCTTCTGTTTTTTTTTTTTTCTTGCTTTTATTTATTTCTTTGTTGTTTTTGTTATTTATTTTTTATTATCTGAAAAAAAAATAAGGCCTAATTAATAACTTAATAAAAATTTAGGTGTCAACAGTTATGCCGAATGACCGCCAACTGTTGAGTTGGCTGTGGCCGATGGGTTGTAATAACTAGGACATGCATGAGTGATTGAAATAACCACGCCTTATTATGGGGCAAAATTGTGTGGCACAGAATGAAATGTGTCATAACGATTTTACCTTTTAATCAGGACCCCTATTCTAGTTTGAGATATGAAATGATATGTTCCAGTTATTAATTATGCATGTTACATTGATAAATGTATATGTGGCGCACTAATGTGCAAGGACATGCTGAGGCGAGGTAAGTTTGTATGTGATGCTTGTTTAGGCTGCCTCTAAGTGAATTCTCATCCTGATCGGGGTTTAGGGTTTTGACTCGCTGAGATGTTTATCACACCCCTTCGTGGTTAAATATTTTCAAGTCCCTAGGATGGAGAACCCAGAGCCCGAGGTGTAAGGGTCTGGAGTGTAGGTGGCCTGGTAATTTCTTTTTGAAGCAGACTTATGTGAATAGACTTGTAAGACTAACTTGGCGTGTATATAAAGTGTGTTTTATGAAAAGGGTGTTAACATGTTTTGACTATCCCTGTGTCTGATGATTGTTCGAGTGTTTGTTTATTTCGCTTCCACATGTGCATAATTGAAAAAAAAAAAAGGGTCGGCGATGCATTTTGGTACATCGCAATTTTAGCCGACCAATAAGGGATGTGCGCGTGCTCGGGGTTCGAGGCGTGACAGTACATGCACCTACACAGCACCTCGATTATAACTCACGTGCACCTAGAAAATTCTACCCTCTATCACACGTCTCTCTCTTTTTTGCTCTTTATATAGTTGTTTCCTTCCTCAACCTCCTTTGCCTCCATTCTTGATCTGCAACTTGAGACCATGGCCACCACCCCCACACACAATCTCTCTCTCTTCTCTCTATATGGTCGTTTCTCTTTTCTTCATCTAAAGATGCTGCAAAGACCCTTACTCATTCTTTGTGCTTTACAATGGTTTCCAGGACAAGTTTTCCATCTCCAATTGCTCATTCAAGATGTTCACCAGGAACACCGCGCGCTTTGTTATTGGTCTCCAGCGATGGAGATACGGGGGCATCATCCAATGTATGTCTAAGCAAAGTCGCTATTCGTTCGAGTGTGACTGAGTAAAGATCAAGGCGGTGGAGCAATCACCGACTTGAGGAGGTAGGTATACCTCCTCCTTGTTATGATACACAAGTAAATTGTGTTAGAGAAATCTCACATCAGATAATTGGTGTAGTGTGGAGTAATGAATATATCATAGTTAGCTTATAACTTATTTGTTTAAGTTTTTGAGTCAAAGTAAGTCATTTGGATATATCAACGTGCTTAGACTTAGGCTCCCTTTTGCTAATCTCCCCAAACCAAAAGTATCGGGCTAGGTGGGCTTGTGATGTAGCAACAAGGCAAGCAGACTTAATAATTCGGTTTGGAAAAAGAGACTAAGGATGAAGTTGGGTAGCTGGGTTCAGAAAGAAAGACCAAGGCCAGCAGACTTCATGGTTCGCTTCAGACAATTTGAGATAAGCCAATGTAAAAGGATACTTGCAAGAGCTCTATGAGGATTCCTTGGGAGGCATGCATGACTTTGAGAGAGGGTTGCAGCAGTTGTTCAAAGAAGTAAAAAGTACGATCGTCGCGGGGAGATATGATGCTGCAAGCCTTGAAGTCGTAGCCTTGAGATACATGCACATTGGAGATCTGAAATTGTTCCGAAACTCTGCTGGAGATGGTAACCTTGTTTCCATTGAGTACCTCTTTAATTGCTGATTCTGACGTAGGGTTGGGGGGGGGGGTGGTGGGGTGGTTGATCTTTTGTTTTTCTTAGATAAATAATATTGTTTTCAAAAGTTTAACAACAATAGTAACTTCTTCTTAAGTCAATTATATTTTGAATCATTGAAAAATCTATAGGCCTGTTTGTTTACATTTCGAGGAAAAAGTTTCTTTTTTTTTTTTTTTTTTTTTGCCTTTCCCGCCAAATTTAGGTGTTAATGTAATTTTAGGAAACTTTGAAGATATCATTTATGAACAAGGTATCAACATTTGAAAAATTCTGAAAGTTTCAAAAGCTATAGACTAGAAAGGGACGGTTTATGATTTGCAAGATTTAAATTAAGTTAAAAGTAGAAAGTAAAAGTCATGTGAGATTAGTTTTCTATTAGGTTAATTACAAAAAAAAAAAAAAAAAAAAAACCCTAAACTAGTATATATGTGACAAATTTAACCCAAACTTATAACAAATTTATCCTTCATTAGTTTCCGTCAAATTTTACTGTCAAATTGCAAAGTTGGATAACATGTAACAATTCACAAGTGAAACAATTTAAGATTTTACTATTCGTTTGTCATAGGTATGCTAGTTTTCATCTAATTTAACGGAAACTAACTGAGGATATATTTATCACAAATCTACCAGTTTGAGATTTTTGTTAGTCAAAAATTTAGTTTGAGGCAAATTTGTCATAGGCGTATCAATTTGGAGTTTTTGGTGGTCAAAAAATTAGTTTGAATAAATTTGTCACAAGCGTACTAGTTTGGAGTTTTTCTTGATATTAACCATTTTTCATTTTGTCTCCTCATCTATCAAGGTAGGGCATTCTCTATTTTCTCCTTAAATTCTTAGAGGTCATTAAACCATGTGAGAAAGGTTAACATAGTTTATCAATATGGAAATCTCAGTTCTACCATCTAAATTGTAGCTTAAAATAATCATTCGTCTAAAGTTTCTGTAAATTAATTCAGTCAAGGGCTACCATTCTATGTCTTATTATATGGCACAATTTTCATGAGGTCTAAATCGTATAGCACTTGAAGTATCACAAATTAGACCAAGACATGCTAAGTTGCCAAAATGAAATACAAGGACCGTCGAAACATTTGAAGAAAGTCTCCATGAAATCATATGGACTTCTAGATTCATCGTGGGAAAAGTTTCATCATTTGGTATTATAACGATTGGACCCGATGGCCCAATCTCACAAAAACTACACACGAGTACTTGTCACTTATTTTAAAGGGGAGATATAGCGATCACCGTGAGTATAAAAATTTGGAAAGGAGGAGAGCTTTGGAGCTCTTTACAAAAAAGTAAATATGGCTATTCAGTGAATGGATAATGTTCATACCGAACTCTGCAGTCTATAAGCTCATGTCGAGCCCCGATGCTCCAATGACACTCATCCTCTACCCTTTCTACCCCTACTTGCAGGCACAAGGTGCAATCTGGAGGAGAAAGCGCCCCTTTGCATACCGCATGGCCGTATCAGTCCTCGTCATAGTCCGTGCATTGGCAGTACTTATTGAAACCCGATCCGCCGTATTGTGATATAAACACTGGAAAACATTGTCGACGTAGAAACTGTATTGACTGAATGGCGAGTATGTCTCTCCGTTGCATGTTTTGCTCACCGGAGTTACGTCTGGATCACCCCTTGCAGCACCAAGAATTAAGAGAAGCGCAGCTATGACTGCTGCTGCAATTTTTTGAAAAGTGGCCATTTTGCTGAGTTTTGATCTCGTGTCTATAGATAATCAGCTTGGCTTTATCAAAGGGTTGTACTTGAAATTATCTCCACAAATTTCCAAATTACTTTAACCAGCAGATCCGAGGGATGCTTCCTTGACTTTGTCGAAGTATTACTTCTTATGTTGACCTTATGCCGATTATTCAGCTGCGGAATTTACTTGATAAACTAGCGGTGCACGTGTGTCGTCGACCCAATGAGAATAATAGTAATATTTACTACCATTTCAGCCATATATATTCCTCATATTACTGAAGTTTTATCTGGAATAAGGTTTTTGTGAATATATTATATTATACTATATTATATTATATTATATTATATTATATTGAGGGGTTGGGGTACAACTGAAAGCATAATAATCTAGTGAGGACAAGATCGAAGGCGGAAACTTTTTTTGTTAATCTCCTCTATTTGCCACTTGGAATTGTTGAAAGTCTAAGACAAATGTGCACTTACCCTGAGATTTGGGCTCTATCAAGGCAGCATTTAGTCCAAATCATTTTTAAAAGAATAAATAAATTTGTTTACCAAACCTAACATTCGACTGCAAAAGTAACATTGGAGACACGAGGTTGGTTTAAAGACTCTCACAAACGCGTCATAAAGGTTGAATTACCTCTATGCAGTCTTTCCACACAAACAAAGTCTGATGGGACTCCCTAAAGATACAGAAAATGTAATGGCATGCTTTTGATACCAAGAATTGAAGTTGTCCATCCATTCACCTTTCCTATACACTAGTTAGTTCACCATGTAAATAAATTCTCTTGCTAGGAAGTCAAAACCATCCGTCGCATTGATCACCACGGCCCTACTCATTAGGGATGTGCATGGGTCGTAGGGAATTTGTGTCCCGTGAATTAACCTCATGTACACATTTAGAAAAAAAAAATTCTTTTATTCCATTTCATTTATAAATATGACATTAGAATAAGAATAATAGTAGTAGTAGCAATAATAATAACTTAAGGTACTGGGTGTTTTTGAGAAACAATTAATTATAGGGCGGTGCCCGCAGGCGCATTGCCCTGTGAAGGCAAAACCGTCCGCCCCTTGTCCATCCCTAAATTTTGTGAAGAAACTTCCATTACCCTTAACCTTTAATGAACCCTAATTCAATTCGTGCATTCATCTTCTAAGAAGTGACAAAACACAAATTTCACTGGAGTTTCTCGATTCTGCAATCCCCACTGAGTTCTTTACACAAAAATCGAGCGCTACATCAAAAGAGCCCTAAGAGCTGGTGAGCTAGGTCAGCGCCTTGGTGCTGTCCGCCACAACACGCTTGGCGAGCCGAGAAGCACAAGCTGGACGGCCGTCTAGATCTCCCATGAGGTGATGGTCGACTTTTGGTTGGAGCGCATGAGCCACAACGACTCCTGGGCCAGCGTATTGAAGATGATGCTATTCATGATGCCCATGGCCTTACTCGAGATGCCAATGTCCTGGTGGACCGGCTTCAGCATCTCGAAGATGTAGATCTTGTATGTCTCAACGCTCCTCTCCGCCCACTTCTTGTCGCCGGCCCCCTCATTCGGGAGCTTCTGCTCGACCCTTGACTTCTTCTCCGCCATCCCCTCCGACTACACTGCTGCATCGGACTTCTCAGCCACCACTTCCCCCTTGTACTCGAGGAAGCTTGCTTCTTCCGGGGGTAAGGGTGGGGGGAAGGAGAAGCACAAAATTTCAGGTCATATATGGTTTGTGTTGTGTTTAGGTTCAGAGCAAGCACACATCCAAATGGTTAGGGCCAAATCAAATTGAACCGAACCGTTGATACCCCTAAATCTAAGTTTTCAGTTTTCAGGGGAGGAAGTGTTTAAGAAAAAAAAAAAAAGAACTCCTATTCCTTCCGTCCTAGGAAGATTGCTTCTGTCCAACTCACACCGAAAGAGCTTACGCGCGCATTATCCCTGGCTAGAACTATTGCACAAAATATGAAGACCATGTTTTCTAGCTGAGCTCTCTGAATCAAAATGACTATTTTCTCTTATCGGCCTAAGGATGGATCAAACCCCTCTCAAACGTTTCACTCGAGTTACTCCCGCCAGACTCTCCTTGACAGTGGAGTCCCATACCTCTCGCGAGCTCAAGCCATTCTTGAAGCAAGAGCTTTAGCTGAGATTGCTGGAACATTTTAAAGGCATTCTTATCTTATCCCCTTAGCGAGTAAGAAAGCTGCTTTCGAAAGGTATGAAGATGATAATGTTGAGGGGTTCTCCTCTACCGGGTTAGAACTCAGAATTAGGGGTAAGTGGAGCAGACTGCTTTGCTCATCCGGATTTTAGGCTAGGGGACCGGGTAGGATTGACTTAAAGCTCTCCTAAGAAATCTGTCCTTTTCCTGACGTACTGGACTGAATGGCTAAGATCTCATCATATGCATAATTTGCCACGATAAGTTCATTGTTCAATTTGCTTCAAGCCAGTCATATTTGAAGGGCCGCAAAGTACGTGGCGTCCATGACTCGCGAAGAAAATATATAAAATATCAGAACTCATGCCATCACTGAACTAATAAGGAAACATGCACCTACACTATGCTTTGATTATAACACAAAATATGGTTCCGACATGCACCTAGAAAATCCATATAAGGAGGATGGAATAAAATAAGAAATTAAACCGGAGGCTCATCGACCACCTGAGGTGAGCGATTCAGCGACAGAAGACAAGTGCGAAAATGCCTTGCTTGTGGAGGACGGATAAGACATGGCCAATTCATCCAAACCTTCGCGATGAGCGAATGTTAAACCGCTGGAGGAAATGCCGGTGGACGACAATTCTGGCATCGGAAGATCGCCCTCCAAGTACTGCAATACTTGACGCATGCTTGACCTCATCGACGGATTGGGGTGGGAACACATCAACCCGAGTTTCAGCACCAACTCCATTTCCTCTTCCACAAACTCCCCCCTCAATTTCGGATCACTGGCCTCAAGAATGTCGCCTCTGTCCCAGCAAGATAATACCCAGTCCACTAAGATCACGTCCTCCGTGTCCCCTTGCTTTATTGGCTTTCTCCCGCAGGTGACCTCGAGCAAAAACACTCCGAAAGCAAACACGTCGGTGCTCGTAGTGGCCTTGCCAGTACGCATTTGCTCGGGGGCCAGATAACCGAACGTTCCCACGACATGAGTCGTTTGAGGGTCGGTTCCACGGTCGTATAGTCTTGCAAGCCCAAAATCTCCGAGTCTTCCATTAAATTCAGCGTCTAGCAAGATGTTACTCGCCTTTATATCACTGTGAATCACCACTTGCTCCCACCCTTCATGCAGATAAAGCAGCCCAGATGCCACTCCTTTCATCACCCTTAATCTTTTCATCCAATTGAGGGTGACCTTCGGTTGGTTATAGAGGTACTTGTCGAGGCTCCCATTGGGCATGTAGTCATAAACCAAGGGCAACTCCCCTTTCCGACGGCAGTAACCAAGGAGCGCCACTAGGTTGCGGTGACGGAGCCTACCGATGCTGATGATCTCCGCTACAAATTCTCTTATGCCTTGTCTCGATTCATGGGACACCATCTTCACCGCAATCTCTATATTTGATGTGGGTAAGATTCCTCTATAGACCTGGCCGAACCCGCCGACCCCTAATAACTCTTGGTCATGGAATCCTTTTGTCGCAATGTAAAGATCTTTGTACTTGAACCGGTGCGGGCCGTAGTCCCTCTCCCAATCTTCAAGAACCTCGGCCAATTTCCTTTTCCTTCTTATCACGTAAACTGTGCCCAAGATCAGCACCGATACAACGAAAGGAACCAACAGTGGTAAACCGATAGTCATTACTTTCGATGTCTCCTTACCGATCTGAGGAAGCTTAGGAAGTCGGGACAGGTCAAGTGCCTGAGCCTCTCCATTCACACTGAAGCTCCAACCCAGAACATAGTAAGAAGTTACGAGCGAACCAGCCGATGCTGAGAAGCCCACATACATGTTCTCGTTGATGATTGGTGAGAGATCCCGTCGAAGAGACAGAAGGGGAGCCTTCGGTTTTTGCACATGGATCGGAGCCAATGTGACATTGATCAGTTTGTCCGAACCATCATAGTCCACCCAAACTTGCATTTCTTGACCGCTGATTATGGACAAGTTGTTGAACTCCCCATTATCTTGATAATACCCCGCCGGAGCTGCCTTTTCTGACGTCAGCCCGTTCAAGTCGATCCCGATGTGATTATCGTTAATGTCCTGAAACTCGGAGCTGAGCATCGTGTCGAGTTCTACCCCGAACACATGATTGCTAGACTTGCCATTGTTGGTTTCATTGAACATGCCCAGATATCGGCCCGGCAGGGACCCGGGGAGGCCGCTCTGGGGTGCGACAACAAAGGCAAAGCCGTTGACTCTCTTACTCGCATACGGAGGTCGAACCGCGAAGACGAACGTTGTGGAGAAGGATTTGACGGTGCCGTTCGGCAAGTTCTTGAACTGGACCGGGTAGGGATGGAAGGCCTGGCCCTGCTGCTCCTGCTTGGTGTCGTTGTTCAGCTTCAGGAGGCCATTGGAGGTGATCCCGGCGATCCCGTCGAGTCTCAGATTGGCCGATCTGAAACCGTTGTACACGAAACCGGTCTCTTGAGCGTAAGTCAAAACAGATAGCAGAGAGACCAGAAAAAGAATCTCGACGGACATGGATCCAACTCAAAGCCCACTTAGCAATTAGGTGTAGAATGATGCGGATTACCAATGCTATGAAGAATCCAAAAGAATCTTCATCTGACGGCATCAAACGAATGTCGCCAGTTTCAAAAATGTCTGCTCTACGTGAGACGATTGTTTAATGTCCTGGACTTTTTCAATGGACGAATGCGACAGTCCCTGTTCATAAGTCAATTAGGAATTTTCAAAAATGATGAATTTGTTAAATTACTGATCCAATTTCTAGAAATTTCAAGATAGATTTGAGTTAGAAAATTCAAGAAAAATCCTAAAAGAGTCTAAGAAATTATCTCTGCAAATGGCAGAGATATTTGTCTTAAAAAATCTATTGTTCAGGAAAAAAGAATTTGTTAAAGAAACTACTAGAAGTCAAAAATGATGGCCATGAGTCGGTGGAGCACCCTTATAAATAAGAAGGGGGTAGCGCAACAGACTAAAGTGTAGGGATCATTTGTATCAATTTCTCATTTATGTCACAAGTTCGGTTTTTTTAATTTTAAATAGCCAAGACGTCTGCCGCATGCCATTCTTGACTTTGAGGCCATGTTAATCTATCTATTTAGCTTTCCGGGGGAGGAAGTGGGTCATAAGCATATTGTCCCATGAGAAAGTTATTGTTCACTTTCTTCAAGCCAACTAAATTCGACGAGAATATGTAAAAACATCATAAATCAGACGACCACTGAACTGATTAGAAAGGGGGTAGCGCCACAAACCAACAAAGGTAAGCCAGCTCCTCCCTTTTCCTTTGTACTACAATAAATAATAATAAAAGTTCTTTTTATTCCCTTTTACTTGTTTGCTGTCACTCTCTTTTACACATTCCTATTATTACTTTGTCCAACTATTTCTTACCCACATTGTTCTTAGTTCTTTTGCTCTCTTTATAGTTCACACACAAAACACACTTGCACACACATCAAACACACATTTCCACAAATACCAACACCTTTTTTATAAAAAAATCCGAGTCGGAGAATGACTTTTTTGTCAAAATTAGGTCTAGTGAGGGAGATTGAAGGAACATGGGCGGGTTAAAATCAAAAGACACTCCATTTTCTTCCGATGAGCAAAACCAAAAGTTGATCGTGCCACTCGTGACATACTTTTGATCCTTTGATCCCAAGAATTGAAGTATGTCCATCAATCTACCTTTCCTACATGCACCCGTTAGTTCATTGTGCAAATGAATTTTCTTGCCAGAGAAGTTGAAACCATTCACCGTACTAATCACATCAGCCCTACTTATTAGGGATGGGCACGAGTCACGGGGAATCTGCCCGTAAATCAAATCCCATCCAAACCTATAGCAAAAAAAAAAAAAAAAAAAAACATAAAATTTTATCTTTTAGTCCATTTCACTTATAAATATGAAATAACTACAAAAGTGTTTCTTCTCCTTACAGACTTTGCTTTTAATTGGAAGATGCAAGCTTGGAAAAGCAGGTATTCCATTTTCATATTGTCCTCCAATGACTAATTTGTGAATGTTGGAGCTTGTTTCACATTGTACAGTCAACAAATAAGGCTATTCTTTTTTACCAAATGCACTCATTAGGTCCTTCTTCTTCTTCATAAAAAATAAAAAAATAAAGAAAAATGTCAATCAGCCATCATGGTACTAGGGGTTTTTGAGTGAAACAATTAATTCTATGGCAGTAACCGCGGCCCCATTGCCCTAGGAAGGCAAAACCATCCAGGTGCCCACCCCTAAATTTTACTACGAAACTTTACTACCTTTGTCCTTTAATAAACCCTAAACCAAAACGCGCATTCATCTTCTAATTCTTGATAGTTTATATCAAATTTAATGACATTAATAGTCCATAAATTTTAATTAATGTGTAATATATTGTGGTTCGTAAACTTTTAATTTATTCAATTTGATTCACGAACTTTTCATACAAGTTAAATGTAGTCCCCGAACTATATGAAAATATTTAATGTGGCCCATTCACCAATTCAAGATCAAGGAAAATATTGAACATTTTCATATACCAATAGTTCAAGAAATATATTGAACAAATTCAAATTTTGGGAACTACATTATGTATTGAGCTAAATTTCAAGGATCATATTGAATAAATTAAACATTCAAAGACCATAATGCACATTAGACCAAAGTGTAGGGATCATTTGTATCAATTTCTCATTTATGTCACAAGTTCGGTTTTTTAATTTTAAATAGCCAAGACGTCTGCCGCATGCCATTCTTGACTTTGAGGCCATGTTAATCTATCTATTTAGCTTTCCGGGGGAGGAAGTGGGTCATAAGCATATTGTCCCATGAGAAAGTTATTGTTCACTTTCTTCAAGCCAACCAAATTCGACAAGAATATGTAAAAACATCATAAATTAGACGACCACTGAACTGATTAGAAAGGGGGGTAGCGCCACAGACCAACAAAGGTAAGCCAGCTCCTCCCTTTTCCTTTGTACTACAATAAATAATAATAAAAGTTCTTTTTATTCCCTTTTACTCGTTTGCTGTCACTCTCTTTTACACATTCCTATTATTACTTTGTCCAACTATTTCTTACCCACATTGTTCTTAGTTCTTTTGCTCTCTTTATAGTTCACACACAAAACACACTTGCACACACATCAAACACACGTTTCCACAAATACCAACCCTTTTTTAAAAAAAAAATCCGAGTCAGAGAATGACTTTTTTGTCAAAATTAGGTCTAGTGAGGGAGATTGAAGGAACATGAGCGGGTTAAAATCAAAAGACACTCCATTTTCTTCCGATGAGCAAAACCAAAAGTTGATCGTGCCACTCGTGACATGCTTTTGATCCTTTGATCCCAAGAATTGAAGTATGTCCATCAATCTACCTTTCCTACATGCACCCGTTAGTTCATTGTGCAGATGAATTTTCTTGCCAGAGAAGTTGAAACCATTCACCCTACTAATCACATCAGCCCTACTTATTAGGGATGGGCACGAGTCACGGGGAATCTGCCCGTAAATCAAATCCCATCCAAACCTATAGCAAAAAAAAAAAAAAAAAAAAAAAAAAACATAAAATTTTATCTTTTAGTCCATTTCACTTATAAATATGAAATAACTACAAAAGTGTTTCTTCTCCTTACAGACTTTGCTTTTAATTGAAGATGCAAGCTTAGAAAAGCAGGTATTCCATTTTCATATTGTCCTCCAATGACTAATTTGTGAATGTTGGAGCTTGTTTCACATTGTACAATCAACAAATAAGGCTATTCTTTTTTACCAAATGCACTCATTAGGTCCTTCTTCTTCTTCATAAAAAATAAAAAAATAAAGAAAAATGTCAATCAGCCATCATGGTACTAGGGGTTTTGAGTGAAACAATTAATTCTATGGCAGTGCCCCCACGGCCCCATTGCCCTGGGAAGGCAAAACCATCCAAGCACCCACCCCTAAATTTTCTTAAGAAACTTTACTACCTTTGTCCTTTAATAAACCCTAAACCAAAAGCGCGTTCATCTTCTAATTCTTGAAAGTTTATATCAAATTTAATGACATTAATAGTCCATAAATTTTAATTAATGTGTAATATAGTGTGGTTTGTAAACCTTTAATTTATTCAATTTGATTCACGAACTTTTCATGCAAGTTAAATGTAGTCCATGAACTATATGAAAATATTTAATGTGGCCCATTCACTATTTCAAGATCAAAGAAAATATTGAACATTTTCATATACCAATAGTTCAAGAAATATATTGAACAAATTCAAATTTTGGGAACTACATTACGTATTGAGCTAAATTTCAAGGATCATATTGAATAAATTAAACATTCAAAGACCATAATGCACATCAGACCAAAGTGTAGGGATCATCTGTATCAATTTCTCAATTATGTCGCAAGTTCGGTTTTTAATTTTAAATTGCCAAGACGTTTGCCGCATGCCATTCTTGACTTTGAGGCCATGTTAATCTATCTATTTAGCTTTCCAGGGGAGGAAGTGAGTCATAAGCATATTGTCCCATGAGAAAGTTATTGTTCACTTTCTTCAAAAAACCAAATTCAACGAGAATATGTAAAAACATCATAAATCAGACGACCACTAAACTGATTAGGAATGGGGGGAGCACAACAGACCAACAAAGGTAAGCCAGCTCCTCTCTTTTCCTTTGTACTACAATAAATAATAATAAAAGTTTTTTTTTCCCCAATTTACTTGTTTGCCATCACTCTATTTTACACATTCCTATTATTACTTTGTCCAACTATTTCTTACCCACGTTGCTCTTAGTTCTTTTGCTCTCTTTATAGTTCACACACAAAACACACTTGCACACACATCAAACACACATTTCCACAAATACCAACACTCTAAATAAACAAATCCGAGTCGGAGAATGACTTTTTTGTCAAAATTAGGTCTGGTGAGAGAGATTGAAGGAACATGGGCGGGTTAAAATCAAAAGCCCCTCCATTTTCTTCCAATGAGCAAAACCAAAAGTTGATCGTGCCACTCGTGACATGCTTTTGATCCTTTGATCCAAAGTAGTGAAGTATGTCCATCAATCTACCATTCCTACATGCACGTGTTAGTTCATTGTGTAGATGAATTTTTTTGCCAGAAAAGTCGAAACCATTCACCGTACTAATCACATCGGCCCTACTTATCAGGGATGGGCACGAGTCACGGGGAATCTACCCGTAAATCAAATCCCAACTGCACCTTTAGAAAAAAAAGAATATAAAATTTTATCTTTTAGTCCATTTCACTTATAAATATGAAACAACTAAAAACAGTTTCTTCTCCTTATAGACTTTGCTTTTAATTGAAGATGCAAGCTTGGAAAAACCGGTATTCCACTTTCTTATTGTCCTCCAGTGACTAATTTGTTAATGTTGGAGCTTGTTTCGCACTGTACAATCAACAAATAAGGCTATTCTTTTTACCAAATGCACTCATTAGGTCCTTCTTCTTCTTCGTAAAAAATAAAAAAAAATAAAGAAAAATGTCAATCAGCCATCATGGTACTAGTGGTTTTTAAGTGAAACAATTAATTCTATGGCAGTGCCCCGCGGCCCCATTGCCCTGGGAAGGCAAAACCATCCAAGCGCCCACCCCTAAATTTTATTAAGAAACTTTACTACCTTTGTCCTTTAATAAACCCTAAACCAAAACGCACATTCATCTTCTAATTCTTGATAGTTTATATCAAATTTAATGACATTAATAGTCCATAAATTTTAATTAATGTGTAATATATTGTGGTTCGTAAACTTTTAATTTATTCAATTTGATTCACGAACATTTCATACAAGTTAAATGTAGTCCCTGAACTATATGAAAATATTTAATGTGGCCCATTCACTAATTCAAGATCAAGGAAAATATTGAACATTTTCATATACCAATAGTTCAGGAAATATATTGAACAAATTAAAATTTTAGGAACTACATTATGTATTGAGCTAAATTTCAAGGATCATATTGAATAAATTAAACATTCAAAGACCCTATTGCACATTAGACCAAAGTATAGGGATCATTTGTATCAATATCTCATTGATGTCGCAAGTTCAGTTTTTTAATTTTAAATTGCCAAGATGTCTACCGCATGAAATTCTTGACTTTGAGGCCATGTTAATCTATCTATTTAGCTTTATGGGGGAGGAAGTGGGCCATAAGCATATTGTCCCAAGAGAATGTTATTGTTCACTTGCTTCAAAAGAACCAAATTCGACGAGAATACGTAAAAACATTAGAAATCAGACAACCACTAAACTGATTAGGAGGGGGGAGAGTGCGACAGACCAACAAAGGTAAGCCAGCTCCTCCCTTTTCCTTCGTACTACAATAAATAATAATAAAAGTTCTTTTTTTCCCTTTTACTTGTTTGCTGTCACTCTATTTTACACATTCCTTTTATTAGTTCTTTTGCTCTCTTTATAGTTCACACACAAAACACACTTGCACACACATGAAACAAACGTTTCCACAAATACCAACACTCTGAATAAACAAATCCGAGTCGGAGAATGACTTTTTTGTCAAAATTGGGTATGGTGAGAGAGATTGAAGGAACATGGACAGGTTAAAATCAAAAGCCCCTCCACTTTCTTCCGTTGAGAAAACCAAAAGTTGATCGTGCCACTCGTGACATGCTTTTGATCCTTTGATCCCAAGAATTGAAGTATGTCCATCAATCTACCTTTCTTACAGGCACCAGTTAGTTCATTGTGCAGATGAACTTCTTTGCCAGAGAAGTCGAAACCATTCGCCGTGCTAATCACATCGGCCCTACTTATAAGGAATGGGCATGAGTCACGCGGAATCTGTCCCCTAAATCAAATCCCATCTACACCTTTAGCAAAAAAAAAAAAAAAAAAAAAACATATTATCTTTTAGTCCATTTCACTTATAAATATGAAATAACTTAAAAAAAAGTTTCTTCTCCTGACAGGCTTTGCTTTTAATTGAAGATGCATGCTTGGAAAAACCGGTATTTCATTTTCATATTGTCCTCCAGTGACTAATTTGTGAAGGTTGGAGCTTGTTTCGGATTGTACAATCAACAAATAAGGCTATTCTTTTTTACCAAATGCACTCATTAGGTCCTTCTTCTTCTTCATAAAAAAAATAAAGAAAAATTGTCAATGAGCGATCATGATATTAGTGGTTTTTGAGTGAAACAATTAATTCTATGGCAATGCCCCGTGGCCCCATTGCCCTGGGAAGGCAAAACCATCTAGGCGCCCACCCCTAAATTTTATTAAGAAACTTTACTACCTTTGTCCTTTAATAAACCCTAAACCAAAACGCGCGTTCATCTTCTAATTCTTGATAGTTTATATCAAATTTAATGGCATAAATAGTCCGTAAATTTTAATTAATGTGTAATATAGTGTGGTTCGTAATCTTTTAATTTATTTAATTTGATTCACGAACATTTCATACAAGTTAAATGTAGTCCCTAAACTATATGAAAATATTTAATGTGGCCCATTCACTAATTCAAGATTGAGGAAAATATTGAACATTTTCATATACCAATAGTTCAGGTAATATATTGAGCAAATTAAAATTTTAGGAACTACATTACGTATTGAGCTAAATTTCGGGGATGATATTGAATAAATTAAACATTCAAAGACTATATTGCACATTGGATCAAAGTGTAGGGATCATTTGTATCAATTTCTCATTTATGTCGTAAGTTTGGTTTTTTAATTTTAAATTGCCTAGACTTCTGCTGCATGCCATTCTTGACTATGAGGCCATGTTAATCTATCTATTTAGCTTTCTGGGGGGAGGAAGTGGGTCATAAGCATATTGTCCCATGAGAAAGTTACTGTTCACTTGCTTCAAGCCAACCAAATTCAAGGAGAACATGTAAAAACATTAGAAATCAAGCGACCACTGAACTAATTAGGGTACATGTGACATCCTGAATTTTGATCGCTTCTTGAATAAATATAATGGACATTTCGTCGACGTGCCTATGATCCTTTTTCTCTGGTCTAATCTCTCGCAAGTTAACTAATCTATTAGGTGAAGCCGTTAAAGGATATAAATGTGGTAGACTTGAGAATTCGATTGGAAATTGATCGCTCCATTGTGATAATCGGCAAGGGTCAATACGACACAGTTATCATTAATTTGTGATCTGATATAGCTCAATTTGACGAAACCATGTAATTGAATTGCGGGTGATTCTGGTTGATTGCAAAATTCGCATCGAACGGCACTAATCCGGTTTTCTATTTATTTTATACTCAATGCCCGTAATTGAAATCTTTCTATTTTTACGACAATCGAGAGTCGCCTACGAGTCGAATATGCACAAACGTGGATCAAAAATTATCGACCACAAGTCAAATGTATTAAAATCCCTAAAAGCTACCCGATAGGTTAAGTTGTACTAAAATCGCGTTCGGCCAATTTTAACCGTGAAATTGGATTCAATTTCAGGAATCGAGCATCCAAGCGAGTCATGATTTATTTTTAAGACCTAGTCTCATCCTTTGGGAAAATTCCGTTGAGCCCGGAATTTTGCAGAAAAATCAAATTCGACAAAGAAATAGGAGGAAATTCGCATGGCTACTGAAGGGACTATTTTGGCCATCAATTTGGTTTGTTTTGTGAAGAAATTGAGAAGAAATCAACCATTGGAGGGCCTATGGCAGAAGACTCTGGGGCAATTGCACTCAAGTGCATGAGATATTTGTGCTTGGCACCCATTGGATGCAAGCTTGACTATTTAGCCTTCCTCTCTCCCTTCTCATGCAGATACCCCCCCAGTCAAACATTGATGCTTATGCTTTCTTCTTCTTCTTCACTTCTTCTTCTCCATTTCCTTCATCACACTCAAACTTCAACCATCTTCACCGCCGGTCCAATAGAGCCGCCAGGATTCTAGCAACTGCAACCAGCACTGCTCAATTGTCGCACTGCTAGCCAAGCCGTCCCCACGTCCAGTACTCGCAAACAAGCTGCCAACCGCGTCCGCTAGTCCATCCACTGGCTCAACTCGCCATTGCCCCCAATTCTAGTCATGTTCACCTAGTTGCACCGTCACCGTCAAGCAGCCACCGTCTCAACTGCCTCCTGCTCGTCCGATGTCCGTAGCTGAGCAACCAGCTCATCACCTCCTCAACCAGCCTGACCAGCTCCTCAACCAAAATCGAGACCCCCCTTCAATCGTGAGCCTTGTAGGCTTTTTAAGCCTCTTCCAAACCTCTGTTGGAGACGTCGTAGTCACGGGATCTCACCACCGTCACACCATCGTCGTCGTGAACTCATTGCCTCACTAATCCAGTGAGTTAACATCCTAATCTTGGATTAGGAAGTTAATTGCACTTAGGGGATTAGTTTAGTCTCAATTAGGATTAAGGGTTAATTTAGTTACTGCAACTAGTTAGTTGGTTAGTTTAATTAGATAAACTACTTAGTTAAATTAGTTTGGTTAAGGGTTAGTTTGGTTAGGTTCCTACCCTAGGTTAGTTAGTTAACTAGGGTTGGTTAGTTAACCGTGGTTAGTAACCACGGTTAGTTTATTTAATCGCGGTTAAGTTAATTAAATTCAATTTCTTTATTTTCCTGATATTTATTTAATTAATTATAATTTGTGTAAACTGTGCTAGGATAGCCTATTAGTGAAAGTTTACATTGATCGTCGTGGATGAGTTTAAATGTGAAATTGATTGCTTAATTGTTCAATTGAGTGCTTGATGATGCTTTGTGATTATTATTGCAAAAATTGGATTTATGGTATTTAAATAGAAAAATACTGGGTATCGGTTTTTGACACTAAAAATATTTTATGTACTATATAAAATCGTGGAATTTTGAAATGGGAGAGTATCATGTTTTATGATTCAATTTGAATGTGTGATTATGCACAATTATTTTACTGAAAATTTTTAATATGAAGAAAATTGCCAAGTCCATTATTTAAAATTGAGGCATTTGAGTGCAAAGCACGATATTCTTGGCTGAGTATGGATGTGCGTGTGGTCACTATTGGAACCTGTCACCCAACAAGAGTTTGGAGATGATGCCCGATTTAATCGGATGCCTGGCGGGAGCCTAGAAGCCAGTCGTGGTGGAGGCCAGACCGATGCCCCTTTTTGGGATGCTATTTAGGCAGAGATTCTAGACGTTGTCATGCCTGACGGAGCGGGACCACACCTGATTATGCCGGATAACCGCCAACTGTTGAGTTGGTCGTGGCCGATGGGTCGTAATAACTGGATCATGCCTGAGTGATTGAGATAACCACGCCTTATTATGGAGAAAAATTGTGTGGCACAGAATGGGACATGTCATGACGATTTTACCTTTTAATCGAGACCCATGTGCTTGTTTGAGATATGAAATGATATGTTCCAATTATTGATTATGCATGATGCATTAATAAATGTATATGTGGCGCACCAATGTGCAAGGACGTGTTGAGGCAAGGTAAGTTTATGTGCGATGCCTATTTAGGTTGCCTCTGAGTGAATTCTCATCCTATTTTATCTCACCCCGTCATAGTTAAATATTTTTAGGTTCCTAGGATGGAGAACCCGGAACCCGAGGCAGAAGGGTCCGAAGTGTAGGTGACCTAGTAGTTTCTTTTTGAAGTAGACTTAGGTGAATAGACTTGTAAGACTAACTTGGCATGTATATAAAGTGTGTTTTATAAAAATGGTGTTAACATGTTTCGACTATCCCTGTGTTGATGATTGTTCATATGTTTGTTTATTTTGCTTCCACATGTACATAATTGAAAGATAAAAAGAAATGGGTCGGCGACACGTTCTTAGACGTCACAATTTTAGTCGACCGCTGAGGGATATGCGTGTGCCTACGGTTCAGGGTGTGACAGTACATGCACCTACACAGCACCTTGATTATAACCCATGTGCACCTAGAAAATTCTACATTCTATCACACGTCTTCTTTTATGCTTTCTATACAGTTGTTTCCTTCCTCAACCTCCTTCGCCTCCATTCTTGATCTGCAACTTGAGACCATGGCCACCACCCCCACACACAATCTCTCTCTCTCTCTCTTCTCTTTATATGGTCCTTTCTCTTTTCTACTTATAAAGATGCTACAAAGGCCCTTACTCATTCTCTATGCTTTACAATGGTTTCTAGGACAAGTTTTCCATCTCCAATCGCTCATTCAAGATGTTCGCTAGGAACACCATGCGCTTTGTTATTAGTCCCTAGGGATGGAGATTCGGGGGCATCATCCCATGTATGTCTAAGCAAAGTTGCTATTCGTTCGAGTGCGGCTGAGTAAAGATCAAGGCGGTGGAGCAATCACCGACTTAAGGAGGTAGGTATATCTCCTCCTTGTTACGATACACAAGTAAATTGTGTTAGAGAAATCTTACATCAAATAATTGGTGTATTGTAGAGCAGTTAATATATCATAGTCAGCTTATAACTTATTGGTTTAAGTTTTTGAGTCAAAGTAAGTCATCTGGATATATCAACGGGCTTAAACTTAGGCTCCTTTTTGTTGATCTCCCCAAACAAAAAGTATCAGGCTAGGTGGGCCTTGTGATGTAGCAACAAGGCAAGCAGACTTCATAATTCGGTTTGGAAAAAGAGACTAAGGATGAAGTTGGGTAGCTGAGTTCAAAAAGAAAGACCAAGGCCAATAGACTTCATGGTTCGGTTTGGAAAATTTGAGATAAGTTAATGCAAAAAGATACTTGCAAGAGATCTATGAGGAGTTCTTGAGAGGCATCATGACTTTGAGAGAGGGTTGCAACAATTTTTTTTTTTTTGTCAGTCTTACTCTACTCCTATTCTAACTCTAACTCTCAGACTTTTGCCCTGCCTCCTTGTAGAGTGTGGTAGTCGAAACCCATTTTTGAAACTAATTCGTCCTCACCCCAACCCCCCGAGAATGTGAGGATTCGAACCCCCCTCCCCCTTCCATGTTGGAAAGGTGGTCACTGAGGTAAACCCCAATGGTTGGTTGTGGCAGTTGTTCAAAGAAGTAAAAAATAGATCGCCGCGGGGAGATATGATGCTACAAGCCTTGAAGTCGTAGCCTTGAGGTACATGCACGTTGGAGATCTGAAATTGGTCAGAAACTTTGCTAGAGATGGTAACCTTGTTTCCATTAAGTACCTCTTCTATTGCTAATTCTGGCGTAGGGAGGGGTGGGGGGTGATCTTTTGTTTGTTCTTAGATAAATAATATTCTTTTCAAAATTTTAACAACAATAGTAACTTCTTCTTAAGTCAATTATATTTTGAATCATTGAAAAATCTTTAGGCCCGTTTGTTTACATTTCGAGGAAAAGTTTTTTTTTTTTTTTTTTTTTTTTTGCCTTTCTTGCCAAATTTAGGTGTTATTGTAATTTTAGGAAACTTTGAAGATATCATTTATCAACAAGGTATCAACATTTGAAAAATTCTAAAAGTTTCGAAAGCCTAGAAAGGGACAGTTTAAGATTTGCAAGATTTAAATTAAGTAAAAAGTAGAAAGTAAAAGTCATGTGAGTTTAGTTTTCTATTAGGTTAATTACAAAAAAAAAAAAAACCCCTAAACTAGTATATATGTGACAAATTTAACCCAAACTTATAACAAATTTATCATTCATTAGTTTCCGTCAAATTTTACTATCAAATTGCTGAGTTGGATAGCATATAACAATTCACGAGTGAACCAATTTAAGATTTTACTATTCATTTGTCATAGGTATGATAGTTTTCATCCAATTTAACGGAAACTAACTGAGGATATATTTATCATAAATCTACCAGTTTGAGATTTTTGGTAGTCAAAAATTTAGTTTGAGGCAAATTTGTCATAGGCGTATCAATTTGGAGGTTTTGGTGGTCAAAAAATTAGTTTGAATAAATTTTTCACAAGCCTACTAGCTTGGAGTTTTTTTTTTTTTTATATTAACCATTTTCCATTTTGTCTCCTCATCTATAAAGATAGGGCATTCTCTATTTTCTCCTTAAATTCTTAGAGGTCATTAAACCATGTGAGAAAGGTTAACTTAGTTTATCAATATGGAAATCTCAGTTCTACCATCTAAATCGTAGCTTAATATAATCATTCGTCTAGAGTTTCTATAAATTAATTCAGTCAAGGGCTACCATTCTAGATCTTATTATATGGCACAATTTTCATGAGGTCTAAATCGTATAGCACTTGAAGTATCACAAATTAGACCAAGACATGCTAAGTTGCCAAAATGAAATACAAGGACCGTCGAAACATTTGAAGAAAGTCTCCATGAAATCATATGGACTTCTAGATTCATCGTGGGAAAAGTTTCACAATTTGGTATTATAACGATTGGACCCGATGGCCCAATCTCACAAAAACTACACACGAGTACTTGTCACTTATTTTAAAGGGGAGATATAGCGATCTCCGTGAGTATAAAAATTTGGAAAGGAGGAGAGCTTTGGAGCTCTTTACAAAAAAAGTAAATATGGCTATTCAGTGAATGGATAATGTTCATACCGAACTCTGCAGTCTATAAGCTCATGTCGAGCCCTGATGCTCCAATGACACTCATCCTCTACCCTTTCTACCCTTACTTGCAGGCACAAGGTGCAATCTGGAGGAGAAAGCGCCCCTTTGCATACCGCTTGGCCATATCAGTCCTCGTCATAGTCCGTGCATTGGCAGTACTTATTGAAACCCGAATCAGCCTTATTGTGATATAAACACTGGAAAACATTGTCGACGTAGAAACTGTATTGACTGAATGGCGAGTATGTCTCTCCATTGCATGTTTTGCTTATCGGAGTTACGTCTGGATCACCCCTTGCAGCACCGAGAATTAAGAGAAGGGCAGCTATGACTGCTACTGCAATTTTTTGAAAAGTGGCCATTTTGTTGAGTTTTGATCTCATGTCTATAGATAAGCAGCTTTATCAAGGGGTTGTACTTGAAATTATCTCCACAAATTCCAAATTACTTTAACCAGTAGATCCGAGGGATGCTTCCTTGACTTTGTCGAAGTATTACTTCTTATGTTGAACTTATGCCGATTATTCAGCTGCGGAATTTACCTGATAAATTAATAGTGTGTCGCGACCTATCCCTCAGGAGGAGGGAATAGGTTCAAGGGTATTGTCTAAAGATCAGGCCTACGGCCCATGATCAGGCACAAGCTCTCCCAAGCCCATGAGGATTTATAAGAATTTTGTAACAATGAATCGCCACTAGCCTATTGGGATCGAAATCTACACGTTCTCTTCTTCGGGCGTTGTCTTCTTTCCCGACGCCTTCCTTCTCTCCAACTTCATCTTCTTCTTTTTTTCTTTGCTTTTTTTTTAAAAAACCCACATAACCAGACACTAAACCATCATTTACGGACACTACACCGCTCCACCATCGCTCCGGCCAACAGCACCCAACTCCTGCCAACGACACCCAACCTCGGCGACCACAACAACCAAAGGAAATAACCATGCCGAAACTAACATTTTCGATCCCAGGTTTTCGCCAAACAAAAAGGGTACACTAAAATGGGAAGAAGTGCCAACTAGGACAGCCTTAAATCACAGGACCTGCCAGAGAGGGAAGGTAGTTCGGCTGGAGGTCCTTCCCGCGATAGCTCAAAAAGATGGTAGACATGCAACGGAATCACAATAAAATATACCCAAAAAAGTGACAGCAGACATAGTTCAACAATACAAAGGCAAACAATCATCAAACTGGATTAAATTGAACATCAAGGACTTCGGCCATTCACTCAGGCATTTTATCGAACACCTAGTAGGTACTACTGAAACGACACATTTTGACTCGATCAAGACTCAAACACACAGCAGAGCATAACCCTAACACACAATAGAGCCGACGGAGGATCAACGGGACTGAAACTCGTGCGAACTGATCACCGTGAGCTCCGGTCCAACACCTCTCAAAACGGAGCACCCATGGTTCGAAGGACTTACCAGTTCGGACGGCGAGCCACGAGCGGACCTCAAGCGACAGCGACACTCTCTCGATTTCACTCTCTATATCTCCCTCTCACTTGCTCAGAAACTCTCTCCCATGGACTCACGCTCTTGTTGGTCCCTCTCGGCCAAAACCAACGTCGGAGGACATGGAAGAAGGGGGGAATCGTGAGCTCCGTTGCACCGATTTGCGCCGAGGACCGCTGGACGACGCCCACCCGGGGCCAAATTTTAGCCCTCTCGCTCTCTCGGTTGCTCTCGCTCGAACTCCCTCAAGCTCTTTCCCTCTCTGTCTCTAGCGCTCTCCCTCTCTCCGCGAACAAATCCCCCTCCAGAAAAGCCCCTTTCCGTCCTCTTTTGAGAGCATCGGCCGGTGCGCATGGCTTCTGCCATCACCAACTCGCTGCTCGGTCTGGCCCCGACCTGCGAATCGTGCTGCCCTCTGCCGCTCGCCATCCGTTTCCTCTCTCTGACCTGTACTCCTCTTGTTTGCAGAGCGTGACCGGCATGAGGAGGAAGAAGGGTGCGTTTGGATGGGCATTTAGAAAGCCCATCCAGCCCCCAAAGCCCCTTCAGCCAAATAGAAGGTGTTTGGCAACCTCCCCAAACAGCTTTCAAATGAAAGCAAGGTCCTTGGAAATGCTGAAAGCCCAAGGCTGGTAGGGACCAGCCTTGGGCTTTCAAAGCATTCGTGGAATGCTAAAAACATATTTTTCCTTCCTAAATTACCCTCGTTGATTTTTCTTATTTCCGTTATTACCCTTTTATTTATTTTTATTTTAAATGTAAAAGGAGCAACCCTTCGCCGGACCGGCGAAGGGAGCGGCCGCCGGCGAGCCGGATGGCGGCCGGCGGCGGCCGGCTGAGGTCGCCGAGGCGGGCGACCTCCGGCGAGGGTCGCGCGACCCAGCCGAGGGCCGCCGGGAGGTCGCCCGACCTCGGGCGACCCTCGGCGAGGGTCGCGCGACCCAGCCGAGGGCCGCCGGAGGTCGCCCGACCTCGGGCGAGCCGGGGTCGCTCGACCCGGGGCCGCGAGACCCGGGCGGCGGTCGCCCGGGTCTCGCGGCCCCCGGGTCGAGCGACCCCGGTCGCCCGAGGTCGGGCGACCTCCGGCGGGCCTCGGCGGGTCGCGCGACCCTCGCCGAGGGTCGCCCGAGGTCGGGCGACCTCCGGCGGCCCTCGGCGGGTCGCGCGACCCTCGCCGGAGGTCGCCCGGCCTCGGGCGACCTCAGCCGACGGTCGCCGGCACCAGATCTGGCTCGCCGGCAGCTGCAGCCCTTCGCCGGTCCGATAAAGGGTTTAGCTAAATTTTCATAAAAAAAGAAAAAAGAAAAAATAATACCCATCAAAGCCCATTGTGAAAGTTTTTTTTACCAAACACACATCCAGCTCAAAGTCCATTTGCAAAATTTTTTACCAAACACAACCGCATTTTCCCAAAATAGCTTTGGGCTTTCAGCATTTGCATTGGACTCAAAGCCCATTGCAAATGCTGAACCAAACGCAGCCGAAGACTAGCATGCGGGCTGCGCTCAGAGAAAAGTAAATGAAGCTGGGCTTGGCCCAAGTGAAAAGACATACAAAGGAGAGGAGAAAAGAGAAGAACCGGACCAAGCCCAGTCCGCCTTTTTTTTATTATTATTATTTTTTTTACTTTTTTAGATTTACTAATTAGTGATAGTTATGTAAATGCTCCTATATCTACGCCTAATGGGTTTAAAGAAAACATTCACGATGCATTTTAATGAAAGCTATTTATTTTACTCTTTGCTTCCTCATTTATTTTTAGCGACTAATTATTCATATTGTATGCAATTAAGTCCTAAATAAAATGGTAAAAAAAACTAGGTGTCAACATAGTGCACATATGTTGTCGACCCAATGAGAATTATAGTAATATTTACTACCATTTCAACCATATATTTTCCTCAAATTACCAAAGTTTTATTTGGAATAAGGTTTTCGTGAATATATTATATTATATTGAGGGGTTGGGGTGTCACATCCCAAATCCTACAGGGATGGAGTAACATGACCGTCCTTCCACCCGAAGGACGCAACCTCAAAACATACCCAAAGTCCACTTCTAAAAGGTCCCCATTGATAGCATTCTTTGACTACTAACTGCTAACCAAAGGACTTGAAAAAGTTTGGAAATAAATGGATGAGCAACCACAAGCTCAATAAATAATACATATCTTCTAAGTAGATTGAGCAACCACTATGTATATAGATAAGTATAGAGCACTATCGAAAAATCATAATCCAACTCATTAAATTTAGATATCAAATCAAGAACGAATCGTTCATTTCAACAAAACTTTATATAAGTCGTAAATACACATTTAAATCCACCATTACAATTCAAATATCAATAGTCAAGTCCATTGATTAATCTCCATCAAAACTACATCAATGGTCTATCCATTGATTCATCTCATATCAAAATACACATCGATAGTCTATCCATCGACTAATCTTTTGCTCAATACCTAACTATGGTCATGACACAACGCCTTGTGACAAGGTGACTAAGATTCCCCCATTGGCAAGGTATCCACCTACAAAGCTGATGGCTTAGCCCAAAAAGATATCCTAAACCCAGAATGCATACTCCAAAAACCTCACCAGGTTCACAATCATATTAAGCATAAAAAAACCATTCTCCAATATTACAAATCCAATTCAGATTAAATATCGTAAACTAGCCCATTTCCTATCCATTTCTCAAATTATCATAAACTTTTCCATAAATTAGTTGAGAAGCAATTTCATATATATTTCTCCACAAACTTTGTATAAAACGCTTTTTAAATATTCATAATCAATCAAAGAGTAGTAATTGCTCAATCTGGATTTTATGCAATAAAAATGCTCTCCTCAATTCAATATATATACATAAATACTTGAAGACATGATTTTACAAAATCAAAGATGATATAGTACCACTCACCTCGTCGTCTACGATCAAACGATACTCATATCGTCGAACTCAAGGCCCTATCAAATAATCGAGAAATAATGTTAAAATCAAAATAAAACTCTATCTCAACTACAAAACGACTAAACTATGCCTTAACTCTAACAAAAGACTCGCACGCACTAACAAATTGCATAACCAAAGCGATTGTTCAAGCCGTTCACAATAAAACTTGATCGTAACTTAACTTTCTCCTCCAAACACCAATCTGAACGTAATTATAGTCAATAGAAAGCCCTTCAAACATGCTACAAGAATCACACCTTGGCCGCCCCAAATCAAGTTGAAAAAAATGACAAAATACGGGCCCAAAGCTCTTGAACGTGTACTATTCACTGCATGCGAGAAACTTCAAAATCTTATTTCGAACTCATCATAAGCTCAAATCACAATCCATAAAATCTTATGACTCCACAACACCCTAAACTATGATTTCTATAAAAATACATGGCTCAACAACTCTAAAATCGAACTTCACCACTCGATTTTCCCAAAATTCCAAATTTTAAGCCCTAAGTCCGAAACTACTCTAATTGGAAGAATGGGAAGCGCGATCACTTACCAAGCATTGCAAATAAGCTTAGTGAGGTGCCCGTAGCATGAACACACAAAGCCCTCTCTATTCTTTCTTTTTCTTCTTCTTCCTTCTTCTTTTCTCTTCTTTTCTTCTGCCTGACCTTGTGCCCAAATGTGAGCTTTCTTTTCCTTTTTATCTCTTCCCCTTTTTTTCTTTTGCATTCTTTATTTAAAGTGGGTCCCACCACATTTTCTTTGACTTTTTCAAAAATCTCAAATATTACATGGGGTACAACTGGAAGCATAATATTCTAGTGAGGACAAGATCGAAGGCAAAAACTTTTTTTGTTAATCTCCTCTATTTGCCACTCGGAATTGTTGAAAGTCTAAGACAAATGGGCACTTACCCTGAGATTTGGGCTCCATCAAGGCAACGTTCAGTCCTAATCATTTTAAAAAGAATAAAGAAATTTTTTTACCAAACCCAACATTCAACTACAAGAGTAACATTGGAGACACGAAGTTGCTTTAAAGACTAACAAACGCGTCATGAAAGTTGAATTATCTCCATGACGTCTTTCCACACGAAAAATGTCTATGATGGGACTCCATGAGGGATACAAAAAATGTAATGGCATGCTTTTGATACCCAGAATTGAAGTTGTCCATCCATTTACCTTTCCTATACACTAGTTAGTTCACCGTGTAAATAAATTCTCTTGCTAGAGAAGTCAAAACCATTTGTTGCATTGATCACCACGGCCCTACTCATTAGGGATGTGCACAGGTCGTAGGAAATTTGTGTCCCATGAATTAACCTCATGTACACCTTTAGAAAAAAGAAATTCTTTTAGTCCATTTCATTGATAAATATGACATTCATCAATTCGGGCATTCATCTTCTAAGAAGTGACAAAACACAAATTTCACTGGAGTTTCTCGATTCTACAATCCCCACCGAGTTTTTTACACAAATATCGAGCGCTACATCAAAAATCACCTAGATCAAAAGAGCCCTAAGAGCTGGTGAACTAGGTCATCGCCTTGGTGCTGTCCGCCACAACATGCTTGGCGAGACGGGAAGCACAAGCTAGACGGCCGTCTAGATCTCCCATGAGGTGATGGTCGGCTTTTGGTTGTAGCGCATGAGCCACAACGACTCCTGGGCCAGCGTATTGAAGATGAAGCTATTCATGATGACCATGGCCTTACTCGAGATGCCAATGTCCTGGTGGACCGGCTTCAGCATCTTGAAGATGTAGATCTTGTATGTCTCAACGCTCCTCTTCGCCCACTTCTTGTCGCCGGCCCCCTCATTCGGGAGCTTCTGCTCGACCCTTGACTTCTTCTCCGCCATCCCCTCCGACTACACTGCTGCTTCGGACTTCTCAGCCACCACTTCCCCCTTGTACTCGAGGAAGCTTGCTTCTGCCGGGGGTAAGGGTGGGGGGAAGGAGAAGCGCAGAACAATACTATACATATAAAAGTGCAAAACAAAACCAAATTGTGTATTCAGTTCAGGTCATATCTGGTTTGTGTCGTGTTTATGTTCGGAGCCAGCATACATCCAAATGGTTCGGGCCAAATCAAATTGAACCAAAGCGTTGATACCCCTAAATCTATGTATTCAGTTTTCAGGGGAGGAAGTGTTTAAGAAAAAAAAAACAGAACTCCTATTCCTTCCGTCCTAAGAAGATTGCTTCTGTCCAACTCACACAGAAAGAGCTTACGCGCGCGTTATCCCTGGCTAGAACTATCGCACAAAATATGAAGACCAAGTTTTCTAGCTGAGCTCTCTGAATCAAAATGACTATTTTCTCTGATCGGCCTAAGGATGGATCAAACCCCTCCCAAACGTTTCACTCGACTTACTCCCGCCACTCTCCTTGACAGTGGAGTCCCATACCTCTTGCGACCTCAAGCCATTCTTGAAGCAAGAGCTTTAGCTGAGATTGCTGGAACATTTTAAAGGCATTCTTATCTTATCCCCTTAGCGAGTAAGAAAGCTGCTTTCGAAAGGTATGAAGATAATAATGTTGAGGGGTTCTCCTCCGCCTGGTTAGAACTCAGAAGTAGGGGTGAGTGGGGCAGACTGCTTTGCTCATACCGGATTTTAGGCTAGGGGACCGGGTAGGATTGACTGAAAGCTCTCCTAAGAAATTTGTCCTCTTCCTGATGTACTAGACTGAATGGCTAAGATCTCATCATAATGTGCCACGAGAAGTTTATTGTTCAATTTGCTTCAGGCCAGTCAAATTTGAAGGGCCGCGAAGTACATTGCGTCCATGACTCGCGAAGAAAATATCTAAAATATCAGAACTCATGCCATCACTGATTGTAGCCCAAAATATGCACCTACACTATGCTTTGATTGTAGCCCAAAATATGGTTCCGACATGCACCTAGAAAATCCATATGAGGATGAAATAAAATAAGAAATTAAACCGGAGGCTCATCGACCACCTGAGGTGAGCGATTCAGCGACAGAAGACAAGTGCGAAAATGCCTTGCTTGTGGAGGACGGATAAGACATGGCCAAATCATCCAAACCTTCGCGATGAGCGAATGCTAAACCGCTGGAAGAAATGCTGGTGGACGACAATTCTGGCATCGGAAGATCGCCCTCCAAGTACTGCAATACTTGACGCATGCTTGGCCTCATCGACGGATTGGGGAGGGAACACATCAACCCGAGTTTCAGCACCAACTCCATTTCCTCTTCCACAAACTCCGCCCTCAATTTCGGATCACTTGCCTCAAGAATGTCGCCTCTGTTCCAGCAAGAAGATACCCAGTCCACTAAGATCACATCCTCCGTGTCCCCTTGCTTTATTGGCCTTCTCCCGCAGGTGACCTCGAGCAAAACCACTCCGAAAGCAAACACGTCGGTGCTCGTAGTGGCCTTGCCAGTACGCACGTGCTCGGGGGCCAGATAACCGAACGTTCCCACGACATGAGTCGTTTGAGGGTCGGTTCCATGGTCGTATAGTCTCGCAAGCCCAAAATCTCCGAGTCTTCCATTAAATTCAGCGTCTAGCAAGATGTTACTCGCCTTTATATCCCTGTGGATCACCACTTGCTCCCACCCTTCATGCAGATAAAGCAGCCCAGATGCCACTCCTTTGATCACCCTTAATCTTTGCATCCAATTGAGGGTGACATTTGGTTGGTTATAGAGGTACTTGTCGAGGCTCCCATTGGGCATGTAGTCGTAAACCAAGAGCAACTTCCTTTTCCTGCGGCAGTAACCGAGCAGCGCCACTAGGTTGCGGTGACGGAGCCTACCGATGCTGATGATCTCCGCTACAAATTCTCTTATGCCTTGTCTCGATTCATGGGATACCATCTTCACCGCAATCTCTATATTCGATGTGGGTAAGATTCCCCTATAGACCTGGCCAAACCCCCCGACCCCTAATAACTCTTGGTCCTGGAATCCTTTTGTAGCAATGTAAAGATCTTTGTACTTGAACCGGTGCGGGCCGTAGTCCCTCTCCCAATCTTCAAGGACCTCGGCCAATTTCCTTTTCCTTCTTATCACGTAAGTTGCGCCCAAGATCAGCACCGATACAACGAAAAGAACCATCAGTGGTAACCCGATAGTCATTACTTTCGATGTCTCCTTACCGATCTGAGGAAGCTTAGGAAGTCGGGACAGGTCAAGTGCCTGAGCCTCTCCATTCACACTGAAGCTCCAACCCAGAACATAGTGAGAAGCTACGACCGAACCAGCCGCTGCTGAGAAGCCCACATACATGTTCTCGTTGATGATTGGTGAGAGATCCCGTCGAAGAGACAGAAGGGGAGTCATCGGTTTTGGCACATGGATCGGAGCCAATGTGACATTGATCAGTTTGTCCGCACCATCATAGTCCACCCAAACTTGCATTTGTTGACCGCTGATTAGGGACAAGTTGTTGAACTCCCCATTATCTTGATAATACCCGGCCGGAAATTCCATCACTGACGGCAGCCCATTCAAGTCGATCCCAATGTGATTATCGTTGATTTCCTGGAACTCGGGGCTGAGGATCGTGTCGAGTTCTACCCCGAACACATGATTGCTAGACTTGCCATTGTTGGTTTCATTGAACATGCCGAGATATCGGCCCGGCAGGGATCCGGGGAGGCCTATCTGGGGTGCGACAACAAAGGCAAAGCCGTTGACTCTCACACTCGCATACGGAGGTCCAAACGCAAAGACGAACGTGGTGGAGAAGGATTTGACGGTGCCGTTCGGCAAGTTCTTGAACTGGACCGGGTAGGGATGGAAGGCGTAGCCCTGCTGCTCCTGAGTGGTGTAGTTGTTCAGCTGCAGGAGGCCATTGGAGGTGATCCCGGCGATCCCGTCGAGCCTCAGATCGGCCGATCTGAAACCGTTGTAAAAAACGGTCTCTTGAGCGTAAGTCAAAACTGCTAGCAGAGAGAGCAGAAAAAGAATCTCGACGGACATGGCTCAAACTCAAAGCCCGCTTAGCAATTAGGTGAAGAATGATGCGGATTACCAAGACTATGAAGAGTCCAAAAGAATCTTCATCAGACGGCATCAATCAAATGTCGCAAATTTCAAAAATGTCTGCTCTACGTGAGACGAATTGTTCGATGTCCTGGATTTTTCAATGGGCGAATGCAACAGTTGTTTCAATCACGATGACTCTGATTAAAAAGATCCGAGTCGAAGAATGACTTTTTTGTCGAAATTAAGTCTGGTGAGAGAGATTGAAGGAACATGGGCGGCCTAAAATCAAAAGCCCCTCAATTTTCTTCCGATGAGAAAAACAAAAGTTGATCGTGTCCACGAAATTGTTTGAGGAAGGACAAAAGGCCACGAGTCCACGACAAAACGACAAAAGAGAGAGAGAGAGAAATTTGGATAATTACGAGTGACCAAAAAAAAAAAAAAACAGTGAAAAGAAAAAGAAGACCCATGACTGTCTAACACCATTTTTGAAAAGGTATAATAAAAGAACTTTCATAAAGGAACCCAGTCCTACACCATTTTTCCAATAAATAACTTTAAAAAATCGATTTCGAAAAATTATAGAAAAAAATTGATATGGTCTTAAATGACCTTACGTAAATTTTTAGAGATTTAATATATCTAATAGCAAATAAAAGCTAAAAGTAAGAGTAAAGGCCAAATAGTGAGACAGTTGAAGGCTCGGCATTCAGGTTTGTAGATGCCCATGCAGCAATGAGCGACCGGAGCACCATCTTTTTCATGATGAAGTACTAAAGTTAAAGATAAACACCACAACTTAAATTGGATGGACTCAACAAGAAGAAAACTCGTACTTCTTTCGGATAAGTTTGACCTGTCAATGGTACTTTTCACCACGAATTTCATGGAGATTAAATTGTGGAGCACTTGAAGTTTCAGAAATTAGACTAAGACATACAAACTCAATAAATTGAAAACAAGACCCGTCCAAACATTTGGAGGAAGTCTCCATGAAATTACTTGGACTTTAGGATTGTGGATTTTCCATTCAAGGCATCGACTAACTGAGCCCAAGCAACACTTGATTCCTCATGAGAGAGTTCCACTGCTTGGCACTGTAATGGCTTGGCCCTATTCAGTCGATCCAGTCCACTAAAAGGAGTATTCGAGTGTGATCATTCAATAAGATGACCATTTAGAGGAGGATCTCACCCCATGAATCTCTTCATGGCACATTTCCTAATCGAAGTAGGATTTGGAGCTATACCAATATAATTTCATTCATGACAGGGGATTTGAAATTTCCTTATGTGGGAGTAAAGAATATATAAGGATTTGGAACTCCAAGAGAGAAAAAAATCCAAATTTGCAATGACCAGTTTGTGAGGATAAATACTTATTGCTTTTTTCAAAGGGGGAGACACAGCAATCCACATGGGAGGATGAATAATTTGGTAGGAGCAGAGTCCATTTTCACTCATTTCAGAGGAGAAGACATAGCTCTTTACAAAGAATAATAAATAGCTATTCAGTGAATGAATAATGTTTGTATCAGATTTTGCAATTCCTTAATTGAATTTGAGACCCGATGCTGTATGGACAGTCCGTAATTATCCTTCTCCAAAATGCTTCCAAGCACGCATAGCAATCTGAATGAGAAAGCACCCCATTACATGTTGCATGACCGTAATAATTGTCGTCATTCTCCGTGGACCGGCAGCACCTATCGAAATCTGAATCTGTCGTCTAATCATATAAACAACCGAGAACATGGCCGACGTTGTAATTGTATGAACTAGATGGCGAATATGTTGCTCCATTGCATATTTCCTTCACGAGAGTGGTGTCTCGATTCCTTCTTGCGACAGTGAAAGTAGAAAAATCTTGCTGCGATCCTTTGAAAAGTGACCAATTTGCTGACTTTTAATTGTGTATCTATAGCTAATCAGCTTGGCTATATAATGGGTTATTCTTGAAATTATCTCCACAAATTTCCAGATTTCTTTAGTCAGCAAGTCCGAGGAGTGCTTCCTCGAAATTGATCGAAGTTCAACTTCTTCTGCTAATCTTATTGTCGGTCAATCGGCTGGGCAATGGGAATGATAATAATATAAACTACTATTGCAGCCAAACCTTTTCTAAGATTAGTAAAGTTCTATCATAAAAAAACTAGTATAAGTAAAAAATTCATATTGTTATCATGTTTGTGTACTTCAAGATTTTATTAGCTTGATGAGTGGACATGCATTGAGCATATTATTCTTTAATCTTCTGAACAAAAAACAAAATTATACGTAATGCAATTTTAAAAAAGTTCGAGGAACAACCATATAAAGTGACAAGTTACATATCAAACGTAGATGGTGTCCCCAACTCTCTCGCATGAGTAGAGATTATCGCCATGCTCTCTAAAATGGGATCAGACCATCATTTTCTTGGACTAGGGAATCTTAGATGCACTAGGAACCACAAGTATTTATCCCCTCTTTAATTATCCTTTTCTAACTGTACATTATTTCACTACCTTTGTTGTTATATAAATAAAAAGACTGGGAGAGGTGGCCAGTGCTAGCCATCCTTTTTAGGCGTTATGCACCCATTATATAATGTTCATTTTGAGGTGTAGTTACTCCACACTACTCGTGGCCCAAAGATCTCAGATTAGGGAGTCCGTCGCTACGGTCACACCAAGATACTAGTAGTCAATAACTCTTTCCACACAAGATATGTCGTACTTAGGCAATGTAGTAGGAGTTATGAAGAGGTTGCCTCGTAACATGAATTGAACTTGTGACTTTGTGAAAAAATAGCTAATTCTTTTATTATTGAACCAATGAGGACAAATCTATATGCTCAATATTTAATGAAGAGAATAAGTTCTTGGGAAAATTCCAAATAAAAGCTTGAAGCTTTTCATTTTCTTAAATAATGGTCCGAAATGAACCTTGTATCAAATAAGGATCTGAAATAACTATGATTGTTTCAAATAAAAGCCTAAAATGGTCATGATTGTTTCAAATAAAGTCCTGACCTTATCGGTCGCCGGCTGACTAAATATTTCAATAGATCAAGGGTGCTTTCATCAATTACAATTTAATTTCAAATTATTATTATTATTATCATTTTCTTTTCCTTTTTCACTTTTCTTTTTTCTCTTTCAGGCAAGGGCTAGCAGTGGCTAGCGAGGGCTTAGCCACCCTTGCCAGGCACTAATAAGGGCTAGCAAAGGCCTATAAGCCCTCATCGGTCTCAGGAGGTGCCACCCTCGCTAGCTACTAGCAAGGGCGGCCTCACCCAGGGCAAGGGCGACCTCCCCCAAGGCAAGGCCATCCCTCGCCAATTGTTGGCAGGCAACCCTTGCTTGGCCCTTTTCGACATTACCGATGGTCAACAGGCCACTGTCAAAGAAGAAAGAAAAGCTAGAAAAATGGAAAATAAATAAATAAATAAATGATTAAAATGACACTGACTCAAGCCCTTATATGAAATAAGATTCACTTTAGACCTTCATTTGAAATAGAATCTATTTCAACCACTAATTTGAGAAAATGAAGGCACTTTAGCTTCTTAATTGAAATTTTTCAAAGTTCTTTTCTTTTATTTTGTTTCTTACCTTCTGTTTTCTTTTTTTCTTTTTTTCCCCTCTCTTCCTTCTCTCTTCTTCCTTTTCCAAGACAATCGAAGTGCCCTTGTGCGCCGCTGCCAGCCCATTGCCATCACAAGTCGATGCCAATTAGGGGTGTGCATGGTCGAGCGAGCGGTTCCCGACCTAGAATCGGGAACCGCTCGCTAAGGACCGGTTCCAAAGGAACCGGGATCCACCCGTTTGCTGCATGGATCCACCGGGGAACCGGACCGCCGGTCCGGTCCGGTTCTCAGGTGGATCCATGGAACCGATCTTGACGCAGACAGCAGAGGCGGAGGAGCAGCGGTTGTGGTGGGAGGCGACCGGCGCGAGGGAGCAGACAGCAGCGGTGGAGGAGCAGTAGCGGCGTCGTCAACACTCGGGGAGGAATCAAAGACGAAGGGACTGAGCGAGGGGGCGGACAGCAGCGAGGGGACGGACAACAGAGGCGGAGGAGCAAAAGGCCGTGGCGGGTGGCGATCGGCGCGAGGGGGAGGACGGTGGTGGAGGAGGAACAGCTGCAGCGGGCGGCAACGACGCATGGGGAGGAATCAAAGACGAAGAGATTGAGCGATGGGGCGAACAGCAATGAGGGGCGAGACAACGAGGCGAGGAGTAGCGGCTGTGGCGAGTGGCGACCGGCGCAAGGGGGTGGACAGTGGCGAAGAAGGAGCAACGGCGGAGAAGGAGCAGCGGCGGTGGCATCGACGCTCGGGGAGGAATCGAAGACGAAGAGAAGAGACTAAGGAAGAAATAGAGAGAGAACCGAAGAAAATGAAACCGGAAGAGATGAGATGCGAATTAGGGTTTCGTAACTTTCGTTTAGTATTTTTTTTTTTTATAAAAAGGTACCGGTCCGGCCCGGGTGGGCGGGCGAGCGGATCCGCCCACGGAACGGGAACCGGACCGGTTCCCTCAAGAACCGCTGGTTCCGAACGATTCCGGTCCGATCCGAGCGATTCCCGGGCATTTTGCACACCCCTAACCAATGTGTCCGAAAATATCGCAATAGCGCCACCCCTGACCACCTTGCAGTGTGCAAGTGTGTGTATTGGAACTCACAAGCAGAGATATTTTTGTTGGAAAATTAAATGAGTCTATTATTGAAAAGGATGGTTTCTTACGATAGTTCTTGAAAATTTGGCTACTACCATTTCATATATAATTTTCAATGTGAATAGCAATACATGTAGGTTTCATTTGTTTCACAAAAAATATATATTTTAAAAAATGTTTTTCTAAAATTAATCGTTTGTATCGCTTAAATAATTAGTCGATGAAAAAATATTATCATTTATTGACAACAATTCATGTCCAAACATTTTCATAAATGATGGAAATATCTTTTATTTATTCATTTTCATAGGCGATATAAGTTATGGTTTTTTTTTTTTAAAAAAAAAACTTTCTAAATCATACATTCTTCGCAAAACAAATAGAGTTGTAATGATTAATTGTTTTAGCTTGACCTATTTGCATCGAAATGTTATTTTAGTCAAAAACCTAAAAGCAAATATACAATTTAAAAAATTTAATTGATCATTTTCGTCTAAATTGCTAATAAGCGGAAGTCATATTAAGTGAGTTTTCTTCACTAATGTAACTATGTTTCGTCCATAGACTGAAATTTTTTACCGGGATTTTGACCAAAAAATTAACCGTGCAAAAATTATGATCGAAGGGTAAAATTGGGTCGTGATCTATGAGTGCTTTCCAACAATTCCCATTTTGACTCAATCAGACTGCTGGGTAATTGTATATTGCGACTTATAAGCGGGACCTGCCCTTCTAAGGAAACTCACGGTTTTCCCAAATCATGTGATTAGATGAGGTGGATTTGGCCATGGGCTCTCTAACGTCTCAAGAATCACTTCAATTACTGTTTTCTTGAGAGAAATATTGTAACATTTCACCTTGACCGTTCGCTCGGTCAGATTCACAGAAATTCATAACCTTGACACTTTGCCGACGATCGAGTCTGCTTATTTCAAAGGGAGAGATTGACGAAATATTCCACTTAGTCAATAAGAGGAGATCACAACTACTCGAAACACACGATTCTCAAAAATTTCCCAGATTCCCCTTACGCTCGGAAAATCTCACAAACTCAAATTCAAGTGATACAACATGTTTTCCTCGCATGCTCAGACTTCTTGACGGCTCCCTAAGCCCACTAGGCTTTCGTTTTATGCGGAATTAGGTTGAAAACGTCTTTAGGAAACATTCCCTTTCGCGTCCAGCCTCAGAAATAGTATTTGAAGTATGTACAAGTCTCATTTAAATGGATTATTCGATTTGGAGGAGCCAGTGCGTCATCGCACGGCCGCTTGCTGGAAGAAAATCAATGGGCTTTCATATACCCAAAGAGAGGATTGTGCTGAAGTAATTTGTTTGTCTTCTACAAAACAACACCACATTTGGAGAGAGTTAGATACATTAGGGCGCAATCAATTTCCATTAACCCCCTTAGCATTTTACGACACTAAATACAAGTGTCTTGATAAGTGTGAAAACTGGGCTCGTCATATGGGTAAGACAATCCGACCCAAAAAAAAGGGTGAGACAAATCTGATTCAAGTCAAGTCGAAAATAATCTGATCCCCAAAATTGACCCATTTAATCCATGATGACAATGCAATTTTTAATGACAAATACCCGATCCGACCTAGACTTAAGCCATTCTAAACCAAACTCGAGTTCCAATTATTAGTAATTTTTCTCCTTTAATTGTTACCTTTGAAGAATGGACAACTCTATGGATCGACTCCCTGGTTGGTGAGGGAGCTTAGGTGCTTGGGTCAGGTCATACCGTAGAACTTCATGTGGCACATAAGGTACGTGGAGACGTAGGTGACCACTGCATCTTCGAACAACAATATCTGCGTGGGTGGGTTCGAGGTCAAGTTATGGATAGGGCCTCAAGGTGGAGGTGAGGCCAAGGGGGGTGGATCTTGCTTGGGTGATGAGCAATGCCCTCGCTCTTGTGAATCCGTTCATTTTTCAAGCATCACCCGACCATGATGGCCTGAGATACGACCCACATAAAGTGAGAATGGATGGTGGATTGTTAATACGGAATTGTTTGCTACAACATATATTGAGATAGCAAATCTTGAAGGACTCTTGATAAACTAGCGGTGCACTTGTGTTGTCGACCCACATAATAGTAATATTTACTACCATTTCAGCCATATATATTCCTCAGATTACTGAAGTTTTATCTAGAATAAGGTTTTGTGAATATATTATATTATATTATATTATATTATATTGAGGGGTTGGGGTACAATTGGAAGCATAATAATCTAGTGAGGACAAGATCGAAGGCGGAAATTTTTTTGTTAATCTCCTCTATTTGCCACTCGGAATTGTTGAAAGTCTAAGACAAATGGGCACTTACCCTGAGATTTGGGTTCTATCAAGGCAGCGTTCAATCCAAATCGTTTTAAAAAGAATAAAGAAAAAATTTTACCAAACCTAACATTCGACTGCAAAAGTAACATTGGAGACATGAAGTTACTTTAAAAACTCTCACAAACGCGTCATAAAAGTTGAATTATCTCCATGCAATCTTTCCACACAAATGGGACTCCCTGAGAGATACAGAAAATGTAATGGCATGCTTTTGATACCAAGAATTGAAGTTGTCCATCCATTTACCTTTCCTATACACTACTTAGTTCACTGTGTAAATAAATTTTTTCTTGCATAATAATAGAAGTCAAAACCATTAATAGACATAATAATAATAATAATAATAATAATAATAATAATAATAATAATAATAATAATAATAATTGATCACCACAGCCCTACTCATTAGGGATGTGCATGGGTCGTAGGGAATTTGTGTTCCATGAATAACCTCATGTACACCTTTAGAAAAAGATTTTAAAAAAAAAAATCTGTTATTCCATTTCATTTATAAATATGACATTATAATAAGATGATGATGATGATGATCGCCTAGAACAAAAGAGCCCTAAGAGCTGGTGAACTAGGTCGTCGCCTTGGTGCTGTCCGCCACAACATGCTTGGCGAGCCGGGAAGCACAAGCTGGACGGCCATCTAGATCTCCCATGAGGTGATGGTCGGCTTTTGGTTGTAGCGCATGAGCCACAACGACTCCTGGGCCAGCGTATTGAAGATGAAGCTATTCATGATGCCCATGACCTTACTCGAGATGCCAATGTCCTGGTGGACCGGCTTCAGCATCTCGAAGATGTAGATCTTGTATGTCTCAACGCTCCTCTTCGCCCACTTCTTGTCGCCGGCCCCCTCATTCGGGAGCTTCTGCTCGACCCTTGACTTCTTCTCCGCCATCCCCTCCGACTACACTGCTGCATCGGACTTCTCAGCCACCACTTCCTCCTTGTACTCGAGGAAGCTTGCTTCTGTGCGCGCGCACGGGGGGTGGGGGGCGAGGTGCACAACAGTGTGGCCATGTCACCGGGTCGGATCGGGAAGGGGAGGGTGAGAAGGAAGGAGAAGCGCAATATGAGGAAACCAAACCAAATTGCATTTTCGGTTCAGGTCATATCCGGTTTGCATCGTGTTTAGGTTCAGAGCAAGCATACATCCAAATGGTTCATGCCAAATCAAACTAAACTGTTGATGCCCCTAAATCTATGTATTAAGTTTTCAAGGAAGGAAGTGTTTGAGAGAAAAAAAAAAAGAACTCCAATCCGTTCGAGAAAATATTAGATGGGTTAATACCTTGAAAAATCCCAAACTGGTATGACAAATTTATCTCAAATTATTTTTTTGATCACCGAAAATCTCAAATTGGTATACATTTGACAAATTTATCTTAAATTGGTATACATATAACAAATTTACCCTTTGTTAATTTTCATTAAATTTTACTGTTAAATTATTAAGTAAATGATACGTGACAGTTGACTGATATACCAATTTAGAATTTTACGCTTCGTTTGTCACAGTTTACAATTTTTGTGATTTTTTTTATAGTATTAATCAAATTTAGTGGAGGATATATTTATTACAAATTTACCAATTTAGGGTTTCTACGATCGAATAAATTAGTTTGGAAGTAAATGACATCAATTTATAGTTTTTTATGATTAGTTGAATAAATTTGTCACATATATACCAATTTGAGATTTTTATAGTTAAAAAAAAAAATTTTAAGTAAATTTATTACATATGTATCAATTTATAATTTTTTTGTATTAACTTATATTAGGTACGTCTTATTTGCCAACGTGGCAAATAAGAAAGGCCTCAAAGAACGTAACACGTGTAGCGTGTGGGCCCAAGTTATCAGGTTATCTCTTCTCTCTCTTCAGCCTCCTTGCGCGTTCTCTCTCTCTCTCTCTCTCTTTCCCACTTTTCTCTCTCCTCTCGTCTCTCTCTCTTCTACCTCCCTGCACGCTCTCTCTCTCCCCTATCTTCTCTCTCCCCAGCACACTTTCTCTCCGCCGGCGTGGACGAACAACCGGCCACCTAGACCTCCGCGGCGACCACCTCCTCCGGCGATCTGCCACAAGAGCTTCCCCACCGGCCAAGCTCTCCCCCACTCCTGCCTCCTCGGCCGCCGCCGCTGCCTCGGCTGCCAAGGGAGTGAGCGTTGGCAGCGCGGACGACGAGGTGGAGAACACACACCCCTCCAAAAAGCCCCGATTCCTAGCGCTAGTGTAGATAGAACCGGCCTAAAATGGGTCGGATCGAAAACGCATAGAAACCCACATAAAAAAAATAAATAAATAAATCGGCGATCAGAATCGAAACGGGCAATCAGCCGAGTTTCACATAGGAATAGAGATGACTGTTTTTGTTTGCTGGATGATGCTGGAGTTGTGTTTGGGGGAGAGAGGGAGGTGTACATACAGCTTCGACTGCAGCAGTCCCTTCGCTTCCGTCCTAGGCAGATTGCTTCTGTCCAACTCATACAGAAAGAGTTTACGCGCGCGTTATCCCTGGCTAGAACTATTGCACAAAATATGAAGACCATGTTTTCTAGCTGAGCTCTCTAAATCAAAATGACTATTTTCTCTGATCGGCCTAAGGAAGGATCAAATCACTCCCAAACGTTTTTACTCCAGCCAGACTCTCCTTGACAGTGGAACATTTTAAAGGCATTCTTATCTTATCCCCTTAGCGAGTAAGAAAGCTGCTTTCGAAAGGTATGAAGATGATAATGTTGAGGGGTTCTCCTCTACCGGGTTAGAACTCAAAAGTAGGGGTGAGTGGAGCAGACTGCTTTGCTCATACCGGGTTTTAGGCTAGGGGATCGGGTAAGATTGACTTAAAGCTCTCCTAAGAAATCTGTCCTTTTCCTGACGTACTGAATTGAATGGCTAAGATCTCGTCATATGCATAATGTCCCACAAGAAGTTTCTTGTTCAATTTGCTTCAAGCCAGTCAAATTTGAAGGGCCGCGAAGTACATTGCGTCCATGACTCGCTAAGAGAATATGTAAAATATCAAAACTCATGCCATCACTGAACTAATAAAGAAACATGCACCTACACTTTGCTTTGATTATAACCCAAAATATGGTTCCGACATGCACCGAGAAAATCCATATAAGGAGGATGGAATAAAATACGAAATTAAACCGCAGGCTCAACGACCACTTGAGGTGAGCGATTCAGTGACAGAAGACAAGTGCGAAAATGCCTTGCTTGTGGAGGACGGATAAGACATGGCCAAATCATCCAAACCTTCGCGATGAGCGAATGTTAAACCGCTGGAGGAAATGCTGGTGGACGACAACTCTGGCATCGGAAGATCGCCCTCCAAGTACTGCAAGACTTGACGCATGCTTGGCCTCATCGACGGATTGGGGTGGGAACACATCAACCCGAGTTTCAGCACCAACTCCATTTCCTCTTCCACAAACTCCGCCCTCAATTTCGGATCACTTGCCTCAAGAATGTCGCCTCTGTCCCAGCAAGATAATACCCAGTCCACTAAGATCACGTCCTCCGTGTCCCCTTGCTTTATTGGCTTTCTCCCGCAGGTGACCTCGAGCAAAAACACTCCGAACGCAAACACGTCGGTGGTCGTAGTGGCCTTGCCAGTACGAATGTGCTCAGGGCCTTGCCAGTACGAATGTGCTCAGGGGCCAGATAACGAACGTTCCCACGACATGAGTCGTTTGAGGGTCGGTTCCATGGTCGTATAGTCTCGCAAGCCCAAAATCTCCGAGTCTTCCATTAAATTCACCGTCTAGCAAGATGTTACTCGCCTTTATATCCCTGTGGATCACCACTTGCTCCCACCCTTCATGCAGATAAAGCAGCCCAGATGCCACTCCTTTGATCACCCTTAATCTTTGCATCCAATTGAGGGTGACCTTTGATTGGTTATAGAGGTACTGGTTGAGGCTCCCATTGGGCATGTAGTCGTAAACCAAGAGCAACTTCCTTTTCCGGCGGCAGTAACCAAGCAGCGCCACTAGGTTGCGGTGACGGAGCCTACCAATGCTGATGATCTCCGCTACAAATTCTCTTATGCCTTGTCTCGATTCATGGGACACCATCTTCACCGCAATCTCTATATTCGATGTGGGTAAGATTCCTCTATAGACCCGGCCGAACCCGCCGACCCCTAATAACTCTTGGTTATGGAATCCTTTTGTCGCAATGTAAAGATCTTTGTACTTGAACCGGTGCGGGCCGTAGTCCCTCTCCCAATCTTCAAGGACCTCGGCCAATTTCCTTTTCCTTCTTATCACGTAAACTGCGCCCAAGATCAGCACCGATACAATGAAAAGAACCATCAGTGGTAACCCGATAGTCATTACTTTCGATGTCTCCTTACCGATCTGAGGAAGCTTAGGAAGTCGGGACAGGTCAAGTGCCTGAGCCTCTCCATTCACACTGAAGCTCCAACCCAGAACATAGTGAGAAGCTACGACCGAACCAGCCGCTGCTGAGAAGCCCACATACATGTTCTCGTTGATGATTGGTGAGAGATCCCGTCGAAGAGACAGAAGGGGAGTCTTCGGTTTTTGCACATGGATCGGAGCCAATGTGACATTGATCAGTTTGTCCGCACCATCATAGTCCACCCAAACTTGCATTTCTTGACCGCTGATTAGGGACAAGTTGTTGAACTCCCATTATCTTGATAATACCCGGCCGGAAATTCCGTTACTGACGGCAGCCCGTTCAAGTCGATCCCGATGTGATTATCGTTAATGTCCTCAAACTGGGGGCTTTGGATCGTGTCGAGTTCTACCCCGAACACATGATTGCTAGACTTGCCATTGTTGGTTTCATTGAACATGCCGAGATATCGGCCCGGCAGGGACCCGGGGAGGCCTCTCTGGGGTGCGACAACAAAGGCAAAGCCGTTGACTCTCACACTTGCATACGGAGGTCGAACCGCGAAGACGAACGTGGTGGAGAAGGATTTGACGGTGCCGTTCGGCAAGTTCTTGAACTGGACCGGGTAGGGATGGAAGGCGTAGCCCTGCTGCTCCTGAGTGGTGTAGTTGTTCAGCTGCAGGAGGCCATTGGAGGTGATCACGGCGATCCCGTGGAGTTTCAGAATGGCCGATCTGAAATAGCAGAGAGAGCAGAAAAAGAATCTCGACGGACATGGCTCAAACTCAAAGCCCGCTTAGCAATTAGGTGAAGAATGATGCGGATTACCAGGGCTATGAAGAATCCAAAAGAATCTTCATCTGCCGCATCAAACGAATGTCGCAAATTTCAAAATTGGCTGCTCTACGTGAGACGCATTGTTCAATGTCTTGGACTTTTTCATGGGCGAATGCAACAGTCCCTGTTCATAAGTCAATTAAGAATTTTCAATAACGATGACTCTGAATAAACAAATCCGAGTCGGAGAATGACTTTTTTGTCGAAATTAAGTCTGGTGAGAGAGATTGCTCAAAAAAAAAAAAGTCTGGTGAGAGAGATTGAAGGAACAAGGGCGGGCTAAAATCAAAAGCCCCTCAATTTTCTTCCGATGAGAAAAACAAAAGTTCATCGTGCCACGCGTAACACGAAGTGTCCACGAAATTGTTTGAGGAAGGACAAAAGGCCACGAGTCCACGACAAAAGGACAACAAAAAAAAAAAAAAAAAGAGAGAGAGAGAGAGAGAGAGAGAGAGAAATTTGGATAATTACGAGTGACCAGAAAAAGAAAAACAGAGAAAAGAAAAGAAAGGCCATGACTGTCTAACACCATTTTTGAAAAGGTATAATAAAAGAACTTTCATAAAGGAACCCAATCCTACTATTTAAATAAGAGAAAATAATACAAATGTTCCATAAATTTTGACCAAATATGTAATATAATTCTTGAACTTTAGCTTAATGATCAATGTGGTTTATGAAATTTTGATTTGTTCAATGTGACTCTTGAACTATTGATACGGGTTTAATATAGTTCCCAAATCATATTAAAATATTTAATATAATCTTTCCATTAATTTAAGATCCAGGACAATAATGAACATTTTCATATAGTCTATTGACTAAAATGAACATGTATCAAAAGTTCAGAAATTGCATTATACAAATTAAATGATCATGCATCACATTGCGTATTTGGCCAAAATTTATAGACAATTTGTTTCATTTTTCCAATAAATAACTTTAAAAAATCGATTTCAAAAAATTATAGAAAGGAATTGATATGGTCTTAAATGACCTTACGTAAATTTTTAGAGATTTAATATATCTAATAGCAAATAAAAGCTAAAAGTAAGAGTAAAGGCCAAATAGTGAGACAGTTGAAGGCTCGGCATTCAGGTTTGTAGATGGCCATGCAGCAATGAGCGACTAGAGCACCATCTTTTCCGTGATGAAGTACTAAAGTTAAGATAAATGCCACAACTTAAATTGGATGGACTAAACAAGAAGAAAACTCGTACTTCTTCTGGATAAGTTTGACCTATCAATGGTACTTTTCACCATAAATTTCATGGAGATTAAATTGTGGAGCACTTGAAGTTTCAGAAATTAGATTAAGACATACAAAGTCGATAAATTGAAAAACAAGGCCCGTCCAAACATTTGGAGAAGTCTCCATGAAATTACTTGGACTTTAGGATTGTGGATTTTCCATTCAAGGCATCGACTAACTGAGCCCAAGCAACACTCAATTCCTCATGAGAGAGTTCCACTGCTTGGCACTGTAATGGCTTGGCCCTATTCAATCGATCCAGTCCACTAAATGGAGTATTCGAGTGTGATCATTCAATAAGATGACCATTTAGAGGAGGATCTCACCCCATAAATCTCTTTATGGCACATTTCCTAATCGAAGTAGGATTTGGAGCTATACCAATATAATTTCATTCACCACAGGGGATTGGAAATTCCCTTATGTTGGAGTAAAGAATATATGAAGATTTGGAACTCCAAGAGAGAAAAAAAATCCAAATTTGCAATGATCAGTTTGTGAGGATAAATACTTATCGCTCTTTTCAAGGGGGGAGACATAGCAATATACATGGGAGGATGAATAATTTGGTAAGAGGAGAGCCCATTTTCACTTATTTCAGAGGAGAAGACATAACTCTTTACAAAGAAGTATAAATAGCTATTTAGGAATGAATAATGTTTGTATCAGATTTTGCAATTCCTTCATTGAACTTGAGCGTCGATGCTATATGGACAGTCCATAATTATCCTTCTCCGAAATGTTTCCAAGCATGCAGAGCAGTCTGAATGAGAAAGCACCCCATTACATGTTGCATGACTGTAACAATTGTCGTCATTCTCCGTGGATTGGTAGTACCTATCGAAATCCAAATCTGTCGTCTAATCATATAAACACTCGAGAACATGGCTGACGTTGTAATTGTATGAACTAGATGGAAAATATGTTGCTCTATTGCATATTTCATTCATGGGAGTGGTGTCTTGATTCCTTCTTGCGACAGTGAAGATAGAAAAAATCTTGCTGCGCAATCCTTTGAAAAGTGGTCAATTTGCTGACTTTTAATTGTGTATCTATAGCTAATCAGCTTGGCTATATAATGGGGTTATTCTTTAAATTATCTCCACAAATTTCCAGATTACTTTAGTCAGCAGATCCGAGGAGTGCTTCCTCGAAATTGATCGAAGTTCAACTTCTTATGCTAATCTTATTGTTGGTCATTCGGCTGGGCAATGAGAATGATAATAATATAAACTACTATTGCAGCCAAACCTTTTCTAAGATTAGTAAAGTTCTATCATTAAAAAAAAAAAAAAACTAGTATAAGTAAAAAATTCATATTGTTATCATGTTTGTGTACTTCAAGATTTTATTAGCGAGATGAGTGGACATGCATTGAGCATATTATTCTTTAATCTTCTGAACAAAAAAAAAAATATACGTAATGCATTTTTTAAAAAGTTCGAGGAACAACCATATAAAGTGATAAGTTACATATCAAACGTAGATGGTGTCCCCAACTCTCTCGCATGAGTAGAGATTATCGTCACTCTCTAAAATGGGGTCAGTGAAAGGCTAATGTTACCATGATTTTCTTGGACTAGGGAATCTTAGATGCACTAGGAACGACAAGTATTTATCCCCTCTTTAATTATCCATTTCTAACTGTACATTATTTCACTACCTTTGTTGTTATATAAATAAAAAGACTGGGAAAGGTGGCCAGAGCTAGCCATCGTTTTTAGGAGTTATGCACCCATTATATAATGTTCATTTTGAGGTGGAGTTACTCCACACTACTCATAGCCCAAAGATCTTAGATTAGGGAGTCCATCGCTGCGGTCACGCCAAGATACTAGTAGTCAATAAGTCTTTCCACACAAGATATGTCGTATTTAGACAATGCAGTAGGAGTTATTAAGAGGTTGCCTCGTAACATGAATTGAACTTGTGACTTTGTGAAAAAATAGGTAATTCTTTTATTATTGAACCAATGAGGACAAATCTATATGCTCAATATTTAATGAAGAGAATAAGTTCTTGGGAAAATTCCAAATAAAAGCTTGAAGCGTTTTCATTTTCTTAAATAAGAGTCCGAAATGAATCTTGTATCAAATAAGGATCTAAAATAACTATGATCGTTTTAGTAAAAGCCTAAAATGGCCATGATTGTTTCAAATAAAGTCCTAACCTTATTGGTCACCGGCTGACTAAATATTTCAATAGATCAAAGGTGTTTTCATCCAATTACAATTTAATTTCAAATTATTATTATCCTTTTCTTTTCCTTTTTCACTTTTTTTTTTAGGCGGGCTAGCAGCGGCTAGCGAGGGCTTAGTCACCCTTGCTAGCCACTGATAAGGGCTAGTAAAGGCCTATAAGCCCTCATCGGTCGCAGGTGAGGCCGCCCTTGCTAGTAACTGAGGCCACCCTTGCTAGCTACTAGCAAGGGCGGCCTCACCCAAGGCAAGGGCAACCTCCCCCAAGGCAAGGCCATCCCTACCCAATTGTTGGTAGGGGACCCTCGCTTGGCCCTTTTCGACATTACCGATGGTCGACAGGCCACTATCAAAGAAGAAAGAAAAGCTAAAAAAATGGGAAAAAAAATAAATGATTAAAATGCCATTGACTAGTCGAAAAGTCAAGCCCTTATATGAAGTAAGATTCACTTAATACCTTCATTTGAAATAGAGTCTATTTCAAGCCCTAATTTGAGAAAATGAAGGCACTTTAGCTTCTTAATTGAATTTTTTCAAAGTTCTTTATCTTTTATTTTGTTTCTTTCCTTCTTTTTTTTTTTTTTATTTTTTTCCCCTCTCTTCCTTCTCTCTTCTTCCTTTTCCAAGACAATCGAAGTGCCCTTGTGCGCCGCTGCCAGCCCATTGCCATCACAAGTCGATGCCAATGTGTCTGAAAATATCGCAACTGCCACCCCTGACCACCTTGCAGCGTGCAAGTGTGTGTATGTGGAGCTCACAAGCAAACCGCCACTGCACGTCCACAGACATTTTTGTTGGAAAATTAAATGAGTCTGTTATTGAAAAGTATGGTTTCTTACGATAGTTCTTGAAATTTTGGCTACTACCATTTCATTTATAATTTCCAATGTGAATAGCAATACATGTAGGTTTCATTTGTTTCACAAAAAATATATAGTTTGAAAAAAAAATTTCTAAAATCAATCGCTTGTATCGCTTAAATAATTAGTCGATGAAAAAATATTTTCATTGATTGACAACAATTCATGTTCAAACATTTTCGTAAATGATGGAAATATTTTTTGTTTATTCATTTTCATAGGCAATATAAGTTATGGTTTTTTTTTAAAAAAAAAAAAAAACTTTCTAAATCATACATTCTTGCAAACAAATAGAGTTGTAATGATTAATTGTTTTAGCTTGACCTATTTGCATCGAAATGTTATTTTAGTCAAAAACCTAAAAGCAAATATACAATTTAAAAAATTTAATTGATCATTTTCGTCCATAAATTGCTAATAAGCGGAAGTCATATTAAGTGAGTTTTCTTCACTAATGTAACTATGTTTCGTCCATAGACTAAAATTTTTTACCGGGATGTTGACCAAAAAATTAACCGCGCAAAAATTATGATCGAAGGGTAAAATTGGGTCGTGATCTACGAGTGCTTTCCAACAATTCCCATTTTGACTCAATCAGACTGCTGGGTAATTGTATAATGCGACTTATAAGCGGGACCTGCCCTTCTAAGGAAACTCACGGTTTTCCCAAATCATGTGATTAGATGAGGTGGATTTGGCCATGGGCTCTCTAACGTCTCAAGAATCACTTCAATTACTGTTTTCTTGAGAGAAATATTGTAACATTTCACCTTGACCGTTCGCTCGCTCAGATTCACAGAAATTCATAACCTCGACACTTTGCCGACGATCGAGTAGCATTTCTGGGTCAGCTTATTTCAAAGGGAGAGATTGACGAAATATTCCACTTAGTCAATAAGAGGAGATCTCAACTACAGGAAACACACAATTCTCAAAAACTTCCCAGATTCCCCTTACGCTCGGAAAATCTCACAAACTCAAATTCAAGTGATACAACACGTTTTCCTCACATGCTCAGACTTCTTGACGGCTCTCTAAGCTCACTAGGCTTTCGTTTTATGCGGAATTAGGTTGAAAACGTCTTTAGGAAACATTCCCTTTCGCGTCCAGCCTCAGAAATAGTATTTGAAGTATGTACGAGTCTGATTTAAATGGATTATTCGATTTGGAGGAGCCAGTGCGTCATCGCACGGCCGCTTGCTGGAAGAAAATCAATGGGCCTTCATATACCCAAAGAGAGGATTGTGCTGAAGTAATATGTTTGTCTTCCACAAAACAACACCACATTTGGAGAGAGTTAGATACATTAGGGCGCAATCAATTTCCACTAACCCCCTTAGCATTTTACGACACTGAATACAAGTGTCTTGATAAGTGTGAAAACTGGGTTCGTCATATGGGTAAGACAATCCGACCCAAAAAAAAGGGTGGGACATATCTGATTCAAGGCAAGTCGAAAATAATCTGACCCCCAAAATCGACCCATTTAATCCATAATGACAATGCAATTTTTAATGACAAATACCCGATCCGACCTAGACTTAAGCCATTCTAAACCAAACTCGAGTTCCAATTATTAGTAATTTTTCTCCTTTAATTGTTACCTTTGAAGAATGGACAACTCTATGGATCAACTCCCTGGTTGGTGAGGGAGCTTAGGTGCGTGGGTCAGGTCATACTATAGAACTTCATGTGGCACATAAGCAACGTGGAGACATAGGTGACCACTGCATCTTCGAACAACAATATCTGCGTGGGTGGGTTCAAGGTCAAGTTATGGATAGGGCCTCAAGGTGGAGATGAGGCCAAGGGGGGTGGATCTTGCGTGGGTGATGAGCAATGCCCTCGCTCTTGTGAATTCGTTCATTTTTCAGGCATCACCCGACCATGTTGGCCTGAGATACGACCCACATAAAGTGAGAATGGATGGTGGATTGTTAATACGGAATTGTTTGCTACAACATATATTGAGATAGCAAATCTTGAAGGACTCTTGATAAATTAGTGGTGCGCGTGTGTCGTCGAGAAAATAATAATAATATTTACTACCATTTCAGTCATATATATTCCTCAGATTACTGAAATTTTATCTAGAATAAGGTTTTCGTGAATATATTATATTATATTATATTATATTATATTATATTATATTATATTATATATTGAGGGGTTGGGGTACAATTGGAAGCATAATAATCTAGTGAGGACAAGATTGAAGGCGGAAACTTTTTTTGTTAATCTCCTCTATTTGCCACTCGGAATTGTTGAAAGTCTAAGACAAATGGGCACTTACCCTGAGATTTGGGCTCTATCAAGGTAGCGTTCAATCCAAATCGTTTTAAAAAGAATAAAGAAAAAAAATTACCAAACCTAACATTCGACTGCAAAAGTAACATTGGAGATACAAAGTTGCTTTAAAGACTCTCACAAACGCGTCATAAAAGTTGAATTATCTCCGTGCAATCTTTCCACACAAATGGGACTCCCTAAGAGATACAGAAAATGTAATGGCATGCTTTTGATACCAAGAATTGAAGTTGTCCATCCATTTACCTTTCCTATACACTAGTTAGTTCACCGTGTAAATAAATTCTCTTGCTAGAGAAGTCAAAACCATTCATCGCATTGATCACCACAGCCCTACTCATTAGGGATGTGCACGGGTCCTAGGGAATTTGTGTCCCGTGAATTAACATCATGTACACCTTTAGAAAAAGATTTTTAAAAAAATTATTTTATTCCATTTCATTTATAAATATGACATTATAATAAGAATATGATGATGATGATGATGATGATGATGATCGCCTAGAACAAAAGAGCCCTAAGAGCTGGTGAACTAGGTCGTCGCCTTGGTGCTGTCCGCCACAACATGCTTGGCGAGCCGGGAAGCACAAGCTGGACGGCCGTCTAGATCTCCCATGAGGTGATGGCCGGCTTTTGATTGTAGCGCATGAGCCAAAACGATTCCTGGGCCAGCGTATTGAAGATGAAGCTATTCATGATGCCCATGGCCTTACTCGAGATGCCAACGTCCTGGTGGACCGGCTTCAGCATCTTGAAGATGTAGATCTTGTATGTCTCAACACTCCTCTTCACCCACTTCTTGTCGCCGGCCCCCTCATTCGGGAGCTTCTGCTCGACCCTTGACTTCTTCTCCGCCATCCCCTCCGACTACCCTGCTGCATCGGACTTCTCAGCCACCACTTCCTCCTTTTACTCGAGGAAGCTTTGCTTCTGCAGGGGGGCGACGGTGAGCTCAGCAACAGCGTGGCCATGTCACCAGGCCGGATCGGGAAGGGGAGAGTGAGAAGGGAAGGAGAAGCGCAATATATATATAAGAGGAAAACCAAACCGAATTGCATTTTCGGTTCGGGTCATATCTGGTTCGTATCGTGTTTAGGTTCAGAGCAAGCACACATCCAAATGGTTCGGGCCAAATCAAACTGAACCGTTAGATATCCCTAAATCTATGTATTCAGTTTTCAGGGGAGGAAGTGTTTAAGAGAAAAAAAGAACTCCTGTTCCTTCCGTCTTAGGCAGATTGCTTCTGTCCAACTCATACAGAAAGAGCTTACGCGCGCGTTATCCCTGGCTAGGACTATTGCACAAAACATGAAGACCATGTTTTCTAGCTGAGCTCTCTGAATCAAAATGACTACTTTCTCCGATCGGCCTAAGGAAGGATCAAACCCCTCCCAAACGTTTCACTCGAGTTACTCCCGCCGGACTCTCCTTGACAGTGGAGTCCCATACCTCTTGCGAGCTCAAGCCATTCTTGAAGCAAGAGCTTTTTAGCTGAGATTGCTGGAACATTTTAAAGGCATTCTTATCTTATCCCCTTAGCGAGTAAGAAAGCTGCTTTCCAAAGGTATGAAGATGATAATGTTGAGGGGTTCTCCTCTACCGAGTTAGAACTCAGAAGTAGGGGTGAGTGGAGCAGACTGCTTTGCTCATACCGGATTTTAGGCTAGGGGACCGGGTAGGATTGACTTAAAGCTCTCCTAAGAAATCTGCCATTTTCCTAACGTACTGGATTGAATGGCTAAGATCTCATCATATGCATAATGTGCCACGAGAAGTTTATTGTTCAATTTGCTTCAAGCCAGTCATATTTGAAGGGCCACGAAGTACATTGCGTCCATGACTCGCGAAGAGAATATGTAAAATATCAGAACTCATGCCATCACTGAACTAATAAGGAAACATGCACCGACACTATGCTTTGATTATAACCCAAAATATGGTTCCGACATGCACCCAGAAAATCCATATAAGGAGGATGGAATAAAATACGAAATTAAACCGGAGGCTCATCGACCACCTGAGGTGAGCGATTCAGTGACAGAAGACAAGTGCGAAAATGCCTTGCTTGTGGAGGACGGATAAGACATGGCCAATTCATCCAAACCTTCGCGATGAGCAAATGTTAAACCGCTGGAGGAAATGCTGGTGGACGACAATTCTGGCATCGGAAGATCGCCCTCCAAGTACTGCAATACTTGACGCGTGCTTGGCCTCATCGACGGATTGGGGTGGGAACACATCAACCCAAGTTTCAGCACCAACTCCACTTCCTCCTCCACAAACTCCGCCCTCAATTTCGGATCACTTGCCTCAAGAATGTCGCCTCTGTCCCAGCAAGATAATACCCAGTCCACTAAGATCACGTCCTCCGTGTCCCCTTGCTTTATTGGCTTTCTCCCGCAGGTGACCTCGAGTAAAAACACTCCGAAAGCAAACACGTCAGTGCTCGTAGTGGCCTTGCCAGTACGCATTTCCTCGGGGGCCAGATAACCGAACGTTCCCACGACATGAGTCGTTTGAGGGTCGGTTCCATGGTCGTATAGTTTCGCAAGCCCAAAATCTCCGAGTCTTCCATTAAATTCAGCGTCTAGCAAGATGTTACTCGCCTTTATATCCCTGTGGATCACCACTTGCTCCCACCCTTCATGCAGATAAAGCAGCCCAGATGCCACTCCTTTGATCACCCTGAATCTTTTCATCCAATTGAGGGTGACCTTCGGTTGGTTATAGAGGTACTTGTCGAGGCTCCCATTGGGCATGTAGTCATAAACCAAGAGCAACTCCCCTTTCCGGCGGCAGTAACCAAGGAGCGCCACTAGGTTGCGGTGACGGAGCCTACCGATGCTGATGATCTCCGCTACAAATTCTCTTATGCCTTGTCTCGATTCATGGGACACCATCTTCACCGCAATCTCTATATTTGATGTGGGTAAGATTCCTCTATAGACCCGGCCGAACCCCCCGACCCCTAATAACTCTTGGTCATGGAATCCTTTTGTCGCAATGTAAAGATCTTTGTACTTGAACCGGTGCGGGCCGTACTCCCTCTCCCAATCTTCAAGAACCTCGGCCAATTTCCTTTTCCTTCTTATCACGTAAACTGCGCCCAAGATCAGCACCGATACAACGAAAAGAACCATCAGTGGTAAACCGATAGTCATTAGTTTCGATGTCTCCTTACCGATCTGAGGAAGCTTAGGAAGTTGGGACGGGTCAAGTGCCTGAGCCTCTCCATTCACACTGAAGCTCCAACCCAGAACATAGTAAGAAGTTACGAGCGAACCATCCGATGCTGAGAAGCCCACATACATGTTCTCGTTGATGATTGGTGAGAGATCCCGTCGAAGAGACAGAAGGGGAGTCTTCGGTTTTTGCACATGGATCGGAGCCAATGTGACATTGATCAGTTTGTCCGAACCATCATAGTCCACCCAAACTTGCATTTCTTGACCGCTGATTATGGACAAGTTGTTGAACTCCCCATTATCTTGATAATACCCCGCCGGAGCTGCCTTTTCTGACGTCAGCCCGTTCAAGTCGATCCCGATGTGATTATCGTTAATGTCCTGAAACTCGGAGCTGAGGATCGTGTCGAGTTCTACCCCGAACACATGATTGCTAGACTTGCCATTGTTGGTTTCATTGAACATGCCCAGATATCGGCCCGGCAGGGACCCGGGGAGGCCTCTCTGGGGTGCGACAACAAAGGCAAAGCCGTTGACTCTCTTACTCGCATGCGGAGGTCGAATCGCGAAGACGAACGTGGTGGAGAAGGATTTGACGGTGCCGTTCGGCAAGTTCTTGAACTGGACCGGGTAGGGATGGAAGGCCTGGCCCTCCTGCTCCTGGGTGGTGTCGTTGTTCAGCTTCAGGAGGCCATTGGAGGTGATCCCGGCGATCCCGTCGAGGCTCAGATTGGCCGATCTGAAACCGTTGTACACGAAACCGGTCTCTTGAGCGTCAGTCAAAACAGCTAGCAGAGAGACCAGAAAAAGAATCTCGACGGACATGGATCCAACTCAAAGCCCACTTAGCAATTAGGTGAAGAATGATGCGGATTACCAAGGCTATGAAGAATCCGAAAGAATCTTCATTTGACGGCATCAAACGAATGTCGCCAGTTTCAAAAATGTCTGCTCTACGTGAGACGATTGTTTAATGTCTTGGACTTTTTCAATGGACGAATGCGACAGTCCCTGTTCATAAGTCAATTAGGAATTTTCAATAACGATGACTGTGTTAAATTACTGATCCAATTTCTAAAAATTTCAAGATAGATTTAAGCTAGAAAATTCAAGAAAAATCCTAGAAGAGTCTAAGAAATTATATCTGCAAATGGCAGAAATATTTGTCTTAAAAAATCTATTGTTCAATAAAAAGAAATTGTTAAAGAAACTACAAGAAGTCAAAAATGATGGCCATGAGTCGGTGGAGCACCCTTATAAATAAGAAGGGGGTAGCGCAACAGACCAAGAAAGTTAAGCAAGCTCCTCCCTTTTCCTTTGTACTACAATAAATAATAATAAAAGTTCTTTTTTTTCCCTTTTACTTGTTTGCTGTCACTCTCTTTTACACATTCCTATTATTACTTTGTCCAACTGTTTCTTATCCACATTATTCTTAGTTCTTTCACTCTCTTTATAGTTCACACACAAAACACACTTGCACACACATGAAACACACGTTTCCGCAAATACCAACACTCTGAATAAACAAATCCGAGTCAGCGAATGACTTTTTTGTCAAAATTAGGTCTGGTGAGAGAGATTGAAGGAACATGGGCGGGTTAAAATCAAAAGCCCCTCCATTTTCTTCCGATGAGAGAAAACCAAAAGTTGATCATGCCACTCATGACATGCTTTTGATCCTTTCATCCCAAGAATTGAAGTATGTCCGTCAATCTACCTTTCCTGCATGCACCAGTTAGTTCACTGTGTGGATGAATTTTCTTGCCAGAGAAGTCGAAGCCATTCACCGTACTGATCACATCGGCCCTACTTATTACGGATGGGCACGAGTCACCAGGAATCTATCCCATAAATCAAATCCCATCTACACCTTTAGCAAAAAAAAGAAAAAACATAAAATTGTATCTTTTAGTCCATTTCACTTATAAAAATGAAATAACTAAAAAACAGTTTCTTCTCTTTACAGGCTTTGCTTTTAATTGAAGATGCAATCTTGGAAAAACAGGGATTCCATTTTCATATGGTCCTCCAGTGACTAATTTGTGAAGGTTGGATTTTGTTTCGCATTGTACAATCAACAAATAAGGCTTTTCCTTTTTACCGAATGCACTCATTAGGTCCTTCTTCTTCTTCATAAATAAAAAAAAAAAAGAAAAAAGAAAAATGTCAATCAGCCATCATGGTAGTAGTGATTTTTGAGTGAAACAATTAATTCTATGGCAAAGCCCCGCGGCCCCATTGCCCTGGGAAGGCAAAACCATCCAGATTTCCACCCCTAAATTTTATTAAGAAACTTTAATACCTTTGTCCTTTAATAAACCCTAAACCAAAACGCGCATTCATCTTCTAATTCTTGATAGTTTATATCAAATTTAATGACATAAATAGTCCATAAATTTTAAATAATGTGTAATATAGTGTGGTTCGTAAACTTTTAATTTATTCAATTT